>CM053577.1:16012260-16091854 GCA_028646485.1 Cryptoprocta ferox
CTGAAAGGCAGAGCATTTTATTCTTCACATACAGAATGTGCAGTCAGTCTCCATTTACCCCTCCAGATCTACTACCTACTTTTCAGTTCCTTATTCTGCACCAGGAAGACTGAATCTAGAAAATCTAGACCCTGGTGTGGTTCACCAATGCTGGCAGAGTTCAGAAGGAAGATGAGAACGCGATGGGGTATTTATCCCCCCTCCTCCACCGCTTTGACAGAAGTGGAATCCTAGACCACAGACCCTGTTCAATAGCCCCTCCCATGGCTGGCGCTCTCACCGGGTTCTAATGATACCACTTCCTCTTTTTGTCCCTCAGGCCCCAGAGAAGATACAACTAGAAAAGCTATCTCATTATGGGGCCTAGTCAGAATGCACATGAGGAGCCCAGTGATTAAAAATTAATCCATCAGTGGATGAATGGATTGAACACATGTAGTATATATGTACAATGGGATATTATTAGTCTTAAAAAGGAATGACATTCTGAGACATGGTTCAACCTAGGTGAGCCTAGAAGACATTACACTAAGTGAAATACACCAAACACACAAGGACAAACAATTGCGTGATTCCACCCACATGAGGTACCTAGAGTAGTCAAATTCAGAGACAGGAAGCAGAACGGTGGTTACCAAGGGTGGAAGGAAGGTCAAGTGAGAAGTTAGTGTTTAAGAGGCATGGAGTTTCAGTTTGGAAAGATGGAGATGGTTGGTGATGATGGTTACATAAACATGTGAATGTACTAAAAAGCATAATAGTGGATTCTTGAATAAACATGATTTTTTACTTTAAATAGAAATTTTTAAAAATTTCAAGAAATGTGGGCCGCCTGGGTGGCTCAGGTGGTTGAGCGTCTGACTCTTAGTTTCGGCTCAGGTCATGATCTCATAGTTTGTGAGTTTGAGCCTCGTCTTGCTTGGGATTCTCTCTCTCCCTCTCTCTCTGCCCCTCCCTCCCTTTCAAAATAAATAAATAAACTTTAAAATTCTGTTTCAAGAATGTGAGAGCAGAGTATTAAACCAAATGTGAGAAGAACTCCACAGGGTAGCAGAAACAGCAGGCTTTCCCCCGGGGGTCTGGCTTCATAGGTGCGTGGCCCATGCAGTCTCTCTTCCTTCCTGTGTGTTCCCATAACCCTGCAGGGACCCAGACAGAACCTTGGCCCGGTTAGCCTGTTGAGAGTGCCATCTTTCCCTGATGGGACTCAGATGGATGTAGATATTCTAACCTGTGACCAAAAAGAAAAATTCTTCGAGAAAAAACAGGCACAGCGCAAAGAAAAGTGAGTGGAAACACTGGAACGCTTTCAAGCTGGTAATATTATTAGCCACAAGAACAGTAACATCTCTTCATGATGTAATTTTACACATATTTGATTTTCATGAGCAGTCCTATAAAATAGACATTATATCTTCATTCACACATGAGGCAACAGACTTTAAAAAGATGAGTGATTTTCACAAGGTCACCCAGCTAGAAAGGAACAACAAAATTAAACCTAACCCTTCCGATTTTAAACCTGAAGATCTTTGTGCCTTAGCTGGATCAGAGGAGATCAGGGTTGGAAAAATCATACAGGAAGGGTCTCGTTCTGTTTTGGGGGGGTGCTCATAAGGATGGCTACATCTTTAGGGGCACCCTAGTCCAAAGTTTCTGAAACTTTCTTGGTTTGTGGTTTGTGAAAACTTTAGTGTCTTAGTAACTTTTTCACAGCATCCTTTGGCTGAAAGAAATACCTAAAAGTTTCATTTGTTGTTAGGTACAAAAACCTTAATAAATGCCTAAGTCTTCATATTTTAGTAGTCTTTTAGAAAAATAATACACAAATGGAAAGAAAAAATAATATATTTGTTTTATTCATAAATAACCCCACAAGCCTCTCACTGGATATGTATGCATATTGGGCACTGCACGATTTCTGAAACCTCAGAACGAGGGCAGAGACCACCACTGTCATTTCCTGTTTCACACTAGTTTTTCACACAATACTTGCCTTGCAAAAATATGCTCTGTTCAACAGAAATAAAACATAATCTAATACTGAAAGTGTGAACCTCCTTGACCTAGTCATTCTTTTGGTGTCTGACAGGTATCACTGGTTTCCCTCAAAATTTTAAAACATCTTGTGGTGCCCTGAGTTTTGAGGCACCCCTGGGTGCTTCAGCCACAGTTTGGGAAACGGCCCTAGATCTAAATTTTGCACTTTTGGATTCCACGTACTCTAAGAACTCAGGCTTTAATATTGGTAAAATGTCCATACTAACCAAAGTGATATAAAGATCCAATATAATACCTTTCAAAATCCCAGTGGCATTTTCCACAAAATAGAAAAAAAAAACCCTGAAATTCTGAAGGAACCTCAAAAGACTCCAAATAGTCAAGGCAATTGAAAAAGAAGAATAGAGATGGGGGCATCACACTTCCTGATTTCAAACTATATTAGAAAGCTATAGTAATTAAAACAAGTATGCTAATTGGTATAAAAACAAACACAAAAATCAATGCAACAGAGTCCAGAAATAAACCCATGCGTATATGGTCAATTAATTTTTAACAAAGGAACCAAGAATATATGATAGGGAAAAGATAGTCTCTTCAATAAATAGTGTTGAGAAAACTAGATATCTACATGCAAAAGAATGAAAATGGACTCATACCATATAAAGAGTCAACTCAAAGTGGATTAAAAGTTGAATGTAAAGTTTGAAACCATAAAATTACAGGAAGAAAACTAGAAGAAAACAAGGGGTAAGCTAGCTGACCCTGGTCTTGGCAATGGTTTCTTGAATCTGACACCAAAAATAAACACACACACACAAAAAAGCAAAAATAAGCAAGTGGGACTATATCAAACTAAAAAGTCTGCACAGCAATGGAAATCATCAACAAAATGGAAAGTCAGTCGATGAAATGATTGAAAATATTTGTAAACCGCATATCTGATAAGGGATTAATATCCAAAATATACAACAAATTCATATAGCTCAATAGCAAAAACCCAAATAGCCCAATTGAAAAATTGGCAAAGGACCTTAACAGACATTTTCCCAAGGAAGATAAACAAATGGCCAACAGGTACATGAAAAGATACGCAAATATCACAAATCATTGAGGAAATGCAAATCAAAATCACAATAAGATATCACCTTATACCTGTTAGCATGTTTCTTGTCAAAAGATAAGTAATAAATGTTGGTGGGGATGTGGAGGAAAGGGGATACTTTCATACTATTGGTGGGAATGTAAACTGGTACAGCCACTGCAGGAAACAGTATGGAAGTTCCTCGAGAAATTAAAAATAGATCTACCATATGATTCAGCAATCCCTCTTTGGGGTAAATATTCGAAGGAAAGTAAATCATTATCTCAAAGAGGTATCTGTACCACCATGTGCATCGCAGGGTTTTTCCCAAGCCAAGGTATCAAAACAATTTAAGTGTCTGTCAACAGATGAATGGATAAAGAAAATGTGGTGTATATATACAATGTGATATTATTCAGTCTTTAAAAAGAAGGAAATCCTGCCAGTTGCTACAACAGGGATAAACCTAGAACACATTATGCTAAGTAAAATTAGCCAGACAGACAAAGATGAATACAGCACACATCACTTATGTGTGGAATCAGGTTTTTAAAAAAGGTGAAAAACGTGGAACTCCTAGAGAGTAGAAAAGTGGTTGTAAGAGACCAGAGGATGGGGGAAGTAAGAAAAAGTTGGTAAAAGAGTATAAACTTCCAGTAATAAGGTGAGTAAAATTGGAAGATCAAATGTTTAACATGGTGACTATGATTAATAATGCTGCATTGTAGAATTTATTTTATTTTTTTAATGTTTTATTTATTTTTGAGAGAGAGAGAGACAGCATGAGCAGGGGAGGGTCAGAGAGAGAAGGAGACACAGAATCCAAAGACAGCTAGCTGTCTGCACAGAGCCCAACGCAGGGCTCGAACCCATGAACCGTGAGATCATGACCTGAGCCGAAGTCGGACGCTCAACTGACTGAGCCACACAGGTGCCCCTGCATTGTATAATTTAAATCTTCTAAGGAAGTAGAACATAAGTGTTCTCATCCAAAAAAATTAAATTAAAAAAGGTAAATGAATATGTCAGGTGATGGATGTGTTAATTAATTCAATGGGGTAAAGGATCCTTTCACAATGCAGACATGTATCAAATCATCATGTTACACACTTTAAATACAGTCCAATTTTATTTGCCAATGATTCTTCAGTGAACCTGGAAAAAATAAAATAAAATACATTATAGGAATAATAATATTATGATTTTAGTCTTTATTTGAGATTTAGCCACCTTCCCAAAGTCTCACCTCTAAAGTGTATTGACTCACTTCCCTGGTTGTCATGCACCTGTTAACCTCCTGTCACATTTAGAAATGACACGACCATTCTCATAGTTGATTGCCAGGACTAACCGGTGGCCTTCCTCATAGTTACTTTCTTTTTCTCTGAAAAAGCACCAGAATGTTCTGAGGTAATTTTAAAGGATCAATTTTTAGTTTTTTTTTTATAAAGAGATGAGTTAATTCTTTGTAAGCTTTTGCTTCATAAATTTAGACTTGGTGCTGTCAGTCTTTTGGAGAAAATACCAGAGAAGCGTGCTTTACATAAGTCACCATTACATAAGTTTTCTTCTAGCTCAAGACATAGAATGACCAGAAAAAAATCTTAGAAAAGCCATTTCCAAACATGCAAAATTGACAACCACCACCATCTTAAAAGAAAAAAAAAAAACCACCAACAAACCAGAGAAATCCTCTATTTTCATAATGATAAAAGATGAGGATCTGGTTCAATTGGACCCGGCTAACCTCTGACCCTGCCTGGGCATTCTGGGATGTGTGGGTCCTGGAATGAGGCTGGTCCACTCTTGGTGGGAGTAAATGGCATCTTTGCTTCTACTCTGGGTTCCTTTAGGGCAGACTTCATAAGACTCAGAAACCAGGGGTACAGGTAGAGGATAAATGCTCACTTTTTAAAATTTATGTTTGGACCTCCAAATATTTGGACCTTGCAAGAGAAAAAAAATTATAATTTAAAACAGGAAAAAGAGACATTTTTAAAAGTTGCTGGGTCACACTACTAGGAATACAAACTAGAAAGTTTGATGCAAATGCTCCCAACCAATGGTGTAGGATCTCTCCCATTCTCTCCCCGGAATGCTCTATCCTTCTCCCCAGTCCCAAATATGAAAGCTTCAAGGAAATGAAGAACATCTATTCCCCCATAAAATAATCTTAGGAAAGCACAATGAACTCCCTTTTCCATAACACTTGAAGCAACTGGGGGTATTGGATCCCATCTGACCCTTCAGTACTCCAGTATTCCACCTGGTGGAATGAGTGCATAGAATGGATGAGTGGATCCATTGACCCCTTGATCTACACAGTGCACACGCTGTGATCTCAACTCTTCCATTTCATAGAAATTGTTTTACAGTGTAATCCAAATAGTATATCCCAAGCCAATTATTACATTCCAAAGTTTTCTTCTCGGGGTGAACCTTACCTTTAATATCCAAGCAAAGTGTCACAGTGTAATTGGAAAGGCAGGTACCAAGCAGTGCTACAGAAATGTAGGTGCTTCTTTTTTTATAATTTTAATTTAATTTTATTTTAGATAGAGAGTGTGTGAGCATGAGTAGGGGAGAGGGCAGAGAAAGAGAGGGAGGGAGAGAGAGAGAAAGAGAGAGAGAGAAAGAGAGAGAGAATCTCAAGCAGTATCCATGCTCTGTATGGAGCCCAGTGCAGGGCTGGAGCCCAATGCAGGTCTTGATCCCATGACCCTAGGATCATGGCCTGAGCTGAAATCAAGAGTCAGATGCTCCACCGACTGAGCCATCCAGGCGCCCATATATGTGCTTTCCTTTACTCAACAAAATTAATATCTTTTGAGGACCTAATATGTGAAAAACTATGTGGGTGTCTGTAAAGGTACATAGAGATGTTTTTTAAGTGATAATCTGGTCCTCAAGAGCTTTTTTTTTTTTAACGTTTATTTATTTATTTTGAGAGAGACAGAGAGAGAGAAGGAAAGAGGGAGAGGCAGAGAGAAAGAGAGAGAATCCCAAGTAGGCTCCATGCTATCAGTGCAAAGCCCACCTCAGGGCTGGATCTCACAAACCATGAGATCCAGCCCTGAGCCTAAGTCAAGAGTTGGATGCTTAACCAACTGAGCCACCCACGTGTCCCTTCAAGAGCTTTTCTAACCCAGTGAGTTTTCCTTCACTCTTGTACCAAATCTCAAAACAAAAGCACACCAGGGGCAGGTGAGAATTCACCTCCTCTAGAGACTGGGAGTGCAAGGACACAGGGGCAAAGTGACTGTGAAGACAGGGGTAAATCTAGGACTGGATACCAATGCCTGATTCTCTAAAACATCAGGATGGCCTGCAGTAAGAATAATCATGTAAATTAGTAGATCAATTAGTAGATCAATTATCTGCTGCTTCTACAGGCTTTCAGGACCATGACACCTCCCTTCTCCTATCTGTGAGCTTTTGTCATCACATTTTGCCCACAGTAGGAATTGGCAAACTGATAATTGCAACCGAAAGCTTCAGTGACATGGGGTTTACCCCCTCCAGGCTCAGTTAGCCCATGAGGAATGATCCCACCAGCATTCCTATGAAGTCTCAAACAAATAACATTGGATTCCCAACAATTTCTGATGAAATCAGATTAAATCAAGTGAACAATGAAAATCCGGGGAAGAAAGAAAAAGAGGAGACATCTTATCACACTCTCAACAGGGGTGACTGGAAAGACAAGAAGACTCTGCTGTTGCCAGGCAACCCCCTCCCTCTCTGAGCTTCAGGTTGGGGCCCTGACTGTGGGAATAACTTCCTTTGTCCTCATGTGTGCCTCCCTGGCTCCCAAAATGTCCTCTGGCAGCTGAGATCACCCCATGTGTGAGACCAGAATCTCTATCGTGATTTGTGCTACCCTAGAAATGTCTATTTCTGAGCTTCTTTCTTTCCCAGGAACTCAAAGCCATTCTCTGTATGTCATGGATATTATACAATCTATATGCAGACAGCATATATGAACACATTACACATGCAAATTGAGCCAATTCCTTGGAAGTTCTCTCGCCAGCTGCCAGATTTGGCAGGCCAGCTGACACCCAGCCAGGCCATTTTATTCAACACTGCACAAAACCAAGTCTTGGCCCCTCTTTTCCTAAGAATCACAGAATACAAAAGCTGGGAAAAGCTGGGGGTAAGGGGGGGGGGTCTCTCAGTTCTCCCTTGACAACTCTAGCCCTTTCCTGGGGGTTAAATTAAGCATTTGGCCCCGGCTATTGTAAACCTGTCTTCTTTGTGATGGAGTACTTGTGGCTTTATTCTCTGGGGAGCACTGAAACAGTGTCTAAAGAACAGCTGGATATATATGAGGGCAGCCTCAGACTCGGGGAGGAATATCCATCAGGCCCAGGGTTTCTATGTGGCAGGAATATGTGTGGTATGATATAAACTCTCCTATTTGATAGAAGAAATAGGAGAAACTTATGATGGGATCTAAGTGTCTGCTTGAGCTATCAGTTCCCAAGTCTGCTGTGGGCAAGGATCTCCTTTTCCTTTAACATCCAAGAAAAATAGCTCAAGCCCATCCTACAATAATTATGTAGCCCAGTGTCCTACGTCTCTCGGTAGTCTCAGAGGGGTTACATTCCTCTTGGTGTTCTCTCTCTCTCTCTCTCTCCCCTCTACTTTTTCCACTGAATCCTCCATCCTCAGGCAACATCACTTCACCCTATGCTCTCCTTCTTCCTTCATTCCCCAAAACACCATCAACATAAGATTAGTGTGTGTAGAACACAGTTTAGTGAAGTTTGAGACAATGGAGGGAGAATTATATCACAGTTCACATGACATAAAATTGAGCATTAGACACCACAGTCCTGGATTTCGCCAGCCACCTCTGCCATAGAGACTTTCTCATGGGTATTCCTTCCATTTAGGGCTCCTCCCTGCTGACATTCACAGGGATCCTGTGGACTTCTCCTTCAAGTTCCTACCAATTATCTCCTCTCTCTCAGGCTTTGAGACTCTAACCCAGAAATCCTGCTACTTGTAATGCAGAAAAAGTTTGTGTTTTTATCTAAGCCTCTTATACACAGTCAAGTATCATAGTGTCTTCTGGATTAAAAATATTCTAACCTATTTTTTACCCAATCTAAAAATTAAGTATATATGTTCCTTCCTACTTATATTCATCACTAGAAAAGTCTCTTCAAGAAAACCATCATGGAATCACTTGCAAGATGAGAAGTCTTCAGACAGCTTTGCTGTCCAAAAGATAAATGGCACCCCTCCCCTAGAATGGAGATATGTAGCAATCAGCGTTTCTGTATTTGTTTTTACTAACTTTTAAAATACCAACTATGTTGTCATAATACTAATAGAATCACTAAAACTCCCAAGAAAGCAAGTCACTGCATTTCTCTCACAAAGTAGAGGCTTGAGGAGAATGAGGAAATCTGAAAAATGATAAAGTGTGGACCAGATGATCTCCAAGATTTCTTCTAGCAAATACTCTTCTGCGTCTTCTCTTCCCTACAGATTTGGAGTCTGAGAGAGAAGACGGAGGTGGATGGGCAGGAAGTGAACCCAGTGGGTTTTAATGCACGGTATGTTGGAATGAGTCTGAAAGAAGCAACTGGAGAGTTTGCTAACTGAAAAACTAGCTTGCCAAGTCTCACTTTTGGAGATCCTAATTTAGGAAATCAGGCATGAGGTCCAGTATATTTTAAAAATAAAATAAACTCCATAGGTAATTCTGATGGGCAACAAAGTTTAGGAACTACTGGATTTATATGATAATTGACAGTAATAATGTAGAATTAAAACCAAAACACAGGTTAAAACAATCAATTTGATGGGGCGCCTGGGTGGCTCTGTCAGTTAAGCATCCCACTTCGGCTCAGGTCATGATCTCACGGTCTGTGGGTTCGAGCCCTGCATCAGGCTCTGTGCTGCCAGCTCAGAGCCTGGAGCCTGCTTCAGATTCTGTGTCTCCCTCTCTCTCTGCTCCTCCCCCATTCATGCTTTGTCTCGCTCTGTCTCTCAAAACTAAATTTTAAAAAAATTAAAAAAAAACGATCAATCTGAATACCAAAGAGGAAAATAATATTAATCTGTTTCAATGAATTTAGTAAAATGTATAGGGTACAAGACAGCACAAGCTGGCTTTTTCCAACAGCTACATCAAAAAACAAGAGTCTCTCCAAAGGAGATGTTCATTAAATATTCATTAAAATGCAAGTTTCAACAAATCCAAATGCAGAGCTACAGTATACCCAAATACATAGCTATGGCTAGCAACCAGGGTTAGCAAGCTCTCTCTAAGGCTTTTGAATAACCGATCACTTCTTAGCCTTTTGGCTAAGATCAAGTGTAATACTTTTGAATAACCTAACATAGCTCTTTATTTGATGTCCCTAAATTAAGCATTTTAGAATAATTAAGGACATCTTTGCAAGCAATGTATTACTTCTGGACTAAAAAGAATCCAACCAATACTTCCCCCATTGAAGAAAAAAAAGAACATGTATTTTATTCCTACTTATATCATTATTAGAAAAACCTCTCAATAAAACTATAAAATTTGAAGCATGCATAAAGTATGACATCACTTGTAAGTCTTTGCCTTTACATTAGACATAGCAAATATCCATAATTTCTTTAGATCTCAATTTTCCTGAAAATAATAGATTCCTTTATTAATGCAGAAAGGGATCATTAGAAAACAAGGAACTAAAAACTGTTTTTGAAAACACAAGTAACACTTTTTGTTTCAACATATATTTTTCTAGTTTTTGTATTAGTTGTCATTGCTATATAGTAAATCACACCAAAATGTGGTGACTTAAAACAAGATGCATTTACAATCTCATAGTTTCTGTGAATCATAATTCTGGAAGTGATTTGGCTGGGTGGCTCTGACTCAGGGTCTCACACAAGGTTGCAGTCAAGATGGTGGCTGGGGCTGCAGTCATCTGAAGACTTGACTGGGGCTGAGGATCTGCGTTCAAGTTTGTCACTCACTTGCCTGACAGGTCAGTCCTGGTTGTTGGCAGGTCTTAACTTCTTGCATTGACCTCTCCATGTGGCTGCCTGAGTGTCCTCACAACATGGCAGCTGGCTTCTTCCAAAATAGGTTCTCCAAAAGGAAACAAGACAGAAGCAGCAAGGTCTTTTGTGACCCAACACTGGAAGTGACACTATGTCATTTCTATAATGTCCTATTGGTGGCACGGGCCAGCCTTCTTCAATGTGGAAGGGAACTCACAAGGGTGTGAATATCAGGAGGCAAGAATCACAGGGGACAGGGAAGAGCATCGTGAAGACTGCTAAAGGGCATCGTTACCACGCTGCTTAAAACTAACATCAGACCTCAATAAACACTATACTTTATTGGGTCTAAAATACCATTGACTATGGAATACCTAGGTGGCTCAGTCAGTTGAGCATCTGACTCTTGATTTTGGCTCAGGTCTTGACACCAGGGTCATGGGATTGAGCCCCATGTTGGGCTCCACAGTGAGCATGGAGCCTGCTTAAGATTCTCTCTCTCTCTCTCTCTCTCTCTCTCTCTCTCTCTTTTTCCCTCTGCTCCTCTCCCCCACTTGCATGCTCTCTCTAAAAATGAATAAAATAAAATAAAATAAAATAAATAGAATAAAATAAAATAAAATTGACTGTATAAGACATATTTTTGTTTTATGTAACAATAAAAAAGAAAAAAAACTGGCCAGTATTGGGATACTCTCCAAATAAAGCTGGTCTACCAAAGGCTATGCCTTCAGTGTAGGAGGAAATGAAAATAAATCCATAACACAAAAAGGAACAGTAGAAGACTCACAAGTTTCAATGTGCACTGGGTGAAAGTGGGGATAAAATAGTCCCTGGAGAATTTGAACCCAAGCAGGTAGGACCCCCAACTGAGACAACTGTAAATAGGACTATCTGCAGATCTCCTCTTAAGACACTTGATTTCAATCCAGGCTGAATGCAATTGGCAGAAATTTTCTAATTTTAAAAGATGTTAAAATGTAGGAAAATGTGCATATTAAAATCAAGAAAGCACAGTAAGTCATATCAGGAAAGATTCAGGTAAAATGTACAGAAATAGTTTACAGTCAGCATTCTTTAGGGCCAGATGACAAAAATGGAGACTTATTTTTGAAAAAAGAACAGAACCTTGGTCCATCTGCTGTGTTCTGTTGGCCAATACTGTGTCCTTTTTCACATCAGTTTCTTAGACTCAGCTAATTACAGAAGCAGAAAATGAAGCAAAAAGTTAAGATGGGAATCAGTGTAGAATCAGTGGAAATTGGATGAACTTTGAATTAGACCCACTGAGGTCCAGGCTTTCAGAGCTTTGTGATCTTGAGTGAGAGGCTTTACCTCTCTGGGTCTCTAGTCATACGACCTTTGGGTAAGATCCAGGCAATGATCTACCTTGCAGAATTGTAAGAATTAAATATCATAAGTATAAACATCTAGCATGGTGCATATCATATTTGCTCAACAATGATAGCTATTTTTATGGTTATTACTTACCAGTTTCTAAGACTACACTCCTTTTTTGAGACTTTTTTCAAAGGCTGAAGAAATAGGAACCCTAGTAGCCAGGGAAGATGACCTCCCTCCTGCTGCTCATTCAGTAACAACTGTAAATATTGATGGAGTTCTCAGTCTTAACTGCACATGGGTCTTGGACTTAAGTATTATTTCAGCCGCACCACCGAGGCAGCCCTGTCTCTTTCCCATGGAACTGTAAAGAGAATGGAGCTGGTCATCAGGGCTGCCTTACTCCAACCAAAAGGAGTCTCACTAAGTCTCCATCCTGGGGAAGTCACCTCCATTGATTTGGAGTGAATGGCTCTTCATTCTGCAAATATTTACTAAGCATCTTCTAAATTCCAGACTCTAAATAAGGTAGCAAGGACATAGAGATTAATAAACATGGCCAGTGCCCTTGAGAGGCTAAGAATCCTGTGGAGGAAAGAGCAGAGAGAGTGAATCATGACAAGTGAGAAGTCCCAAGAGAGATGTAGGTGGAGGTTGTGGGAACAACTAGGACACATTGATTCCACCTGGCGAGATCAGGGAAGGCTTCCAAGAGGAGGCGATGCTTGGTAAGCCTTAAAAGAGGAACAGTATTTTGCCAGATCGATACTATTGAGGTCTTAGGGATTCAACATTTAATATTCATTTATTTTTCCCCTTCTCAAGTACGGAATCAGTTGAGAAATAAGACATAACAGATAGATCAATGGAGGTCAAAATCTCAGCTTTATTGCTGAGAAAGCCAAATTGGAGAACATGGCTCTAGACCTATGGTCAAAAAAGCATGCCGAAAATGAGTAACTTTACAGTGGAGACACTTGAAAGACACACCTCAGCCGAGTGATCAAGGTCAATATCAACATAAATCACATCATAGCAAGAACCCTTGTTATGATAGGATGAGAATCACACTTTACGTTGGTGGTCTTCCTCCCGCAAACCCATAACCCCAGTCTAATTGTGAGAAAAACCTCAGACAAATTCCAGTTGAGAGACTTTCTACAAAATACCGAACCAGTCATCCTCAAAACTGTCAAGGCCATCAAAACAAGGAAAATCTGAGAAACCACCAGAGCCAGGAGGAGCCTAAGAAGACATGACAAAAAAACTTCTATGTGGTATCCTGGGTGGGGCCGGGGGACAGAAAAGGGACATTAGGTAAAAGCTGAGGAAATCTAAGTGGACTTTCGTTAATAAAAATATATCAGTTTTGGTTCATTATTTGTAAAAAACCTACCATTCTAATGTAAGATGCTAATAATAGGGGAAAGGGTATAGAATATATGGACCTTTCTGTACTGTCTTCTCAAATTTTCTAAAATTCAACACTGTTCTAAAAAAATAAAGTAATAGGAAAATAGAGGGGGGTGGGTTGCCAGTATACCCCAGCCCTCCATCCAAGCGTGGACAGTGGGGTGGATATTGGGGATTGCAGAGCAGACCCCCTGACCCAGCACTGCTGCCCAGGACAACCCGGAGAGGTAACTGAATCCCTAAATCTGAAGGCATTTAATTGGTTGGCCCCACCCAACTGTGGCCCACTATCTGTGACCCCACCCCCTTTCGGGTCATGAAGGTGGCCTCCGTGCAAGGTCAGAGACAGGTGGCAAAACCCCGACATGTTTCCAGAGAGGCCCTGTGGCAAAGCCATCAGCGCATGGATGTGGAGCTAAGCCAGCTGAGCTCAAAGCCTGGGTTTGCCGCTTTCTACCTGTGCAACCTTGACAGGTTGCTTACCTTCTCTGAGTCTTGGTTTTGTGATCTGTAAGATGGAAATGGTAATAATATATACCTCAATGGGCTGGAAGATTAAATTAGATGCTATAAGCAAGGTAGCTGGAACAGTCCCTGGTATACAGTAAACGCTCAATGTGTGTGTGTGAGCTGTCATTATTACTCTCATGGTAACATAAAGCCAGGAAAAAGGTGCCCTCCCTGACCTTGCAATCATCTTGGTTGAGGACACTGGGGCCCCCAGGAAGCAGCCCCTATGTGGGCAGGAAGTGAAAGGGGAGGGGCTCAGCCCACAGGGGTTGCAGCCGCGGGTGCACATGGGAAATCCAGTAAGATCAGACTGGAGCACAGCTGGGCTTAGCCACATGCCAGTGAATGCTAGCACTCTGGACCTTTCTAGGGATCGACAAGAACTTTTAAAGCTATGAGAGGCAGACTTTTTCTGTGAAGGACCATGGAGTAAATACTTCAGGCTTTGTGGGCCAAGAGGCAAAATCAAGGATATTATGTATTGTTAAATAACTACAAATAAAAAATATATGTACATACATATATATTACTATGCATATTATATATACATATAGTATAGTTGTATAACAAGAGATAACATTTTCCATTAACAAAAAATGGATTTCAAGAAAAATCGCTGGAACAGTTATTTTTGAACACCAAAGAGGTATTTGAAAACAATTACTAGGTGAGTCTAGTGCAGTTAAATGGCCAAATTCCACCCCATCTCAATCTCCAACCCCCTGTAAGCACGAGTTTAAAAATGAAAACGAGCAAGGTAAATTGTGGGGTTCTTTGATCTACAATGGTCAGCGAAATCATCCTCACCAACGACTGTGTTGGAACCCATTGCCTCAGATTCGCTCTCCCACTCTCCCGCGCTCTGTAATTTGAAGCCTTTGGAATAGCTGGTAATAAAAAATAAAATGAGGTGTTCTGGTATGTGAGAAGGGGAGGCACCCCAGATGCTGTTGAATTCCAGCTGCATCACTACAATTTATAATGCACCCAGCGGCAAGGTGTCACGGGGGCCCTATAACTGTGTGTTAGAGCAGAAAGCAGCAGAAGACCACACGTGGGCGGGCCAATGGGCGTGGCAGTGTTCTCACAAAACCTGATTTGTGGATGCTGAAAGTTGAATTTCATATAATTTTTGCAGGTGATGAAATGTCATTTCTCTCTTCATTCCCCCCGCCCAGTCATTTGAAAGTGGAAAAACTATGCTTAGCTTCAGGACCCTACAAAAGCAGACATCGGGCTAGATTCTGCTCCCGGACCAGTTTACCCTTTCCTGGGTTGTTGTTTTTTTTAAACTATTTTTATTTATCTTATTTTATGGTTGACACACAATGATACATTAGCTTTGGTTGTACAACGTAGTGATGGGTTATGCTACATTCACCCGAAGTGTTGTTACCACTATTACAATGTCGTCGACTATGTGCCCTGCACTGTGCCTTTTATGCCCGAAATGCCCACTCCTATTTCCAAGGATGGTCCTGAATAAACACTGAATCTGATCAACTCATTAGCAAGCAACACACCTAAAACCTCTTCTCTCCATGGTCTAGGGCTGATGAGCTCGGGAAATCCCTGCAGGCTTTCCTCTGACTCACCCACTTTCTGGTAACGTTTCCGGCATCTCACCCCTCCTTTCATAGCAGGTGCTGTCTCAGATGGCAGCGGAATGAAACTCACAAAAATTCTCCTCACTCTAAACGGAGGGGATCCCAGGCTCCTGCCACCATTAAGAAAGAACTTCTTTTAGCCTCAGGACTATTGCCAGAACTTAATGGGCTCAATTCAGTTGCTAAAACTCACTTCGACTGCACACCCCAGCTATGCCAGGTGTTACACTAGATGAAAGCTCTGGGCTCCCAGCCTCCAGGAAAGGGACGTTCAATGTGCCTGAGGAAAGTGACATGCAGACAAAAGGATATATAATACCATATGTCTACAATTAAATTTATGTCTTTGATTTGTTATCAAGTGGTTTGTATATTGAAAGGAGTTCTGAGGGGCACCTGGGTGGCTCAGTCGGTTAAGCATCCAACTTCGGCTCAGGTCATGATCTCACGGTTCATGAGTTCAAGCCCCGAGTTGGGCTTTCTGCTAACAGTGCGAACCCTGCTTGGGATCCTCTGTCTCCTTCTCTCCTCTCTGCCCCTGCCCCACTGGCGCATGCTCATGCATTCTCTCCCTCCCTCCCTCTCTCTCTCTCTCTCTCTCACTCTCTCAAAACCAAATAAACATTAAGAAAAAGAAAGGAGTTTTGAAATGAGTAACAATAACCATAGTTGCTACCATTCACAAGTAGGTGCAGAATGAGGCATGGGCGCTGAATCAAACAGGGAGAGAACAGTAAAAGAAGAAAGAAGATGAGAGCACAGTCTCCTTAGTCAGTGCTGAGCCTCATAACTAGCCTGGGGTGAGGACTCGGCTCCTTTGACAGAAAAGAAGACAAGTCCGCAAAGGCCAGTGGGTCTGCCAAGTTTCCAGAGCTGGTGGATGGACCTCATTGTCCCAGGCTGGCAAGGACAGATCAGACAGACTTCTATGAACGAACTGGCTGACACCACCGGGTTTACAGGAGTTTGCACTGACAGTCTCGAGTTCCTCCTCTTTAAGGAAGTGGGCATTCAGTTGGGTGCTAGTACGGTCTCATGGACATTTTTGTTCAGTGTAACTGACAGCATCCTCTAGGCTCTCAACAGCATCTGGCTGAACATAAATTAAATGGTCACCCATTTATTTGGCTTGTTAATGGAAGTAAAGAACATAAGGTTCTGGACATGCTTGAGAGTGTCTGCCAGGCCTCAGGGACAAATAGTAGGGAAGGCGTCCCCAGGCCCACTGGGATAGCCCAAAGCATGTGTTCATCATGCATTTGTTTTCTTTATCCGGCTCTTTCCTATAATGTTGGTCAAGTTCATAGAGTCTTGTTTTACAGTATGCGGCCATTTTCTTCATGCACACAAGCTCATAGCTTGTTTTCAGACAAACCAGTTCCAGAGGGAAAGCAGACCAAGTGCAGATGACATCTTTCAGCACATGAGAACCTGCCCCTTGGAAGAGCCCAGACCCTTTGAACAATCCTGGAGAGCGGCGACACCAAAGCCTGAAGACCCTTTTGCCCTTAAAGTTCTGGTTCGACATTGGGTGCTCTTTGGGAAACAGAAAGATTAAAAATGTTTGGTGTTGAACATATTTGGTGTTGAACAACAAGTACCTAAGTATGGACAGGAGAGAGTTAAAGGTAAACATTAAATGGTCCCTGGGAATAATCAGGTGATTCCGAGCATCCTGACATTCAGTCAGTAAAGGGAGGAGAGATGGTGGGTGACACTGTTTTGAGCAGGTTTCCTGAAGTGTGAACTGAGGACCTCCTAGGGTGAGTGGAAATACAGATTCCTGATCTCCATCCCGGAATCTGAGAGCGAGGTCAAAGGCTGCATCCATAAAGACACCAGGTTATTCCAATGTGCAAAACATGCTTGAAAGAAACTGATTCAGAAACAAATTTCAATACATATACTCTGACCATTCTCTTTGTACATTTTACACTACCTTGTGGTTGCTTAAGGGGCCTTTTTCCTGCAATCCCTAAAGACAGAGTTCAATTAATGATGGAAAGAATCAATCAATTAATCAAAAGGGGCAAAGGGGAGGAAGGGAGGAAGGAATCAATCATGTGAACATCAGTCTCTTGAAGAATTTAAAGCTGCTCTATAATGAACAGACCTCTGCCCCTCAGATAACACAGCTGACTGGGCTCATGGAATTCAAGAAGGTTCCCATTGTTTTGTCCTAGTGGGTTACAGGCCTGATCTCTCAGTGGCCTCTGCTTGTCCTGTTTGCTACAGGAGACTGTCAAATATCTTTTTCTACTCATGACATGATACGGAAAAAATTGGGAAGCACTGAAATTATTTCACCACAAACATATCTGTTAGCCTTCAATGATTCTGCGCCAATTCTAATGTGTGGGTGATGGGCGCAGGGACTCCCCACTGACAAGCAACACTCCCCCAAGAGCTGCGTGTTATAGAAGTCAACTGAATTCTGATATTATGTCCCCAGAGACAGCATCAGATCCCACAGGTTAAGGACTCAGTCCACAACACTGCCCCCCCCCCCACATGTACTTCAAATGCCAATTGCAAGCCCAGGTGGTCACCTGTGCTTGTAAGTGACTGACCATGGATTTGAACTTCAAAGACCCCCTCCTTGGATCCTATACATTAGCCAGAATGGCTCACAAAGCTCAGAGAAACATTTTACTTGGTAGATTAACAGTTTACCATAAAAGGATGTAACTCAGGAACGGCCAGGTGGGAGAGAGGCATAGGGCAAGGTAAGGGGAAAAGGGCACAGCTCTCATGCCCTCTAAGGGCACCCCTCTCCCTGCACCCTCCTGTGTCCACCAGTCCGGAAGCTCTCCAAGCCCTGCCTTTCAGGTTTGTATAGAGGCTTCATTTCATAGACACAATTGATTAAGTCATTGGCCGTTAATGATTGATTCAACATTGAGCCTCTCTTCCCTCCCCGAGGTTTGGGCATGGGACTGAAAATTCTAACCCTGGAATCACAAGGTTGGCTTCCCTGGCCCCCAGCCCCC
This sequence comes from Cryptoprocta ferox, assembly GCA_028646485.1. NCBI lineage: Eukaryota > Metazoa > Chordata > Mammalia > Carnivora > Eupleridae > Cryptoprocta > Cryptoprocta ferox. Next base: position 16,030,218 of record CM053577.1, read on the forward strand.
ATCCTTCTGGTTATCTGGTGGGGGAGGGGAGTGCTTTCCAAAGTCACCTCATCAATAGAACAAGAGACGCCTGTATTGCCCTCATCAGTAAGGAAATTGCAAGGGTTTGAGGAGCCCTGTGCCCCAAACGGGGATGAGAACCAAATATATACTTTTTGTTATAAATCACACTACCACACCTCCTTCACTGGTTGACTTTGGGCGGAAAGTGCTCTCAATGTGCTTGCCATTGAGTGGGGGCAGAGACGCAAAGTTGTCATGGCCGCATGTGGGCTTTTTTGTCCAAGTCCACCCATCAAGACAAGCCTGGTTTATCACCAGAACAGATGGAAGGCTGTGTGTCTGCTCCACATGCTCACTTCAGAAAAGGCTGAAGCCCACAGCGCTAATCTGACCTGAAAACCTCGGCTCTCAGGCCTCTCTCCTCTCCCCCCTGCTTTCCTTCTGAGTTAACTTCTCCAGGGCCAGGTTTCCTGGAGACTTTGGACGCGTCAGCAATAAAAAGGAACCGGCGGGGGCAGAATCCGAGTGGAGAGAAGGAGGAGAATGGAGAGTGCTGAGTAGCTGGTTTTGCCCCCAGCCGGTGCATTTCTGCAGCTCAGTCTCCTTGGAAGATCCGAGAAGCCAGTTCATTGCAAACCTTTTATGTCTCTGCAAACCGTAAGGCGCCAGGAGAGAAAACGGATGTGGTTTTTTTTTCCCCTCCAGAGAATCCTTTTGAGACCGATTTCCCCTTTTGAGACACCCAAGTGTGACTCTAGAAGAAGTGGAGGCTATATTTAACCTCAAACCCAAGCCCAAACCTGAGCGGCGGCTGGGGTTGGCTGTTCAGCCTAGGAATCAGCTGGGCTTGGCCTTCTCGCTCACGCACGATGGGGTCAAGCTAGGCCAGACCTGGCAGGAGCCCTCTGAAGAACATTTACTGGCAGCGATGCTACAGACACTCCTTCTTCCAGAGGGAGGGCCACAGCAGGCTAGCACACATGCCCCGGACTGTCGTTTCCCCTGGGGAAAGAGAAAGAAAGCCATATGCTAACTTTTTGTGGGCTTACATAGCAGAGGCAGAACATATGTCAAGGGAGTTATAGAGATGCTTCCTGTTCAGCCCGGCCTTTGTCCACACACTTTTTGGAGCACAAAAGCCCTCATTAATTCAGTGCACTTCCTCACACCCGCCAGACCCCAGTCAGCCCCTCGGTGATTCTAGAAAGCAGTTTCTTTGTTGACTGGAGAAGACTGTGGGCCTTTCTTCAGAGCTTCCAGATAGCGAGGGCCAAATGTTACCTATCACCATGGGCAATAGCCTAAAAATATGGGCTAGAACTATATCAGTTTTTTTTTTAAGTTAGTTGCAAAAAAAAAAAAGGATTTTCTCAGAGTGATGCAGATTGTGATGGTTAAGTGGTGATGTCTGCCTAGTAATGTCTCTGCAAGAGCAGACACCCACACCCACATGATAAAGCCCTCACTCAGATCAATGTAGATATGTATTGTTGGATTGTTTTAAGAATCCCATGGCTTTGAGAAAAAAGACGAGAAGGAAAAGTGCCAAAATGGTACTGCATGGTGCAATGATAAGTTATTTTTCTCTTTCTTCCTATTGGACGTATTTTCCAGTGGTCTAAGAAAAGCATTTAATACCTTTATAAACAGAAAAAAGGAGCTGGGCTGTCCTGGCCTTGGGGCAGCTATACACTATACACTGCAAATGAATTAACTTAGTGGCAGGTGCATTTTTAGGGGTGGGGGAGGGCGGGCGTGGAGGCATCGCTTCATGAATCATGCGGTTGGAATCCAGCATCAAGAAGTCTTCCACCACGTGAGTGGGGCTGCCCTCACTCAGGAGCACGCCTAAACCCTAAATCTATCTGGCCCTGGAGCTAGACAGGGAAGCAGAGGCTGGTGAGGTGTTCCCCAGCCACATTCATAAATCCTGTTAAATGCAGGCTTCTGGAAACCTTTTTAAAAGTTTGAGAACCTCAACTTTAATGAGAGCTACCATCAACCATCCAGTCTTGGCAAAGCAGTCTGGGAACAAGATTTGAGGGGAAAGAAAGGGAGATGGATGGGCTGCGTTGGCCCATCTGACTCTGTGTCGCTGGCCCTTTAACGTGGCCATTGTCAGAAATTATCGTGGGGCTTGCCCCAGACTTGTTTAGCAAGTTATTTCTCCCAACTGTGGTTGCCTTGAGCACACATTGGAGACAGGGGACAGTGTGAGTGTTTGGACATTTCTGGGTAGATCTACTAAGCCACGTATGTTTCAAATAGGAAGCCAATGAGAATTTTCCCTCTTGCCAACTCCCAGCATTGAGCTTTAACAGCATACGCTGGACGAAGGAACATTCCAGATACTTAGTGAAGTAGAAATGGTCACTTGCTCTTTATTCCAACGTTTCTCTAAGGACTTTCATATATTACAGTCATTCTGAACAGATTATAAGCAGATTTTCCCAGACCCCCTGCAATTAGGGTTTCCTAAGGGATTGGGATTTACCACTCAAATGCACTCATGCAGCCTTGAATAAGGAACTGAGTTAAGTGGGGAGGGAAGCAGGGCTCACAGTCATGGTTTGGTTTTGCAGCCGACTGGCTTGATGGGAGGTTTTGATCCCAGGACCAAGGCTGAGACAGTATGTCCCTGGAACCAGCATCTGCAATGGCTACTTCCTGATCCTTGGAGTATGACTAAGGAATAGGACCTGGAGCCTTGCATTTGCTACAATGGTTTACTAATTCCCTGGATTCCTGAAGGTCACTTAGTGTCACTGTCCTACACTCACATTCTCCTGAGAGCCATTGCTGGGGGCCAGCCTAGAATCCCACTCCTTTAGCCCTTCCAACAATTTTGGAAGCAGCCAATGCCCTGTATTAAATCCCTTTCTACATAAAATAGCTATAGGGAGCTCTGAGTGCGACTGAACCCCAACTTTCAGTAGAGATATGCTGAATGCCCACAGTATGCCAGGCTCTGTGCTACCCGTGAGAGTATAGATATTAATTCATCTGTATTGAGCACTTCCTATGTGCCACAGGTCACTCTGATATCTCTTTCCTTTAAGACCTTATTGGTGATAATGACATTTGGATACACGTGAAAATAATGACAGATGGTACATTACGAGGCAACCAGTTTGTGCTATAACAGGAGATCTAAATAAAGCTATGGAGGAGCAGAAAAGACAGAGCAAGAGATGGATAAGCCTTCAGAATTGGAATTCTACGCACCCTGAGTGGAACACCACTATCAACTGTTCCTAGGCCTGCTTCGTTCTCTCCTTGTCCACCTGGGGGCTTAGCACCCTTCGCTCCAGCCAGGTTGGCCTTCTCCTGATCTCTCACCTCTCTGTCTTTGCTCATTTGACTCCCCAACATCGTGAGTATTCCTCTTTGCCCATCAAAATTTGATTCTTCATTCTCTGAATTCCTACAGCACTTGGGGGCCACACTCAGAGTTCTGTGCTCAGTCCCTGTCATGTGGGGCCTAGATAGTTTGTAACTGTCACCAATCTGCTTATTCAGCTTCACCGGACCTTGGGAACAAGGGACTCTTCACTGAGCATGTGGCAGTCGCTGGATAAGCAGCTAGATAAATTTAATTTGTGAGTAACCTTCACTGTATGATCCACCTGTTTGTTCTCAGGGCCCTCACCCTTGCTGTCCCAAAATGACACCCACAGAAATAAGAGTTCCAGAAAGATGCGGGGACCAGATCGAGGGTGCAGAGAGGACAAGAAAGACAGGAAAAGTAATACACAAGAAATCAAATGCAAAAGCAAAAGGAAAAAAAAATACCTTGCGCCTTGCTGGTGTAATCAGAAGAGCATGTGACTCTTGACCTCAGGGTCCTGAGTTTGAGTCCCACATTGCATGTAGAGCTTACTCTAAAAAATAAATAGATAAACTTAAAAATAAACCTTGCCTTAGGCTAGACAATACTTTCCTGCCTTCATTTGGTAGCATTTCCATCTTAGATGGTACCAGTTTGGCTTTCAAAGTGCCCATTTGGATTCTATGAGTCGGGTTGGATTCCTTTGATGCTCACATAAGGGTAACCACAGAGTCCAAGTTCCCAAGCATGCTCCCAAATGAAACACCCCAGCCTGTCATTTGCGATCCCCATCGGCTAAGGCTGCACAAGCCACTGGCAGTTTCCAAGCATTTGCTATAGTTCTATTATTCCAGTACCAAAAACAAAACACTGTCCATGCTTTTCCGTCCACCAGAATGCAGGAAAACCAATGTGCCTCTCTTCCTCTTGTAAGCTCAGAAAAAGAAAATGTTTCTCCTGAGGACAAACGGGGATTTGGAAGGCTTTGCAGTATTTATTTAATTTAGTCACCCTTCACATGTCCCCATACAGAGTAGTACATTTGAACCATGAAAAGGTCTTGTTGGCAGCTGACCTGCGTACAGTATGAGCATGGATAAATACCAACCAGCACATCGAGATACATGAGTCTTAAATGGGTCCAAGATTTTTGAACTTGGAACTCAAAGGCCCTTGCTTTTAACACAGAGACTCTCGCTCATGCTGTTGTGATTCATTCCCAGGGACTCTTCCTAGACTTCATTTCTTCATCTAGATGCTCCCAAGACAGAAATAAGTCCCTCGATGTTGGGTGCTCCAAGAAAGCATCCCCTAACTCTTTGATGCCACTGGAGCAATTACTGCTGACAATTGCTCTTCAGAGTAGAAGGAAGTCACAGAGTTGTATTCACACACCAACGGTGAGGTGGGACCCATCCCCACAGGCACACTGGGCCCTGCCCACCAGCCCCCTTCAGATGACCAGCACTCCTCCCCTTACCCAGCGCTGGGGGTTCTCAGAATCAGTCCAGGCAGCTATTTCTCTCATTTGTCAAATGACAAAAAGAAACAAACAAAACCAACCATCCCCAACAACCCCAGGCCCAGATGGCATTAATACCTCAGCCAAGGTCATACTGCAGGATAAATTCCAAACCCTCAAATTGTCAGTGGTTCCCATTTGGATAAAGTCCAAACAGCTTAACGGGCACATGAAGCTCATTGTGACCTGACTATCCAGCTCCACCCCTCCTGCCTCTTGCTGATACCTCCAACCCTGCTGAAATCACTGATGTCCAAGACTCACGGTGCCCATTCTCAGCCCGACACTTGCTAGAACAGCCTTCTCCAGTGTCCAACGCCACCACCTTCTCCTGCCTCATCCCCACTCATCTTCCGGGTCTCAGCACCTCATTCATTCCATCAGTCAATCCACAGGCATTGTGCTAGTACTTACCCTACATACACCACACCAGGTGCTGAGGATACGGCAGTGAACAAGCGGACCCAGAGTTTGTGGCCCAGTGAAGAGACACAAACAGGAAGTAATAAGACACTGAGAGGTGGTGCGACAGGGTGTGTTCAGGATTCTCCAGAGAAACAGAACTAATAGGCAGTAGAAGGGGTGTGTGTGTGTGTGTGTGTGTGTGTGTGTGTGGAGAGATCTATAAGTAATTAGCTCACATGATTATGGAGGTGGGCAAGTCTTAAGATCTGTAGGGTGTGTCATCAAGCTAAAGACCCATGAGAGCCAATAGTGTTGTTCCAGTCCAAGTCTGAAAGCCGGAGAACAGGACAGCCAATGGTGTAGTTACAGGCCAAAGGCCAGCAGTCTAGAGATCCAGAAAGAGCCAGAGTTTCAGTTCTCATCCAAAGGCATAAAAAAATGTGAAGTCCTAGTTCAAAGGCAGTCAGGCAGAAGGAATTTTTCTTTACTTGGGGGAGGATCAGCCTTTTTTTTTTCCTGTTCAGGCCTTCAACTGATTGGGTGGGACCCACCCACACTAGAAAGGGCAATCTGCTTTACTTAATCTACCAATTTAAATGCTAACCTCATCTAAAAACACCTTTGCAGAAATACCCAGAGTGATGTTTGACCTAATATCTGAGCATCCCTTGATCCAGCCATGTTGGCACATAAAACTAACCATCACAGGATGCCATGAGGACCCACAGCTAGAAACCGAAAGCAAGAAGTGCTTCCATGATTCCCCCCAGACCCCAGTCAGTGTCTTTTCTCTCTGTTACCATAGCCCTCATCACAGTCCTTATCATATCATAATGCCTGTTGGCTTGCCTGCCTCTCCCAGTAGACTGTAAACCATTCAATGTTTTTAGTGTTGTTAAGACCTTGCTTTGAAATCACATCAACTAGGTTAATGTCCCAGCTTTCCTACTTTTAGCTGGATTCCTGGGCAAGTTCTCTAACAACACTGAGGCCCGGTCTTTTTGGTGAAAAAAGATAGTGAGAGTTCCTACCAGCCTCACAGGAAGGTCATAAGGATTCAATGAAGTAATACATGGGAGAGGTACCTGTGTGGCTCAGTCGGTTGGGCATCCAACTCGGTTTTGGATTAGGTCATGATCTCATGGTTTGTGGGTTCGAGCCCCACGTCAGGCTCTGCGCTGGCAATGAGGAACCTGCTTGGGATTCTCTCTCCCTCTCTCTATGCCCCTTTCCTGTTTATGCTCTCTCTTTCAAAATAAATAAATAAACATTAAAAAATAGTACTACATGGGAAGTACTTAGTGCTGTGCAGGCCCATAGTAGGTCGTCAGAAAATAGTGGCCATTACTATCATTCATGGTTGAGCTCTAGCACCCAGCAGAATTTCCAGCATGTGACAGGCTCTTGATTGGCCTTGCTCACCACCACCCTGCTTCCTGTTCCTGACTTGGCCAGCAAGTCTCTCTGTGCTCAAGAGCGTCTAAGGCCTTAGCATTGCATAGTCCCCTCCAGACAGGCGCAGCAGGAAGGGAAAGTGTCTGATCTTGTCTGAAGGAAGATGATGATGAGATAGACAGATATTTGTTCGAGGCTGTGGAGTGCCTGGAGCAGCTAGACCAGGAACTATTCCCAACAAGTGATGAATGTGTTGTCTTGAGTGACTGGCCCCTTCCAGCTAGATCTTCAGTTAACAGCAAGACTGACTTCAGTCAGGCAATTGATTTGCAGCCAATCACTTTTGAAAGGAGGAGACTCCAGGACAATCCACTATCAAGCATTTGATTTCCACTTCAAGGAGAAATAGTATTCAGCGGAATGACGCAACATTGGGCAACTTCATATCTTTCCATCAGGAAGAACGCTTCTGTCTTCCTCAAGAGCTTTAGACCCAGTTCCGTGTTAGTCTGAACTCAGTGGTGTGTTAGTGTCTCCTGTGACCATGGAATGAGTCCAGGATGGGATCAGCAGACCCTGCCTCTCACTACTCTGTATCTCAGTCACTGCACCTGTAAAAACAAATGGGGACAATCACCTTCCCTATATTTCAGGGTGATATCTTGTGATATGACATCTGTACCAATTAGGTGATACTTGTGAAAAGGGCGGGAAGAGCACACAGTGTTATACTTACCCAAGGCGGCAGCATTACATGGGAGGAACTCAGCCTAAAGGCCTTGATTACCAAAACTAATTCTTACATGGGAATCAACATAAAGTGGGAGAAATAACTTGTCACAGCATGTAAACCAACAACCATGTAGTAATGAATTAAGAAATGACCTAGCATTATCTCCAATATTTCAGCGAGCTCTCTTCCTTCTGAAGCTAATAGCATAGTGTATCATGTGTGCTTGGCCTTCGTCATAGCTTTTTGTTTCTATTTTTCATTCCAACCCACCCTTCAGCACTACCACCACCAACTAAATGAGCTAAAGATACACAGATAAGCTATAAAAAAAGATGCTAAACTAAAATATATATATATATATATATATATATATATATATATGCTAAACTATAACCACAGTACACGTTAAAATAACAGCACTGTGGCCCCCAACATCAATCCGGCTGGGGTCCAGGGGCAGATATCACAGTGAAGTTTGGAAGTGGCAATTTATTTTTCAGCTATAGGGTATGGCCTCAGGGGCAGAGCGTAAACACAGTTTACAATTCTAGAAGTCTGATATGAAAGCTGGGTGTTGTGGGTTGAACTGTGTCCCCCTTAAAAGATTTTGAAATCCTAACCCCCACCCCATACCTGTGTATATGACCTTATTTGGAAATAGCATATTTGCCGATGATCAAGATATGGTTAAAATCATTAGGGTGGGCCCTAATCCAATATGACTGGTGTTCTTATAAGGGGAAATTTGGACACAGAGACAAACAGACATAGAAAGAAGACAATGACAATGTAGAGACACAGGGAGAAGACAGCTATCTACAAGCTTAGGGACACCTGATGCTACCAGAAGCTAGGAAATATTCTCCTTCACACCCCTCAGGAGAAACCAACATTGCCAACACCTTGATCTTGGGCTTTTGGCCTAACAAAGGGAGAGAGAATACATTTCTGTCTAAGACACCCAGTTAGGGTACTTTGCTCTGGCAGCCCTAGCAAACTAATGTCCTAAACTTACTTTTGATTCTTTTGATTTGGAGGGATCCTCTTCCATAAGGTAATATTTTATCAATTATTTAAATGTCATACTGGAGCGTCTGGGTGGCTCAGTTGGGTAAGCGTCAGACTTCGGCTCGGGTTATGATCTTGCGGTTCGTGAGTTCGACCCCCACCCCAGGCCCTGTGCTGACAGCTCAAGAGCCTGCTTCAGATTCTGTGTCCCCGTCTCTCTCTGTCCTCCTCTGCTGGTACTCTCTCTCTCTCTTTCTCTCTCAAAAATAAATAAACATTTAAAAAATAATAAAATAAAATAAATGTCATACTGCTTCTGATATGCACAATAAGCAGCAGCAACCTAGGAATCTAGAAAGTGTTTGAGGAAGAATTTGTAGAACTCTGGACCTCCTACAGGTGAAGAATGTAGGGCTCAAAGCAAGAGAATTTAGGGTTGATGTGTAGATAATAACAGAAATACTAATTAGTGTTTATTGGGTATTTCCACGTGCGAAGCACTGAGTTAAGCCCTTCACATGCATTAGTTCACTTAATTTGCACAACAATCCTATGTAATAGGTATAATTATAATCCCCAGTTTTTAAAGGAGGAGGATGGCCACTGAGAGGTTTAATTACTTGCCTACGGTGGCACAGCCAGAGAGTGGGAATGCTACGACTGAGTCCCTGCCAGCCCAGCTCCAGAACACACCTCTTATGGCCAGAACGACCTGGAAGCCACCAGCTTTAGGAGTTATGATGAATTCCATGATCTGCCTCTCTGAGATAACGAGGTGGGTTGACATATATTCCTTCAACACATACTTACCGATGGCCTATCAAGGCCAGGCGCCATTCTGGTTGTCAGGGATCCAAGGCTAAACTTGATGCAGACCTTTCCTGCAGGGGACACCCTGTCTGGGAGGCACAGGCCATTGCCCAAACCCTGGGTTTCATTTTCATCCCATTGTGCTAAGATCTTAGTTCTGCCCACCACAAAATGGAGACAACCTGAGAGGATTTTTACAATATGGGCATGATGGTTTGTCTTATGTATCAAGTTGGCCAGGCTACAGTACGCAGTTAGCTAATCAAACGCTAATGTAGGTATTGCCGAGAAGGTATTTTGTAGATGTGGTTACTATCTGCAATCAGTTGATGGTAGATAAAGGAGATTAACCTTGATAATGTGAGTGTACCTCATCCAACCAGATCCATTAGGTCCATCCGTTCAAGATCCTTAGAGCAAAAACCAGGGGCGCCAGGGTGGCTCAGTCTGTTAAGCATCCAACTTCGACTCAGGTCATGATCTCGGCATTAGTGAGTTTGAGCTATCAGCTCAGAGCCTGGAGCCTGCTTCAAATTCTGTGTCTCCCTCTTTCTCTGCCCCTCCCTCACTCGTGCTCTGTCTCTTTCAAAAATAAATAAACATTAAAACCTTTTTTAAAAACAAAACAAAAAATACTGAAGTTTCCCAGAAAAGAGAGGTTCTACCTCAAAACTACAGCATTAACTCTTACTTGAGTCCCCAGCCCGGCATTCTGTCCAACAGGCTTGGAACTTGCCAGCCTCTATAACCACATAAATAAATTCCTTAAAAGGATAAATTATACAGACACACCACATGTCTAAACACACACACATACACACACACACACACACACACACGCACACAGACACCTATGCATGTACAGATACAAGCACATGTATTTTATGTGTTATTTGTTCTGTTTCTCCGAAGGGCCCTAACTGCAACAATATTTGAAAATCACAGGATGAAGGGTTGAAGATCTGAATCTGAGTCCCAAATCCATCATGTTCCAGCTCTGGGAACTTCGGAAATTTCTGGGGAGGCCTAAAAACCTCTTCAGAAAGTCTCTTCAACCTTTAAATCCCTCATCTATAAAGCGACAATTAAAAAAAAATTTTTTTAATAATCCTACTTGCCTCACCTACTCCATAGAGTTGATGTGACTACCAAATGAAAACACATTAAAAAAAGTTTTAGTGTTTATTTATCTTTTAGAGGAACAGACAGACAGACAGAGACAGAAAATCCGAAGCAGGCGCCAGGCTCTGAGCTGTCAGCACAAAGCCTGACGCGAGGCTCGAACCCACGAACCTTGAGATCATGACCTGAACTGAAGTCAGATGCTCAACCGACTGAGCCACCCAGGTGGTCCCAAAACACATTTTAAACACTAAAATGCCACACTGATACCAGTCATTGAATTCCAAGGGCATATTTCTTACCCACGATAGGCAACGATTTCTTTTCCTTCAGACTTTGCAAAATTGGCCTCAAAATGGGACCACTAAGGAAGGCAATCAGCTTCAGCCGGAATGAATAAAGATGGTGCCGCCCTGAGGTCACCGTGAGTCAGTGTGAGGAGGTAAGCAATACCCTGCCACCGGGGCTGTCCTTGCAGGTGGCCTGGGGAGGACAGAGGAAGGCAGAAGGGACCTGTACGCTGGCTGTTGGCATGGAGACGGAGGAAGAAGATCTTTCCCATCAGTCGGGCAAGCTCTTAGGAGACACACGACCAGGAAACACAGCAGGCATGTGGTTGCCCATCAGTCCCCGGTGTCCCAGGCTGGTGTCCCAGGCTGCTGTTCCAGGCGACACAGAGCCTGTGTGGGGCGTCCCTAAGCACCGCTGAGCAGGCCACCGTGTGATGTCGGAGGCAGGGAGGGAACCGCCTGACCTACCCAGAGCAGGCCATGGGCCTTCGGACGTGTGAGTGGCATCTGCACAGGAGGCCTGGTATCACCTGGGAGGAGTGTCACCGAGCTGGGGCCTCCCTGTGGCTCAGCGGACTAAGAAGTGCCGAGAGCAGCGAGGAGAGTGTGGAATGCAGGGCAACGACCACATTGTGTGCTTGTGACCAGCGTCCAGGCAGGGGTGCGGGGTGGAAGAGCGTGGACAAGCCACCTGCAAAACTGCCAAACAGCGCCTCTGCTGGCCGTGTCTGGGATCGCTCCAGTCACCGAATGGAGGCCAAGCTGGGGGTTTTGCGGGGCTCCTCCGATTGCCTCTGGTGACGTTCCCTTTGCTCCTCCACCCCCCGGGGTTGCCCAGAGCTCGGCAGCTGCCATCTCAGCCTTCCCGAAGCCTCCACCCCAACCGCCTCTCTTTCCATGTCCTTCACAAAGCCAAGTGACGCGGCACCTTGTAGGGCCACAGGGCCATTTAGAATTTCCCTGGCCTTCCGGGACGCCAGCTCTTATCCAGGCCCACAGACTTTCTGAGAACAAAATGCTTTCTTCTCAGATTCAACAGAGCCAACCCGTTCCTCTACTATTAGAATTCTAACCATAACACATGTCTGGGGTGACTGGCGTGAGCTTGTTCGAAGCCCCACTGAGCACCGCAAGATTTCCTCATTTTCTCAAAGCTCCTTACCATACATTTTCGTCATAAATATTGATCTCATACTCAGTGCCTCAAGACTTGTCATATTTTTATTTTTTCAAGGCTGTTTTGTGTTAATATTTTCTTTGTCTTCCAGGATTACCTCCATTCCCCATATGTTCTCCCCCCCAGAGTGTCATAAAAATCAAAGGCCTTCATCAGTATGCACCATTAAGTATGCCAGATAGCTCGAGCACGTTTATGGCTATGTTTCCACTGAGCAGTGCCCATGCCATTTGTCCCCACAACAGCATCTGCTCCGGAGCTTCGCCTCCCAGAGGCAGGAGACAGTTCCCAAGCTGCACCCCTGCCTAGGCCACACTTGGGTTTCTGGAAATGTAAGCCTCACTCTATAAGAATTCTATGGCTTTCTTCGAATATAAGTGAAAAACATCTGAGCACAAGCAAGAAGTTCCCTAGTATCCATGATAAAGGTTTGTGCAAGCAGCACGTCAGAAGGAAGGAAGGGAAGGAGGAAGTCAGTCATCACGGACTATTGGGCAGAGAGGGGAGATGACAGCTTTTGTGCTTCTCCAAAATCACCTCGAGCATTTGATGATATCTAGTAAGTGTAGAGGCACGGACAGCCTTACTCCCAGCAGTCCTCAGAACAGGGCCGGCCACTATGCCAGCAGGAGGGCCGAATCCAGCTGACACAGCTCTCGAGTCAAAACTCGTTTTTACGTTTTTACAAGGTTGTAAAGAAGGTGATGGTAGGGACAGATGAAGTGGCAGAGCCTGTCAAAAGCTCAGTGACCCGCAGGGGTGCCTGGATGGCTCAGTCGGTTAAGCGTCTGACTCTTGGTTTCGGCTCAGATCATGATCTCACGGTTTGTGAGTTTGAGCCCCATGTTGGGCTCTGTGCTGACAGCATGAAGCCTGCTTGAGATTCTTTCCCTCTGCCCCTCCCCTGCTCGCATGCTCTCTCTCTGTCTCTCTCTCCCTCTCTTTCTCTCTCAAAATAAATAAATAAACTTAAAGAAAGAACAAAAAGCTCTGTGGCCCACAGGGCTTAAAATATGTATGAGCTGGCCCTTTCCAGAAAAAGTTTGAAAAGTTGGCTCTGGAGTTTTCCAAACTTGTCTGATCATCTCACCTGTGGACACGATCACACATACAGATCCCCCCTTGTGACAAGCCCATCGCCCCTCATAGCATTGTTCGTCATCCCTAGAAGTCAGCGCCGACCTAAATCCACGAGCAAATGGACACCTCCCTTAGAATAAATGTAGTGGCCACGAGTATTAAGACAGGAAATTCTCACATGTAAAAAGCATGTTGCAGATAGAGAAATGGAGTATGATATTATTTACGTGAAGGTTTTAATGTAGTGATGTTTATGGAACTTCCGTAAGTAGTGAAACTATGAAGACATGCATGGGAAGGATAAATATCAGGTTAATAGCTGCCTGTACAGCCAGAGAGGCGCAGGTCGCCCAGGGCTTCGATTTTATCTAGAATGACAAGTAGATAAATAGATAGATGATAGATTACAATAGACAGAGACCAACCAGTATTTTGATATCACTCCCTAGACTTTTCTGTACACCAGAAATAATTTATTATAATGGTTTCTTAAAAATTACTGCTGATCTTCCTAAGAGATATTCCAGGAAACCAAAATCTTTTAGGGTGAATATGTGGGTCACATGAAAGAAAACTCCATATTTTCTGGTTCCTTTTCCAGTGATTAATTGAGTGATGAAGATTCTTAAAATCAACTGGAGTTTTCTAATTTTAGGAAGAAAAGTCAGCAGGGTCCCTGCTTGATTAAGGAAGCTCATTTTCTCCTAAAAATCCTTTGACCCCTGAGACTTTCTGGCTAAAAAAGGGAACATTCCTTCCTTCTGGAAATGCTGGACTACATCTTCATTAAAATACTGTGGACAGGTGGGGACCAATTCAGGGAAGGCCAGGAGTGATAGCAGCAGGGTGGTGGGGGTAAGGTGGGGGGGGTATTACGAGAGAGAAAGCTCTGCCCTTAGCTGGCTCACAGCCACAGCTCGCTGGGAGGAAAGAATACAAGCTGAGGCAGCAGGAAAGAAATCCTACAGATGATGCTTCCAGAAACTGGAGCTGCCAGAGAGAGAGAGAGAGAGACCTGCAAATAAAACCTCGAGGCCAGAGGGAGGTCTCTGCTAATTGGAGTATATAATTCAAGAGGTGAACACAGCACAGAGCCCTAGAGGGACTGACTGCAGGTTTAATTAAAGATGATATTCCATAACCTTGCCCTTGATTTAAGAACACTGGCCCCGTGAAATGCTGGGGAAAAACAGGTGTGCCTCGTTAGATGAGTCTCTCCTTTTTTGAACCTCAGGTATATGGAGGGCCACTTCCCTACCTGTAATTTGGCCCACCGGGATGGCTATTGGGTTTAGGATTCTTGCTCAGCTGCTGTCATGATCTCACTGTTCGTGGGTTCGAGCCCCACGTCGGGCTCTGTGCTGACAGCTCAGAGCCTGGAACCCGTTTCGGATTCTGTGTCTCCATCTCTGCACTTCCCCCACTCACATTCTGTCTGTCTGTCTGTCTGTCTCTCTCTCTCTCAAAAGTAAATAATAAGCATTAAAAATTTTTTCAAAAAGTAGAAAGTCTAAGATGCAGACGGCAAAGATCAAAACGCAAGTGCCTGAAGACACTCTAAGGTCCTCTAAGCGTCTAACTACAGAATTCAAGAGCCTGAGAATTCTGGGGTTGCAGACACTTGTCCCTCACGGGCAGGTGCTCCAGTGTTACTCCTAGAGACACCTCCTAATTATGGCCTTGAAGACTTCTCAACGCCACTGAGCTTCCCCTCGTTTAGCAGAATCAGACGAACCATGGGAACTGACCAAGAAGCAAAAGGGAGGAGAAAACACAGGGGTCTTAAGGGTAGTGATCATTATTTTTTAAGTCAAAAATGAGTAAGAAAAGTACTCTAAGTAGCTACGTGCAGTATCTTCCTAATTGTAGAATAGTAATAAGGCACTTTGTGTATAACGGGCTTACATACGTGCAAAATCTAACGCTGTAATTGCCCCACTTTATAGATAAAGAAACCAAGGGGCGGGGCCCTAAGACCGCGCTGAAAATCACAAAGAGAGTGAGCAGCGTGCAGGCCCGATTTCAAGCCCAGTGCTGCTGAGCGAGGGAGTGCTAGGCATCGCATCTTTGCAGCTTCTCAAGCTTCCAATCTGAGGAACCTACTTCTCTGCTTCTGCAGGTGTTTATCCGGTGCTGGACCTTTTGGTACTAACTGCGCGTTTGCTCCTTTCTATGTCCGGGCTGAATCACTTGCCCAAGGACGCCAGGCTGGGGTGTGACAGATCCAAATGTTCTTCCCACTCTGTCGACCTCCCACAGCCCACCTGATGCCCACCGGAAAATCACAACAAAGACCAGGCCGTTCCCCACCCACTCCCTTGCAAGTTTCTGTCTCTCAGCCACTAGGGTGGCTTCTTCTGAACCAGGCCCTTCTCTGCCATATTTGCACTGTGTAGAGTGTCTTGTGAAGGAAATACTCAGATCGACAAACGAGAATCACAGACTGCTTAATCTAGCGCCCAGGGCCTACCTCAGTGTACGCTTAGGTTTGCTATTTTTGATTTTCAATAGTGAGAGATGCCCATACTTTGTTTGGAAAGGCCTATGTCACAAGATGGGAGCCAAAGGACATGATGGCCCCTACTTCCTAGCCCAGAGAACTGTCTAACTGGGAATCGTGGTTCGATTTATAACTACAAACTACACACAGTTGAGCGGAATTGGCCGTGTACTCAGATGGCCAACCTTGAGATGGAATCTTTAGCGTCCCCAAGACGCTGTATGACCTCAGGCGATGTAACCTCCCCAAGCCTCAGTTTCCTGGTCTGTGTAACGGGAACATGACAGCTTCATGAGGCAAGTAGAGCTTGTATCCAAATGCATCAGCGTAGGGAGGACTTAGTGAAAGGTAGCTGATGTCACCATCACTTGCTCGGGGAAGGGTTGGCGATGATGACAGCAGCCCTGGGTGAAAGCTGGGGCTTGGAGAGGATTTCTCTATACATACAGCATGTAGTCGTGGGCGCCGGACAGGCAGAACATACAGAGGCTGGAGGCCCGCTGCTGCACCGACTTATCCAAGATAAACAGTGCAGGAGCCATCTTGGGCCTGTTCTTGCCTCCACTGCTTCAGACCATTCTGGGGGAAAAAATAAACCCCGCCGCCTCACCCCAGTTCTTCACCGTGTCTTTAGGGATGACTTTCACCCCCTGAACTCTCAGGGTCTGCCCTCAACTTTCCTGCTGGAGCTGGATACTATTTTTGTCCTGTTTTTTCACATTCTCCGCAGACGCCCTTTGGGGATCAAGAGACTAGGTTCTGATTGACCATCAGCCTCTTCTCTCAGAGGAAAAATGCCTCCCTGGCTAAACCTTCTCGGCCAGGGCCTGTTGGAAACTTCCAGACCCTCTGTGCAGTCACCCAGGCCCAAACACGCAGTCTAGGCAGTGCAGATCATGCTTGGCCAGCCCTGGACTTAGGTGTGAGGTTCACAGAGGCACGGGGCGAGGCGCTTGCACAAAGGTGTCTTATTCAATACTCGAACACTACAGAAATGTAATCAACAGTAAGGGGTAACACCCGACCCTATATTCTTACCCCAAGATAAATGTTGATGACAAAGTATTCTTCTACTTTTTAAAATGTATATAAGCATATGTATATACTGTTTTTAAAAAATAGGGTTACACTGGGGCATCCGGGTGGCTCAGTCAGTTGAGCAGCCGACTTCAGCTCAGGTCATGATCTCACAGCTCATGAGTTCGAGCCCCACATCAGGCTCTGTGCTGACAGCTCGGAACCTGGAGCCTGCTTCACATTCTGTGTCTCCCTCTCTCTCTGGCCCTCCCCCTCTCACGCTCTGTCTGTCTCTCTCTCAAAAATAAACCTTAAAAAGATTAGTTTAAAAATGGGATTACATTAAATCCTTTGCTATAATTTCCTTTGCTCTCTTGGTAACCAACACCATGTTGGTGTATCATTCTTCTTAAAACTACATAATGTTTATTGACAGGCATGAGTTGGTTTCCATTTTTGTCTATTACAAAAACACTGTAATAAAGAAACTGTACATATATATTTGCACACATATTAGTTACATTTTAAAAAGTATAACTATTAAAGCAAAAAATATTAACATGTTATATTTTAATAAATATTCCTGTTCTTTTTTTGAGAGTGAGAGAGAGCACGTGAGAGAGGGGGGAGAAGGGGCAAAAAGGAGATGGACAGGGAGAATCTTAAGCAGGCTCCATGCTCAGCACAGAGTCGAGTTGCCGGGCTCAATCTCACCCCCCTGGGATCATGATCTGAGCCCAAATCAAGGGTCGGACATTCAACAGACAGCCACCCAGGCGCCCCTTAATAAATATTTCTAGGTTGCCCTCCTAAAGTATGGTATCAGTTTATAATGCCTACCCTGCTCAGTCTTTTGGGAAAGCGTTTGATGTTCTCTTAGCTCGGCTCCTAATTGTAAATGGGACCTCACGCTGCTCACATCTCAGGGCCGCTGCAGATCGCTGAAAGGTGTTTGTAAGCAGCTCATGGCATTCAAATGGCCATTGGTGGTCCCCATTCCCTACCTTTAACTAGCCGGCACAGCCTCACATACCCAGGCCCTCCCCCTCAATAAGGAATTGGACAAAAGCAAAGATGATTAAGTTTAAGGCTCCTACCGGGGATATGTGTGAGTAAACTTGGGGGAGACTGGATGTCCAATCACAGGGTCTCTGGCACTGACGTGGTGGAGGGACTGCAATATTCTAGAGGAAGGATGGTGGGGCACGGGACCTCCCGTGGCAGCTGGTGCCTGCTAACTCTACCAGCTCTAAGCCTGTTCCCTACAGGATTCTGTCTTTCGAAATACGGGACACATAGCTTAGCCTCCGGGCCACCATTGAGGGGGAGGACAGAGGGAGCCGCAGCATTATTTATAAAACCCAATATGTGGTATAGTGGGCAAGTTTTGTCCACCTTCTTGAGGAGACAATTCACTCTGACACCTACAGGTAATTCAGAAGCTTTTATGGAGCCTTGAGTGGAACCCAATGAAACTTCAGTCTCGGCCAATTCAACAGAAGCATCTAAAAAGTTACTCATAAAGCATCCTTCCCTAATCCACAGCAGACATTAATATTGACTTTCCTGATTACTGATGAATAACCTCCAAGGACTTTTGCGAAAACTGACAACACAAAAACGTTGGCTCCCTTAGTAATGAAGTTAGTACCTGAGGGAGACATTGAGTTGATTATTGGTTACGGTTTGAAAGCCCCTTTATTTCTGCTTGTTTTTCTCTGGACAGTCATCACTGGATGCACATTAAGTTTGATGCTTACTGTTGGCAACAGTGTGAGTTCCAGCTCTTTCGGGGCTTCTGCCTTCAGGCTCTGGGGCTCATTAGAGATATGGCTTTTCCTGGTTCACAATATGTGTGGATGAGTCATTCTGAATCCCAGGTGGTAGAAGGGTGAGCAAGTACTTAGATGGGGCAATTTCTACTGCTAACGTTACATATGCAACTGCTCTGTGTAGTGGCATTAAAAAGTACCTTGGGGCGCCTGGGTGGCTCGGTTTAGTGTCTGACTTCGACTCAGGTCGTGATCTCATGGTTCGTGAGTTGGAGGCCCGCTTCGGGCTCTGTGCTGACAGCTCAGAGCAGGGAGCCTGCTTCAGATTCTGTGTCTCCCTCTCTCTCTGCCTCTCCCCAGCTTGTGCGCGTGCTCTCTCTCTCTCTCTCTCTCAATAATAATAAATAAATAAACCTTAAAAAAAGTTTAAAAAGAAGTACCTTTAGTACTTTTGCCATATTAAGATCATGAATTAGGGAGCAGCACTTTGGATTAAATGAGACTCATGATAAAACATGAGCAAAAACAGTTAAAAGCCTACTAGAAGGCATAAAATATTTCATAGAATTTAAATTCCCAGCCCAGATATAAGACAATAGCTTTCTTCCTTTGCACACCTATGAAACAACAAAAGGATGCACAAAGGAAGTGGTTTGTCAAGGGACAAGGCATTGTTCTTACCTTCTTTTCCTTCCCCACCCTCCCAGGGACTGTTTACCAGTATTCACATGCTTGTCTAAATTTGTTTGATAACCTAAACAAGATTGCAGAAGTGAGTGGGAGCAGGGTTTGGGGTGTGGAAAGATCTCTCTGCAAGTGCCCTTTCACACACAGGGTGCCTTGGTTAGGCAATGGTGTTGGCGATTGAAATAGACTGTCAATCTGAAAGAGGGAAAAAAATTTCTGACCCGTGCTACAACACGGCAGAATCATTTTTTACATGTATAAATTTTTTTTGCTTATTTCTTTATTTTGAGAGAGAGAGAAAGAGAGAGCATGAGTGGGGTAGAGGCAGAGAGAGAGAGGGAGAGAGAATTCCAAGCAGGCTCCATGCTGACATAGCACAGAGCCCGACGTGGGGCTCGAACTCACGAACTGTGAGATCATGACCTGAGCCGAAATGAAGAGTCAAATGCTTAACCTACTGGGCCACCCATGTGCCCCACAACATGGATGAATCTTGAAGATATTATGCTTAGTGAAATAAGCCAGACAGAGAAGGACAAATATGAGATTCCAATCATAGGTTGTACCTGGAGTAGTCAGTCTCAGAGCGACCGACTACCTTGGTGGGTCCCTGGGGTTGAGGGGGGCGGGGGGATGGGAAGTTACTATTTAATGTTTACGGAATATCAGTTGGAGAAGTTGAAAAAGTTGTGGAGATGGATGGCCACGGACGGTTGCCCGATTATGGTGAATGTACTTAATGCCACAGAACTGTACACTTGAAAATGGCTAAAATGCTACATTTTGTGTTATATATATTTTACCATAGAAAATAAAATTGCCAAAAAGAAAAGAAAAAGAAAGAAATAGAAGCTGGGCATGTTGGAGGTGAATCTACTCGAAAGGCTTGTGATCATGGGAACCCACGCACAGAACCAATCGCGGAAAGCAGAAGAGGAAAGACACCCCAAATCTACCTCCCTGAATAAGCCAGCGTGTGCGTGCGAGGGGGTGTGAGACCCAGCCCCCTTCCAGGCTTCTCTGTCAGGCAGGCTGTAACTTACTCCTGGGGCAGCATCGCTGGGAGATTCTATCATCCGTGGAAGGAATTCAGCAAAGTGGAGCATCTGAGCATGAGGTGGGGAGGCAAGAGACTGGGAAATCCAGGCAGGGAAATCCAGGAAGGAGACTGGATTGGCTCCCAATCCAGAAGACTAGGGAACGAGGCCAAGGAGGGGAGGCTGGGCTTGCCACCAGCTATTCTGGGACACCTGGCAACCCGGGCTCCCTGCATGGCTGTGGCCTCCAGAGTGCCCGGCCCTGGTTCTTCTCCAGCTCTAGGGTTGGACATTTTGAGAACCCAGGGGTAGCACAGACCCTCTCCTCTCCAAACTGTTCATGCCTCTCCGCCACTCTCTGTGTCCTTCCCCTTTCTGGCACTCTCTCTGGCACATGAGCTCTCTTTGTTGCTCTGTGTGTGGCTCTGTCTCAGTCTGTTCTCTCTCTCTCCTGCAAAGTTTCAGGGGTTTTGAGGACCCCCTAAGCCTACACGAGCTGTAGCTATAGGAACACTTAGCTTAAAGATATTGGCAAGGAGTTCTCAGCACACATGTTTGGAACAGAAAATAAGATTCAAGAGTGGAAAAAAAAGACTATGCCTTTTTTTCCCCCAAAACAGTTTGGGAGGATTTATTTAACTTCTCACCCATCACCGATTTCAGAAAGAGGTAATTCTCTAGGGTTTTGGGGTATTCTTTTAAAGTGATGCAAACCTACACTATAGATTGTACATTTTGGGCCCCCCCCCCCCGTTGGGATTACAGCTAAAAAGAGTAAGGTTCTGTGTTAAGTGCTATAAAAACATTTTCTAAAGATAAATGATCCAGGGCACCTGGGTGGCTCAGTCAGTTGAGCATCTGATTTCAGCTCAGGTCACGATCTCATGGTTCGTGGGTTCGAGCCCCGCATCGGGCTCCACGCTTACAGCTTGGAGCCGGAGCATGCTTTGGATTCTGTGTCTCCCTCTCTCTGCCCCTCCCCCCGCCTCTCTCTCTCTCAAAAAAATAAATAAACATTAAAAAAATCTTTTAAAGATACATGTTCCTATCTCTCCATATCCATGAGCAATCAGAAAGGGGATTTTGCCAATAATGTCCCCTTTTGTAAATCTGGTCAACAGCAAGGGAACATCTTCCTGCTACTAACAATAGAAAAACGAGTAGTAAATCACTTACTCTCAAGCAACTTGTGACCCAGAAGGGTGTGTTGGATTACACTTTCTGTGAATCACCCCACGAACTGACAAGAGCCAATCTGGTAGCGGCAGATATTCCATGAGCTCAGTTTCTATTTTTGGTTTCATGAATGACTGGGTGGACTGTGATACACAAATAAATTATGGTCACAAAACTGCTTTGGGAGTTTAATTTGGGAACTTCAAAATAGCAAGTGATAGTGTGCTGCTCGTATTATTTAGGCTCATATTTAAGAGAAAGATTTGAGGCAAGAACTGCCAATTTGCTGGTCTTCTCCATTTCACTCTACAGTGCCATTTTTCTGGGAAGCAGGTGCGCCTCTCTTCCGTCGGCCCATTTCCCCTGCCCTCCACCAGACAGCGTTCCCTTTTTGTTGCTAACCAGGAGGAAGAGAGAAAGGGGCTCTTGTGAAACGAAATTCTATGCCCAGAACAACCATTTGCAGGCATGAAACCTCTTTAAAAGAAACTCCTGACCCAACCTAGTTGAAAAGGATTCATCAAATTAGGGTCTAAATCTAAGAAGGTACCTACTAGTTATAAAAATGATACAAGTCATACTGAAAGAGACCAAGAAGAATGACCATTGTCTAGACGTGCATAGGGTCTCAGATTTGACCCTCCTGTGGCTGGCAAGTTAGCCTGCCACAGTTTCATGAACGGACCAGACTTGACACTCCGGGGTCAGAGAGAAAAGACAGTTTGTTACTCGCAGCAATAGCAGTAGCCAAAGTAGCAACACTTTTGGCTGCCAATTTCTCCAGAGCCAATTTCCATAGGGGTTTGCGAAGAAGGCTAAGTGATCCTGTACCTGCAGTGGGTTGCATATAAGAGACAAAACCCTAAACTGAAACATCTTTTGTAACAGGCAGAAGCCTGCCTGCTCTTCGCTCTAGTGGGAGAAACTTATCTCTATTTTCCAAAACTCACGTTAATTAAAACATGCAGAAATGTAAGAGACCTGCGTAGAATTGTCTTCCAACAACTATAAAACTGAATTAAATATATATATATACATATATTTATTTATATATATATATATATATATAAATGAGATCAAGTCTGTATAGCCATGGTGTTAAAAGTGCACTTTTCTTTACCTTCATATACTCGTTAGGACTACCTATCCCTAGAATCTCTCAGAACAAGGTCAGCACAAAGAAGGCCATCCAGCGGAGTCACTGAACACCCCAATTAAAGAGCCTGAAGCTGAAGGAAAACTGTACCAGAGATAAATCTGGTCTTATTTATCCAATGGATCCAGTGAAAGCTCCAGAAAATTTCCAGGACCTAATCTGTAGTTGTTTTAATATCAGTATTCTATTGAAATGCCTGTCTGCCATGTTGTAGTGGGAACACCCACAGAGCCAAGAGAAGTGGTGAGTGATCCAGTCTTATAAAAACAGTTCACCCCCGGTCAACATACATCACAGTGGCGTGAGAACACTGAGAAAGTGAAACATTTCCCGCAACTGTGTCTGAACAGGGGTAGAAGAAACTTCGTGAAGTCTGGATACGGCTGACTCATAGATGACTGTGAGAAGCAACCCAATTTTTCACAGGCAAATTACAAACCCACAGTAAGTGATATCCCAAATCCCAAAGGAAATGGCACTAGTTTTTGGTCATAACTCTGCAGCATCATTGGAGGTAAATTGAAAAAGAGGAAAGCAGTGGAGAGGAACTACAGGTATGCCTATCTGAGTCCAGTTTGAAAATGGCTTTTGCAAAGTTCCAATTACCAAAAACATTGAATTCTTTTGTTTTGTTTTTTTTAGATAGACCACAGAGAAGGGGTTCCCCGCCCCCATCCCCTGACACCTTGTTCCTGGGGCAGCATCTACTTAGTGCTACATCTACAGCCTCTATTTCCCACCAGGCATCCTTAAGCCATTTATGTCATTAGAGGGCCCCGAGTCTAGTGACCAAAGACAGGGGAAAAGGAGGAGACAATGGGGGTGGGGGTGGGGAGACAGCACCTTCAAAGCGGTTGCACCCAGGGACGTGTTCCTGAGAAGAGGAGGGAATCCCCAGGTCTTTGACTCAGAAGCAAAAACAATGTGAGAATAGAGATGTGTCCCTCAGCTGTGGGGCCTCCCTTTCCCCAAGCTGTCACACTGGAGGCTGGCTCAGGGCCCAGGCGTCCTGCTGAACAACCCTGGAGGGACAGCAGAGAGAGTGGCAAACTCAATCTCAGCAGAACTGAGCGCTAAGCCCAGGGGCAAATTTCTGGCCCCCACTGGCAGCCTCACCTGAACCACGAAAGGGGAAGGGGGCATCTCCCAGATGCCCTCCTTCCTGCTTCCCCAAGTGGTGGCCCAACTGGACCAGACGGGCTGCTCTTGGCGGTCGCCCCTTTGGTCCGTGTCCCTGGGGACATGGTCGTCAGGGCTCAAAAACAGCGCATGTTTCCAACCACTGTGTCTTCCTAGAAAGAGCCGATATAATCATGTGCCCGTCTATTGTGGATAATAATTCTGACAGCACACAAACTTTTATGGGGATTTTAGGAAGAAAATGAACACCGGGAATCTGTGTGTTACAGGAATGGAAAAACACTGTCCTCGCACCGTTCTTTCTCCCAATTTTGCCTCCTCTGGGAAGTGATGGGAAGTACTCCATGCTGAGCTGCCAAGGCCAAGGCCAGGAGATTTTTCTCAGGGGAGAAGGCCAGGGGGCCTGCAAGTGGGGGCGAGGCACCGAGTCTGGCTGCGCTGCCCCTCAGGAGCTGGGAGCCCCTGATCTCAGGAGTGAGGGAGACCCCATTCGTGGCTGAGCACCTGCTCCAACCACAGAGCTTCCCCTCCCCGCCTCCCAGCTCGGGGCTCAGCTCACTGTACCTGCAGCTCCTGGCTTTCACTCCTGCGGGGGGAATTGAGAGCAACCCCCTGCAAGGGGCAGGAAAGCCTAATAGTCAAGGGGCTCAGATCGTGATCTCACGGGTTCGTGGGTTCAAGCCCCATGCTGTGCTCTGTGCTGACAGCTCAGCGCCGGGAGCCTGCTTCAGATTCTGTGTCTCTCTCTCTCTCTCTGCCCCTCCCTGGCTTGTGCTCTCTCTCTCTGTCTCTCAAAATAAATAAACATTAAAAAAATTCATAAAAAAAGATAAATGTCAGGACTAAGTGAGATGAGGCATGTAAGCACTTAACACAGTGATAGATAAATTTATCTATTATTTTATTGCTTTAAGTGGATAAAGTTTCAACTTAGATTTCTCAATGCTCAGGTGAGTCCTGAACTAGAAGTTGGATATTTTGGAGTTATTCCCCTTAGTGCTGGGCTGTAATTCCTCTCCAGCAGAAGATAGAATGAGAAATAGTCAATGTGCTAATGCCACATTAAGTGTAATAGCATAAACATGGCAAGCTGAGGTCAAAAAGGTCAAACTCGTCTATACAAGAATGAGCCAATGGCCCAGCCAGTGCTCAAGCTGGAAGCTTGGGGGGGTGGGGGGGAAGCCTAAGGTCTGCTCCTTCAAATTCTGATTAAATAGGTCAGAACTTATTTTTAAAGCTTCCCAGGTGATCCAAATGCACATTCAGGCCTAAGAACCACTATTCCAGCCAGGAAAGAAACAATTGGGTTTTCTTGAAGAATCTTTTATCATATGCATTCAGTCAGCAAATGCGTATTGATCTCTTTGATGGGCCAAGTTCAAGACCAGGTACTTGGTTTATAAGACTCACTTTCAATCTCAAGGATCCTAGAGTCTAACAGAAGAGACAAAGAGGTGAATAGACAGTACTAATACAGGGGGAACACGCTGTGATGGGGTAAATTCTAGAAGCTCTGGACACACTTAGGAGGGGGTCTACACCAGCTTTCCAGATAAAGCCTATTGATGGTAAAAGTATTCTAGGCAGAGGCAACAGTTTTTGCAAAGCCTTAGAGGAGAAACTATAGATGTTCCCAAAGCCCCAGTTATGCAGTAGGACTGGATATTAGTGGAAGACTAAAAGATGAAGTGGGAGAGGCAGAAACCAATTCCTTGTAAGGAATGCAGAGGAGTTTGGGTTTTAAGTAGGGGGTGGAGTGACCGCAGCTGTCTTTCAGAAAGATTGTTCTGGCTACTGGGTGGAGAACAGATCAGAAGGAGGCAAGACTGGCCCTGGGGAATTCCAACATGGCTGCAGAAATCAAGGCAAAATTTAACAAGGGGCAGATCCGAGAGGTATTAGCAGAGGAAGAGCTTGGTGGGTGAGGGCATGTTGAGGGCAGAAATGGGGAGTCATGGAGGCCCAAGCTTGTGGCTTGAGCACTCAGGTGGAGTCTGGTGACACCAGGCCCTTGACTAAGGAAGGAAGAGAGAGTGTGATGTGGCAGGATCAGAGGCCTTTTGCTTCATCAACCCATCACTCAGGCTGGTCACACCTCATGGAAATCCTGCAAATTCGGAATTTTTCTGTTTATAGGGTCCACGACATTCTAACAATAATTGGAATATCTGATTAATTTCTAATTTTCTTGAGAATCTATATCAGATGGAGAAAAGGAATTTTAATTAAATGCAGAGCACATAGCCTGAGAGAGGGTGGAAATAGAGGCCAGGCAGGACCAAGTACACAGACAGAGCTCATCTTCTGTTTCCTACCTGGCCCAGGAGTGTGTTAAAGCAGCTTTGCTTTCATCAGGAGAGAACCAGGATCAAATGCCTGAAAGTACCTTGAAAATGAAAAGCCAGATAGAAGTGCTTGGTACCCCTGTCTGCAGAACTCCTCACAAACTAAAACGATCATTTTAACGTGTTTTGCAATGAAACGTGTACACAGAGTTGTAAGCAGTTCCATTTATTTGAGTAAATAGCTTGTAAATAAATCATTGGTAAACATTACAAAATTAAATACATTTTCGAAAGCTTGCCAGTATACATAAAATTCACAAACATACTTCTTTTAAAAAATAAAATATGTTCAGAGCACCCTTGATATAAAATGTCTGACCCCTGTCCCCTGACAGGGCCACCTAGAGACATCTTACAGTAAGTGGGGTTTCTGTGGGGAGGCGGTGGAGGCCTCCTGGGGGGAAGGAAGAGTTTCTACTCTGACCGTTAACCCAGCCCACATCCATCTGAATGTTGATCTTTCTCCAGGGAGCTGATATATAACTGAGAGGGGCAGGGCAGGTGCCCCACGCCACCGGAGCTCCAAGCAAGGAGACTGGGGTGCATAATTAGGGCCAGGAGCCAGAATCGTCACCACATGCCAATGAGAGAAGCCAGAAATGCAATCTCCACCCCCCCTTCCGAACCAGCAAATGCTCCTATATCAACTTTCTTGAGAGAAGGTGAGGCTTTCTCACCTCTACAGTATTCAATACTCAGTTCACCCGCTCTGGTCTAATGCTTTCCAGGCACAGAAGTGACCAGATCTACTTCTAAGGAGGAAGATACCTAGTTTGCTAACTTCTTTATGACCTGCTTTCATGGAGAGAGAATAATACACAGTATTTGGTTGAAAGCAGAGAATTGATTGCTACACAGTGCTTCCTTTTTCCATTGCAAAACACCACTCAGCATGGGCATTTCTCTAGACATCTGAATAGTTCTTCAAACTAAGGGTTCATAAAACTTTAAAATACCACAAACGAGGCAATAAGTACATGACCTGGCAAAGCATCCCAATTAATGAAATAATATAAAGTCCATGAATTAAGCCCTTGACCAACTCGACTTTTTGTGGCGTAGCTCATTAAAATAACGGATACACTGACTTCTTTCACTTTGGTGCATAAAGTGAATGTTGAAGGTCAGCAGCGGTCACATGAAGACTACCTAGTGGCCTCTTGAATACACATGTGCTGTGACCTCCAATGAAAGGAAAACCACAAGTTTATTCCATCAATGTGAAATAAAACTCACATCTACATTTTAACTTAGCCGTGTGTGGATATATACAAGAATTTCAACATCTGAGACAATTACACAACTTAAGAAAAGTATTACCAAACTAGTTGTAAGAAAACCATCATCCCTGTATAGTTAGGTCCTAAACCTCTGATTTCTCAAAGAAAATGGTGCCTGGCCCAGCCCGTTCTTACATGTCTGCCTGATTTGATACCCCCTGGTTGGGCTGAAACCAGAGTTGTGATATTCTTGCTATTAAAATACTACACTAACAAAACCTTTTACAACAAAAAAGGAACACTCTTGAATAAATGTCTAATAGACACCCCCTCCCCCAAAAAAAGGTTCTCATAAGGGCAACTATTCTGTAATAAATGTCTTCATGAAGCCCAAATCCCAGGACCCTTCTTCGTCTCTGGGAGGGTCCACCCTGTGCCAGAATTATACAGTCTTCTTCTGCGGAGGACTCAGTTTCCTCATGCCTCTTATCCGACAGAGCAGCTCCTGGATAAATTCCTAAAAGAGAACAGAGGAAGTTAATATGACAGGCTTGCTCTACTAAAATGTGGGGTTCAAATCTGCTTGAAGTCATTGAGGTCAACTGCAGTTAACTGTAGTTGATGCGTTCGGTTGGACGGGTTAACCTCAGCTAATTGAATACAGGACGTTTTTAAACAAATGAAGCATACTTAAACCTCGAGTCATGACGCCTTCTCATGGCTGCTCTCTTTGGGGGAGAAAAACAGGCTGCTTTCAGTCACTGCCATTATCAATTCGGCCTCCAAAGTCACACGTGGTTTAGGTCACCCTTCTCAACCTTGAATAAACCTTTAATATAAGCATACAAATCACCCCAAAAAGCTTGTGGATTCTGACTTAGCAGGCCCAGGTTGGGGTTTAGTAGCTCAGCTTGGGGTCTGAAATTCTGCCTCTCACTGGCTGCCAGGGGATTCCAGGGTTAGTCTCTCGACCACACCTGGAACAGCAAGGCTTAAACAGTGGTTCTCAAATGCAAGTCCTCATCAGAATCACCAGGGGGACTTATTAAACCACAGAGTGCTGGGCCCAAGAATTTCTGATTCCATAGTTCTGGGTGGGGGGTGAGAATGTGCACCTGACAAGTTCCCATGTGACCTGCTTCTGGTTCCACACTGGACACTGATCTATATCTCAAAAGAGTGTTTTGACTGTTTTGACTGTAAATCAGTTTTTTTTAATTTTTTATTTTTTTTAATTAAAAAAATTTTTTTCTTAATGTTTATTTATTTTTTGAGAGAGAAAGAGACACAGAGTGTGAGTGGGGGAGAGGCAGAGAGAGAAAGAGACACAGAATCCGAAGCAGGCTCCAGGCTCCGAGCTGTCAGCACAGAGCCTGATGCAGGGCTCGAACCCAAGAACCGTGAGATCACAACCTGAGCCGAAGTCGGACGCTTAACCAACCGAGCCACCCAGGCGCCCCAATCATTTTTTTTTAAAGCCGAACACATTTTATATTTACAATCCAGTACATACCAACACATACCTGAAATAACAATTTAAAGAACAAATACTTAATGTACATAATACACCCTATATTTTCTATTCTATTCTAATTTCATTTAAAAGGTAATGCAGAGGGAAACCAACTAAAATGTTTCATGTCCTATTCATGGATGGATGCCCAAAGATCGAAGAACAATGTAGAACAGTTCCCACTTTATATTGTCAGGAATCTTTCACTGTTGCCTTATGGTTTAAAATTTTTGGCTACCCAAAAAAATCACATTTATTAGGTAATAATTACCTTGTCTTCCTATTTTATATTTGTCACAGACGAAGCAGACAGCCAAACTTTCTGATCAGCAAGTAGCAGTCAGTGAATGACAGAACTGAGTACGTCGGGAATTTACCGAGAGCAAAACCACTAAGAAATCTTTCTCTCCACTTGGCCTTCTGAGAAACCCCTCTTCCACTCTGCTACCAATCACACCCTTAGTCATGACCTCCTAGGCCAAGTGACCTCTGCGACCACTCTCCAGCTCTAAAACACACTAAGCTTCAACATTTAGTATTTTGTAGCCACTAAATTTTTTTTGTAATGTTTTTGCTATTATAAAGTGATATGTGCTTTTCCTAAACAACTTAGAAATATAAGCTAGCAACTAATTACTCCTCAGAATGAACCACTAATATGTAATCTCCTATGAAAATTGGGTGTTGCCTCATTGAGATCGCACTGTATAAATATGTCCTTTTCTTCAATCTAGCCTTATGTCATTATGTCAGCTTTCTCCCACAACATTAAATAGTCTTCCAAAAAATTAACTTCAGTGGTTATATGGTCCTCTGTTACAGGGATATTCTGTACTCTGCTTAATTCCTCCATCATTGGATGTTTGGTTGCTTCCTGACTTTCCAGAAGTATAAGCAAAGCCGCAATTAACATCTCTGTGCATGAATCTGCAATTTAGATTATTCTCTTTGGAGAGCTATCCAGAAAAGGGGTCAAAGGCTAAAAACGTTTTCATCCCTGCCATTTCTGACCTTCCATATGAGTGGAACACATATGAAGTAAAATGAGGCCCTATTTTAACTTTCTGAGCACTATTTTATCCAATTTAAAGAGTTTTCTAAAATAATGCCAAGTTTTCACACTTATACTCAATTTTCATTTTGTGAATTAAGTGCATTTCCTATTTTTCCTCCTGCTATGTGGTTTAGACAGTATGATGTGAAACACACAGTTTCAGTTTCATTGTTTTTGGAAACTATTAATCAAATGACCACTGTAGGAAGCTTCGATATTTTAGTATAGATTTTCTTTTTTTTCTCTTATTGCAAAGGTCAGAATTATAAATCCTATCCTTTATCTTGTTAATAACTGGCAATTTTTCTGCACTATTTCTATAATATATTTTTCATAAAATTCATTATAAAAATAAAGATTAAATACCATAAGGAAAAATATACCCTAAACTACAGACCTTTCTTCTCCAAGACAAAAGTAATTGGTAATTTAAATCAAATTCAAATTTTCTCAAAAAATCGATTATGATGTGCAGTAATCTTAGTGATTAAAAACTTCAATAAATAACTTGTATTTATAATATATTAACATCAATGAACCTCTAAAATTTTATATTAATGTAATTTATGACTATAACTTAATATACTGTATTATACATATTTTTAAAGTGTTCATTAAATTTGCAGAACGAGGTGCTCAGCTAAGTTAAAAAACAGCAAGACCACTATTTATTCCCCATACAGAAACTTGCACAGAAGGATTTTAATGATTACAGATCATTCTCAAAGAAGACTCAAGAATCTCTAATCAAAAATACTCTGATGGCTCTTATACATACTACTCAAAAATTCTCTATATCAGTAACAATATATCTCGTTTACTTCCAAAACAGGTCACTCAGACTTGGGTTGGGGACACTAATTTAGTCAGAGAAAAGCTGCCCCTTTGAGGAAATGACATCTGATATGAGATCTAAATTAATAGAGAGGCCAGCTCGGAGAAAGTCTGGGGGCCTGGGTCATCGCACATGTGCAAAGGCCCTGCAGAGAAACAAGCAAGGAGGTGGGTGTTCCTGGCACAGAAAGGTGCTAGGGTCAGCTTGCCCAGGGCCTTGCTGGCCGCAGTAAGGTGCTGAGAGAGTATTCTTGATGCAATGGAAAGCCATCAGGGGCAGGGAAGCAACATCATCTGATTTTGGTTTTTATTTATTTATTTTTTATTTTTACCGGTTTTTTTTTTATGTTTTTTATTTATTTTTGAGAGAGAGAGAGAGACAGCATGAGCAGGGGAGGGTCAGAGAGAGAGGGAGAGACAGAATCCGAGGACAGGATCCAGGCTCTGAGCTAGCTATAAGCACAGAGACCGACGCGGGGCTCGAACCCACGAACAGTGAGATCATGACTTGAGCTGAAGTCAGACGCTCAACTGACTGAGCCACCCAGGCACCCCCTGATCTCAGTTTTTAAAAGATCCCTTTGACTGTCATGTCGACTATGGATTTTATAGAGACAAGAAGGAAAGAGAGGCTAGTTTGGACATTTTACAGAGATCCAGGCTAGGGATGCCAGGGCCTTAAAGTTTATGGAAATTGAAACAGAAATTAAGTGGGATCCATTTCAGAGGCAGAGCCAAAAGACCTTGCTAGACTGAATGTGGGGCCCCAGTAAAACAGGGAGGGGACAGGGAAAGGGGGATTAAGGTAACAGACCCTCAGTACCTGGAAGAAAGGTGGTGCCATTATGCTAGGTGAGGGCTAACTGGAGGGGGGAACAGAGCAGGTTTACAGACTTGAGGTGCCCCTTACATATGTGAGGGGGATCTTGGGAAGACAGATAAACATGACTTGGCACCTCAGCTCTGGGCTGAAGACATTAACAACAGGCAACACTAGCATTTGAATCGGTGGCTTGCAACTAAAAAACAACCCCCATAAAAAACTGCATGTGATCCACACACATAGAGGAACCTAGGCCACAGAGACACGGGACTGAAATAAAAGTTTCTTGAAAAAATATAACTCTAACTATATGTGATAGCCCTTGATATTTTATTTTGGAAAAAAATAAAGGTCAAGACCAGTTCATGGGTTACCAACCATAGTTTATAAATACAATGATCTAGACTAAGGTTAATTGATGCAGTAGTCCCCAACCACATATATAAGTAGTATGAATATAAATAATATAAATATAGATACATATTGCTAGTATATTTATATACAATATATATTTCTATATTCTCTAATATAAATGATATAGTGTAGCTATTTAAGTGTAAATGAATGGAAATAAAACTTAAAATTCAGTTCCTTATTCAAACTGTGGTCACATTTCAAATAGTCAGTAGCTACATATGGCCAGTGGCCACTATACTGGGCACTGGGGCTATAGAATATTTGTCATCTCAGAAAATTCTGTTGGACAGCACAGCTGACAACATTTTGAATCACAAGGCTCCATGAGATAAGCATCAAGGAAAGTGTAAATAGGAAAAGAAGGCTGAAGACCAAGGCCAGACGTCCCCTAACTGGGAGAAGTCTTGGGGCCAGCAAAGGAGACTGAAAAGGAGAAACCAATGAGAAGGGGGGAAAACCCAAGAGTATGCTGTTAAGCAGTCAAGAAAAGAACATTTTTCTAGAAAGAAGAGGCCTTCAATTAAGCCAAGTCCCAATGAGAGGTTAAGAAAGTCAAGACAGATTCAAAGCCAGAGTTGGCAAGAAAGGGGCCATTGTGCTCTGGTTGGGGGAAGTTTTAGCAGAATGGCTCAGATGGAAACTCCAGCCACTGAAAGGTTCACAATGACTTTCTTTTGGTAAACAGCTTTATTGAGGTATAATTGACATGTCATAAACTGCACATATTTAAGGCATACAACCGGCACAAGTACACCATCTGTGCTATCAACATAATGGACACATTCAATTCCTCCAGAAGTTTCCTTATGCTCCTTTGCAATCCTTCTCTCCTCCCCCTGCTCTTCTCATTCCCGGGGAATATACTGTCACTATTAGATTAATTTGCATTTTCTAGAGTTTTATACAAAAGGAACCGTAACACTACGTATTTTTTAGTCTTCTGCTTTTTTGGTTTCTTTCATTCAATATAATTATTTAGAGATTCAGCCACATTGTTGGATTTATTAACTCATTTCTCTTTTTTTTTTTATTGCTGAGTGGCATTATGTTGTATAGGAATACCACAGTTTGTTTATCCACTCGCCTATTGATGGAAATTTGGGTTGTTTTTCGTATGGGGCTATTATAAACAAAGGTGCTTAAAACATTCATATAAAAGTCTTTGTCTGGGACATGCTTCCATTTCTTTTGGGTAAATACCTAAGATTGGAATGGCTGAATTGCTGATCTATTTGTTTGTCTTATTATGTCTTTGTCTGGTTTTAGTAGCAGAGTACTGCTTGCCTGATAGAATGAGTTGGGAAGGTATTCCTTCCTTTTCAAGTTTCTGAAAGAGTCTGTACAGAGTTGGTATAATTTCTTCTATAACTGTCTGATAAAAATTCCCCTGTGGAGTCCCTTGGGTCTAGAGTTTTTTGTTTTGTTTATGCCAATACCACACTGTCTTCTAAGGGTAGGTGTATAAGTCCTAAAATCAGGTCATATTAGTCTGCCACCTTTGATGATCTTTTAAAATAAAATTGTTTTGACTATTCTAGGTCTTTTAAATTTCCTTAAGAATTTTAGAATCAACTTGTAAATTTCTACAAAAAAAAAAGCGCCCCAAAACTCGTGCTGGGGTTTTGGTTGAGACTGCATTCAATCTATAAATCAATTTTTGAACATCATCAATGAATGTTCTCAGCAACGTTTGATAGTTCTCTGTGGACAGATATTACACATCTTTTGTCAAATTTATTCCTAAGTGTTTAATATTCTTGGTATTATAATAAGGGGTATATTTTTATTTCCATTTCCAATTGTTGCCAGCGTAGATTTTCATATATTTACCTAATATCCTTGAACTCACTTGTTAGTTACAGTAGCCTTTGTAGACTTTTACCTTTTGCAGATGTTCTTTATACAGTTTAAGAATTTCCCTCCTATTCCTAGTTTGCTGAGAATTTTTACCAGGAATAGTGATTGGATTTTGCCAAATGCTTTTTCTGTATCAGTTGACATAATTATCGAAAGGGCTTTTTCCTCCTAGTTTCTTAATATGACTTATACTGATTGTTCTTTGATGTTTTGATATATATACATATATATATATATATATGTATATATATATATAATGTTGAATTCAATTGGACAAAACTTTCTTTAGAAATTTTGCAGCTATGCTCATGTGGAATATTTGCCGACATTTCTTATTATGTCTTTGTCTGGTTTTAATATCAGAGTCCTGCTTGCCCTGTAGAATGAATTGAGAAGTATTCCTTTCTTTTCAAGTTTGGGAAAGGGTTTGTACAGAGTTCTTCCGTAAATGTCTGATAAAAATTCCCCTGCGAAGCCACCCGGGTCTGGAGGTTTTTGTTTTGTTTTGCTTTGCTTTGTATGTACTGGTAGGTTATGTTTTTACAGACATTTGTCTATTTCATATAAGTTGCTGGATTTATTGGCATGAGGTTCATAACATCGGTAGAACCCATAGTGATGTCACCTGTCTCATTCTGAATATTGGTAATTTGTCTCCTATCTTTCTTTCCACTTGGACTAGAAGTTTATCGATTGTATTGCTCTTTTTGGAGAATAAGCTTTTGCTTCACTGATTTTCTTTATTGATTTTCTGGCTTATATTTCACTGATTTCTGCTTTCATCTTCATTATTTCCTTTCTTCACCTTATTTTGAGTTTAATTTGCTCTTCTTTTCCTAGTTCCTAAAGCAGATTCTGAAGTCATTTATTGAGACCTTTCCTAATATAGACATTTAGGATTCTATATTCACCTCTAAGCACCGCTTTGGCTGCATCTCACAAATTTTTGATATAATTGGCTTTCACTTCATTCAATCTCAAATAGTTTCTAATTTCATATTTGATTCCTCCTTTGGCCCAGGAGTCATTTAGAAATAACTTTAGTTTCCAAATATCTGGGGATTTTCCAGATATCTTTCTGTTACTGATTTCTAATTTAATTATATTATTTAAAGAATGTAGTTTGTATGACTTGAATCTTTTAAAATTTGAGACCTGCTTTATGGCCCAGAATACGTCTATCTTGGTGAATGTTCTGTGTGTGTTTATAAAGAAAAAAGCTAACTTCAAGCAGTCCTCAGCCTCTTAACCTCATGACTTGTACACACAGAACATGCGGACAAAAAGGATGAGTAAGGTGGTTCCCCAAATGCAATATTTCCACAAGAAAATGATTCGCTAACCACAAAGGACATACTCTTTTGCAATACTCAAAAAAGGGCATCCTTGACTCCTTTTTTGACCTTTTCCATCCCCAGCTAAAAGGATGGGTGAGGCTGGACGCAGACCCCCTGATGGATGTGGCTTCTGTATGAGGGTCGGGCATGGGGTGTGCTCCATCTAAAGAAAAGGAAGGGAATGAACATTTATCGAAGGCTTTCTCTGTGTAGCCAGTTTACATTTTACTATATTTAATCTAACGTAGTAGGTTTTATTGTTTCCTTTTTATAGATGAGAAAAATGGATGTTCTAGTTCCTTATAGGTAATTGTCCAAGCTCACAAAGAAAATTGTTGAACCCAGGTCACTTGAAGCCAATTGAGCTCAATACATAGGCACCCCACCATGTGCCAGGTGCTGCCCTACGTGCTGGCACGCAGAGAAACGGAGAGGCTCTGCCTGACAGCGGCTCCCAGGCCGGCGAGGAAGGCAGACACGGAAATAGGCTCTGTCAACATGAGACGGGAGCCCCATCGCTAAGTGTGTGCACGGGGGTCCTGTGGGCAGATGGACCATGTGCACTGCCCTTGCCCAGGCCAGGCCTGGGACCACTCCTGCCTCTCTCACTCCGCCTCTTCCAATGGACGGCAGGCTAAAAGAAGGTCATAATTCCAAGACATTTAAAAAAATTTTTTTTTAATGTTTGTTTTTGAGAGAGACAGAGACAGAGCACGAGTGGGGAACAGGCAGAGAGAGAGAGGGAGACACAGCACCCGAAGCAGGCTCCAGCCTCCGAGCTGTCAGCACAGAGCCCGATGCGGGGCTCGAACCCACGAGCTGTGAGATCATGACCTGAGCTGAAGTCAGACGCTCAACTGACTGAGCCACCCAGGCGCCCCCCAAGACACTTTGAAAAGATGAGAAGCTCTGTGTCCATACAGGAAATCTACAATCCACAGTCACTGCTCTGGAGCGATGGCCCAGCTTCCTCTCCCTCCCCTTCCCTCCTTAAAGGTACACCCTTCATTAGCCAAACATCTCCCTATCAGTTTTTAAGATCTGGCCATTCTGGTTTCCTAATGTTGGAAACAGGATTTCAGCTAACTGCCAGGAGTTTTAAAAGGCAAACAGACATTGCCCTGACCCATCATTGCAAGACACGTGGCATCTATTTTTTAGGCTACCTCAGCAGCTTTTGTCCAAATGCTCTTCAAAATGCAACCTGAGATCCTGAGTCTTCAACCTGAGACCACAGACACCCTCCCCACCCCACCCCCCGCCCCAGCCACAGGGCTCCTGTGGGCTGCTGAGGGACAGGCTGTGTCACCCTGGCAGGCCCTGAACTACAGCTGGACAAACTGCCTCACATACTGGCCTGTAACAAGAGGCCGGGGCCTGTGTCCCCGGGGCCGTAAACTGCAAGGTGATGCAAGAAACAGAGAAACAGAAGATAAACAAAGACCTCAGATTACAAACGTAGGAGGGTCCTTTGAAACAAACGCCTAAAAAGATCTCACATGGGTCCCGTCCCACGTAGAGGGAGTCACCTGCACACACAGCAGGAAGCAGGTAGCCACATGGTTAAGAGGGGGACACTTCAAATCCGGGGGACTGGATTCAAATCCTTGCACACCACTTCAGGGCTAATTATTTTCTCTGTGGCTCAGTTTTCCTCACCGTAACCTGAGAGCGATGATAGTAAAACTCACCCTCAAGCTTGGTGTAAGTATTTAAGGATTTGATGAATGAACAGACGTGAGATGGGACGGTGCTTGGGCCACAGGAAGTATAAGGACGTGCTGCCTTCTTCCTCACCATCATCATCATGGAGACTATACTGATAAGAATATTTCCGGTCTGCACAAAATCTAATCGAGAACACTGAGAAAAAGGTGGCCACCCCCCTGCTCCTCACACACGTGCATCCCTACCACACACAGCCCTGTAGAAAAGGTGTGACAGTTCAGGCAGATGAGAAGCACGTGTGCGACGACCAGCAAGACCGTGGTGCTCAGGTCACGGGGTGACATCAGGCTGTGAGCAACGCAAAGGTTTCCCGAAGGGGGCCGTCAGTGACCCGGGCCGAGCGCAGGACTCTCCTTCTGTGGCTGTCGGTGCCCCGGCTTCAGGCCACAAGGCGGTACGCGCTGTGACAAAGTCCGCGCTGGCCTCTCCCATCCTGCCTGGCCTGGGGTCTCACTTCCCACGGCCCCTGCCTCGGGGACTCCTGCCCTTGGCTGTCCGCCCTGCAGTCCAGGCCACAGCCCCCTGCCCGGCACCCCTGCCTGGCCTCTGCCCAGCCCCGCTGCCTGGGGCCCCTGACCAGCACCCCTGCCCAGCCCCCACCGCTGTACCACTTCCCCTCTCGATGGGCTGCAAAGGAGTGTTCACTCTTCACGCAGGAAGTGTTCCAAATGGACTTGAAAATATTCATACCGTGGCATTTCCCCACCACCTCCCTCCCTCTTCCACACAGGCACGTGCACGCACACTCAGGCACACGCACTCAGAGAGGTAAACTCACACACTCAGGTGCACCCACACTCACGTACACGCAAGAGAGGCACACTCACACACGCAGAGAGGCACAAGCACACATTCAGGTACACACACACTCGGGCACACATACACATTCAGACAGGCACATGCACCCTCAAGCATACACCCACTCGGAGAGGCACACCCACGCTCAGAGAGGCGCACACACACTCAGAGAGGCACACGCGCACACACACAGAGGCACACGAGCACAGAGAGGCGCACACACACTCAGGCATACACACACACTCAGAGTGGCGCACGCACACTCACATACACTCAAGAGAGACACACGCAAACTCAGAGAGGCACATGCACACACTCAAGCGCACACACACACACATACCCTCAGGCACACACACAGCAGCAGCAGCAAACACGCCGCCTCCCACCTCCTCCAGCTCTTCCTTCTCGGCCTCCTGACTCCTCCGTCTTCCACCATGGCCTCTATCGGGCTGCAGGTGAAATCCCTGCCTTCCCTCCACCTCACTCTCCTCCCTTGAAACGGTGGGAAATTTTGTCTCTTACTAAACACCTTTCTAAACGACGCTGGCCCCCCCCCACCTCAGTCCTGGGCACTATTTGGGTATCTGCGAGCGCTCTGCATTCACCTCTTTCTTCATGAACTCACCTGGGGACCATTCTTCCCCACAACGTGCACCTTCTGTTCTGGTTAGCACAGTGCCAAGCTCTCACGGGCACTGAAGGCCTGTCTGGGGTTCA
Organism: Cryptoprocta ferox; assembly: GCA_028646485.1. NCBI lineage: Eukaryota > Metazoa > Chordata > Mammalia > Carnivora > Eupleridae > Cryptoprocta > Cryptoprocta ferox. The sequence goes on from CM053577.1 coordinate 16,068,219, forward strand.
GATACAACTCATACTTATCGGGCATCTTTCATGTGACAAACACTCTGGGCATTTTCATGTACTGTTTCATTTCATCATTAACGACCGCCTTATAACATAGGCTCAGAGAGGCTTAGAGGCTTGCCCCAGGTCACACAGCTACTGAGTGGTCAGACCAAGATTCAAACCCTACATTTAAAGAAAGCCCTAAGAAACCTGGACTCAGCTCCCAGGAACAGACAATACGACTCCCTCACTCTCTACCATGGTGCTCCGGGTTGGGGGTGGGGGGGGACCTTTTATATTCAGCAACCAGGATAGGGCATTTTAATCTAATTCCAAACTAAGCTAAAATGACTTGACGTGTGTGTGATAAACACCGCCAATTTTTTTAATTTTCACATACGGGGGAAGGGCTGACCAGATGTGCGAAGGACGGTGTTCGCCAGGTAAGCCCTGGTGTCCCCAGAGCATGAACCTTCCCTCCCTTCTGAGCACAGCCTCTTCCCAGCACCTAAAGAGCTTAAAAGCCCTAAACAGCTGCCTTCTATCAGGGCGAACTTACAAATTAGAAAGAAGAAAAAGAAGAGGCAGAGGGAGCAAACCGGGGAGAATGAGCGAAGGAGAAAAGGAAGAAGAGAGGGAAGCCGGACTGGTGACTTTTCTGCCCACTGAAACCCGGACTCCGCCCAGCCAGCGCTCCTCACTGCCACCTGCCCTGACCAAGGTCTCACAGCTAAGGACACAGCTAAGGACGGCTTCCTTCCTCCCTCTCTCCTCCCTTCCCTTCCCTTCTCCTTCCCCTTCCCTTCCCTTCTCCGTCCCCTTCCCTTCCTCCCTCTTTCCCTTCCTTCCTTCCTTCCTTCCTCCCTCCTCCCTTCCCTTCCCTTCCTTTCCCCTTCCCCTTCCCTTCCTCCGTTTTTCCCTCCCTCCCTCTTCCCCTTCCCCTTCCTTCCTTCCTTTTCTTTATTCCTTTCTTCTTTCCTCTCTCTTTTTTCTTTCCTTCTTTCTTTCTCCTTTTCTTTCTTTCTTTCTTTCTCTTTCTCTCTCTTTCCTTCCTCTTTCTCTCTGTCTCTTTCCTTTCTTTCTGTCTCCTTCCGTCCTTCTTTCCTTCCTTCCTTTCTTCCTCCCTTCCTTTCTTTCCTTTCCTCTCACTCTTTTTTCTTTCTTTTCTTTTCTTTCTCTCTCTTTTTTCTTTTTCTCTCTCTCTCTCTCCCTCCTTCCTTTCTGTCCTTCTCTTTTTCTTTCTTTCCTCTCACTCTTTTGTCTTTTTCTTTTCTTTTTTTTCTTTCTTTTTCTTTCTCTCTCTCTCCTTCCTTCTTCCTTTCTTCTCTCTCTCCCTCTTTTCTTCTTTCTTTTTCTGTCTCCTTCCTTCCTTCTTCCCTTCCTTCCTTCCTTCTTTCCTTCCTGCTTGCTTTTGGTTATCAACTTTATTGATAAATAACTTATGAACAATACATGTGAAAGAGTTCTTGGACCTAGTTCCAATGTGTGTGTGTGTGTGCGCACGTGCATGTGAAGGCTTCCCCACATCAACAAGCAATTCTGACACCAGCAGGGTGTCCAAAGATTCAACTCAATTCCGACACTGTCTACCTGGTGATAACATATGAGTCCACAGGTAAAAGTTTCAGTCCCACAGGACCGCCCTCCACTTCAGATGCCAATGCCAAGTCCAGGCTGTTACCTGTGCTTCTGACAAACTGGCTACAAGTCAGGGGTTCCCATGACCCCCTCCCTGGATTTGATTAATGTTCTAGGACTGTTCACGGATCTCAGGAACACCCATTTACTAACTAGAATACCAATATATTACAAAGGGTATTAAAGGATATGAACCAATAGCCAGATAAAGAAACACACAGGGTAAGGTCATGAGCAACAAAACTTCTGTCCTACGGAGCTTGGAGCCCAGCACAGAAGCACATGGAGACATTGCCAAACCCTGTCCTTGTCACAGAGGCTTCATTACTAGGCCTGAATGATAAATGCGCTGGCCATTGATTCAATCTCTAGCCCCTCCTCCATCCCAGAAATCAGGGCGTAGAACTGAAAGTTCCCACCTCACGGGCATGGTTGGTTCCTCTGGCAACCAGCCCCCATCCTTAGGTGCTTTGCAAAAATCTCCCCATTCACATAAACCCAGCTGTGGTAGAAAGGGGCTCGTGACAAATAACAAGACACCCATGTCACCTTGTGGCTCTGAAGCTTTTCAGGAACTGAGGACAAGAGCCCAACCACATATTCTAACAACAGATGCCCCCGTTGCTCTTATGGCTCGGGAAATTCTGAGGGTTTGGGGAGTTGTGAGTCAGGAACTGTGAATCGGAAATATTTTTTGGTCATCTGAATGACCAAATATATGTATTTCTTGTAAGTCACAGTACCATAAAATTGCACCTGTTTAAAGGTCAGATCGGGGCGCCTGGGTGGCTCAGTCATTTAAGCATCTGACTCTTGATTTTGGCTCAGGTCATGATTTCACAGTTCATGAGTTCGAGCCCTGTGTTGGGCTCTGCACTGACAGCATGGAGCCTTCTCGAGATTCTCTCTCTCTATCGCTCTTTGCCCCTCCCCTACTCACTCTAGAGCTCGCTCGCTCTCTCACTCGCAAAATAAACAAACATTAAATAAACAAACAAATATCAGATCATTTCCATCACTCTAAAATTTCTCATCTCTCTCTGTAGCTCATCCTCCCTCGGCCCAAGCCTGGTTTTCTGTCTACAGTTTGCATTTTATGTAACTGGAATTATTCATTATGTACCCCTTTTGCCTGGCTTGTTTCACTCAACTTAATGTTTCTGATTCATCCATATTGTTGTGTGTATCAACCGTTCAGTCTTTTATATGGTTGACTAGTACTCCATTGTATGGATATACCACAACGTGTTCATCCATTCACCTGCTGATGGGTATTTTGGTTTGTTTCACGTTTTTGACCCTGTTGAGTACAGCTACTGTGAATATACGTGTACGAGTGCTTGTGTGGTCACATTTTTCTTTCCTTTGGGTAAAAATCTAGCAGCGCCATGGCAGAGGTGTATAATGTATGCTTAACTTTGTAGGAGCCCCCAAACAGTTTTCTAAACCAGTGGTACCATTTTACATTCCTGCCGGAGTAGGAGAGGCCTGGGGGTTCCCCAGCCTCGCTAACACTTCGCACTGTCAGTCTTCTCAGTTTTTAGCCATCTAGTGAGTGCGGAGTGATAAGATACTCCTTTTCCTCTTTTCCTTTTTCTTCTCTTTTCTTTTCTTTTTCTGCGAGGGGCTTGCCCACTCTCCTCCACATGGTCTTTGCGAGTCTTTGACTTTCTCCTCTCACTCCCCTTTGTTGACAACCTACTTCTGCCCCCTGACCTGCGGATGGGGTGCTGGTATTCCCCAAAGCTTGGTCCCCAGCCTCCTCAAGGCACTGTCTCTCCACCAGCCATTTCCCTCATATTCTCAGATCTTCTCCCTGCCTTTACCCCTGCAACCCTGGCCTGCACTTTCCGTGCCTCCCGGAGGTCTCCACAGGGATGTCACATGGGCACATCCATCTCAAAATGACCAAAAGTAAACTTATTGTCACCTAGCCCTTCCTCGAACCTGTCCCTCACCCTGAGGGATTCATAGTTTCCATTACTGCGTCCTGAAAAAACCATCATATAGGTCTTATATTTACCTCCAAATAATCTATAAATTTAATGAAATTCTGAGAAAAATATAGATATTCGAGAATAGTTAAGACAGTCTGAATAAGAAAATTGTGGGTTCACCTGGCCCTTGCGATGAACAGATTATAAAGCCCCGGCAATGGTGACAGTGTGCAGCGACAGACAAACAGCCAGAAGTAAGTCCTACGTATTAGAATCATACGATTTGATATACAATACACGATGATTACATATCGGTCAGTGTAAGGACAGACTGACTGCTCAATAAATGGTACTGGGACAATATGGCAAATGTAAAATGAGATCCCAATTTCACACCATACACAAAAATAAGTTCAAGACAGTTTGAATACCTGGGTGTAAAAAGTAAAAGTGAAAAGTTTTAGAACAAAGTATAAGGAGACTATCTTTAAGACACTGGAGTATAAAGGATTTCTTAGACACGAATCTTTATAAAGCACAAGCCATGAAGGAGGTCACTGATAAATCTGATTTCAATTCAAATGTAAAGCTTCTATACACAAAAGACGACTCAAGCGGAATAAGGTCCACAGTTTGCGAAATATATTTGCAACCCACATAAAGGTCAAAGGATGGCCATCCACAATATATTAGTAACTTTTAAAAATCAACAAGAAAAACACAAACAAGTCAAAAGAAAGTGGACAAGGGATTTAAAATGGAAATTCCCAAAGATGGAAACATGAACAGCCCATAAGCACATGGAAGAAAAATGTGTTCAACTTCCCTAGCTAACAGTCAGGAAAAGGTATGTTAAAACAACGAGATATCATCAGATTGGCAAAAATTTTACAGTTTGGCAACACCAGGCATGGGGATGATGAGGTTAAAAAAGAATTCTCAAATCCTGCTGGTGGGCATGCAAGCTGGTGCAAACCTCTCAGAGCGATTCCATTTCTTGGTATATTCATTGGAGACACATTGCACATGAGTCAACAGATCCAGAGTTATTTTATGCATCCTTATTCATAATAATAAAAAACTGGACACACCCCAAATGAGTATCAACAGAAGAACGGGTAAGTTACAGTAATACACAGGAACGCTATACAGCAATAAAAATGAATGAACTGGAGCCTTCTATGTCAATGCGGACGAATCTCAGAAATCTAACGTTGGGCAAATCAGCAAGCTGAAGAAAATCTGCAAAACATGCTGATGTAGTTATAAAGCATGCAAGATACTCTACATGCAGATTGATGGCTCCTGCTTAATTGCAAGAGTCCTGTTCCTCTTTGGTTTCCTGGCACCGTGTTTAATATACCGGAGGTACCAGGCGAAGGTTTACAGAGTAAAGGAATACATGCATGAACTAAATATACAGGAAGTGCTCTGCAAAGGTTTACAAAGTAAAGGAATACATGCAAGAAATAACTTAATCACACAACTGTGGCAGTTAAGTGAAGGAGCAGAGAGAGGAGACACTAGAATCTTTGTGCACTAATTTTGTGTGTGTGTGTGTGTGTGTTGCAGGGATTATACAAAGTATCCTCTGGCCCCATCTGCTATGGAGGAAGATTCTAAAGGTTCTTCTTGAAGCACTAGAAAACTAGACAACCTGGGGGAGCTAGGGAAGATGAGACGCATTTGGAGACGGGTGGAGCCGAGCACGCTCGGGTGCACACACGCGCGTGCACACACACACAGAGATCAAAGAAGTAATAAAAAGAAAAGAAACCTATCCGGTGACCCGACTTTATGTAACATGCAGCCACCTGATTTATGAGAGACTTCTAAGAAAGAAAAAAGCCAACGCACGTCTCTGTGAGGTGGATCTGGCAGCAGCCGAGAAAACAGAAGGTCCTTCCTCGCCCTGGAGTTTCTGCCGTGTGGCACTGTCACGGGGCACGGCATCCCAGTGCCACACTCTGAGTTCTCGTCCCCCCCATCCCTCCTGGGCCCTGTGGCTTTTAGCTTCCATCCCCTCCTGCCTGCTCCGGCTTGTGCCAGAGGCGGCAGATGGACACACATTCTGTAATTATCACCAGAGCCAGGCGTCTGGGACCTTTCCCTTGTCACTCAAAGCGATTCATCTGTTACAGTCATTGATGAGACTGCACTGCGTTGACAAGATGGGTCCATCAGAGTCGGAAAACAGAGTCGGAAAAGGAGAAACCACAGCATCATCGCAAATCACCGCTTTGTGCGTAATTAAACTACACTTATATATTCTTTCAAGCATTTAGAGTCATTTAAAAAGACAAATGGATATTAGGCAGTAGCCCTCTAATTAGCAGTATTTCCCCACAAAAGGACTTTTGAAAGATAGGCTTAAAACTGCTGCTCAGTGAGTAGTGTCACCAGTCACAACAATTGTGTAGATCATTCAAGCTCCCATAAAGGACGCCCAGCAGAACTCTGAATGCTGAACCTGCTTTCCCAAAAAACATCACCCACCCTTGACACGAGCCCAGGGTGGAGTGAAGAGAGAACCAGCAGGTGAAGATTCTGAAAGTTGGGATCTGCGTGGATCAGGGACTCCCCCACGTACTGTCCCTTCTTTGTCATCCCAGTCAATGCACCGGTCACTTCCTTAAAAATGCATATTCACAAGGGCCATCTGCTCCAGACCACGAGTCTCACTGCCCAATGACAGGAGGACCAAGTCAACCCACGCAAGTTTTACAGAACTTTACCTAATACTTCTTCCCAAAAGTCTGACATCCATCAGAGGACATGGGGATCAGGCAAAGTGTGATCAGGGAGAGGGAAAGAGGAATTTCCAAATCCACTGACATTGCGATAAGGCGAGGGTAATGGAAGGGTGGTACCTGCCTCTTTTAACAGTGATGGCAACACCTGAGAATCGTCCCAAACGGCAAAGTGTCCTCACCCAAAGAACCAGCTAGGCGTTTAAAAGTCACACTGTAAATCCTTATTGGCTTGCATAATCAGGTCACACAGAAGGCTAAACAGGCAGACAGTGAGTCAGCTCGGACAAACAGCTTTGGGGTGTCCCCAGCCTTGTGTGACTCATGGATTTGCTCCCTGCCTTCACTGGCATTTCAACACTATAAGCACTAGTATCACTCACCAATGAATATTTAATTTTCCCCTCTTTTGGGGGGAGGGGGTGGGGAGAGCGTTGCTTATCTTTAGAGAGGCTCATTGGCTCACAGTGCACACCAGACCTGATCCTATTTTTCATTATATGAAAAGAGGTTTGTGAATCTGTTATTGGTACTGTTGTTACAATCACTCCTGCCAACAGAAATTCCTGAAGGTCTTAACTGCATCCTGGTTGTTTTTCTTTTTTCCCTTCCTTTCACTTAAAACCACTTGACACTATTTTGTCCATTTATTTTCTTGACTATCTGCCTTTAGAGATTAATTTGTTGTGCTGGCGAAAGCAGTCCCATTAATCTATTTTAGAGACTCAGACCACTGCTCTTGGACTAATTATTTTGTACCCAAATTCTAACCTTTACTTGTACGCAGCAGAACAGTTAACTTGCCCTCACCATATTCAACCTTACCAGCATTTAATTCTTCCTTCATTTACTAATAGAATTCTTAGAACCTGTACACTTATTATTCAGAAATGTAAAGTAAAATCCACATAAATAATCCCACCACAGTAAATAATCAGTGGAGGAAATCCAGCAAAATTATAATCTCCTATTTTATAATCACTAGGAAAGCTAATTTTATCAAGGGTCCCATTATCAATGAGGGAGAATATGATTTGCTACAAATACCTGAATCTTGTTAAGATGAACTCTTACTGAATTTAAAAACTGTGAGGTTTCTTTCTTAATTGTGACTCCCTTTGCTAAAGATATAGAAATCCAAAAGTCATGTGTCAAGTTGCCTTCAATTCGTGTTCTTTCTTCTGTCCAGGTAAGTCTAAACACAAGAAGAGAATGTGGAGCTGTTTATAATTAGGGCTGATCAGCTTTTAAAACATGATCACTCATTCTGAATTTAATGAAAAAAGAAAAGGCCGTAAAATCACAATCAGTCATTCAAAAATGCCAACCACTTAAAGGTCCGCTGTCCTTCAAAAACTGTACCTCCTCCATCATATGTTTAAAAAAAAACAGGAATCATTAATTCCTGGAGGGAAAGCATCCAAAGCCAGAACCATGGGGCTCTTCCTATAATAGCATCTCCTTTCCTTGTGTCACAATTATGGTTGTTATCATTTTCACTATTTTCATGGTTCTCCTGCTTCTAAGAATGTATAGTGAAGAATTTCACCTTGCCCAAAAAGAGGGCCAGTCTCTGCCCTCAGCTCCTGGAGGGCCCAAGGCCTTAGAATATCTGCTTGATAAAAGTATCTTGTTTACCTGGGGGCCTTGGGCCATGCTGGGGTGTCTAACAAGGTGACTTAGGGTGGGGTCATCTGATGTCAGTTCATCATACTAAGGCACTGGGGACTGAAGTCAGCCTCGTGGGCAGTCTCCGGTGTCTATGTGACCCAAGTCCCAATGAAACCTCTGGGCATCAAGGCTCGGGTGAACTCCCCTGGTTGGCGATACTCTGTACACGTTGTCACACATCATAGTGGAGAGAACCAACACTGTCCAGGACTCCCCCAAGAAAGGACAGCTGGACACTCTGTTTGCAACACTTCTGGACTCTGCACCACATACCCTTCCCTTGGCTGATTTTCATCTGCAGCCATTGCCCATACGAACATGAAACTATGCACATAGAAACTCTCAGTGAGTGCCATGGGCAGATTATCAAACCTTAGTATGGTCTTGGTGTCCCCTAAACTTACCATTGGTGTCAGAAGTGAGGATGGGCTTAGACTGCTCCCTAACTTTGCAGAGTGCTGAATACAGACCAAAAAAGAAATGCAGAGTTTTGCTCTCTGACTGCCTGTCTTTGGCAAGCTTACCTAACCCTTCTGGGTTGATTTTCCTCCATAAAGACTATCTTTTTTTTTTTCTTTAATTTTCTTAATGTTTATTTTTGAGAGGGGGAGGGGCCAAGAGAGACAGAGACACAGAATCTGAAGCAGGCTTCAGCTCTGAGCTGTCAGCCCAGAGCCCAATGCGGGGCTCAAACTCACAAACCCTGAGATCATGACCGGAGCCGAAGTCGGATGCTTAACCAACTGGGCCATCCAGGCGCCCCTCCATAAAGGCAATCTTATTTAGATTTATAAATACTGCAAAGAGCAGCTTGTGCTGACCTAGTAAGAATTCAGAGGAAGGCAGCGAGAAGTAGACAGAGCACAGGATGTAGACTCAAATATGGGTCCAAATGCTAGGTCCAGCACCTTCTTCCTGGGCAGAGGGGTCCTGCTGCATAAAGAGCCTTCATGAAAGTGTGTGAGCAAGTGCCATACAGGGATCAAAATCCTTTCGGCCACTTGGAAAAGTTACGCTCCTTTCTGATTAATAAACCCCAATCCTTTATTACTCACCTGCCTAATTACACTAAAACATAGTAATAAGGCTCTCCTAGCCAATGGCTACACCACTAGAATGTCATTTGCATTGATCCCAGGCTTACTTTGAAAGCTCCCAGTTCTCTCACTGTTCAGAAACATTGTTCTCAAGGTGACAGCTTCCAAAGGGCGTATTTCAACTCATTGATCCAGTATTCAAGCTCTCTTCCTCATCCCAGCCCCAAATTGCAGTCTTTTTTGAGGAAACCCCATGAGGGCCCAGAAGAAAAGGTTCTTCTGCAGGTGGTCGCTCTGACCCATTTGAACGGAGTGAAACGGCCACTTCCTTGGCTTTATCAAGTACAATCCCCTAAAATCACATTCCATTAGGCAATTTGGTAACTAACTTAGAAAACCATGGCATTCTGTCCTTTTATTCTGATTTTAATATCCTGGAAGCACTTAATTCTCACCACAGTTAACTGTGAACTTATGAGAGACTGTTTTTTGACTTTTTCAATGTTTATTTATTTATTTTGAGAGAGAGAGAGAGAGAGTGTGTGTGTGTGTGAGTGGGGGAGGGGCAGAGAGGGAGAGGGAGAAAGAGAATCCCAAGCAGGCTCCACGATGTCAGCACAGAGCCCAACACGAGGCTCGATCTCACGACCTTGAGATCATGAGACCTGAGCTGAAATCAAGAGTCGGACGCTTAACCAACTGAGCCACCCAGTCGCCCCCAAGAGACTGTTTTTTAAATGGACACACAGGTTTTATCTAAGTCCTTAGATTAGTTATAGGCACACAGATGTTCAACAAACATTTGTTGAGCAAATGAAAAGAGAAAATCTAGCAAAATGCCAAGTCGTGTCTCCTCTAGTCGCACACAGCCTGTGTTGTAAATACCCAGTTTATATTTTGTCTCCACTGCAATCAGCTCAGAACAGGGGCTCCGAGTGCTTCCAGGAACTTCCGTGTACATGTACCTGAACAAGATTTTGTAGGACAGGTTAAAATGCTAAACGGAGAAAGAGCTGATGAGAGCAGGATAAGTTAACAATGGTTCCCACAAACGTTGGTCAGAAAAGCAAGATGGAGTCACCATGACCCCACGGAGAAAGGAGATCCTGCCTTCTTACCGTCAACCCAGGGAGAACAACAAAGCAGGCCTGCCTTTCGAGAAACGCCGGTCAGTTTCTATTTGCGAACCATGATTCCACATCCATTTCCTGCACTATCCTGGCTTTGTGATATTTCTACGACCCAGCCGATTACCGGGACCCAGTGAGATGCCTCTCTCCACCTAGTCACAGACTTAGTCATCCTGCCTGAAACCCTGATGCATATTGACCTACAGGCTCTGATTGCTCAAATGATATGTAACATCATAACCTCTCTTTCAAATACTGAAATAAACACACAGAAAAAAATTTGCTGTTTATCAGAGAGCAATGGAACATCCGTTGTTAACTATAAAAAGAGATTTTGAGAAGGACACTGACTAGACTGACAAGTCCCTATCAGACAGTAAGACAGAGCCCTCAAGCCCATATTAAATGCATTTTCTGTCTACCATATCAGTACAATGGAAGTGCTCCTATGTGATCCTAAGATTTGAAAACCATGCAATGGAAGAGTGAAAAATAGGACAAGAAGCTCCTTCCTGTGCTGCTCGCCAGCCCCAACACCTTACCTCACAGCTCTATGATGTCCACCTTCTGTCACTAATGATCATTCAAACCCAAGTAATAACCAAAATGAAGTGACTTCTTCATTTCATCCTCTTGCATTATATAGAAACCTTATTTTTCCACATTTAAACCAGCTCTATTTTAATGCCAGCTACGTCAGAAATGGCATTTACTCAAGGGCAAAAAATTAAAAACCCATTCTTACTAATCAATTATGAACACATTAGGGTGGTGACCACAATTATACTGCTACGTTTTGAAGGGTCCAAGTCAGAAAAGATTTGCACATCAAGAGTCCACAGTTGGGAATATGAATCAAAATGGGGAAAATACGAGTTCTTTTCTGATTGGCCAGGGTCCCACATAAAATGAAACCACGGACCTAAAGCATATGACACACCAAACACGATATCAATTCTGTGAAATTAGCAGATTCTTTTAAAGTGTACTCTTCAAATTGAATAATTCAAGAATATCATCCTTGGTGAACTGGGGCATTTTGCATATTTAATATGTAATGGAGAAGTATTACCTTATAAAGAACCAGATTCGACTAGCATGTGTCAAGCTGCATGCTTACCCTGACTTCTCCAATTATTAACTATATTACCTTAGGCACGTGAACAAGCCTTTCCTTCTATGTCTCAAATTCCGATAACAATAGTATCAACCTCACAGCTTTGTTGTGAAGAAGAAATAAGTGAATACATGTAATCTATTTAGATCAGTCCCTTGCATATGCTTAGTAATTATTTAGCTATTTTTATTATTATTATCTCTGAAAGTATTATCGGTGCAAAACCATCAGGAGGAGGAAATGGAGGCTCAGAGTAGTTGAGAAAATCCCTTAAAGTCACACACATATAGTGCTCGTGCTAACGTAAGACTCTGGTCTTGAAGTCCAGTCTTCCCACCACCCACCCTACCTCAGCAAGGAGACTATAAATAAATATCCCTGAATCAGCAACAACATCTTCCTTACATTTCTAACTTCAAAGTGACATAAAATTGTATGTAAAATCCTTTGATCAAAAAATAGCACCTCCAGAGAGGACTATTTTAAAAAGAACATCATTAGTTAGTAGGTACTTAGTTGGAATAGGACAAAGTCCTTTAATGTCCTAAATGTGTTGTCAAGTAGTTTAGGAAGCCAGACAGGGGGAAAGAAAGAACACAAAATCAGGTGTCAGAAACTCGGGGTTGAATCCTCCCTTTGCTCACTGCTGTGAGGTCATAGACAAGATAACCCAACTTTCTTCTTCAAGTCATGCTTATGAGGGTTAGATAAGATAACGCTTGCTACTGCAATGTGAACTCCAGAGCTCTGGAAAAATAATACGCTGTGGTTTTAATCATCATAAGCCACGTGCCAACCTTTACTGAAATGACCCTTTAATGGATGAATGAACGTATCTGCCATTCCTTAGCATTTTATACCATTTCCATTTCTAGAAACCAGGAGTTAAAGAACACAGAGATGTTCACTTGTAAATTCCACTGCCTTTCCTGCTTTCTTCCTTTGGAACTCCAAAGTACATTCAAATATTACATGCTTTCATCTCTTGACCCTCCTTATAAAAACCAGATGAGGAATACTTTTGTTCTGGGGGAAGCAAGACTCACCATCTTCACCTAACTGCATGGCTATTCACAAGTGTGAATATTTTGCCTCCCAGATATTACAACTGGAGGAGAATAGGGCTCATGAAAGTCCAAACTTTCTTACCTAAATCTCAGAACATGAACTGTCCCCCTAGGACAAGAAGTAAAGAAGGGAATGATTGAGTAAATGACATGTCTACACCTACGAGTCTGGATCTACTGTAGGCAGCAACCCTACCACTCCCACATAACATGTTAATTCAGTGACACAATCCATCACCTTTCTGATGACTAAATCCTATGACTAAATCCTAATGACCTAATGACTAAATCCTACTATTCTTGTCTAACCTTTCACAACAATTTAATATAAGTCTCCAAATAGCTCATTATTTTAACCCTTGCATTAATTCCCCAGGTAACTATAAATAAAGAAGCTCTTTTCCCAAGAGAGCTAATGGTGAGGTCTCTTGCCTCCCTCCTGACCTTGCTTCCAGAAGGTCTCTAATCAAACTATCAACGCTTCAAGGAATTTAGAAAGTCAAACTCTTAAAAAAAATCTCTCCAGTAGAAAGCTATTCAACTAGTGACATTTTGAGTAGTCCCCTTGCTCCGTACACACACACACCACCAAAAAAAAAATCTGGTTTGCAACCTGGTCACTCCACGGTGAGACCTACCAATGGACGAGCTGTGCTCACACTACAACAGGTTCAATCGGCTTACTGGCTCCTAACACTCAAACATGGATGCACTGCCAAAAATCAGCAATGACAAATGAAAACAGAAAGAAAAAAGGTGAGATTCAGAGAAAACAGAGATCAGGCAGAGAACAGAAACATCTTAAAAGTAAAAACAAAGAAACCAAACATTTGATTAATATTCCCAAAGAGAAAAAGAATTACAAAATGCATCCACAAAGCAAGAAATACTAAAACAAAGCAGTGAACAGAGATCAAGAAAGTGCTCTTGAATATTAAAAATAATACAGCTGAAATTTTAAAATATCACTAAAAAGGCTACAAGATAAAGTCAGAGAACTCTTCCAGAAAGTAGAACAAAAATCAAGTAGATGGACAACAAAAGGAAAAAGATAAGAAATGAGACACTCCATCCAGGAGATGTAACATCTATATAACAGGAGAGATAGCAATATGGGATATTAAGGAAGAAATTAATAAAAATAATAAATAAATAATAAATAATATTTTTTAAGAACTGAAAGATACAAATCTTTAGACTAAAAGAGCTTGCAAAGTACCCAGCCATGCATAAAAAAGGACCCAAACTGGGGCACCTGGGCGGCTCAGTCGGTTAAGCACCCGACTTCAGCTTAGGTCATGATCTCACAGTTTGTGCTGACAGCTCAGAGCCTGAAGCCTGCTTCTGATTCTGTGTTTCCCTCTTTTTCTGCCCCTTCCCCTCTCATGCTCTGTCTCTCTCTCTCTCTCTCTCTCTCTCTCAAAAATAAATAAGCATTAAAAAAGGGGAAAAAAATGACCCACACTAAAGCATATCACTGTAAAATTTCACGGTAGGGAGATAATCCTTAAAGTTAATTAAAGAGGGGAAATAGATCACATACAAAAGTATGAGGATGGAATTTACAAATGACAAAATAGGGTGATACCTTAAAATTGAGGGATTTTTTGTTTGTTTTTTTAAGTTTATTCATTTTGAGAGACAGAGAGAAAGACAGCGGGCAGGGGAGGGGCAGAAAGAAGAAGAGAAAGAATCCCGAGCAGGTTCCACACTGTCAGCACAGAGCCCTACATGGGGCTCAATCCCATGAACTATGAGATCATGACCTGAACTGAGATCAGGAGTTGGACCTTAACTGACTAAGCCACCCAGGTGCCCCTTAAATTTGAATTTTAATAATGAATTTTATCCCAGAATTCTATGCCATCCAAACTATTAATCAAGATACATATTCATACATGTAAAGATTTTAAAAATTTACCTTCTATGCATCCTTTCTCAAAAAGCTACTAGATAATGTACTCCCACAAAAATGAGGAAGACTGAGATTAAAGAAACAAAGCATCTAACAAACAAAACAGCAGGGAACAGAAATCTCAGTACAGTTAGCTACTCAGTAGATCCAGAGAATAACTTCTCCAGATTATTGCATAGCGGTGCCAAGAAGAAAGTCTGGGGTGGGGGCACAGTAATGTTGGGTTTGAGCAAACCGAAAATATACTACGTTTGATAAAGATCTTGGAGTGTTCAACAAAAAAATAGCAATAGGTACTAGACAAAATAAAAGACAAGATAGTTATCAATTCCAGGAAAAACAAAGGGTTATACCAAAAAGGAGCCATGGTCGTATTTCCCTGTTCAGCTTAGCAGTGAAAAATATTTCTTTAAATCATAATATTATAAACCTTGACCACTGATTCAACAAAATACTGGTTAATAACTTTATTAAGCAGATGAAGGAAAATAAATTATGTGGATAATGAAAGAGTTATTATATTTCCCCTTAAGCCAGTAGATGAAAAAAAGAAAATGAATATTTGGGGATATAAGAATAAATAATAGGAAAACAGCCAAAAGTGTTGTCATATAAAACTATATAATATATAAATATAAAATACATACCTTTAGGAAGAGGAAGTGAGGAATGGGAAAGGCAATGTTATTTTTTCTTCATAAGCCTAACTGTATTTTTGGCTTTCAAAACTATGAATATATATTATATTAATGAAAAAATATGTTTAATAACTTGAATTTTAAATAAAATTAAAAATATCTATGACTGTGAGATGCAATCAACCTAAAGGAAAACTGGAGATTGTAAGATTGAAGCTCAACTAAGTACTTGGTCTCAAACCAAATGATCACAAAACACCCTAATCATTTAAATCTTATACACTTTTGTGAAGGTATGCTTCCCTCTCACTTTATGATTATATCACTTCAAAAATGCCAAGTCCTACCACCATCACCTTGATAATGCAACAAACATTTAGTGAATCTCCTAATTTCTCTGATTTATCACAGGAACAGATGAAAAGGATTTCAATTACCAATCTTTTTCATAACTGATCAACTCCTTAATTTCTACACTGTTTGTGCTTTTGCTCTTTAGAGGATATATTAAATGCTTTGGTCTAATCAAACTAATATCCATTGTTCTTTACATTAATATTTATACACTTGATAAATATATAGACAAGGCATAAAGTTTCTTCTTCTAATAAAGGCAATTCTTCTGAATGACAGACTTCACTTTAAGCTTCTTAAAAATGCATATCTATATACTAAAAGAATGTATTCTCCAGTTATAAATCTAAGACGTTTACTAAAATGATTCCAACCCCTCTTGCAAGTACCTTTGAATTTGGTTTTTATATAAAAACAAGCAACACACCCAATTCCATTCATTTTGAGTCTTCCTGAACCAGACATGCTTCGGCACACATTTAAGGAAGTTAACACTACTCAAACATGCACATCACTTGTGGATAATAACCACTGCTTAGTATACACATAACCAAACCCATGAAGTGTTGTTTAGCTTTAAAAAAACACAAACTGATTTAATAAAAACAAATTCAAACATGGCATTTAGGAAAAGGGATTTGTTTACCTCTGTTGGTTTATAGCAGTCTACAAGAGCTTCCTAGAAAAAAATACACAGAAGGCAAGTTTGATTATCTTGAAATTCAGTATCATTTTAAAAGTGACATTAAAAATCATTTTATCTTTACAGTATTCTTCTAAACATGCTCAATCCAGATTTCATATCGACAGTCTAGAATCACACTTTATTTCAGCACCTGTTGGTCATCTTGAAGGTATCAAAAGTTGTACCTTCCTGGGCAGGACTGCCTGGCACCATTCAGAACACACTCGCATGCCTTTCTTCTGGGCTACCAACTTGGTTAATAATAAACCGTGTAGACTGCAGTTGAGACAGCCTGTGGGAAATGGTTAAGAATCACCCTGGACATGGAAAGCCAGGCGCCTGGCTGTGATTCAACCACAAACCACCTTGTCACATCTCTGCAGGTCTCAGTGTCCTCGCCTGGAAACCAAAGTGGGTGGCCTGATGGTAGCTAAAGCCCCTTTCGAGTTTTCTATTTTATTTTTTTAAATTAATTTATTAATTTTGAGAGAGAGAAAGCATGAGCTTGGGGCGGGGGGGGAAGGGGGGAAGAGAAAATCCCAAGCAGGCTCTGCGCAGTTAGAGCAAAGCCCGATGTGGGTCTCAAATTCACGAACCATGAGATCATGATCTGAGCCGAAATCAAGAGTTGGAGGATGCTCAACAAAGTGAGCCATGCAGACACCCCAAGTTCTCAATTTTAAAAAACCTTTTTCATGTCACTACATTTTCTGTAGAACTGGTGCCTGCTTTGTATTTTTTAACTTTCATCACTAGATGCTATCATTTCCCAACTAAATTTACCAATAAGAAATAATCATTAAACCGAGACTTTTCACGACTCAAGGGACACTAGTAATTATTAACACATTGAACACATTAACACATTAAAATATGCCCTTTAATTGCCTTCAGAGATCATCTGCCATTGGCGGTAACCAACAGCCATTAACAGTAATTATCGGTGAACATTAAGAGCAATGACAAGTCAAAAGCTAATTGGTTTTAGAAACTCCCAAATGCAGATTTTAAAATGATAGATTTGACCTCCTGGGGATGGGAAATAATGCTGTATTGCTCTGAACTAAGGAAACATGAGATACCTCAACATCCATTGTTGTGCTAGAATACTACTAGGTGAGCGCACTCTAATAAAAGACATGTTATTAAAGGAAATTATATTGTAAACAATCTTAACTAGAACTCTTATTTCATGGGTGATATAATCCATAACCGGGAGACCAGAGCCCCGGGCGTGGGTTCTCCAGCTCTGGCTCAGTGCCTCTCCTTCTCATACAATCGTGGGGCGTCACCTCCTTCCCTGGTAAATGGATTTCTGGAGACAGAACCAGCTTTTGTTCCCAGAAGATGTGGCTATGGAAGTTCATACTCATTAGGTGGTTTGAGAACGGACTGTAGCTCTCAAACAAGATGGTAAAGATGGTAAAGGTCGCTGATGCTTTACCATCAGAAATACAGTTCCTGACAATGAATACCTAGCACTCCATGGCTTTCCTCTCTGCAAACTGTGTCATTGTTCAAGTCCTGGTGCCACCATTGCCACAGGGCAGGATCAGCACGTGCCCTGGAGATCTGAGTGCATTCAAGCATCCGTGACAGGCAAGTTCTAGATTTTGAAAGCTGCTTACCCGTAATTTTAAAGCTCTCTCTTCTTCACTGTCTGCATCAAGAAGATCATCAATGTCAATTTCTACTTCTGGCATTTCTTCTTCCTAGGAGGGGGAGGGGGACAAATGGGAAGGCATTCTATTTAGTGAGAAACTACATTGCACCAAACTAACTTAGTTAATTTAAATAAATGACCAGATCATCAATTAAGGGAGGGGGATCAACATTTGGGGGGAAAGAGAGACTGGAAGAGGAGGGAAAGGAGAAGAGGTAGAGTAGGAAAAAGAGACAGAAGGGAGAAAGGGGAAACCAGAAGAAAAAGGAAGAAGAGGAGGCAAGGGGTTAGACAAAGGAAGGAGGGGGAAAGGAAGGAGGGGGAAAGGAAGGGAGGGGGGACAGGGAGCAAAGAAGATATGAGTCCCAAAGCAGTAGAATGTAATATTTCAAAGATGACAGTTTCCTACTTTCTGGCAGGAAACTGTGATTGTGAGTATCATTGGGGGGGTCAGCAGACAACAGAAAGAGAAGTGAGAGTTGCAGTTTCCTACCCAACACCTACTCTTTGCTTGGTGGCTACCTGATTTTTTTTAATGTTTATTTATTTTTGAGAGAGAGGCAGAGACAGAGAGTGAGCAGGGGAGGGGCAGAGAGATGGAGACACAGAATCCGAAGCAGGCTCTATGTTCCGAGCTGTCAGCACAGAGCCTGACGTGGGGCTCTAACTCATGAGCCATGAGATCATGACCTGAGCTGAAGTTGGACGTTCAACCAACTGAGCCACCCAGGCGCCCCTGCCTGATCTGTATTCACGGTCCGCATCTCCCTTCACAGCTCTGGGTGTGGGGAACCTGATTCTGCAGATTTCTGAGGCGTGGTACGTGGGTCAGGATCACCCCAGCTCCAATCATTGACTCAAGCGAGGATGGGAGATCCAACTGAGACCGATGGGGGCACTGGGAAAAGATACTCTTTCCACAAAAAACATCCCTGCTCACTCCTTCTGAACTGCGAGTGGAAAGAGGAAGCTCTTGGCCAGAAATTATTGGTCACCATCACTCAACCAAGAAGGGAGTGAGCCTGACTTACGGTGGGCAGAGGAAGGAGAGATAAGAAAACAGGGTTCTGGACAAGTCACTGAGTCAAGCCACCTCTGAAATCCCCCTACCATTGAGTAAATTCCTATTCCTGTTTCAGCCAATGTGAGTCAAGTTCAATATTCCTGCAACCAAAGCCGTCCTCCAATCCAGAACAGAGGGCAAAAAGTCCAGCTGGAATGTGGTGAAAGATGTCACCAATTTGGAATCTGTACTTCCACCCCAAAGGAGATCTTTGCTACCTTGTATCTCTGTTATCTGACCTTCCCCAGTCAGAGAACATTGACGTAAAATTGTATTGAGGAAAGTGCTGCAATTTTCCATTTCACCTTCCCGTTAGGAGTCACCTCCTCTCCAGCGCCTCTCTGCCATAGCAATGGCCAAGGAGTATCTGCAGAAGCTAGAAGCAGACCTGGGTGGGGGACACCTGGGCTTAGCCACTCTGTCAGCTGCATCACCTGGTCTTCAGGGGCAAGGCTGACTTCCTATTTCCTTTCTAGTAAAATGCATTTACTAATAGGGCTTTAAAAAAGAATGCGTTTTTCTCTATTTCAACACAAAAGAGGATCCAAATGTTTGGAGGAAACTGAAGAATATGATACACTGCTGTGAAATCATAAGAACTGTATATATTGGTCTCTACCGCTGGTTCCTGGCACAGAGTTCCTAAAGCTCTTATGAATGGGGGTGCTAGGAGAATCTTTTGTTCTATCAGTAAGTCTTTGACCCCCAGTTCCCGACATAGAATTTCCTGGCTGGTAGGACCATCTTTAGTTCTAAGGAGGTAACTCTTGGTGGGCTCCTGGATAGAGGCTGGTCACAAGAAAGACCAAACCATGATTAGAAGCTTGGAACTTTCCAGAATACCCTTGCCCATCCTCCTGGAAGGGGAGAGGATCTGGAAATGGAGGTGGGTATGGATGTGTCCTCTATCCAAGCTGAGGATGCCGGGAGGATCACAAAGCTGTGCTTGTAGTCAGGATGCTGGGAAAGACCACACCGGATGTGCATGCCGCTTCCCTCCCTCCATGGGTACCGGCCTCCCTGGCGGCCACCACTTCCCCTCCATCGTGCTGGCACTCTGTCATTCTATGCTGCCTGTGCCCCACTTCCTATTTTTGTGTATATGTGAAATCCAGGCTGAAAGGAGTCATTTAGGAAGCCACAAATAGACCCACAGATCTCAAGGGTCTACCAGACTTTCCACAGTGAAAGGACGGATGGGGACTGAAACACCAACAACGGAACTCACTATGTTATAGAACAGTCAGTGGCCCACAATCACAGACCATGTCTGGGGAGCCACAGTGTGGACAGAGCCCACAGGGAGCCTCCCCAGGCCAGTGACCAAAGTGATGGCCATGGTCCCCTGGAGAAGATCCCAGCACACACTGGGTTGTGTTCTGTGGCTAAAGATTAATTTAATTACCTCCTCAGCACTGGGTGGTTTTCATCAATACCATATAAGGACAAGGTACCCACAGCCCGTTTCAGCTGACTCTACTCAAGAAAACCCAGGCAAAAAAGATAAACCCACAAGTTTCTATCTAATGAGTTACACAGAATTCTCCTAAGTTTCTCCACTCCTCCCCCAAGACAGTCCTTTGGGTTTCGCATTTATATTTGGTGTGGACACAAAGTATGTATTTAAGTCACGGTTCAATGTAATCAAGCACAGGAAGCAGATACATGCTCAAGGAGTCACAGCCAAGGGAAGCCCAGCATCTGCTATACTTTTTTATAAGTTTTGTTTTGTTTGAGAGAGAGAGAGAGAGAGAGAGAGAGAGAGAGAGAGCACAAGCAGGGAAGGAGCAGAGAGAAAGGAAGACACAGAATCCAAAGGAGGCTCCAGGCTCTGAGCTGTCAGCACAGAGCCCAATGCGGGGCTCAAACTCACAAACCACGAGATCATGACCTGAGCTGATGTCAGCCACTTAAAACCAACTGAGCCACCAGGGTGCCCCTCAGTGTCTGCTATTCTTATTGGACATAAAAGAATGAATAAATAAATAGTGCTCTCCTCAGAACAGTATGGCAGTGGGCTCCCCTGCAAACATTATTCAGCTCTGATGCCTTGCCAAATTTGGTCAAATGGGCTTTTACTTGTGTAGCAACACAGAGTCCCACCCATGTGGGACGCATCTGCAATAAAGCATCCCCTCATTAGGATTGCACACGGCTCTCCCTCAGGCACTGCATTGGACCCATTTTCTCTAGGCCTCGAGATCTTGGCTGTCCAATATGGCAGCCACATGCGGTATTTCAATTTAAATTCACTAAAATGAAATATAATTAAAATTCAGTCCCTCGGTCACATTAGCCACATTCCAGTGTCCAATGGCCACATGTGGCAAGTGGCTCTTACACAGATGCAGAACTTTGCAATCCACTGGACAGGACTGCCCTAGAACCTGACATTGCCCCTGGCCCAGACATTGGCAAGCAAAGCCTCCTTCCCTCTCAAAGGAACTTGATAGGAGTAAAGAAAGCACCCTCAAGAATAGAATTCTTTGTATATTTTGGTATTTAACATTTTTAATGAGGAGGGTAGAAATATTCTACATTTGACGGAAGTTCTCTTTAGCTCTATTTAATGCACAGAGCAGTATTACTGAATAAATCACTTTAGTGACAGATCACATCATTCACAAAGAAGTAACCACAGCCACAGCTGACTCTTGTACCAGAGTTTAGTTGCGCTTGAGGATCTCCTCACATTAAAAATAGATCCCCAAACAGTGGTTATGGTGATAAGAAGTGAACCAATCTCCCCAGGGGCACTGGGCTAAGTCATCAGCTAACATATCCCACGTTTAGTCAGAGGCCTTCCTGTTGGTGCCCACAGACCACGCTCCTTGACTATTTCTATGCATCTTTCTGATGATAACGTCTGTTGAGAAACCACTATATGGAGGCACTGCGCTGAGACCCCACCCGGGAGGGGCTGTCAGCCTAAGCTCAAAGCAAAATAACAGACAATGGCACCAAAAGAGAAAGGCAAACCCCAAGTGCTTTACTAATTAAGGAGAGGGAAATTCCCCCCCCTCCCCGCCCCGCCTGGGGCTCCCTGGGAGGGTTTTGCCAAGGAGAGGGCCTTGTGGAATGGCAGGATTGGGACAGGTTTGGAGAGGGGGGGAACAGGAGGGACAATACCCACAAAAGGCAAAATGGTACACAGGAGGCAAAAATACAATGTGTGCTGGAAACATGGGGTGTAGAAAGGCCCTTGGCCTGGGAGTCAGGCAGGTCTGCGCTGCCAATTTTAATGCCTACGGTGGGCAGGCAGGTAACAGAAATGAGAGCTACAGCAGGCTGGGGCTGCTACAAGGGATACTGGGGAGTGTGGCAAACTGGAGAAAACATGCAAAGGGGGCGCCTGGGTGGCTCAGTCGGTTAAGCGTCTGACTTCAGCCCGGGTCATGATCTCACAGTTCATGGGTTCAAGCCCCGCATCAGGCTCTGTGCTGACATCTCAGAGCCTGGAGCCTGCTTTGGATTCTGTGTCTCCCTCTCTCTCTCTATTCCTCCCCTGCTCATGCTCTGTCTCTCTCTCTCTCAAAAATAAATAAACATTAAAATAAATTAAAATAAAAAAAAAACATGCAAAGAACATTCCATTCCTGCCTATTGTGACGTTCCTGTTAGAAATACGTGCTTAGTGCTGCCACATTTTCTAACTTTTCAGGAAAAGCTGAAAATCCAGATTTTTAACATAAAAATGTCACAATATTTTCAAGGCTGGTTAACAATTCCTTAAAACACTGTAAAGGACAAACAAAATCCCTCACCCTGCAGGCTGCGGTTCTTCCTCAGGGAGGGAGGAGCCACGGAGGGTCCGGGGAAAGGGTGGCAAATGCCAAGGGGCAACCAGCGCGCTGTAGGGCCCTGGGGAGGGGAGGAAGGGCGGCGACAGGAGGCCGCTGAGAAGCACGCAGTCATCCCAGAGTGAGTCACCGGGCCTGAGTGCAAGTTGTGGCAAGAACGAAAAGATCGAAACCCGCGATTAACAGGGAGGGAAAACAGATGGAATTTGGAAATGAACTGCGTGGATGAGGGAGAAGGAAAAGGTAAGAGACGATCCAGGTTTGGTTCTGGAGAAAGACGCAGTAACCAGCGGCACATCGGGGCCTTGCAGGCATTTCGCCAACAAGCAGTTCAGAGGTAAGTCATCCCGCGACCCTGTCCCCGCCCCCCAGCTTGTGACAGCAGACCCCCAGCTGCCACCACAAAGGGGCCCACTGCTGTGCTAAGCGGAGGAGGCACCACCCCGTGCAGGCAGGTGGCAGCAACGGTGGCTGCGCGCTCCCCATGCAGCCCGCATAGTTCCCGCCACGCCGCCGGCCCGAGGTGAACACACACGCTCTCCCACACACACACACACCGACATGTGCGTGCACACTCTCATGCACACATCTCTCATATGTGCTCACACACTCTCATGCATACATCTCTCATATGTGAGCACACAATTATGTGGGCACAGTCCCTCACATGTGCACACATTCTCACGCACACTCACTCACACACTCTCACATATGCACACACTCCCACATGCTCACATACTCTCACACACACCCATATGCACACATGCACATTCATGCACATACACTCATGCACTGTCTCTTACATTCGCACTCTCATCTGAACACATGTACACACTTGCATACTTTCACACGTGCGTGCACACACTCATACATGCATACACACATGCATGTATAAATTCTCATTTACACCCACTCTCACATGCACACACACATGCAAACTCTCACCTGCACACTCTCACATGTGCATACACACTCTGATATGCACACTTGTACACACTCATACATACACACTCTCATATGCCCTCATGCATGCACACTTGCACACACTCTCACATGTGCATACAACTCTCATATGCACACACAGCCACATGCACTCACACACTCATATACATACACTCTCACATGCACACACTCACATGTGCACATGCACCTACACACTCACATGAGCATATACACTCTCACATGC
>CM053577.1:16091954-16115980 GCA_028646485.1 Cryptoprocta ferox
GCCATGAACCGTGTCAAGTGCGGTGTCCAATGCGTTTGCATTCCTAGAAACTACAAATGCTCACCTGTCTCCACAGCGGTGAAGGGGGCAGGGCAGCAAGCTGAAATAGCTAGAACACGGACCATGGCTGTCAAGCTCTGTGACACACAGCCAGGCAGCTCCCTGAAAGTGCCGGGGGCTCGCAGTGCTCGGCAGCCTCCACCTCCACTAGGGATGTGCAGAACCACGGGATTAGCGCCTGGGACACTGGCGGAGGGGACACACGCGGCGGCAGGGGTGAAGAAGGGGAACGGCCAGCACTTCTGAGCACGCACCCTGCTGCTGCCGGCGCACAGGGGAAACTGCCTTAGGAAGAGCCGAAGAAGAACAGAGGCAAGCTGAATCCGAGGGATTTCATGAGTTCCCCGTGAAAATATTTACAGTTCATGTTTCCATTTCAATGGCAATTCCCAACATGTCTGTTAGCGAGCCTATTCCTTCTAAGAATTATCTGGGTGACCACGCTTTAACCAACTCGGTTCTGTGTTTACACACTGGCATCAAGCGGAATTGCGGTCATTGTCATGGGCTAATGAGAGAGAGGGCAAAGATTTAATACCTGTTAGATTTATTCCTCAGTGACTTACGGACACCACGTGAAGCCAGAAGACATCTGTCACAGGACACCGAGGGGCAGGGCTGTGCCTCCTTCCTAACCCCAAAAGGAGTGACAGTAGCTATCACACTAAATTCATGTTATATGCTTTATGGATAATTTGCAATTTTGATTTGATTTTAGAACTGCAAGCATAAAGAGTTATACTTGGTTTCAAGTTGTACATTTTTAAATATTATAATATTAAAATGTTTAAATCAGCCCTGGAAATTGCAAGAAATTTTTGCTACTTAAAAAGGAGCCTAGCCTACCCTCCAGCACATCGCTGTGGAATTTCAAAACACTGGGGGTGAAGAGGAGATCCTGGAAGCTTTCAGAAGGAAACGGGTCACACACAGGCAGTCAGAGAACCAGCACCATCAGGCAAGGGGGCAGTAATCTTAAAATCCTAAGGGGAAACAATTTCCAAACTGGACGCCACCCAGGGGGGTGCGCCTGGATGGCTCAGTCCGTTAAGCGTCTGACTCTTGATCTCAGCTCAGGTGTTGATCTCAGGGGCTTGAGTTCAAGCCCCACGTTGGGCTCGCACTGGGCATGGAGCCTACTTTAACAAAATAGGGGGAAAAACCCTGCCAACTACGAGTCAGAGAAAAACCACAGACATTTCAGGGCACATCAGGTCGCACGTCTTAATAGAGTTGCCTCCCATTTGGGGAAGGAGTGCTCCAGGAAAACAAAGAAACCAGGAAAGTCATCTCATTGTCGATGCAGGCCAGAGGGCACATGCTAGAATCAAGAACGAGAAGGGTGCCTGGGAGGCCAGGAGGTGAGGAACAAAGCAAATGGGACTCAAAAGCTGGGAAGCTGAGCAGAAGGAATGGAGAAGAGCCTAATGTTTAAAGCAGGCACGGGGTCCAGCGTACACCTGCCTGAACGGCTGGACGTCCAGAAAGGGTGGAATAGGATGGCCTCACGCGGAACCAAAATGGCAGAAACAAGTGTAGTTCAACCCAGCTCCAACACCCTGGGTGAATGGTATGATCCCATATTACTAGCATTTCTCTAATACCCACTTATTTTAATTTTTATTTATTTATTTATTTTTGAGAGACAGAGAGAGACAGAGCACGAACGGGGGAGGGGCAGAGAGAGAAAGAGACATAGAATCCGAAGCAGGCTCCAGTCCCTGAGCTAGCGGTCAGCACAGAGCCCGACACGGGGCTTGAACCCATGAACCATGAGATCGTGACCTGAGCCGAAGTAGGACGCTCAACCGACTGAGCCACCCAGGCGCCCCTACCCACTTATTTTTAAATCTAAATAAGCTTCAATGGTTGAAGCTTGCTCAGAGCCAAACAGCACTATTTCCCCAAAATCTTCCTTTAAAAAAAAAAAAAACGAAATAGCCTAAGCAAACTTTGTCCTGTGGCTAAGGGAAGGGATATTTTAGATAATACCCACGGAGGATGCTATTCTTGCCACCCAGAAGAGCAAGTCTGTACCTCGCTTTATCCCACACACCCCACAGCTAAAGTTCATTTTTAAAGCACTCAGAGCGCAGACGCCAGCTGCAGGAGGGAGGGGGAGGACCACAGGACAGCCACTGTCACCACCCACATCCACCCAGCGCCCCACACGGAGTGCCACCCCTTTCCTCTCGGTCAAGAAAACATGATGTGATATGAGTGAGCAATACTGACATGATTTAACACACACCATAAAATGTGTTTCAAGTTTCTGATAGTTCACTTGCTTTATTTGGTACCTTTCACGACTGTCATTGAGCAAATTACTTGTGACGCAGCCTCATGTCACAGCAGCCCAGGGAAGCTCTACTGCCCTAACGACCAACGATATGCTACAATGAATACCAACTCATCGATAGAACGATTCACATTACTGGTCTTGTGAGATGATTCTAGAATGAGGCACATCTACATCAAAAATGAAGAGCACCAGGCAAATTCATGCAACATCCATTCACTGAATACCTATTACCTGCCAAGCACTTTCTAGATGTCAGAGAGAAAGAACTGACAAAAATACCTGTTCTTGTGGAGATCAAACGCTGATTCCAGAAGACAGATGATAAACACAGATGTCCAATACGTAGCATAGCAAAAACAGTGATAAATACTTAGGAGGAAAAAAATAGGCAGAGGGGAGGGACAGGGAATAGGAAGGCTAGCATTTTACATAGGGTGAGAGAAATATCTGAATAAAAGACCTGAAGAAAATGAGGAGAGTCACGTTGATGTCTGGAGGAAGTCATCAAGGGGAGAAGCAAGAGCCCAGTGTATCTGAGAACCTGCTAAGAGCCTGGGCTCCTGCAAAGGGCCCCTGTAAAGACTGACTTGTCCCCTGAGCGAGAGAAAAGCCACAGGGAGTTTGAGCTGAATGGTGGATTGATCTGATTTACCTTTTAAAAAGGATCACCCTGGGCCGTGGGAGGTGAGGGCATGAAAAGAGTCCCTGTAGGAGGTGGCAGAGATCACCTGGTCAGAGACAACACTGCCTTAGACCAGGTGAGAGTAGTGCCATAGACATTCTCTTCTTATTTGGGTCACTGCTAATTGAGATCTCAAAGAGCAAACCGACATCCATGCAGCTACAGCAGTTGCAGAGGCTGGCTGAGCTGGCGCCTTCCGCAAGGTGCAGGTGTCAAGTGCAATACCTATTAAACAGGAGCACCAGGTGGGTACAGTGGGGGGGCGGGAGCCACTGCTGGGGCGCAGACTTGGAAGACTAGCATCCCGGTGAGGGGCTGCCCAGGCTGAGAGGTCAGGGGAGGCCACTGAGATGCTAAGGGCAAGAGCTGTGTGGGAAAGCATCAGGACAGCACAGAGCCAAGCCAGGAGGTGCTCTCCTGAGTCGGACCCCCATTTCCCAGCCCACCCCCCATGTAAGTTGCTCCTCGTCTGCCATCCCCAAATCTCTGGCCTTCCTAAAACCCAACATGTAGCAATTCATTTTCAAAGGAACATCTCTGGAGAGACAGTCATAGATCTCCAGACATGTTTGTTTGTTTGTTTATTTAAAAAAAAAAAAAAAAAGGACTCAAGGCCAGGGAAGAAAAATGTTACATGTCCCACCCTTGGTCTCAATGGCCCATGAAGCTACGTCTTCCTGTGATGAAAGGACCCCGGGGAGTTTAGGTGAACAGAACAGAGAATGGGAATCCAGCGATGGAAATCTCCATCTTAGGGAACGTGGGCAGGGCTTCTCGGCACAAATGGGACCCCTGGAGGTTGGAGAGAGACAGACTCAGGTTCAGTTGAATTCCTTCCACTTATAACCTGTGTGAGCTGGGGCAAGGTAACTCACCCTCCGAACTCTTATTTCCCGCGCCTGTAAAATGGGTCCAAATATAAAAAGCTAGCATGCCGGTGCCTGGGCTGGCCATGTCGCACAAAACTCAGTGATCAGTAACATGACCTCAGATGTGGCTAAGGTTTTTGAGCACGGCTGACCAGTTGATCCCTCTTTTAAAAAATTTAATGTAAATGTCTCTTCTGGGGAATCTTTTACTCCTTAGGTCTGAAAATTTCATGTAAAGACTAAGATATCCCCAACTTGTCCAAAACCACAAGGATTAAAAGGGGTGAGAGAGGAAAAAAGAAAAAGAAATGTAAGCAAAACTCCCCAGAGGCAGAGCTTTCTGGAAACAAGAACACTTTGCTCTGCATTTCTGCATATGAACACTAAACATGCACAGCTGATCACGAACAATGCCAAAGTGACAGGAAAATCAGAAGTTGTTATCCTAATAAGGTATTTGAAAAATAACTGAGAGCTAGGGCAGACCATAAAGATGGCAAGGACAAGCTTCTCAGCCAGGGCATAGCTGATGCCCTACAGGTTCTGGCTGCAGAGGACGCGTGGCCGCCATCCTCACGCGCCCTGTGCTGATTCACAGCAGTGTGGTCCCTTTAGACCTCCGGCTCCCCCACAACAGCACCCACATCACAGGGAACACCACTTGTAAGCTCCCCAGCCAGTACTGGGGGAGCTGGCGGACACACGTTCAGAGGTACATCAAACAAAAGATACGAGGGATCGGGCAGGTCAAGGATGTGGAGAAGGCAAGCCCAGCAACGAGCTCAAACAGCTACTGGGCTGCAGGCAGCCAATAAGGACACTGGGAGAGAATAAAGGGGTGTTCCAAGAGAGGACTGGTGTCCCCCAAATAGAGCAAGAGGCAATGGCCATGGAGCCTCTCTCTAAGAGGTCACACTTGGCTATGTCCTGCTTCCCATCTGTTTGGTAATATGGCTTAGACGGTCTTTGATAGAAGATGATCCATGCCCACCTTTTTAGAAAAACTGCTTCGGGGCAG
Organism: Cryptoprocta ferox; assembly: GCA_028646485.1. Taxonomy (NCBI): domain Eukaryota; kingdom Metazoa; phylum Chordata; class Mammalia; order Carnivora; family Eupleridae; genus Cryptoprocta; species Cryptoprocta ferox. The sequence goes on from CM053577.1 coordinate 16,096,886, forward strand.
AGAACTCTTGAGGCTGGAAACACTCAGACCCAGGGTGCCTGGGTGCAAGTGCCTGTTACAGCTCAGCTCTCAGAAGGCAGCTTTCCCACACTACCCAACCGGTCACCACACTGCTCACGACTGGATCATTCCAACAGGAATCTGGGTGACCAGATTGGGTCAGACTGGGTGTCAGGTTTCCTGAGCACAGAATACTGGGTCAGATTGGGTCAGACCAGACTGGGTGTTGGGTTTCCTGAGCACAGAATACTGACTCTGAACACGTTCCCATCTCCTATCTTGGGAAAGCTCCTAAATCTGCTATGGCTAAATGTGGTCAAGGTTGACAGGTGCACAGAAGCATACGACTAGAAGATGATGAGGAACGGCCATGCGGCAGAGACGCCAGGCACCGAAAAGAAATTGGAATTCCCATATGGAGGCCTCCAGGTGCAGACAGACGAGCAGACCCAGTGCACTTGCAGTTTGAGAGACTGTTGTTGAAACGAGCTCTCAAGACTCCAAAAGACATGGGGGAACTTTGCATACATATTGCTAAGTGAAAGAAGCCCACGCTGGAAAAGCCTATAAACTGCATGATTCTAGCCATACAGCATTTGGGAAAAGGCAAAACTATGGAGACAGTGGAAAGATCAGTGGTTTCCAGGGGTTGGGGGAGGGGAGGGATGAAAAGGTAGAGCTCAGGGCATTAAATGGCAGTGAACCCGTATGATATTGTGATGGCGGACACATGCCATTAGTGTCAAATCCCACAGAACATACAACACAAAGAGTGAGCCCCAACGTAAACTGTGGAGTTAGGTTTGACACCTAACAAAAATGTGTCAATAGTGTCTCATCAGTCCTAATAAATACACCAGACTAATACGAGGTTTAACAGTAGGGGATGCAGGGGGAGGGGAGGGGGGAGGGGAGGGAAGGGCATACCATGCATGCAAGGGTATACATGGGGGTACTTTCCACTCAGGTTCCTTCTGGGGTACAGGTGAGAGCTCAGGGCCACCCACCAGGACAGAACTTGCCAGAAGTTCCTTTCATTACCTCCCTCACACAGTAGGGAGGGAGAGGGGAGAGAGGAGCTCTTGGTCCAAGAGCCACGCTGGGGTCAGAGGGCAGGTCCCAGGGCACATGGGTCCAGCTGACTTGGGTCAAATTCCAGTCTTAGTTAACAATTGTCATAACCATTTACGTGTAATGAGTACTACTCTGCATCGGCAGTGTGACTATCCCAGGATGCCTGGCCCGGGACCCTTCCTCTCTCTCTCTGCCCCCTCATCTAATCCTTCACCAAGTCTATCAATTTTCTGGCTTAAATGGCTCCTGAATCGGCACTTTTACCTCCTCCACTACCCTCCAGTCTACACTAAATCATCTCTTACCTAAATTATTACGGGTTTCCTCCAACCACTGCCACACGCCCATTCTTATCCCTCAGTCCAGTCTCGACTCTATAGCCAGCATAGCAACTTTAAGAACACACATCTGTCACTGCCCTGCCAAGGACCTTTCTGTGGCTTCCCATCACTCTTAAAACCAAAATCCCTGACCACCCCCCATCCCCAATCCATCAACATGCTCCCCATTTAGGCCTCCCCGGGGCTTTTGCACATGCATGCGTGGTGTGCCCTTCACGTTATCTGAAGTCAGCAATCACGTTCTCAGGGAAAACTTCCTTGGTCCCACTTGTGCCAAGGTCAACCTCCCAGCCCCTGAAACTGCATTCCTAATGCCATGCACTTCTTTGTTGCATGTACCACACTGGCAAATTTTACATGTGTTGGTCTTCGACATCCATTGTATAGTGCCTTTCACAGTGCCCAGCACCAAGTAAGCCCTTAATCATCATTTTTTCGAATTAAAAAATGAACAATTCACTGACGTAGGTGTTCTCATCACCACTATTTCACAGAAGTGTTTGAGTATCTTGATGGAGGGGGTGAGGGCTTAGTTTCAAACTCAAGACAACCTGACCCCAGTACATAAGGCTTTACACCAACGTGTGCTCTCTGCCTTCCAGGATGCGGCAGTGCTGAGCGAGAGATTTGTCCCTGCTGATTTCAGTGACTTTGGGAGCAGCCAGAGAATGGCGAAGCCTTTGAGTAGTGCTGGACGGCAGCCACAGAGCCTTCCACCACCCCTGCATGGCCATCGTTCAGACACCGCAACACATCAGAAGTAACCAGGGGGCACCTGGGTGGCTCAGTTGGTTGAGCATCAGACTCCTGATTTTGGCTCAGGTCATGATCCCAGGGTCGAGGGATCGAGCCCAGCTTAAGATTCTCTCTCATTTTTCCCTAAGCCCCTCTCCCCATTCGCATGCTCTAGCTCTCGCTCTCGCTCTCTCTCTCAAATAAAAAGTGACAAAGAATTTTTTTAAAAAAACAGCCAAGGCACTCATCAATCTTGAACCCAGGGGGTGAATCCAAGTTTCCATGGAACACACCCTTTGTGGAATGTGCATGAATGGACTCAGGGCTTTAGGACAAGTTTGGGAAATGACTAACCACGTCCAGAGAACGTGCTAAACCTCCAGCTGGAGGCCTGAGCCGCAGAGATGGCTGATTGAAATACCACTATTCTCTGGGCCTAAATTATTATCCTCTCCTCAAAGAGGAGCCCGTATCCACACCCGAGGATGTGAGTCAAAGGGACGGGCAGCCAGGGTCTGGGCAAGAGACCAGTGAGACCAGTGTCTTTACCCATCTACACACTACCTTCTAGTCGGCAGTGGAAAAGGAGTGCTCCCCAGACTGGGAACAGGAAGGGGCTAGATCTCCCCTCGGGTGCCAAGGATAAACCTAGGTCTTGGATAGGGAAGGACTCAAAATTATAGGGGAGGGGGGAAAAAAGGCCAATTGTTTCACAGAAGCAAGTAATTAGGAGCCTGACGCCTTGAGAAGCGGCTCTGATACACTGCCAGTCTCCTGGGGCTCAAACAGGGTTTATTTAAGAGCTGATACTTTGGAGACTTCACTGATTTTTAATTGTATGCCTAGTAATTTTTTGGTTGCTGGTCTCCTATGGAAGTACTCAATTTTTTAAATGTCAGCTGGTTACAATCATGCCGCTGATACGAAGAGTGTCCTCAAGAAGAATGGTAAAGTGTACCTATGGGACTCAATGGGGAGGTACAAAAGAAATCAAAGATGTGGAAAATTCCGGGTGTGTGATTAAAGCAGCAGGAACGAGCCAGAGTTCCTTCTTCGATTGTTGACTCCTCACTTGGAGAGCCCGTTTCCAGGGCACTCCGCAGCTTGCAGCAGGAAGTGCTCATTCTCAAGTCGTGACTCACAGAATGCCTATCCCAGAAGCCCCCTGTGAAAAGGCAGATCCCTGGGCACTACCCCTGCCCTGGATCCATTGGACCCCAACATGTAAGGAGGGGCTCAGAGTCTCCGTAGGTAACAGGCATCACAGAGGATTCACAAGCCAATTAGCGAAACCACTGCTCCAGTTTTGAATGTCTTTGCAGAAAGGGAAGACCTTCCAGGACAGACAGTGACAACAAAAAGGAAGAGCCACTCCTCACCCACGGTCGCTGATGTCCATGCCCCTCTTAGAACCTTCATTCTACAGTTCCCGGCTGGATGCTGAGGATTCCACCATCAACCGACACGAGACCCCCCCCCCCTGCAGTTTGGAGAGCAAGACAAAGGTAAACGGTGGCCACACAAAGGAACACTGGGGACCACTGCGTGGCTGTGGGAGCAAAGCTCAGCCACACGAGAACGGGCTGCTCCATCCTGACTACATCAAGGGACACACGAGGACCAATCCCTGCCCAAGGCCAGTGCTGCTGGGCCACGGCTCACGTCTGCTCTTCCTAGACCCTCTGTGAACAGAAGGCGCTGCTGGGCTCACCTGAGCGCTCCTCAGCTCCCGCTGGGGTCTCCATTTTGAAAATGAGTCAAAAAACAAAAACCATCATCCCCAGCGTTTTGTAGTTGTGCAGGTCTTAAACACAGGATGAGGCAAGATCTATTTCAAGGAAATAGAGTTCTGGCAGGAGAACTGAGCCATTCACCACCTCTCACCAAGGAGTGGCCCTTCTCTCCCTGACATGGTGTCGCCAGGGCAGGGGCACACAAAACCCTAAAGCCAGTCCTCCTCATCGACAGCGGCAACAGGGAGGATGGTTGTCATAACCAGATCATTTCCACGAAGGAAAGCAACGTTTTCCAAAGGGTCTGGAAATCAGCAATCTGGCAACCAATAAAACAATCCTTTAACTTTGGGGCTGCTCACACCCATCTCCCCAACCTCACAGATCTCAGGCAAGCAGTAAGCATTCAAGTCAACTCAAACACCCAGTGCCTTCCACATGCAAGCCAAGTGCCCTCTGGAGCCAGAGGTCGGCGGGCGTGTCTTCTGGGAGTGGCTGCAGATGGAAGGGGGCGCAGGGCTTCACTTCCTAGACCAACACCAGGAACCGGAAGGCCAGTCTTCACCTGAACTGGGTCTGAGGCAGGTCCTGCTTGAACTCAACAGGGCAGATCTGAGCCTCTTACACTGGGCTCTTCTGACTTCTTCCTCCCCAAGAAAATACTCTCCCATCCCCCACCTCTCTGAGGCCAGAGGAAAGCAAGTGCACGAGACAATCCTTGTAAACATGGCTATAGTCCTTCCTCCCCCACTTCCACCGCTAAGCTTATGTGTCTGGGAGGTCAAAGGGTAAAGCAAGCCACAGACGCTCAAGCCTCCATCTGTGGCGGGTGGGCGGTTATGTTTATATGAAGGGGGTGAGGAGGGAAAGGGCATCCAGACCTTCCTCATACCAAGAAACTCTCATCTTCCAAAATGCTGTTGGCCCTGATTCTGAAAGAGTTTCACCTTCGACTCCCGGAAAGGAGCCCATAATACGATTCCAGACATTCTAAAAACTCCAGTTCTGTGATTCCAACTCAGTCACAAAGGCAGCAAGTGCTTACCCCACCTACATCTGTCACTTTCGCTACTGGAATTGACACCCATTTTAGATCCCGACCGAGTAACAGCAGATGCACAGAAAGAAAGGGATGCCAGGCTTCATCTTGAATTTCCACAAACGAATTGATTGAACTACGAATCTATTTTTCAAAGGAAAAAAAAAAAACAGTGGCAAGTAACAAAGGTGCAAATCCCTTATGTGTTTTTATTCCCAGGAAGAGGTGTTGCATAGTCAAATCTTTCCCCAAAATCTTTGTTTAGCTTCTTCTGGGCAGTGAATAATTTGGATCGAGGATGACATACTCAAAACAACCTCGTGAATTAAAAACAAAAAACAAGAAAAATCCTTGGAACAGAAATTAGATTCAAGAATCTGATGCCCTCCTGCTCTGGTAACTACGGACATAAATGAGAGAAGAAACAGAATGCCTCACACCTAGTGGGCCCTCCATAATTGTCTGTTGAGTGACCACTAAATGATTTATTTCAGGTCCCAATAGCTCTTTGCACTAGCAAGCTAATTCAGTTGTTATAAAGGCAAGCAGGGTCGAAGATTTATGATTGCCCAGTTATCCCGAAGGACCATAAATTCTTGCAAACCCCTAGGCTGTTCCAAGCAGCTCAGCTAGTAGTTCGGCACACATAATGACAGTATATTGTGATGATGCCCTTTCGAAGGCCTTGGCAGTACTCTTATTTAGAAAGTGGAGGCCCACCAGAACTGTGGTTCTCAGCCTCTCTAACCCAGAATAGGAGAATCCCATTTCTCCACTCACGGACCCAGGTCCTGCAGCCCAGACAGGGACCAGGATGAAAGACCTCAGGTCTTCTGTGCTCCGTAATCAGCGCACGTCAGGAGATGAGGAGATGAAGTGAAGGTCATTCGGGCTGACCACTGCCCATGACCAGATGCTGCATTAGTACCTGGATGTCGTGTGTTCTGGCTTCCCACAGCCCTGGAGTCACATGCACATTAAATTTCATCATGATCGCTAGCACATTAAAACCCATCAAGACATGTATCTACTGCCTCTGCTAGCCTACAAAGAGCTCCTGGGGGAGGGGGGGGCTGTGTTTTGTTTATTTTTGTAACCCCCTTACACACCGTGGTGTCCAAGCCACAAACATGCACAGTGAATTTTTACTGAGTGCATACACTGAAGTTCTCACCAAAACAAAATGCTTAGGCCTAGAACTACCATTAGACAGATTTTTCTAGAATACTGAGGTTAAGAATAAGAGGGACTCCTATAACTGCATGAATACTTAATTTCCTCTTGAAATTGACCCAGAATTGGAGATAAAATGGTTGCGCAGATTTATGTAAGAACGGCTATAAACAGCAACTGCCCTAGGTGTGTAAGTAAAGAAAATGCAGACGGAGTAGACATAAATTCTCTTTATAACTCTTGCCGCCATCGATCGAGAGACAACGAGACAGAGAGTCTCTTGGATCAATTCTTATATTCATGAACTGGCTCAATCTCACCTTTAAATTTCTTGTCAGTAATTGCATTCGATGTGCATGAGTGCTTAAACAAGTAGACTTGCCCCTTTACAGGGCGAGATGCCAAGAAACAGCAAATTTCTACCACCAAGCAATTTGTTTATTTTTCTTCTACTGAAGTGTAGCTGACATACGATACTATATTAGCCTCAGGTGTACCACAGCGACTCCACATTTGTATACATTACAGTATACACATACATATACACATACATATGCATTACACCGTGGTAAATGTAGCTCCCATCTGTCACAAAGTTGTTACATATTACGAACTATCTTCCTGTATGCTCTACATTGTATCACTGCACCTTATGTATTTATTTTATGACAGGAAGTCTGTAGCTTTTATTCCCCTTCCCCTATTTTGCCCTTCTCACCATGTCTACCGCCTCACTTTAACCACCACTGGATTGTTCTCTGTATCTATGAGTCTGTTTCATTTTTCGTTACTGTTCATTTGTTTTGTTTTTTAGATTCCACATATAAATGAAATCGCATGGTATTTTCTTTCTCTGACTTATTTCGATTAGCATAATACCCTCTGGGTTGATGGCAAGTGGCAAGATTTCATTCTTGTTTGTGGCTGAGTAATATTCCATTATACATATAGACAGAGATATTGATATGGATATAGATATAAAGATTTATATATACATATACACACACACATACATACATACATATATACCATATCTTTTTTATCCATTCATCTACCAATGGGCACTTAGGTCGCTTCTATATCTTGGCTACTGTAAATAATGCTGCAATACACATAGGAGTCTGAGGGCTAATCCGTGAGCCCTCCAATGGGTAGAAATAAGATGTGTGAGAACCAGCAAAGGGAATGGAGAGAATTTGGTGCCTGGGAAGCCAGAAGAACATGCCTTGAGGAGGAGGAGGGAATGATCAGCGGCGTTGAACCCTAGAAGTAAGACAAGGACTGAGACTCGGCCACTGGATTGAGCAACACGGGAGTTACGGTTACCTAACAAAGCATCTTTGGAGTAGTGCTGGGGTGGAAACCCCGAGTCAGTTCAAGACACAAAGGGAGACTGGGACTGGGTTTGGTGTTCAAGAATGCGGCTGTCCCACCTACCACCTGCGGTTTCAAACACCTGTGGTCCACTGCAGTCTGGAAGCAGATGTGCCTCCTTCTGACCCAGCAGCAGCAGCAGGTCAATAGCAACCTAACACTACTTCCCAGTACTTAGGTCGTTCCTGTTGCTTCATCTCATCACGCGGGCATGGTATCGTCTCACGCCATCACAAGAAGGGAGAGTGCAGTACAATAAGACATCGTGAGAGAGAGAAAGAGACCATCTTCAGAGAATATTTCTTACGGTGTATGGTTACAATTGTCCTATTTCATTATTATTGTTGTTGACCTGTTACCATGTCTAATTTGTAAATTAAACTGTATCACGGGTAAGTGTGTATAGGAAAAGTAGTACATATAGGGTTTGGAACTACACACAACTCCAGGCATCCACTAGACGTCTCAAGGTGTATCCCCTGCAGAAGGGGGGGTGGGGTGGGCACTGCATAGAAAACTTTCTCGAAGAGTTTTGAAGAAAAGGAAGGAGTTGCTAACTAGAGAGGATGGGGGGGTCAAGAAAGGATTTTAGATTGTTTTTTATAATAGCACGTTTATACTCTGATGGGAATGAATGATGCAGGAAAATGAGGAGGAATTGCCAGAATGATATCCCTGAGAAGACAAGAGGGGGAAGTCCACTGCATCAGGGAGGGTCCCTTTCTTGGGCCTCAGACAGCTCGTCTGTCGCACTAGATGAGCAAGGTGTGTGGGGCACAGATGCTGCCGGGGGACACTGGGAGTCCGTGGAAGATCCCTCCAATTGCCTCCATTTTCTCAATGGGAAACCAGAGAGCGAGGTCATCAGCTGAGGTGAGGCCAGTGAAGAAGGTGTTGAGGAACGTATTTGCCATCTAGGAGAATGGCAGAGAGGACAGACTGGGCAATCGTCACGTACGTGCCGGGCCTGCCTGTCGTTGGTCGTCATGAGTTCACAGGGCATCCAGGCAGAGTGGTAAGAATGCATGAGTGATTGAACAGATCTCTCAGAAGAGATCAACAAATCAGAATCTACACAAAAGAAAGTTTGGCTCGCCCTCTTTTTCACTCCACAACAAATAACAGCAATACTGGGGACAGTGTGTAACTGGACACTGAAAGCAGGCTCCTTTCCAGTGGCCCTCAGGCACCACCTTGCCCGTGATTAGCATCCCACTAAATATTGGCTCTCAAGGGAATATTCAAATCCAACATCATGTTTACCTTGGAGCAGTAAGAGTATGTCAAGAACACAGACACTAACCCAAGCAGACCAGAGTTTTGGCCCCAGCTCTGCTAATCACTAGTTGTGTGAGCTAAACCTCTCTGTACCTCGATTTCCTCATCCATAAAATGGAAATAAATAATAATAGAACTTCCCTCACTGGGCTGTCCTAAGGATTAAATAGTATGTCCTTCGCCTAACACAGTGTCTGCTTTATGGTGAGTGCTTCACCAACAAGAGCTACTATAAGTCTGAGGAAGTCAACAACAGACCCAGACCAGAGAAAAGGTTAGTCGTGATCCAAATTCCTTACCATACCTGGGTGATGGCTTTGTTTACAGAGCTTAAAATATAAGTTTTATTATTCAGTTGTTAAAGGGTTACTGGCCTCTGTCCAGAAGATTACTTCCATAACCACCTGATCTACACCCGCTAAGAATCAGTAAGTCAGTTCTAGAGCAGAGACTATTATGTCCATTGATTAATAATAAAAAGGCAAAGTCTTGAACCATAAGTCTGCTATGAATGAGTGACTTCAAGCCAGTGTGCTTATTTTCTTTAAGAACCCTGTGTAAAACACAAATTATCACAAAGTACAGTCCTAGGTCTGGTCAAGAAGTACAAACTTGAGTAAGACATCCCTCTTTTCTTCAAGATAATAGTAGTTAATATTTATTAGTACCATGGTTCCAGGCACTATGCCAATAACTTTGACAATCAAGAATTTAATAGGGATGCCTGGGTGATTCAGTTGGTTAACCAACTCTTAATTTCAGCCCAGGTCATGATCTAACAGTTTGTGAGATCAAGCCCAGCGTTGGGCGCAGATCCTGCTTGGGATATTCATTCTCTCTCTCTCTCTCTCTCCCCCTCCCTCTCTCTCTGCCCCTCCCCTGCTTGTGCACTCTTTCTCTCTCTCTCAAAAATAAATAAACAAATTTAAAACAAGTTTAATTACTTCTCATCTCAACCCTTGTAGCAGGTGTTATTATTACTAATGAGGAAATGAAGACTTCAAGAGGTTATGGGACTTGTCCTGGGTCAGGCAGCTTGACCTGCAGGTGGTTTGAACTAAAGCCGTCTTTCTTCCCTCTTGAACCTGCAAGTGAAATGGGAAACCAAGGTCTGGCTAAGAGCCTGCAAGGCCTTGCTGAACAGCGACCCTCATGGCCTTGACCGTCCTGTAGCTTTTTCCCGGAGGTGCTCTGAGTGGAGGAGAGTCAGGGATTATAACCCAGAACAGATCTGTGTGATTCAATTCAATGAACTAGGATGAAGTGAGGTGGCAGCTGTTAGATTCCAAATAGAACCAGCCAGAATTAAGATTTCAAGCTGTGGTTGTTGATGCTAAGGTGTCTATGGCTTTCAAACTCTGGCCAGAGGTGTGCTGGAAAATAAAACATTCGATATTGGTCTGAAGGAAGGTTTTACAGGTTCCAAATGGGAGCAGCCTAGGATGTGAAGTCAGAAAATGTTGCCACTGAACGAAAAGCTAAAACAATCACTATGAACATGATGAGCTTAGCCATCACCAGAAATCCCTCCAACATAAAAGGTGGTTTGATAATATATTGCAGACAAGACTTGGGTATTTTCCTGATCCTCCACAAGGAAACTAGAATTGTTGCCAAATTCAATCAGGGACACCCAGGTATCTTCCTTATCCAATCAAGAGACCAAAGTCCTCCCTCAAATCCAATAACAGTGACCATGAAAAATGGGATGAGGATGTCAATTAAGTCATCAAAGAACACTGCAAATCTTCTCTATTGCATTATGACCACTATCGGAGTGGGCACTGTGTGAACAGAACGAAATATAAGAGGATGGGGAGTGAACACAAAACATCTTAAATGCACCGCTCTTCACCTGGCACTTTTGAGGCAAAGGGATTACACAGAACCTCAAGGATTGATTTCTGTGACATCCAGAAAAACGAACTCACAGGAGTAGGAATTTAGTGAGTGAATAAAGGGTAACTGAAATGTGCTGGAAGAAGGTGGCTACCTTTGTTCTCTTCACCACCAATCAGGCTTCTGATTTCCACTCTCGGTTCCTAGGTGCACTGCCCACAATGACAGCACGCCCCGAGCAAATGACCACTGGGCCCTCCTGCTAGATGTCGCACCCACCGCCTGGCAATCTTGTCAATCCTACCTCCATAGAGCACCGCGTCCGCCCACCCCACCCCACCCCATCCCCACCACCGACACCTTGGTCCAGGCCACGTGCCCCCCCCCCCACCATGTCACTCTCTCTTGACCTTTGGCACTGTCAGCTCGGCCCACACAGCAGCCACAGGGGTCTTCTCAAAATCCTAATCTCCCTTCAATCATTTAGGAACAAAACTTAGAGTTTCAGAAATTGTATAAACATTTGTCTAATCGTCTGATGAAGCTATCACCAAAAGAAGAAAGATTCAAAAAACCAGATCGTCCCACCCACAAAACCAACAAAACCAGAAGTAGATTAATCTGCTCGAAATCAGAAACCTTAGCGCTTTAAATCCACACACACAAAGTTAAATGTTGACAGGACAACAACCTGTAGCAATCACCTAAGGAAATAAATAAATCCTGACAATAAATAGATCTCTTTCTCCGCTGTGACTGAATCTACGATAGAGTACAATATTCTTCTTCAGTTTTTTCCACATTGCTAAATTTTCTGTGTGTGGAAAAAATACTGGAAATGATCAGATTTAAATGTGGTTATTCAGTGTGAAATAGAACTTGAGGTTTAAAACAGAAACACTACAGAGAGTAATTAGTTGAGGCAATGTAAATCATACCAAAAAGTAAGGCATGTAAAAAATAACGAATAAATCGAGCAGAAGTTAAATTTAACAATTCAAGGCATTTTGTTTTGAGGCATCTTTGAGCTCACTGAGCAGACACTAGAAGCCAAACTGCTCTCCTGGGATGGAAAAATTTATGGGCAAGAAGTTACGGTCACAAATAAATGGTGGCAGACAAGCCAAGGGGGATTTGGTCCCTTTATGAGCCTTTTGATGGATGGACGTGTGGGGACGGGAACCAGTAGGCAACAGAACAACGTGGGAATGGTGATAATGGGAGGAAAGCGCATCGCCAGGACAGAAGTATTGGCTAGAGCAGAGACCATGACTGTGTTCACCAGAGAAAGTGTTCCCCTCCACCGCACCTGTTTTATTACCATATAAAAATCAGGTTGTGTACCTTTTCATATCGAACTTTTTTGTGAAATAAACTTTTGTAATGATAAGAAAAATAAAATTCCAATCTGACCACCTCAATTCTTCTGTTTCAACGATTTCCAACTAATCTCAAAACTCTGACTCCCTGATGTGGCCCACTGAGTGCTCATGGTAGGACCCCTCTGTGGCTCGAGCCCCTGCGGCCATATGGCCTGTAATCATCTCTCGACCTCTTTTCCTCCTCTTTACCTCAGGCTAGCTGATTTTTCAGCCTTCCAGAATCTTCTGGGGGACCCCCGCCCCTGCTATCTCCTCTGCTTATTCTCAGGCATACTTCCCTTTACTTCTCTCAAGCTACCAACTTTTTGTTTCCTAATGACTCTGCCACATGACCAGAGAACCCCAGCTCCTAGCTCAGCGCTGAGCACAGAGGCGCTAGTCCCCAGAGGCTTATTTACGCTTCCCACAAAGATTATCAAAGCAGGAGCTTATCCACACAATGACAGTCCACATACGAGCCAAGATTAAAGGCCACATAAACCCTAAACACACAAAGGGTCCCAATAAAACAACTGATTAACTGAGGGGCTCTTCACATAAATGACTCCCCTTGGAAACCCAGCGCCAGATTACGTGGGACATTTTCTCTTCAGACAAATGGTTATTTCCTTCAAAGTGGATGAGGAAATTGTTCCTGAGAGCTTTGGAAGACCATCATGAAGGAAAACTCCATTTGTTAAGCTTTTTGGGATTAATGCCTTTGGTCCCTAACTAAATAAAATAATTACATTAAATGAGGATGGAGTGTGGCATGGAACAATCCTTTCAAAGAGTGACAGTCCTAACTAGGCCAACTAGCTGCAAAATCCCACAAGTCTTCTAGTGTTTCCTTTCAGGTCCTGGGGGGTCTGTGCTTTTCTGCTCCCTCAGAAGTGAGATGTGGAGTGAGGCCTGCTTCAGCCCGTGAGCCAGGAGGCGGAGGTGAGGTGTGCCCTTTCCGGTGGGAGCTTTAGGAGCCCGCGGGTGCCTCTCAGAGCCCTCGCCCTGCCTTGCTGGTTATAGAAGCATGTTTCTAGACAGAGCCTCATGGGTCTGGGTCCCTGAGTGACAGTAAGGAGCAGAACCCCCACATCAGTCAACACTGGATACCTAGCATTAGTGGGAAATAAGACATTATTGTTTTGAGCCATTGAAATTTTGGGTCCCTCCTGACTGCAACATGATCCAGCCTATCCTGACTGACACAGTGAGCGGACCTGTCACTGACTGCCAGGGTTACAAATGAGCAGTAGGTTCCTATCACAGACAGGACGCTGCAAGCCCTCAGACGGTGAAGGCTGGAGCCCCACATGCATGAGGGCGCTAGGCCAGACTCAGTATCTTCCAAGAAACAGTTACTTATTGATGTGCGTTATTTGTGACACACTGAGCTAAGTGCTAGGGATACAGTGGACTGTTGCTAGAAAATTCCTATGGACGCTGTGAGGAGGAGCCCCCGGGCAAGCCAAACAAAGTCAGGGAAGCAGTGAGGTAGCTGGCAAGGCGGAGAGTAAAGGAGAGATGGCCCCAGCCTCAGGAGGAGTGGCTCTGCGTGTGTATAGGACAGTATGGGTGACTCAGTGATCAGACTGACTCCTGCAGGCACTCTCCCAAGTGCTCCCCGTGCGGTCACTCCCTGCGTCCTCACAGCGCCCTGAAAGACAGGCCGCACCTTTGCTGTCATTTCACAAGCAAGGAAAGTGACACAGAAAGAAGTTAAATTTAAACAAAAGAAAGAAAGAGGTTATACCTGCAGGGCTCAGTCGGTTAAGCTTCTGACTCTTGATTTTGGCTCAGGTCATGATCTCATGGTCGTAACATCAAGCCCCGTGTTGGGCTCCATGCTGAGCATGAAGCCTGCTTGCGATTCTCTCTCCCTCTCTCTCTGCCCCTCCCCTGCACTCTCTCTGTCTCTCTCAAAATAAATAAACATAAGAAAGAAAGAAAGGAAGGAAGAAAGAAAGAAAGAAAGAAAGAAAGAAAGAAAGAAAGAAAGAAAGAAAGAAAAGGAAAGGAAAAGAAAAGAAAGAAAAGAAAAGAAAAGAAAAGAAAAGAAAAGAAAAGAAAAGAAAAGAACAAAGAAGTTAAATAGCATCCCAGCTAAACTGAGAGGCAGGGAAGTTAAGAACACATACATTAGAGGGGCGCCTGGGTGGTTCAGTCAGTTAAGCGTCTGACTTTGGCTCAGGTCATGATCTCATAGTTCGTGGGTTTGAGCCCTGTGTTGGGCTCTGTGCTGACAGCTCAGAACCTGGAGTCTGCTCCAGATTCTGTGTCTCCCTCTCTCTTTGCCCCTCCCCACTCACACTCTTTCTCTCTCTCTCTCTCTCTCTCTCTCTCTCTCTCTGTCTCTCTGTCTCTCTTCCTCTCCAAAATGAATAAACATGAAAAAAAAAAACATACATTAGAAATTAGGAATGGTAGAGCATTGTCTTAGCAGAGCGGAGACAAGCCCTCTGGTTGGAAGTATGTGTAACGCACCGACTTACTGTGACCTAGGAAAGGCTATCAAAGATGCCTCCAACAGGGGCGCCTGGGTGGCTTGGTCGGTTAAGTGTCCGGCTTCGGCTCAGGTCATGATCTCACGGTTTGTGGGTTCGAGCCCCGCCTCGGGCTCTGTGCTGACAGCTAGTTCAGAGCCTGGAGCCTGCCTTGGATTCTATATCTCCTCTCTCTCTGCCCTTCCCCTGCTCGTGCTGTCTCTCTCTGTCACTCAAAAATAAATAAAAACCATAAAAAAAAAAAGATTCCTCCAACAAAGGTATGGATTTGGCATGGTCAAAGCAGATCTGAGAACCAAGTCTTGTAGGGGGTGGAATTTCCGACTTCTGGTCATGCTTACACTGATACAGAGAAAGCGTCAGGCAACCTAGAGACCAAGTATAAAGTCTGTAGCCATGGACTTACCTTCACCCAGAAATGGAACATAGACAATTCTCTTGGAACAGAAATCCCTTTGCAGAATAAGTTGGCCGAAGGGTTGAAATTGGCTCTTGATACCGTATGGTATGTGTACCGAACACAGGAAAGAAGAGTGGGAAACTGAAGGCCTCCTACCAACAGGATTGTTTCAGCTTTGCCAGTAATGTTGATACAGATTTTTCTGGACCAACCATCTATGGCTTTGAAGGCTGGCCTGCCAGCTCTCAGATGAGTTTTGACACAGCCCAATCCAAACTGTCACAGAATGATTTCACCCTGGGTTACAAGACCACAGACTTCCAGCTGCACACACATGTGAATGATGGCCCTGAATTTGGAGGGTCTATCTACCAGAAGGTTAACGAGAAGATTGGAACGTCAATAAAGGCTGCTTGGACAGCTGGCAGTAACAAAACCCGGTTTGCCATCGCTGCTAAATGCAACCTGGACTGTAGAACTTCTCTATCTGCTACAGGAAATAAGACCAGCCCGACCAGACTGGGTTATACTCAGACCCTTCGACCAGGAGTCAAACTGACCCTACCAGCTTTCATCGACGGAAAGAACGTCAGTGCAGGAGGTCACAAGGTTGGAATGGGATTTGAACGAGAAGCCTAATGTGGTTTCAAGTAAAGCATCCAATTTGTCCTTGGAGGTGAAGAGAACCCACTATGTTTTGCCCTTAAAATTCTTTCATGAAATTTCAAAAGTGTGAACTTTTTATTCTTCCAAAGAATTGTAATCCTCCCCACACTGAAGCGTAGAGATCCAAGTGCACTCTAAGGGAGGTATTGAAGGTGTGCCTGGAAGTTGTCATGTTTGTGCCATGCTGCAGTTGATTTCCTCAGTGTTATTTCATTTTGTTTCATTTCATTTCATTTCAATTTATTTTGCTTTTATTTCAATTTAATTTTTTTAAGTTTATTTATTTTTGAGAGATAGAGGCACAAGTGAGGGAGGGGCAGAGAGAGTAGGAGACACAGAATCCAAAGCAGGCTCCAGTCTTTGAGCTGTCAGCACAGAGCCCAACGCGGGGCTCAAATCATGGACTGTGTGATCACGACCTGAGCCAAAGTTGGACGTTTAACCAACTGAGCCATCCAGGCACCCCTCCGCAGTGTTATTTTAAATGTGTTCCTCAGGGGAAATGTAGTGTCGTGTTACAAAGGAAATGACCTGAGCCTCCAGCCTGTACATCACGTCCTACGTGGCCCACATCACTTTTTCATGACTTTTGAATATACTGGTCTCTGTGCTGTAGTGGAATCTTTGGTTTTTCCATTAGAGTAAAATAAAATAAACCCATCACATTTGCAACATAATCAATCATCTGACTTGCTAGTGGTGGTTTTCTTTCTCTTTTTTTTAGCTTTTCTTTTTAATTTTAGAAAGCGAGAGCGCAAGAAGGGGAGAGGGGCAGAAGGAGAAAGAGAGAGAGAGATGAGAATGTTAAGCAGGCTCCATGCTCAGCATGAAGCCCAATGTAGGGCTCAATCCCACGACTCTGGGATCATGAACCTGAGCTGAAATCAAGAGGCGGATACTCAACCAACTGAGCCACCCAGGTGCCCCTGGGAATCTGCAATTAAAAGGAGGAAAGGCCTGCAGTGAAATGTGCCATCCAACACCCAACCAGGGGTGGCACAATCAGCTGAGAGAAGTTGCCGGCTGCCCAGCCAAGGATTCAAAGGCATGAAAGGGGAATCAGCCATTCCCACCCCTGGTGCATGAGTCAAGACCGTAACTCCTTGATCACATGCCTCTCAGCTGGCCCATGTGTGCCCAGCTTTGGTTTGCTTAAAAACATAAATTCATTCATCCATTAACTCATTCACAAATCCTCTGGGGGCACCTGCCATGAGCACCTGCACACTCTGAGATACAATAATGAATAAACTGGCATCTCGGCTTCCCCAAAGGAGCCTTCCATCCCAGCGGAGAAAACAGAACCCAAACTGGGGTGAGAGCCCCCAGGCAAAACAGGGGTCCCTCATAACACATCTTTGGCAGAAAGAAGTACAACACACGCGCAAAATTGATGTTCCCAAAATGCAAGCTATGGTGAATCACCCCCTGTGGTCATAAAGGGAAGGAGGTGGGGGAGGAGACATAGGGGCAGGCATCCATGTTCACCGGAAGGTGACCGGACTTGCCTGTGAGCTAGAGGAGTCAGAGAGCAAGCCCACCTCAACTCAAAATTGTAACAGGCCAAATGCTGAGCAGCAGATGCCATCTGGGACACCTGTTTCCCAAGTACAGCACGCACTGCACTCCAACGCACCCCTACACCCACACGTTAGTTACTGGAGAGCCCAGGCATTAACTTCTGAGTCCATCTATAGCAAAGAAGAGAATTATATTTAACCTGCCCGATTTAGCTCGTCAAATTTCGACAACCAATCTTCTTCAAAAGGCTGAAGAATCACTGACCTGATCAGAAGGGACCACTTAAAGTGGCAAAACCACTCAACACGTGAGAAATACGTGAAGAGTCAAAGAGTGATCATTACACCACAGCACATCTCTTTAGCTTTTTGAGATGTTTCAAATAAATAGTGTGAGATTTTACGTAAATCACTGAAACTTTTCTGTTTTACTTACTCATCTAAAAAAATTCCCTAGGTTGATGACTCTAGTAGAAACCAACACTAGAGGCTAAGCAGTAGGTTTGTAATGATTCTATACACCATAACATTTGGAAGCACTTTTCTGAACATTGAACTTGCCTGAAGTCCTAAGACAAAATACAAAAGTTTACTTTCCATTCTATTTCTTTTCTGCCAAGGTAGAACGATAAAGTTGAATTTATAAACCCATTTTCACCCACTCATTTTCCTTTTTGTAATTTTAGGGCTAACTGTACTATAGAAAATTCAACCGAAATGCATAACTAACATTAGACACAGTTGCTTGCTAATAGTCCAAGAAAACTCATAAAAAAAAAAAAATCAATCCCTTTCAAATGTGAAAAGTCTAAGTTACCATAGTAAACATGAACGCTATAATCCACAAACCAGCAGAATATTTAGGCTTTAAGTGGGTATTTCTAGACTTCTACAATTATATTGTGCTTACCTGGTGACAGGGACTATACTGTGCACTTATACATATATGTATAATCATCTCATTTGCTCATCACAATGACCCTATAAGGTAGGTACACATCTGCACTATTCCCATTTTACAGTTGGGCAAATAGAGAGGTTGAATAACTTGCTCCAAGGTACACAGCGTGGAATTAATAGAGGTAGGTTCAAAGCCAGCGGGTCTGGACGGAGAGTCTGCACCCTTGGCCACCATAGTACAGCTGCCCCCTTGCTGACCATAATAACCTAAAGAGCTATACACACAAACCAATTTGGTGAAAGTGGCTGGATTCAGTCAAATAACAAAGTCAAGTTTTCTTTTCTTTTCTTTTTAATGTTTATTTATTTTTGAGAGAGAGAGAGAGAGAGAGAGAGAGAGACAGCAAGTTGGGGAGGGGCAGAGAGAGAGAGAGAGGAGGACTGCGGATCCAAAGAGGGTTCTGGGCTGACAGCACTGAGCCCAATGCGGGGCTTGAACTCACAAACCAGGAGATCATGACCTGAGCGGGGCTCAACTCAACTGAGCCACCCAGGTGCTCCTCGTTTTCTTGAATATCATTTATACCCAGCCTATTTAGCTGTAACACCCATATCAGACTTAGCATTTCCAAAAAACTAATTCATATTCTACCCCTGTATCCTATTTCCCACTTTATCTCACAACCGCTATGGAAGAAGAAGAAGAAAGGGGTAAACATATTGCAAACCATTTACTGCACAGTAATTTTATTTCAAGTCTCGAATTAGAGAAGCAATGAAAAAGAAAACCTGTCATAGCTCCAAATCAAAAATAAATCAAGTCACATTAATGAAAGATGCTAACAAAGATACACTCGAAGCGTATTCTGTTGGTCGGGAAGATGGCTCACACGGATTCCAAGCAACGCTCCGTGGCTCAGCTCTCCAGCACGGTACAGTTAAGGCGAAGGACAAAGCATCTTATTATATCTAGCAATAAGACAGCTGGGCGCATATGTGACATTTTTCCTAATTAAGGTATAAGCAAGAAAACCATTATGTGCAAGAAACCATTCTGACGCTTGGGAAGCAGGATGCTTGGGGGACTGGGAAGTGGAGCCAAAGGGAAGAGTGAGGAGGACAGAAAAGAACAACACTAATTTACAGTGAAATATTCAAGAC
>CM053577.1:16116080-16134565 GCA_028646485.1 Cryptoprocta ferox
TTCCCCTCTCCCCCACCCGCCATCAACCCTCAGTTTGTTCTCAGTATTTAAGAGTCTCTCATGGTTTGCCTCCCTCCCTCTCCCTAACTCTTTTTCCCCTCCCCCTCCCCTATGGTCCTCTGTTAAGTTTCTCCTGTTCCACATATGAGTGAAAACATGTGGTATCTGTCCTTCTCTGCCTGACTTATTTCACTTAGCATGACACCCTCGAGGTCCATCCATGTTGCTACAAATGGCCAGATTTCATTCGTTCTCATTGCCATGTAGTATTCCATTGTACACATAAACCACATCTTCTTCATCCATTCGTCAGTTGATGGACATTTAGGCTCTTTCCATGATTGGGCTATTGTTGAAAGTGCCGCTATGAACACTGGGATACATGTGTCCCTATGCATCAGCACTCCTGTATCCCTTGCGTAAATTCCTAGCAGTGCTTACTCATCATCAGGGAAATACAAATCAAAACCACACTGAGATACCACCTCACGCCGGTCAGAGTGGCTAAAATGAACAAATCAGGAGACTCTAGATGCTGGCGAGGGTGTGGAGAAACGGGCACCCTCCTACACTGTTGGTGGGAATGTAAACTGGTGCAGCCGCTCTGGAAAACAGTGTGGAGGTTCCTCAAAAAAAATTAACAAAAATTGCACTTCTGAAGACAGAGCTACTTGAGTTTGCTTAAAGATATATACAAATATATATATCACATAAATATATAAATATATATCAAATATAGTGACATATGTATCGCTTACTTCTAAATTTAAATCTGACCACTAGTTCCTAAGGGAGAAGCTATAGTTTCTCTTTCACCCGAATCAACCTAAACTTTGACATTCTGTCCTTATTTCAGACGCACTGTGACAAGAATGTGGACACTGACGAATTTTCCTAGTGACGATGCAGAATGGCACTATCACCTCCTGTGTCACCTCCTCTGAGACCTGGGGATGTGGTCCAGGATCGCTGTGCCGCAGTAAAAACACATTTCTCCAAATGGCCCTGCGACCAGGTTTCCTTCAAATTCAAACCAGTTTGCCCACCCCACTCCCCCAGCTGCAGCCACACTGCTGGGGACAGTGCTAAACCTCCGTGAAACCATCCCAGAGTCACTAGTCTCAGGAAGCTTACACAGACCGCCCCCTGCCCTGTGTCACCCACGGCAGTGACCACAGGGATGTCCTCAAGACACTCAAAACAAGTGTTCCTAGAAAGGCGTGTATGGGTGGGACAACATTTACGTCGGAGGAAACAACCAAAGGCAAACTTAGGGGCTCATGAGACTTCTCTCCAAGCGGAGAGTTCGCATGTGACACTGGGTAAAATATAAAACTGCCGTGCCTTACGCTGCAAAGGGCTTGTATTTTATGAAAGCACTTTCCCCAAAACCTACCAGGTGTAGCTCTCACGACTGCCCTCTCATGGAGCTGGAAGTAAAATCCCCATTGTACAGATGAAGACACAGATCGGGAGAGAGAGGTTCAGTTATACGCCCACCTAATGCAGCTGGAGGGCAAGCCCAGGCCTCTTTCAGTCTATACTACTCGGCCTCAAATATAATAATAGCTAACGTTTTACGGAGTGCTGACTCTTGACTAAACGCTGTGATAAACGCTTTATTTCATAGATCACCTCGGTTATTCCCACATCTCGTTACCACCCGTTCTACAGATGAAGAAGCCAAAGAACAGAGAGGCTAAGTAATGTCCCCGGGCTCACACAGTCAGTATGTGACGCCAACCCTCGTCTTCCTCACGCACCATGCGTGGCATTATTCTTGGCTTTCACCACACCCACTACGAAATAATAATAAGGTTGCTGCCTCTCACAAATAGAAGAGCCATCAGGGATAGCACCAATTATCTGTATCAGTCTGAAAAGCAACAAGATTTAACATGAGACAAATATTTGAGGATTCAGATTCTAACGAAGGATAAATCGGCAGTTAGTTTCCATTTAAAAAGGTCGCTGCGGCCACGCCCCCCAAGTCTAGACACTTAAGGGGACTCTCTGCACCTGGACAGCCCACCCCGCCCCCTCACTGTGAGGATGAAGGCCTCCGTGGGGGTGGCCCCTCCTCCCTGTGTCTCTCTCCAGGCCTCCCCTCACTGGCCCTACTCTCAGGACAGGCAGACCCCACAGGCCTCTCTTCCTCTCAGGAGGAAGTGGATTGGGAGGGGATTTTAGGAAGGAGAATAGAGTTTTCAAAAGGACTACACTCGTAGTAACAGACAGACTCTGGAAAGCTAACAAGTACAGCTGGCTGACTTTCCCGGGAGAACCTTCTCTGCCTGCAGCATGCACGTTTGGAGCCAGTCATCCAAGAGGTACATGGATCTCATTTTTTCTCCTTCTCTGTGAATGAAGAAATGAGTCCCCTGTGAGATTTGACAATCCACAGGGCAGAGAATGTACTCGATGCCTCCATATCTCCTCCGGCCGGGTCAGGGGCATGGAGACAAACCGCTCCTAGCAATGTCTTCCTCTCGGATGATCACTACCAGTCAGTAACACCATCACCAGTAGCGTAAAGATCCTCCTTCGTATTTCTGACGCAGTATTTTGTACCACCACGATAATTCTGAAAGCCAGGTATAATTTCTTCTTGAATGATTCCAGAAGTCAAAAGAGGAAACAAAGCAAGCCAGGTAAATGCACCTATTTCCATGCTTAGGTTAGCCGTAGCTCTTTGGTGGAGATACTTCCAGTAGGTCTATAACTCAACCATACTGACTTTACTTAAACTGAAGAAGTGAACTAAAAGGGCTGGTCATGCATAGTAGCAGAATAACAAATCTCTGCCAGCCGTAACTCCCCTTCCCTCTGGTTGCAGCCCAGCGTCTCCAGATTCCTGAGCTGGTCCCGCCCTTCTCCATCATCCCACATACACCTTCCATTGACCCTATGGCCCCAACACACTCCTCTGCCCACACTTGGGGTTTCCTGCAGCCTCCTACATGAGCTGACTTATCAGGCAGACCATCTGGACCCTTCGGGCCTCCCCACGTGGCTCCCAGGTGGGCCCAAGACAGGTCACTATAAGCCTTTCCAGTGTGGTGCTAGCCCCCAATCACAGGCTGCAGATGGACACGGAGGGCACAAAGCCTGTACCCAAAAGCCCCATAGTATCTGCTGGTGTGGTGGAGGGGCCACCCTGGGTGCCAGGAGACATACACACAAGGCCCTCTAGGAGGCTGTGGTCACAGCACCCAGCCGTGGTGGAAAGCATGTTCACAAGCAAGGTAAAACATGACTACCCAGAAAATAGGGAAAACACAGACAGCAAAGAGAAGCCTGTCTTCATGGCCAGAGATGGAGCCTTGGTGGAAGGTCTGTCCCCATCTACCCACTGGGAGAGTCACTGGACAGGCGGGCCGCCGGGGTTCTGATGCAGGTCCAGTTGGCCCAATTAAAGTAGCTCTCCCCACCCACCCTCTACCTCCCTCTCCCAGGAAGAGGGGGACAGGAGCGCACAGAAAGGGGAAGAGAAGGCAGGGTTAGGCGTGAAATCGCTACATCTTCATAAAAGCTCCACTGCCCCTGGGACACTCCACATATGACCCCGTGTTACCACTCCTTGCTGTCACTAGACAGAGTCCAGTCCTCAGTCACACTGGCAAGAATTCTCATTTCTTATCTACCAAGATAGTTCCCTTCCCAATATAAACCTGGTCTGAAGGCACCGTTAAGCGAGACCCACATATAGACTCAAACTACCATTTCATTTCTTCCCATCTCTTCTCCCCAGGTCGCTTCACAGAAACAACAACAAAAGTAAGTATATCTTAGTTCTTCCAGAACTTACCAGATGCATCTCTTGAAGCAGAAACTCATTTCTATTCTGACGGACACACAGTGTGGGGGAAAGGCCTGCGTTCTTTCTGCTGGGTGTTAAGACTGGCTTACTGGTGTTCGGAGGGCAAGGTGATATAAGCAACTTGTACAACAAAACCACCCAGCAAACAATCTGTTGGGAGGTAGGCCCAACTTTGCAGGCTGGGAAGCATGGATGTTAGAATTTCTGGTAAAGAGAAGGCAGTAAACAGGACATGGAGTTAGAGGAACACAGGAAGCCCAAAGGCAGAGACACACAGGCCAATGCTAGATTACTTGCCTGGCAGCACTGCCTTGAATAACTGGCTGTCCCCGGTGATCTGGCTTCCCCCTCCCCTGAGTGGCCTCATCGGTCAGTATGAAGCCCACCTCCTCGCCCACAGAGTCCTCCACAAGATTCTCCTTCCAGTCCTCTGCTAGAGAGACAGCTGTGGCAATGACAGGGACCTGCCCTTACATGGGCCTCACTCCCAATAATAGCTTAAAAGAAAATCCCCTTTCTGCAAAATGAAAGGGTGTGTCTGAATGTGAACTAGTTGAAGATGATCATAAAAAAAAAAACTCTACTGGCTCCGAGACACCGATCCACTAATCCACCAAAACCCCGTGGAAAGAAACAGATTGGGAATTAGACCAAGAACGAGTCCTGCAGACTAACTAAGAAAGTTGTTACAATTACTGACCCCAACTACTTATTCGGTATTTTTAATAAGACTGCATAGAAAGAAACAGGATGTTGTTTTTCTGTCATCCCCTTGGACGTACAATCAAGGGGAAAGGTCAATTTGAACTGAATGATAACCTCTGAAGCAGGAAACACGTCTCGAGGTAGTTGCCAAGTCAGCCAGACACAAATTGTGCCAAGGGTGTCCTGCCTCAAGCTTAGTTTTTAGGAGCAATTCCTGGCTTGGTAACTCAAGGAGGCCATGGGCACCCCTGTAGAGACGACAGTTGCTCCAGACTGTCCTATCCAGCCTGGCCAACAGGGCTGGCTGCAAGCATTGCATGGGCTCCACCCCCAACCCCCACACCCCCCACCTAGGGGAGCCCGACAGGGTCGCTCCTGTTCACTGCTATCACGAGAACCCCTTCCCCAAAAAACCAGGTAATCGATCAAAGGATAAACCTACAGGAAAGAAAGGAAAGGAAAGGGGAAAGGAAAGGGGAAAGGAAAGGGAAAAGGAAAGGGAAAAGGAAAGGAAGCCCAAGTCATGTAGGGCAAGCATTCTAAATACCCACAGCAGAGTTGTGAATTCTTCTTTAGTAGAATAGCTCATGACTTAGGTGTGGCAGGTTTGAGGATCCTGTTATCAGAGAGACAATCTTGGAATGTTCGGGACCCACTGTAGCAATTAAGGCCAGCAACCCAAACATCAGTTAAAAACACCACAAGTATGCTTGTGGTTAAACTGCATGTCCCAAAACAGGCCAGGGGTATGAGGTCCAGGTTTTATTTTAACTGATTCTAAGAAAAACACCAGCCTTAAACCTAGCAGAGGGAAAAGCCGTGTGTTGTGGTTACCCAATAACACACAGTTAGATGCTATAAAATGATTAAGCACCATAACAGGGAAAAGCACACAAGGTAGGAGTTCTGGGAATTAGCTACCACCCTCTGTCCTGGGGGGACCAAATCGCCACCAAGAAAATGTCAGAGCAGCTTTCCTGCATTTAGAAAAGCTCCACTCTTGGATGCTTGCCTTCATTTGCACCTTTAATTGGTAAAGTAATATTTTACAATGGAAATTACTGAGCGGGCATAAAGAGCAAGGAGTTAAAGATTTATAAAGGTTCACAATGGTAATGAACTCACATTTTCAAAAAATACACTAGGATATCAAAGTTCTATAGCCTTAGTAAATGACCACTCTGACTTCACAAAAAGAGGGCAGTTCTGTGTCCATGTGACACCACTAAAGCATCCGAGACACCCAGCCTACAGGGGACAAACCTTTCTGCTCTACCAGCTCCTCGGTGCCACTCAATGAGGCACTGGACCTTTCTAAAAATATTTTTAATGTTTATTTATTTTTGAGAGAGAGACAGAGTGTGAGCAGAGAGGGGCAGAGAGAGAGATACACACGGAATCTGAAGCGGACTCTAGGCTCTGAGCTGTCAGCACAGAGCCCAATGCAGGACTCGAACTCACAAACTGTGAGCCAAAGTCAGATGCTTAATCAACTGAGCCACCCAGGTGCCCCTATTGGATCTTTCTAGGACTGGTTTCCGCCCTTTTGAAACAAGACTGGTGAAAATACCCACCTCAGGGGATTTGTTAAGGGGATGAAGAGTTAAAGTGGGAAAGGCCTTTGAATAAAGCCCAAAACCTAGTAAACACTGTGTGAGTTACCATTATTATTGTTGATTTGGGCTTTATCATTTGGTCAAGAGTAATTAAGTACCATAGTAGCTCCAGAAGCAAAGTTCAAGCCGTGAATAATATGTTTCAAATAGAATGAGACTCTCCTCACTGTTAGTTATCAAATGATACTCCAGGAAATCACACTTACTAAAACATACTCATTCAACATAGACCATCTGCTGGACTTCGAAGTCCATACCCTCTAGAAGCTTACAGTCAAATTGGGAGGATTAGACAAGAAACCACATCACAGGAAGCATATGGTAAGTGGCAGCTGAGAGATACAGAATTTATTCCTATTGATTTATAAATACTAAGAAGTGCTGGGTAAGTGGATTGGTTACAGCTTAAAATGAAAAAAAAAATCATGGAAATGAGATTTCAGTTGGATTTTGGAAGATGAGTAGGATTCTCACTAAGAAAAAGGAAGGGTTTGGGGAAGGAATATTGGGAATGGCTTGAACAAAACTCATAGGGCCATCTTGAATTTGAGATAAGAGACTAGAGTGCTTAAAAACCTAAGGTCTACAGACTGTCTCAGCCCAAATCCTTATTCACCAATATACTGCCTATGTGACCATGGCCAGTTACTTACTCTTTTGGTACCTCAGTTTCCTAAGTGGTCACCTTCATAGGTATTGTCCTGAAGACTGAATAAGGTAAAGCATGTAAGGAAGACACAGATTCTACACACAGCAGGACTCAAGACTGGCAGTTGTGTGATAGGAAGCAGTGTTAGGAAGGCTGCCAAGAGACCCATTTGTCTGAAGGTCTCTAGGAGGGAGCCAGAGCTGAACCTGGAAAGTGGTGCAAAATCATGTTGGGAGGTTAGAAAAGAAGGTGTGGGGAGCTCAGCTGTCATTCAGGGAGAGTTTTGAGTCACCTGATAAGAGTCAGTCTTCTGATGGTTCACCTGGCAGTTCTGGGCAGCTCACAAGGTCAGAGAATCTGGGGACAGGAATCCAATAATATGACAGGGTCCACATGTGAGTAATAAGGAGCTGGGGCTAAATCCAGGCACTTTCACAAAAATGGAAAAGAAGGGCAGGTATAAGGGACTGGGTTAGGTGGCTCAGCGCAGGTGGGACATGAGAGAAGTCAAAGACAAACTCCACTAGATGCAATGTGATATCCAGATTAGGTCCTGCCAGAGAAAAAGGACATTAGTGGAAAAAAAAAAAAAACCAGAGGAATCTGAATAAAGACTGTAGTTTGGATAATTGCAGTGTACCAATGTTGATTTCTTGGTTTTGATAAATATACATTATAAGACATTAACATTAGAAGTAGATAGGTGACGGGGAAATGGGAAAACCCATCAGTACGATCTTTGCAACTCTTCTGTAAACCTAAAATTATTTCAAAAACAAACAAAAAAAAACAAAATAAAATTATTTCACTCTTTTGGAGTGATTCATCACACCATCAATAAGAAGAGGGAAGGCACAGCAAGTGCCAGATTGGCCATGAGATGATTTGATTGAATGATGTAGACAACAATATGGCTGATGTCAGACCAAGGAGACACACAGGCATGGGATGTGATACCATGGCCTTGCGCCCACATCCAGCCAGGTGAGGAATCTAGATGAATCTGGACCTTTGGGGACGTGGAATGGCCTGACTGTCCTCTCAACTTACCATGCTCACATTCTTTGTCAGGAGCCCATCTCCCCACCCATTACACACAGCACCCACACACCCACTGCTTCCTGTTACAGCAACCGTGCCCACCAGGAAAGGTGTCAGCATTTCCCAAGACCTTTACCTTCAGGCTAAGGAGCTTCTATTTTGAGGCCCATGACAAACCAAGTCTTCTTAAGGGAAGAAGAAATATCTGTAACACCAACTTTCAATAGTCCAAATGAAGAATAATCACCAACTGGTAAGCAGTAGAGCCGGGCTTTAGATTCAGTCCTGCCTTGTTCTGTCCTTCCCACCACACCACAGGGCCTCATATGGGAGGCCTGCTGCATTCATTCACACACACACACACACACACACACACCCCAAAATACAGCTTTACAAAAGAACCCCACCATGTCATAAAGGCACCAATGCCACAGGGTTAGAAAGACCTTTTAAAAACCTGTCTCATCTCACTGGCCCAACAGAATCCAACATTCCCTATCTATCATAACTTGAACTATTAGTTCTGAATGTCAAAGATACCATATAATGAGTATGTATGTAGATATATACATCCATATAGGTTTTATACATATACGTACCTATTAATGTACAATAAGCACATAAAGGTTAAATAAAACCTGTATAATAAATATCCTTTACAGATGGGTGAAGAATCGGTAAAATAAATTCTTCATCAAAAAATAGGAGATACTGAACACCTACCACATAATAATAATTTGCTAATTTTAATTTAATAAACATTGGATGATTTTACTTAATGACATGGGGGTCTTTAAATTAATCCCTACAAATAAAACATGTCTGTGCTAAATTATGAAATCAGGAATCAGGTTAATTTCCTGAGAATGAAGTTGGAGAGCAACAGGAGAAAGAGATTAAATTCCAGTCCTGGTTTGGAGCCTGACCAGCCTGTGTCCCTTCACTTTGAAATGTGTCCGTCAGTCGTGGGCTCTGTACTGGGACATGAGAAATCCAAGCCGCGAAAGCCTGGGACTATCCTTTTTTACTGGGGTATCGATGGAATTAAAGTGGCAGAAAGAGAGGTCAGAAGAGATGATCGCTATGGTCTCTTTCAACTACGAGCATCTGGGATTGGCTTCGAGACTTATTCAGATTCTTGTTATACACAGATAAGGTGGCACAGTGTTCCTCACCTGTGAGGTGTTGGGTATGTGCTGGGAAGGGCTGACAGCTTGTGACAGGCAACTGTTAAATTTCCAGGAAATTTATGACCCAGCTATGAAGCGGGGTCATTAAAAATTAAATTGTATAAACAGAAGAGTAGTGTTTCAAGTAAACCAAAGTTAGTTAATAAATACTCAAAACTTATCACTTTTTGATGACTTTATCACATTTCACTCCAATCCACCCTCTTGAGGGTACTTACATGGATGGTTCTCTGGATGGAGGAAACCCTTCCCTGCTCCACACTCAGTGACTTCCCCATGGTAGCCTGAAATCAACCATGGACGGAGTATCCACACCAAGGAAATCCTCAAATGCTGTAAATCAGGGTTCGTTTGTTTGTTTGTTGTTGAACCAGCAACCCACTGGATATTTGTGCCCTTCAAAGACCAAGATAATTGGGAAACTGTGCTGTGTTGGGGGTGGGGAGGGGAAGCAGTTAGCGGAGATAGGACAGTGGGGGAGAAAGGGGTAAAGAAGAATAGGGAGAGGAAGGGGAGAGAGAAAAGCAGGAAAGAAAGCAAGAAGAAGGTGACAGGAAGTGGGAGGGAGAGGAGGAAGACAGGGAGGGGAAAGAGAAAATATTTACTGTCCTGAGGGAAACAAAGGTTCTATGTAAGCAAATTATTTCAGATAACCAACATCTGGACTCTTTTTCTGAAAATCTCTCTAAATGTATTACTCATGTGGCTGCTTTCTGAAGCAGAGGCTACCAACAGAATTAATATTTTCTTAATGACTCAGGTCAGCCCTGTGAGCAGACGTCCTATTGTGCTACATGACCCTCCAGGCCACTGACACGCATAGAGCTCTTTTTGTCTCCTATGAGTTGGCGCCAATCTTGTGAGCTTTTTATAGATTCTCTGTCAACCCCCTTTCTGTCAGGCTGTCAGCTGTCACTTGCAGACTTTCTCCCGGTACTTCTATCGAGCAGCCTAGCTAGCGTGTTGCTTCTAAATCTCAGTGAACTAAGAAGCCAGGAGACCAAGCCTTTTAGAAATGTGGCAAAAGTTCAGAGTAAATGTGCTCTCGCAAGCCTACGGCTCTCTCCGATAAATAAAAAACATAAACACCAGGGCGGCTCCTCTGGTTCTCAAAGTTACCCATCTGTTTGCTCACGAGTTCTTTGCTATGTTCCAAATGGTCAAGGTTGCAGAATTAGTGACCTCTGGATACTTGAGATTTCCACTAAGTATATAAAGCACTGAAGGAGACAAACTAAAAACTAAACAGAGACAACATTAACTAATACGGAAGCGAATAAAAGTTCTGTCACATAAGTGATAGTTGACAGCACAAACACCCTGTTCTCTTGCCAGTCTGTTTCCTTTGACTGAGGTGGAGGGCCGAGCCGGCCTTGGCCCATCTCCATGGCTGCCTCTTCCAGTGCCCATCTTCCAGCAGCTAATGTAATGCCCAGGGCTGGCCCCAGGTTGGACCATCTGCCCACTCCACTACTCCTCATTCACATCCCTGGTGGGAGGCAAGGTGCAGAGAGATCCTGTGACATGAACCAGGGCCCTACAATAACTGAGCAAGATGGCGGCTGGGGAGAAGCCATCGATGGACAGGCCCCCCCAAAGGACAGGTACCAGAGCAACAGCAGCCCCTAGCACGCCACTCACTTGTAGTACAATCTAATATAAAGGACACTGACTGGCCCCTTCTGGGCACAGTGCCAACCTCTTGAAAATGCATGTCTCTATTTCACTGAATGTGGTCTTTGGGCTGGCACTAAATTCTGAAACTAAGAAAAGTATTTAACTGCTCATTGAATTCACTAGATGAAATACTGTGCTTTAAAAAAAAATTAATCTCTTTTCTTTGGTAGGGTTGTATTTGTTTTAAAATATTCTGATAGCAACACAAAAGTTCTAATCCTTAGGCCTATTGCTTGTTTACCCAGACTGTCACATACACACATAAAATTCTAAATAACTATAATAGAACAACAAAGCTATCCCAGAAATAGAAGAAAATTCCAAAAATTACCCTTCTTGTGCTGAGTATTTAACTTGTAAAGAAAGAAGCATTTAACTTGTAAAGAAAGAAACAACAAATATTCTAAAATTAAAAATAGAAACTCTGGAAAGAATCCTATTATTTAATAGTTCTACTTTATACCTGGCATGTATTGGGCCCATAACAAATTTTGGGGGTGGCTGGATGGATGGTTGAATAGATACAGCACTATTGACTAGACAGTCTGAAGTTAGGACTTTGAAGTTTAGGACTTGGATCAGCAGGATGGGTCCAAAACCATATTTGGGCATGTTGAAGAAATATAATTAACTAGACAAGTAAAGTCTTTTCTAAAATGAAATCTGAATATCTTTTCTTTGAGCCTGAGCCTAGGGATTTTAAATACTCTTGCCTGAAGGCAAGTTCAGACCTTCTCCTTCAATAGCTGATATTTACTAACTATTTACCATTTTAGTGCATGGGCCATTGTGCCAGGTAATGGAAATGGGAGTATTGTGAGCAAGAAGGGAAGGCTCACCCCAACATTAAAACACAGTCACCAGAATCTATAGTAGAGCCACACAGAAGAGTTTCCCTGATTTGTGACTATGGTGCATTGGGGAGAGAATGATTTCCAATGGGTGGTGCAGCATCAACTGATGGGAAAAAAATGAATCTGATCCCTACCTTATACCATACACAAAAGTCA
Source organism: Cryptoprocta ferox (assembly GCA_028646485.1). Lineage (NCBI taxonomy): Eukaryota > Metazoa > Chordata > Mammalia > Carnivora > Eupleridae > Cryptoprocta > Cryptoprocta ferox. The sequence continues at coordinate 16,127,789 of CM053577.1, forward strand.
ATTTCAGATAGATTACTGATCTAAACATAAAAGGTAAAACAACGAAGCATCCAAAAGGTAACATAGGAAAACATCTTCATGACCTTGAAGCAAACAAAGATTTCTCAAACAAGGATGCAAAATCCCCTAACGATAGAGCAAAAAAGTGGCAAATTGAACACTATTAATATTAAGAACTTCTATTCATCAAAAGACACTAAAAGAGTAAAAAAAGGCAACTCACAAAATGGGAGGAAATACTCAAACAACACGTATTTCTGACAAAGGACTGATATCTAGGATGTATAAAGACTAGTGGCCAGGATACATAAAAATCAGTAAGTCAGACAACCCAACTCAAAGTTTTCCTTTTTAGTGGGAAAAAGACTTGAACAGGCACTTCACAAAGAAGATACCCAAAGTATCAACAGGCATATGAAAAGGGACTGAGCTTTCTAAGTTTTCAGGTAAACGTAAATTAAAACCACAATGTGATAGTGTACCTCACAGATGGTTAAAATGAAAAAGGGAAAATACTAAGTGTTGGCAAGGATGTGAAGGAACTGGCATTTTCATAAACTGTAGGGGGAATGTGAGTCAGTATAACTGCTTTCGGCTGCCATGTAAGATCATCTGGAAATACCTAGCAAAGCTGAACACACACATACCCCATAAGCCAGCAATTTCACCACTCTGTATATAACCCAGCAGAAACGCAGACATATGTTCACCAAAAGACATGTGCAGTAATGTTCACAGAAGCTCAATTCACAATAGTCCCACACTGGAAACCTCTCAAATGCCCATCAAAAGCAGAACAGATTAAAAAGAAGTGTGATATAGTCACACATGGAATACTCCGTGGCAACCCAAACGAAGCAGCCTCAATGGCAGGCAGCAACTTGGGTATATCTCACATACTTAATGCTGAACAAAAGGAATTCTTTAGAAAGGCAAAGTCAACCACATTACCTTGGAGTGGGGTAGGGGGCTCATGATGGAAAGGGGGCACACTAGGGACTCCTGCGGTGTCAGCAATGTTCCATTTCTTGATCTGGATAGTGGTTACATGGTGAGTTCAATGGGAGAAAATTCATCAGTCTATCCACTCAGGATTTGTGTACTTTGTATGTTACACTAAAAGAGAGATTCTTCAAAAAATATTTTCATTCAGGGTCACCTGGGTGGCTTAGTCAGTTAAGCATCTGACTTTGACTCAGGTCATGATCTCACGGTTCATGAGTTCGAGTCCCATATCGGGTTCTATACTGACAGCACAGAGCCTGCTTGGGTCTTCTGTCTCCCCCTCCCCCATTCATGTGTTCTCTCTCTCTCTCTCTCTCTCTCTCAACATTTTTTAAAAAAAAATACTTTCATTCAGGTGGCTCAGTCGGTTAAGTGTCCAACTCTTGGTTTCGGCTCAGGTCATGATCTCCCGGTTCACGTAGGTCACGCCCTCCACATAGGGCTCTGCATTGACAGCACAGAGCCTGCTTGGGATTCTCTCTCTCCCTCTCTCTCTGCCCCTCCCCCCGACTCACACACATGTGTACTGTCTCTAAAGAAAAAAAAAATACTTTCATTCTTGATCTCATCTCTCATTTCTTTCTGTCCCTAGTCCCTCTACCATGTCAGGGTCCATCCTGCCCCAGGGTCCTAGCAGTAACTGAGCCCCCCGGGGAGAAAGCTCATGCTCCCTGATCTTTGCACAGCTGGTGTCATCTCTCATCATGTAGGTCCAGGTTCACATGTGACAAACTTCCCCAGAGACGCCCTTCTCATGAGCTGAGCCCACTGTGGTTTACCCACCGCATTTGTTGGTAGAGCCCAGGGACCCTGCCTCTTTGGTTCACTGCAGTATCCCTAGCACCTGTGCCTTTAGCATCTAAAAATTCATCTGGCATATTTACGCAACGGATTTAAAACTTATACTCACCGAAGAGCCTGCTTGCAAATTTATATCAGGTTTATTAATAATTGCCAAAAACCTGAAGCAACCAAGACGTCTCCAACAGCAGAATGGACAAATAAACTGTGGTACATTTATACATGGAGTATTATTCAGCTATAAACACAGAAGGGTTATCAGGCCACAAAAAGACATACATGAATACTAAATGCATATTGCTAAGTGAATATGCCAGTCTGAAAAAGCTGTATACTATATGGTTCCAATTAGATAACATTCCAGAAAAGGCAAAATTATGGCAATGCTGAAAAGATCAGTGGTTGTCACGGGCGTGGGGAGAAGTGGAAAGAGATGAATGAATGAAACATAGGAGATTTTTTAGGGTATTGAAATTATTCTATGTGATATCATAAGACAATTTACATGACCCTATGCATTTGTCAAAACCCACAGAACTTTACGGCACAAAGAGTAAGTTTTATGGGGGTGCCTGGGTGGCTCAGTTGGTTAAGCATCCGACTTCAGCTCAGGTCATAATCTCACAATCCATGAGTTTGAGCCCCGTGTGGGGCTGTGTGCTAACAGCTCAGAGCCTGGAGCCTGCTTCAGATTCTGTGTGTGTGTGTGTGTGTCTCTCTCTCTGTTTCTCTCTGTCTCTCAAAAATGAATAAACGTTAAAAATAAAAAATAAAACTCTTATGATGTACACTTAAAAAAGAATCACTTAGGAGTTCGGGGGATCCTAGGAGGGAATGCAGAAATTGACAAGGCAGTCTAACCATATTACAAGTGTATGAAACAACCTCACTGCAGGAGGTATGGGCAAAAGGTGCTGACTAAGCAACCGGAAGTGAGTGTGGTCTGTAAGACCAGATGCAAAAGAAACCACACACGGATACTGCACCCTAGTTGATAATGTTGTTTCCCCTGGCAGTCTGGCCACCCAAAAAGATAAGGACACCCTGATTTCCAAAAGCGTTCTATATGCTTATCTTGCAGTGTAGAGAATCGAATATGAACAAAATTGTCAGCTGATTTTTTCCTTAATTATTTGCAATTAAAAAGAAAAAACCGCCTGGCTGCCTCAAAAGAAGCGAAGGCTGCTCTTAATATTAGAAAGCCCTGTGACAGGAGAGCGCACGTCACTGAGGAGCAGGGAGCCCTTTTCTTACTGGTGACAACAGTCAGGATATACATGCCCACCTCTTTTCCAAAATAACTTTAGATTTCTCATATAAAAGGAATACATGTTCACTGTACAAAACATAAATGAAATAAAAATTACCCATAATGACACTAAAAAAGCACTATTAATATTTATCACAAATCTTTGCAGCCCTTTTTCTAGGCACATATGAAAGATACCCTGTGAAAATATTTTTATCCAAATTGAATGTTATATGGTAACAGATGTATTATCACTTAACTCTAATGTGATAATTCTCTTGAACTAAAAAGGTAATTCTCTTAAAGCAGCCCAACAAGATTTTTCATTCTGAGACAGTGACTAGGTTATTTCATATTCATAAAACCCGGTGTGTTACCAAAATTTTCAGCCAAGGCCTAAACCGCATAAAAAATTTTTTTTTCTTTCAAAACAAAAATTCCAAAAGCTTCTGTTCTTTTTTGGGACAAAGAGTATACCTTTCTTTGATTTTTTTATTAACGTTTATTTACCTTTGAGAGAGTGTGTGCGAGCAGGTGAGGGGCAGAGAGAGGGAGACACAGAATCTGAAGCAGGCTCCAGACTCTGAGCTGTCAGCACAGAGCCCGACACGGGGTTCGAACCCATGAACTGCGAGATCATGACCTGAGCCGAAGTCAGATGCTTTACTGACTGAGCCACTCAGGTGCCCTGATTTGAATATTTTTATTAATAAGGCAGGATTGATCACGGCAAAAAGAGCATAAATGTCGCTAATGGTACTTTCATAAATATCCTATGCTTTTCTTGGGATGATTTTTTAACATTAATAATCCTCAAAACAGCCCTGAGAGGGCTATATCATTTAAAAGGGGAAATTAAAGGAAGCCAAGGATGAGGACTCACAACCACACCGTGAATAAGGGACGCTGTGGGGTGCCAGCCTCATCCCTCTGGGCAGACCAAGCCCATTCCTGCCCCAGGGAGGTGGAGCATCGATCTTATAAGGCAATGCCCTGCACTCGGGCAGTAAGCACGAAAAAGAACCCCATGATCGCAACCAGTAGGGATCTCTTAAATGAGACAACCTATTTTCTACCACCCGCAGGAAGCCATATCTAGGAACTTTTCCATCTGTTTTGATTTTGTAAAGTGGGGCCAGGAAAAAGATGGTCCGAATTCCTTGAAGAGAAGGGCCAGGTCCACACCACACCCACCAGGCCCGCTTACTCACAGCCTTCCACCCACGGAGGCGGAGCGGGCCGGTGTCTTCGTCATGAGAGTTGAGTTGAGAACTTGCATCTCACTAAATGTTTTATATGTTCTCTGCATCGCCTTCTTTGCCCTCCTTCACCGCCTTAAACTGCTTCATGTGAGGCAATTTACAGTAAGGTGTCCATGATAAATCAACCAGTTCCTCATCTTCTTTAGAGTAATGAGTTGAATCAAACTTGGAATACTTCACTTATAAAATCCAGCCCACCATCCCTCCCTGAAGTTTCACATGAGAATATCCCAGAGGTTTGAGACATGACTGGCAGCCAAATGCTTTTTTAAAGTCTCAGGCTCGTTGAAATGATGGTCTGTTTACCAAAATACACACGTTTTTATTTAAACATCCATCCATATAAACTGCTTCTGGCATAAGAGTACTGAATTCTGAACCATCTGCGGTTTGATGAAGAAATGGAATATTCTAGCTTAACAAAGGGCACTTGTCTACCAGAGATCGTATGTGTTATTTTTTTAGTTGTAATATTTGTAGGCTATTTTCATTATAGCAAGCATAATCATGTTTTCGCACCAAATCAATGACTCATTTTTCTCTTCACTTGTCAGAGCCGCCACACTCCATCACAAACACAAGAAAAACCAGTTGACTAATCAGAACTGTTATATGGAGTATTGGCTCATAAAAACTGAGCAAAAGTCATCTTTACCAATCTGAAATCTTGACACCTTACCTGTTTGACCTGAAACAGATTTGAATCTATTAACATCTGCAGAAATGAACAAAGTGTCTATGTCGGTTGTACTTCTGACATATAAAATATAAAAGTTGTTAACAGATGATTGGCCAAGCAGCTCAGGAAAAAAATATCCTTTATCAGAAGCAAGAAGTTGTTAAGGGCTTTGCACATTTTATATAGAGGCATCATTTCTTTACTTCTATCATGGGAAAGGTAATATCGGATGCTTTCAAACATGCAGGATAAAATACCCACTCTGTAACCAATGTTTTATTTAAAGTGCATTTCTAACTTTTAGCCTCAAAATTCCATCTACGTGGACAGCTGGAGAGCACAGGGGATCCAATACTAACTGTTTATGCAGAGGTGACAATCCAAGAAATAAATAGCACACTTCCTATGATATACACTCCAGAACTGATGGATGAAGAAACTAAACTATTAACTAAAGAAATAGCTGAAGCCCGTTAATGGTTCATCTAATAAACTATAAACAAACAAAGGAATGGAATCTTGTAAATTGCTCAACTAAAAGAAAGCACACTTGAAAATGTATCAGATAAATAAAGCACAAGAGCCTTGCCCAACATATGGGTCAAACATACAAGAATAGGTGATCAGGGTGGGGAGGGTGACATTGATGGTCACTGTTTCCAGGTCCAAGTCCTGCTGGTAATTTAAACTCAGGCGCAGAACTAAGTCCTTCTGAGCCTCAGTTCTGTTGTTTTAAAAATGAGGTAGCTACTTCTACCACGGAGCCTTTGTGCAGACTGAACGGGATTACCTGGTGATGCTTTATGGATTCCATCATCATACAAAATAAACAAATATTACTAAGACCAATAAATTCTGAATTTAAGATACGACACAGATGAACATAAGGGAAGGGAAGCAAAAGTAATATAAAAAACAGGGAGGGGGGCACCTGGGTGGCTCAGTCTGACCTAGGCTGACCGGCTCAGGTCATGATCTCACAGTTTGTGGTTCGAGCCCCACATCGGGCTCTGTGCTGATAGCTCAGAGCCCGGAGCCTGCTTCAGATTCTATGTCTCCCTCTCTCTCTGCCCCTTCCTTGCTCATGCTCTGTCTCTCTCTGTCTCTAGATAATGAATAAACATTTAAAAATTAAAAAAAAAAACAGGGAGGGGGACAAAACATAAGAGACTCTTAAATACAGAGAACAAACTGAAGGTTGCTGAAGGTTTTGGGTGGGAGGATGGGCTAAATGGGTGAGGGGCATTAAGGAGGACACTTGCTGGGATGAGCACTGGTGTTACACATAGGGGATGAGTCGCTGGATTCTGCTCCTGAAATCATTATTGCATTATATGCTAACTAACTTGGATGTAAATTTAAATAAATAAATAAACAAATAAATAGCAATAAATTCTGCTTCCTACTTCCCACCAGGACTGTCCATGAAAAATCGTAATTTCTTTTTTCTATTCTGTCATGCTCATTCTGACACCTACTATAAAGTGACACCCCAGGAATAAATTCCCCAGTGAAAATAAATTTGTTTATACAGATTTATTCAACCTTTTATTTAGGCTACTTTGTATCCTTCACTTTTTAAAAGTTTTATTTCCTGGGGCGCCTGGGTGGCTCAGTTAGTTGAGCAACTAACTCCTAGTTTCGGCTTAAGTCATGATCCCAGGGTCATGGGATCAAGCCCTGTGTCGGGAGCCTGCTTGAGGCTGTCTCCCTCTGCTCCTCTCCCTGGCTCGTGGGCTCTCTCTAGCTCTCCCTCTCTCACTCTAATTAAAAAAAAAAAA
>CM053577.1:16141906-16211526 GCA_028646485.1 Cryptoprocta ferox
CTCTTGCTCGGGACCCTGCAAAGTTACCAACAGGCCCAGTGGTCAGCATATGGACTTGGAGCCACATCACCATGGCTCATATTCCCACCCCCACCCACTGCCATTCACCAGCTCTGTGAGCTTGGGAAAACCTCCTACTCTGTGTCTCAGTTTCCTTATCTGTAAAACAGAGACAAGAGCACTCTCTTCATAGGGTTGTTATAAAGACTAAATGAATTAGTCCATACAAAGTGCGGAGAACAGCACCTAACACATAATGAGGACTCCAGAGATGCTTGCCTTAATATTATTCGCCGTACAAAACTGATTGGCCACTGCGAACTGCTAGATAAGACCTCAGCCAGGAAGTTATTCTGTGTCTTTCCTCTCTCCCACTCCTAATTTTGAAAAGCATGCTTTATGCCTCTCCAAAAGATCACTATTTTTTATTCCAAAAAAGACAACAGCAGTCATCTAACTGCTGACCTGCCTGATAGAAGTTCTTCTGAAATCAAATATATATGCACAAATATATGTGCATCATCTCCCCGGACTTGGCAGAAAGCTCAGGCCTCTGGCCAGTTTGAGGTCCGGCAAATTCGCTTTCTGTGTCAACTGCATGCAATAAAAATTTAAAACATTACCAATTTTAAGTGTAAAAGGGACATTCCTTTCCCTTTATATTCATGAGATTCAGAGCTATTAGGCAGGGTGGGGTCCTTCTAGATTAAAAAGCCAGAGGCTGAAATACTTGAAGCTATCAGCAAAGAAAGGCTACCAGACCAGGGAACCTAAGCTAAAAATAGAGTCCCACCAGTAGGGAAATAGATGAGAGAAAATAATTCTTTACATGGCTACTTATTAGTCCACATGCTTTTTATTTTTAAATAGAGGTGTGTCATCAGCTTAGTAATTACAAACTGCCAACAATCTTCTCAATGACCAATATTCCTTCCACCTAAAATGAAAGAGCAAACAACTTGAAGAGAAATTCTTGTCACATTGTAATGACATGCTGGCAGCATATAGCTCTCTCTCAAAACTCTAGTTGTTTGTTGTACATCAGAAGGTCTAAAATAGGAGAAGAGATGTACAAGGAAAAGATTCAAGGTCATGTTTACCCTTTAAAATATGTACCTAACTTACATGTTCAATACAGTGAATATTCAATCCACCACGTTTCCCCAATTATTCTGAAGAATTTTTAAAATATTTGATTTGCCAACCTACTAAGGGGCTGGAACTCTCTAGTTTCTCCAACTGCACCTAATTCATCTTCCATAAAAGGAGCACTGCTCAAGCACTGTTAATTTCAACAGTTTTTCTATTAACTCAAAGCTTCTCCAAATCCAAAATGGAGTATAAAGATCAGTATGAAATAAATGAAAATTCATTGGACCCTACAATTAGGGTGCAAGACGGAGCACATCCATCCACCCAACAGTAATCCCATCTAAATCAAACATAGTGTTTCTTGAAAGAGTTTGGCCAACTTCCTATTTAAAAAAAAAAAAAAAATCCCAGGAACACTTCCTATTTTGGCCAGTTTTTATTTATGCAATTAAAATGGCTTTTTATAAGAGCCAGGCTGGAGAAACAATATATTTTTACAAGCCCATTAGTCATATAGTCAAGCTTCATTATATCATAATCATTCATCAGTAGTCCGTAATAAGAATACTGTTGCCTTGTGCAATGAGAATGTTTACGCAAAGGATGCGTTCACAATAGGCCATAAAATGTGTGAAAAACAGAATACCCTAAACCAGTAGAAAAGCCAATGGGTTCATCTGGCTTTCATTTTTGCTGCACAGGGTTAAGAGTAGTATGGACACAAACCTGGTTTTGACTTGGAAGCCATACCCTTAATTATTAATCCCCTTCATTCTCCCACCCTTCCCCAACTCCACGCCCTTAAGAGACGTACAATACTTCATTCACAATTGTTGTTACTAAAGAATCTCACGGGGGAATCGTTTTGGCTTCAGTCATTTTTCTAGCAGGCGTTTGTTACAGCTTCTAAATATTTCTCCTAACATCGAGCATATAGCGTCCGTCAGACTTGTGTGTAAACCTCAGCCCCTGAACTGTGGGAAGTCACAGTGTCGTGCCGGAGGGGAACCCGGTGGATTCAGGCAATCCCGAACACCGCCCGCACCCTGTCACCCAGGCACCCTTCCAGGTTGCCAAAGGCTCTCATTCTGCGTCCACCAACGGGAGTAAACTGAGCTTGGCCAGGAAGAAAGCAAGCTGCTTCCACAAAGCCCACCGTGTGCAGCTTCGGTGAATGCAAGGATGAATTATGGGGACACGCGTCGGGGCCGGCTGCAAAAGAGAAAGCGTTCATCTCATGATTTTGATGTGGAATTTCAGGAGCCGAGGGGGGCCTCTGAGGATCCCCAGAACCTCTCCTCTCCGTTAAGCAGCTTTCAGGTCCCTTCCCTGCTCCCTCTCTCCAAAAGCCCGGGATTGCCAGGATCTCGGCAGTGAGTACTGTTCTTGTTGGGTCAGGCGCACCTGGGATGAGCCCTTCTGAGCCCCGCTTCGTGTGGCTGCAGCCAGAGCCCAGAAAGGTTCCGAGAAATGCAATGCGCTTAGCCAGACCCAACCCTCCCCACTGCCATCAAGAGGGCCCGCAGCTCTCCGGGGACCCGGGAGCCGGACCCAGACAGGGGCTTCCCAACCGTCGCGCCCCGGAGCCAAAGGGCCCCCTGGAGAGAGAACGCCCGGTGCCTCGCTCCCGGCGTTGGGTCCCCTGGAGTCAGGGCTGTGCGCAACCGAGAGCTGGAGCCCTGGAGAATTCCTGTGTGGGCACAGCGAGGCGAGAGAGGGCCCTCCAACCCTCCCGGCCCCGCGCCCAGGTACCTCGCAGCCATACAGCTGACCCAGCTGCTCCACGATCCACTCCTCCAACACCAGCCGCTTCCGAAGCTCCTTGCGATCGTATTTCACTGTCACTTTTCCCTGCTGGTGGCGACGCTGCTGCTGCTGCTGCTGCTGTTGCTGCTGCTGAACCTGCCCCGCGGTGGCCGCCGTGGCCACGGGCGCCGAGTCCTCCCGGGAGGAGCCCGAACCACTGCTCGAGCCCGGGCTGCCGCCGGCGCCGCCCCGGGGACTCTGGAAGAAAACCCGTGCGCCGCCGCCGCCGCCGGCCCCGCCGGCCGCCTCGCTGCTGCCCGTTGCCACCGACATGTCCCCGCGCGCGCCGGAGCCCGAGTGCGGCCCGGAGGAGGGGCGGGCGGAGCGCGCCCGGCGCCGCTACCACCTCCGGCCGGGCAGCGGCATGCGAGGGGCTCGCCGGCACCTGCTCCGCGCGCCGCGCACGCCCGGCAGCCCAGCTCGCGGGGAGGTCGGGAGGAGCCGCGGCCGCACGGAGGAGGGCGGGGAAGAGGGAGGGGCGGGGACCGCAGCCTTAAAGACGCCGCGGAGGACCCTCTGGGTGCCGCCCGGGGGAGGCGATTCTGGCGCCCCGCTGGCAGAGGGGCTGGGGCGTGGGAGTTGCGCGCGGAGGCGGGAATGTGTGCGAGTCGGCACGCGAGGCCGCCTGCGTGTAGACACGCGAAGGACGGGCTTGGGTCTGGTGCCAGAGACGGTCCTCTGCGCGGGTGGCCGTGTTCTCTCCTCCGGGGGACGGGGAATTGCTCTTTCCGCCTCCAGCAGTCTCGCAGCGCTCGAAACCCGCCGCTTCCTGCGCCCTCGGCCGCGCGCTGCGGGGGGCAAGGGACCGGGGACCGCCGGGAGAGGGACGCGGGGAGAGACCGCGCCGCAGGTCCCTCGCTAAGGTTTTCTTTGCCCTCCCGCCTCTTCGGATGGCGGGGAAGCGTCTCGCTCCCTCCTGTCCCCACCCTCCCGCTCCAAACACATTCCTATTCATGCCACTTCCTCTCTCGGGTTGTGAGAAAAATTGACGAGGCGGTGTTTGTGCAATCAATCAGCGCCTGAGAAATTCTCTTCCGACCAGTTTTTCTCTCCTTACAAAGCGTCTGTTCATTTATAGGCAGAGCATTACGCTATCGTTCTATCTAAAGGGCAGAAGGCTTGGTCATCGCTTAGCTAAGGGGCTGGAGACATCCAGACAGCAAACATTTCTCTAAAGGACTCAGTGCTGTTTGCTGGTCTTCTATTTCTGTATTGCATTCCCTGACTCGCCAGCTTTCCTCTCTCTCAATACCATTTCCAAGCTACCTCTTTCTCCCGGGGAAAGCAGTTGCACTAATTCTACTCTAAAAACATCATGCAGCCAACTAGAGTTACAGATGAATGAGCTTATTATAAGGTTTCAGGCAAAGAGATGGGGAGGGAAGTTATAAACAGAAAGCTGCATGTGTATGTGTGTAAAATTATAGGGAGACACTAATATATGTCGGTTGTACATAACATTCCATTTCTGTTCAGGCAACTGAAAGAAATCACAAAGATGCTCAAACACAGTAAGTAGTTTTTATGAACTTTTTTAAAAAGCTGGTGAAGTTTACCCGCAGCTACTCAAAAAAAAGAAAGAAAAGAGTTTCTCAGAAGTAAAATAGATCTTCAGGTTAATTTCTTCTGAACAGTTTCTGTGGTAGAGAGGATTCTATGTGGGCTTCTAGACCAACAGCTATAAAGGCACAGAATGTAAGAGAAGTAACCAGCAACTTTCTCTTGGACTTCTGGCTGTGCAGTCAACCCACTGCAGGTCTGCTCTACCCAGAGGTACAATTGGCTTTGTTCCTTCAGGTTGAGATTTTTACCAAGAGCCTGAGGTGGGATTTTCCCCAAGAGTTCCATACCTGAAGCTCATCAGGACAGGGCAGGCCCTGAAGAGTGAAAGGAAAGGATCTTGTGGGGGATTATGTGACATGGGATGGAGCTGGTGTGGGCCCTGGAGTCCTATCACAATTAGCCGGGGCAAGGCTGAAACAGGTCGGCCCTCCTGGAAGAGGCCAGCTGTCCTCAAGGTGGGTTCCCCACCCAACTTTTCACAGACAGAGGAGCTAGAACTATCATGATTGGCCCCTAGGGCCTGATGACTGTTCTCCATGTCACCTCCACCCCCGCCTGCTTGGGGCATCAGAGATTGTTCTAAACCCTGAACACATAGCCAGGAGGGTGAGCACCTAGTTGGCCAAGATGAAGATGATGGAAGACAGTGGTGAGGTGATTAATGACAGTCTCCCCACACAGAATAAGCTTGTCCAGCTTAGCCAAGCACCAGCTTTAACCTACTGAACCGACCAGGAAAATTTCAATCAAAACAAAAACAGCTAACATTATAGTAATTATAAAAGGAGAAACTACACAAAATCTCTCCCTCACTCTGGCGCTAGGACCTGGCTCTACCAATATTTTGAAAATTGTGTCTGTGATCCAGAAGTATGGCAAAGACTGGGAAATTCCAACTAATTCCAACTCCTTTGAGTCTTTGGACAATGAATTCAGTCATTCAAGAGCAACTTCAAAGAATTTATTAAAATTCACTAAGTTCTTTCTGAGAAGTTCTTGTGTCAATTTTTTTCCACTTTGTAAGATACTTTTTGCTTTGTGCTTAAAACTCAGCATTCACTTACAACTTCAAAAATGACAGGTACTAAGAGACATTTAAGAAGACATTTAGGGCTTTAGGCATCTTAACCTACAGACAAATAGCCAGGGAGGAGTCAGTCAGTCTCTTTCCATGCATACATTGACCTTCAGATGCCCGAATGAGTCACCTTGACTTGCAATTAGGAGTTGAACTAACATGAAAGTTCCTTTTCCTGTAAATCCACTTGCTCCACCCAGGACATGATTTACACTTGAAGTGAACTCACCACCACCACCACCACCACACACACACACACACACACACACACACGCAATTCCATGTTTCAAAATATTTGGGAATAAGGGGAATATTCTCAGTCCTGAGACCCTTTACATAGATGACTATTTAAATTCAGCAAAATGAGCAATATTTCTTATCTTCAATACTATACATTTTTGTTCAAGGCAAACATTTTCATTTCTAACCCATTAAACAAGTTCTTTCAGATGCTAGTTAATCACAAACAATGAGTGGTTTTTAGTGACTTGAATAGTCTGAGAATTTTCTAGAACACAAGAGATGAGCTTTTACCTTAAGGCAATTACTCACTGCTATGAAAGCAGCCTAAGGAAGATTTGTCAATATCCTTTCTTCATAGCTTTGCATTTTTTTAAGTTGGACCTTTTTTTACTTGCTCTCTGATTTGGGATAAGTTTCTTTCAGGAATTATATATAGTTCCTTCATCTCTGAAACTTTATGCCCAAAGTTTGTTAGATAAGGTGACTTAATCAGGGGTCCCAGCTTTCTTCACTCCCCCAGGGCAACAAGGAAACAAATATTTATACTCTGGATGCAAATCTCCTTACTCCTTAAAGACTAGATGTCACAATAATTATACAATACCTGGTAATCTACGTTGAGGCTGTGATAATTACAGCCCCAAGGCCCACAAACGTGAACAGAGAATTCTTATCTTGAGTAAGAAATGTCAGTGATAAGGTGCCTACATCCTAATTCTCTCAAACATTTGGTAAAGCAAAATGACAAATCAAAAGTAATTTCAAGTCTGGTTTTCATCATAAAAGTAGAGTCAATTTAATCTGTCCTTTTGGATTCTATCAGTTACCCATGGCATTTTCTGTTTTCAGGATACAATCCATTATTTCATTATTCTTTACGCGGTGATGGCAGTAATGTTGTTAATGGTCTATCAATGTAATTTTTCTTTTGGCTACTGTTTCATACTTTTTCCCCCCTCCTAACTAGGGATTTTTAATTGTATCATGCACATACAATTATTTTGGAATCATAATTCCAAAATAAACTTAACCATTACTTGTATAAATAACCAGAGCAACAATCGTCTTCATCATAATTCTAAAATTTGGTCTCAGCAATTACCAGAAATTCTTACCCAACTGTTAAGAGAGGATGAAAACTGTTGGGGGTGGGGGTGGGAATCCGTAGTTTCATCCCATCTGTAACAGAGATAAAATGTCCCTACACCTTCTTAGACGTCTAGCTGGTGAATCTTTTGTCTTTCTGTAACACTAGGGTCAAATTTGTTTCTGGTGCAAACCAGTTATCCCCTGTCTAGCCAACTCCCCATTTCATTGCCAAACATTTTGAAAGAGCTGTCCATTCCCCCATGTGTCTGCCTTCTGCATTCACCATTCAGTCCCGCACAGTCTGACTGCCACCACTAGGCTAAAGGCACCAACCAAGGTCACCAGGGAACTCCACGTTGCTGCATGCTTTCCAGCTCTTACCTAGCTTGATCTCCTGCCATGTTGGACAATCTTGAGCCACACCTCACTCTTCAAACTCTCTCCTCTCTTGGCTCCCATGCCAACACCCTCCAGGTTTCCCTCCCACCTCTTTGTCCCATTGCAGTGGCTCTTGGGAGCTCCTTTTCCAATATCCCTGCCTTAAAGGTAAATAGTTCTCCAGATTCTACTCTCTTCTCTTTCTTCGCTCATTCACACACTCTTTCTAGGTGATTCGGTCTCCTGCTAAAGCTTCCACTTTGACAACCTACCATCTACCTGCCACAACCCCCCCTCCCCAAATCATGAACTAGAACAGGGTTCTGGTCTGAGCTTCAGATCTACACGTATACCACATTTAGCGCCAATATACTATGCAAATATGTTTAAAGTACACAAATGTATGCCTATATCAGTTCATTAGAGAAGAAAATACAATAGTTCCCCCTATCCACAGGGGATATGTTCTAAGATCCCCGTGGACACCTGAAACCGCATATAGTACCAAGCCTTATATATAAGCCTTATATGTACTATGGGTTTTTTTGATACATTCATACTTAGGATACAGTTTAATATATAAATTAGGCATAACAAGAGAGTAACAACAATAATGAATAATGAAATAGAACAATTATAACAATATGCCATAATAAAAGTTATATGCATGTGGTATGCGGGTCTCTCTCCGTCTCTCTCTCTCAAAATATCTTATCGTACTGCACTCACCCTTCTTCTTGTGATAATGTGAGATGATAAAATGCCCACTTGATGAGGTGAAGTGAGGGGAAGGACTTAGGCGTTGTGACCTAGCGCTAGGTTGCTATTGGCCTTCTGACAATATGTCAGAAGAAGGACCATCCACTTTTGGATCACAGTTGACCACCGGTAACTGAAACCACAGATAAGGGGGGACTAGATTAGTACAGTGAATTTTTTTTTTTTGGCCAGGGAACCACACAGTAAAAGGTGCTTGAGTTCAGCATTTTCAAACATTTTTTAAACACAAACCGCAATAAGAAATATATTAGGGGCACCTGGGTGGCTCAGTTGGTTTAGCGTCCAACTTCTGCTCAGGTCATGATCTTACGGTTTGTGAGTTCGAGCCCCTCGTCGGGCTCTGTGCTGACAGCTCAGAGCCTGGAGCCTGCTTCGGATTCTGTGTTTCCCTCTTTCTCTGTCCCTCCCCTGCTCACGCTCTGTCTCTCTCTCCTACAAAAATAAAAAAAGATTTAAAAAAAAGAAATATATTTATGTCATGACCCAAATATATATCCACACATAACGTACCCATATTACACGTACGTAATATACTCACTACACATCCTATTCCATCCTGCTCTGTTTCATTATTTTGAAGAAATGCTGGTTAGAGTCTACTCAACTGACTTCCCAACCCACTGAAGGGTTGCAGTCCAGAATTTGAAAAGTGCTGCTGTCAGCCAGAGCTGTGCCTGTGAGAAGAAATGCTCACTCTCCTTGGTCTCAATGGCACACTCCGGGCTGGTTATTTATTTCTCTGGCACTCTCTTTCTGTCGTTATTAGGTTATCAAGTGTTCTGGTAAACAACTTTGACCCAGAATGGCTGACCTAAGGCATGTGTGTGAGCCTTTGGAAAGTGCCACAAAAGAACTAAAGAGGAAAAATATTCTGGACATGAAGATACACTTTTTCCTGGACCTCCATGCTCCTCCCTCAGGAGACAGTGGAAGGCCATGAAAGCAAAGATCAGGAGGACACTAGAGATTGGAAGAGCCTCCAGTTTGAGGGCAAGTATATTGTGGTGAGTACCAGCATAAGCCCTGTATCCCAACTGCCTCGACTGAATCTGGACTCTGCCACTTAGGCACTGTGCGACCCTGGCAAGTTACTTAACCTCTCTGTGCCTTCCTTTCTCCATGTAGAAAATGATCAGAAGGGCTTCTCAGACAGGTTGTTCTGGGGGAAAGTGAGTCACTGGAAATAAAGCACTTTAAACATTGCCTGCTCTTATGTGTGAATATAACACACCATAAACGGAGCAGAGAGGACTGGCTTACCCTTGTTCCAACAATATCCCAAAGAAGTTAGGGCCACAGGCACATCCTGGCTTCAGAGATGTGAAGCAAGCGGTGGGAAGTCACCTCCACAGGCATCCCGCTGCAGCTCACCATATAGCACAATCCAGTGATCGTCCCCATTGGCTAATCCCAATAAATGGAGGTAACCGCACATACCCAACTGCTTACTCAGTTGGAACATCCAGCTGGATGTCTTGCAGTCACTCCAAATCAACAAATCCCAACCAAAATACCATCTGCCCAAGCCGAACCTGCTTCACTTCCCATCTTCCTTTTGCTGGGACTGTTGAACACCATTCACATCTTTGTTAAACCTAGAAACTCTTTGTTTTATCCACCGTGTCCAGTCAATCCATAAGCAAACTCTAATGATTGCATACCTGTCTGGCTCTCAGATCTGCCCCCTCCTCTCTGCCCGCACACTCTTGCCCGGGTTTCTCCTGTGGCCTCCTCACTTGTCTCCACACCCTGCCTTCCACCCATTCTTTCTATTGCTCCCACAGGGAGATTTCAAAAAGCAAATGGGCTCATATCATGGGCTTAAAATTCCCTCCATATTCCCCGGGGTCAAGGGAAGGGTTGGGCTACAGCCCAAATGACTTCACACTGCATATGGGGCTTTTCTTACTTTCTTTTCCTGTGTCTGTGCAAACCCTCCCCACCCCCAGACACACACACCTCACTCTGCCCAATATCTTGCAGAGCCTGGGGTTCTCAAATACAGAGCACCCCCTTTCTACTTTTGCCTGCACCTACAGCCTCATCTGCCAGCTGCCCTTGGAGCCAGCCTAAATCTTCACACCCCCAGCTGAGGTTGGTCACCTCCCTGACTAAGCTCTTCCTAGTTTCCAGCAAGGTGTCACTCTCCTGTTTGCCTCTTGGCCACCGTCTATCTCTCCATCACATCGCCCATAAAGCCTTTCTATGATCAAGTCTTTGCTCAAATTTCCCCTCCTCAGACAGTCTTTCTCTCTGCACCTCTATCCTCTTGCTCTCTTTATTTCTCTCCCTCACTCTTAGGACTACTTGGAAACTATATATTATTATATACTTTATATATTACATATACATTACATATGTATTACATATATATGACACAAGGAGTCTGTTGGGTCATCTGCCCCCCACACTAGATTATAAACCCCTGAAGACAAGTATGTGACCAAGTGGAGTTTGTATTCTCAGGACCAAGAACGGCGCTTACAACATGGCAGGTGCCCCCAAAACAGTACATGAGTGAAATTCTCTCCACTTCTGGCTCTACACAATTTTTTCTTGATTCTCCAAACGCAGATCTCTCTCATCGCTCCTCGATATAGGCTCAATCTGGTTCTAGCTGTTCTTTTAAATCATAGGAAGTCACACTTCTCCCCTCTACAGAGACACGTCTGGGGTTTTTACTATGTTTCCGTAGTAAACAAAGGAAACGGACGCCACTCAGATCTCCCAAGATCCTGCACATGAGCTGGATGTCTAGTCACCTTTCCTCCAGCATTTAGTTTTGGCTTTCGAACACCTTGCTGGTTTGAGGCTGTTATAAGACGGTGGCTGAGGAATGTAAGATCCAATTGTCATTCCAACTCTACTCTTATCAGACTCTGCCATCAGCTGGTCATGATCCCCCGCACTTGTTGTTTTCACAGCTGCAAAAGTAGAAATGAGTCTGCAGGCCACCACCTCAGGCCATCTGTGGGGAAGCACCAATTTTGTTTTTCCCCAGGTCATTGTGGATGGAGGCGAGGTCCTGAGGGACACAACTAATCTGCATCTTGCGCCACCTTCAACACACTAAGTGAATCTGAAAACACAAGGATTGGTTTAAACCCTGCTGTCTGACACCAATCACCCTTCACTGGCCCTATGACAATGCAAGATGTCTCTAAAACATTCTAAACACCTATTCTTGAGTTCTGTACTTACCTCAGCATGGACCAGAAACAGTCTACCAGCTGGCACCAGTTCAGGGACCATACTCTGAAAAGCACTCTGCCATTCCGTAATTATGAATGGCTTATAAACTTTAATAGCTATAATAATAGTAATAATAATTAGGCATCATTCTCTAAGCTTGAGAGAATGAGACACTGGTTTTATTTTCTCCTCTGGAAATCTTTTGATAAAAACAGAACTGAGTCTAAAGCTATAAGTAATTAAAACAGTATGGTACCGGCATAAAAACAGACACAGAGATCAATGGAACAGAATAGAGAGCCCAGAAATAAACCCACATATATATGGCCAGTTAATTTATGACAAAATAGCCAAGAATACACCATGAGGAAAGCATACTCTCTTCAATAAATGGTACTGGGAAAACTAGACAGTCACATGTAAAAGAATGAAACTAGACCACTATCTCACATACACAAAAATTAACTCAAAATGGATTAAAGATTTGAATATAAGACCTGGTGCCATAAAATGCCTAGAAGAAAACATAGGCAGTAAACTTCTTGATATTGGTCTTGGTGATGGGTTCTTTTAATCAAACAGCAAAAGCAAAAATAAATTAGTGGGACCACCTCAAACTCAAACTAAAAAGCTTCTGCACAGCAAAGGAAATCATCAACAAATTAAAAAGGCAACCTTCTGAATGGGAGAAAATATTTGTAATTCAGGTAAGTAATAAGGGGTTAATATCCAAAATATATAAAGAGCTCATACAACTCAAAAGCAAGTAAATGATCTGATTTTTTTTAAATGGGCAGAGAATCTGAAAAGACATTTTTTTCAAAGAAGACATACAGATAGTCAACAGGTACATAAAACGATGCTCAGGGGCACCTGGAGGGCTCAGTTGTCTGAGTGTCCAACTTCGCCTCCCATCATGATCTCACAGTTTGTGAGTTCGAGCCCCGGATCAGGCTCTGTGCTGACAGCTCAGAGCCTGGACCCTGCTTCAGATTCTCTGTCTCCCTCTCTCTCTCTGCCCCTTCCTGACTCACACTCTGTCACTCTGTCTCTCAAAACTAAATAAACATTAAAAAAATTTTTTAAAGATACTCAACATCATTAATCCAGGGAAATATAAACTACAAGATATCACCTCCCACCTGTTAAAATTAGCAAATCAGAAAGACAATATAAAAAATAAAAATGGAAAAAAAGGAGGGTTGTTTTATAATAAGCCTGGGTGGCTTATTTGGTTAAGTGTCTGACTATTAGTCTTGGCTCAGGCAGGTTTGATCTCAGGGTCATGACTTCATGCCCCATGTTGGGCTCTGTGCTGGGCGTGAAGCCTGTTTTTAAAAAAAGACAAGAAATAACAATGTTATTGGCAAGGTTATGAAGAAAAAGGGACCCTCAAGCACTATTGATGGGAATGTAAATTGGTGTAGCCACTATGGAAAACATTATGGAGGTTCCTCAAAAAGTAAAAATAGAACTACCATATGATCCAGAAATTTCACTTCTGAGTATTTATCCAAAGGAAAAAAAAACTAACTCAAAAATATCTGCACCCTCATGTTATTGCAGCATTATTCACAATAGCCAAGATATGAAAACAACCTAAGTGTCTGATGATGGATAAATGGTAAAGAAAATGTGATGTGAGATAGATAGATAGATAGATAGATTAGAATATTATTTAGCCATAAATAGGAATGAAATCTTGCTGTTTGTAACAACATGGGTAGACCTTGAGGGCATTATGCTAAATAAAATAAGTCAGAACAGACAAAACAAACTGTATGTCTCCCTCATATGTGGAATCTAAAAAACAAAATCAAACAATCCCATAGATACAGAGAACAGATCTGTGATTGCCAGAGAGAGGTAGGGTGGGGGTGGGGGTGGGGGTGGGGGTGAAAGAAATGGGTGAAAGGGGTCAAAAAGTAGAATGAATGAATGAATGAATGAATGAAGTGCATTAGTATTACCAGAAAATAGTTTACTATTGGCCAGTAATCTGTGACCATGTCCTATGTTGTTAGGAAATTTAGGCAGCACATAACATCCTGAATGAGGATTGGAACTTTTAGAAGAAATCTGAAAGATAAAAATGCACTGGAAGAATGTGTTTAACAGCTAATTAAAATAGAGCATTAAAATAATAGAGCTGATCCCAGTGACTCAGAAAGATGTTCATCTCCTGATGAGGCCATGTGGCCTTCACACTGTTTGCACATCATGGCTCTAGAGGATGGTGCGGGAGTTCTTGCTTCAGCAATCAACATCCCTGTTCCCATGCGTGTGTCTCATGACTGCGGGTGTTGTTGTGTTGTGTTGTATTATGCGTTGCATAGGACTGCAGTGAGCTCCATCCCAGTGGACAGAGGGCTGGTCATTCATGAAGGGCTTGACATTCCCAATGTCAATTGTGTCAAGATCTGGAAGGTCCTTGGGGCGCCTGGGAGGCTCAGTTGGTTGAGCATCTGACTCTTGATTTCAGCTCAGGTCATGATCCCGGAGTTGTGGGATGGAGCCCCATGTCAAGCCCCTCATCGAACCCCAATTCGGGCTTGGCTCTGGGCATGGAGCCTACTTAGGATTCTCTCTCTCTCTCCCTCTCTGCCCCTCTGCCTCTCTCCCCAGCTCACACACACATGCTTTCTCTCTCTCTCTCAAAGAAAGAAAGAAAAGAAACTTTTTCTAGAAACTAAATTCTTTAGCTGCTGCAGAGGAAGATGGGAGAAAAGGTTTTTTCTTGACCTTGTGATCACACTGGAGATGTCTAGACCTAATTCTGCTTTTGGGGGCCTCCATGGGGAAGTGTGGACCCACAACAGAGCCAGCAGGTCTTGAGCTAGTCTTATCTGGAGTATAGATGACCCAGGTTGATAATAGTTTGGATCTAATAATACAAAAAGCTACCCATCACTAACATCTATTATGTGTCAGGCTTTTTATTATAAAGGCTATCTCATTAAATTTCCCACAACCATGCACGATAACCTACCTGCAAGGTTGATGACTATGCTTATTTGAAAGATAAGGAAACCAAACTACAAGAAGCTAAGTAACCCCTACCTCCAACCTAAGGCTTTATAGGTAGTGGTGCTGAGATCTTATTTTGTATCTGTTGCCCTAGTTGTTAATAAAATCTGACTTGAGTGTTCCACTCTCCCCTTTAGTTCTATTGTAGGGGTGTTAGGGCAGGGCCGTGTTTAGGGCAGGGCTTGGTGTAGCTTGGAGTCTCAGGAGAACATGAGCCCACCCTTCACAAGATTGCTAGTCTACTTCCAAATCTGGAGTAGCCAAGTTTTCTGTTTATTGATGAAAGCAGTTTTCCTTTTCCGTACTCTGCTTTGAGAACCGATAGCTTCTGAAATAGATCAGCAGTTATACATGGCACCTGCTAGATATTCGGTTTCATGTTCTCTGCCACTTGGAAGGCAAATTTGATGCTGGCCTCACCCCACGCCAAGTAAGCCAAAGCCTCCAGAGGTCGGGACTGAGTGCTGGTGCTGTGTAACATTCCCAGGTGATTCCTCTGTGCAGCGACAATTGAGGGCAACAGCCACAGACCGTTGGAGGACAATCTTATAGGTGCCAACTTTCCCAGCTTTCTTCCATGCTTTCCCATTCCTAACTACTCTCCCTTCTGTAGCTTTGTTCCACAAAAAGCCCAGACTCATCATCACAATCCCTCCAAAAGCGCTTAACCAAATATGTCAATTTGTAAAGAAATGCACTTTTCAGTCACAGTGTGAATTTCATTGTACAAGCTGAACTGGTAAAGCAATTTGGCAACTGTTTTGAAGTATAAAGCGTGGATATTTATTGATAGACAAAACACCTTGATGGTAGAATAAAGGGGTCAGATATGGTTATGTAATTATATAAATAAGTAAATCTATTGTACCACCAAAAAATCTAATTACCTAACTAGAAAAAAAACAAAACAAAACTTAGAGTATGGTCTGTCAGGACCTTGTAGAGAATTATGTTGATCCTAGGAACCAAAATATATTGAGAAAGTAGAGAATGATGTTTCTTTCTAGCTTTTATATTTAAGATAGCAGAGACATCAATTGCACAGTTTTGCATATGTAACATTTGAAAAACAGACCAAATTATAACGTTACATGCCATGCTACAACAATAATGCGACAGCCTAGGAAATGAACTGAGCAGTGAGTGTGCATAATGCCCTCAGTGTAGACAGCAAAGCGATAACTGCAGAATAAGTAATAAATGGCATTAACCTCCTCTGCCCCAACCACCCAACCCACAGAGAGAGAAAATTATTAAAAATTCCACAAATGCCCTTTGGCTGCCTGAACCCTTCTAAAGGTTTTCTGTAGAAAAGCCCGGAACTGCTGGAGAGCATAATGAATGAAGATAAGCCTCAAGGTACTTCCAAAAACTGTCACTGTATGTATTGCAGAACTGCGATTATAATCACCACGATGGTTTCAGAAAAAAAAAAAAAGCTAGTAAATGCATGATTCTAGTGAACCAAGACATGCGGAGGCTTTCTGGGAAAAAGGGTAAGAATCTTATTTACCTGTTGTGCTGTGTCCATTATTTTGTATTGTACTGTATCCCTGTACTCCATCCTGTAAAGTCAGTCGGGCTAGACAAGGAACCGGGCAGACCCCACAAATGGGGAGGTCAGCTGGGCCATCTGGAGTTGCGAATCCTGGAATGCAGTCATGGGTGGGTTCCAGGCTGTGAGCCAGACTGCGAGTGGATGTTATGCATCCTTCCTCCTGATTTCTGGGTCCCCTACCTCCTTCAGGTGCATATTCCATGGGCTCTTTCCTTCGATCACAACCCTTCACTGGGAGAGCTACTCACACGGCTTTCCCCACCACCACTACCACCCCACCACATGCCTCCCACTCATCACCTAACCCCCACCCCACACCACTTCCCATTCCCAACCCCCACCCTCGCAGCCCCACCCCCATTCCCCACCAGCCCTCTCTCTCACCCTTCGGCACCAAGGTGGCAACCACAGGCTGGACAAACCGGTTGTGTGATAATGACACAAGGCAATAAGCCTTGTACTCCCCAAAATTCATGTCTTCCCTAGAAGATCAGAATGTGATTTTGTTGGATATAGGATCATCACAGATGTCATTAGTTAGGATGAGGCCATACTGAAGTAGGGTGGGTCCTTAATCCAACATGCTTGGTATCCTTATAAGAGAAAAAGAGACACAGGGAAACAGGCACCCACAGAGGAAGACTGAAGAGATGCACAGAGCACCATGGATGATAGAGGCAAAGATTGGAGTAATGCTCCAAGCCAAAGAACATCAAGGATTGCCCAGAACCACCAGATGCTAGAAGAGTCAAGGAAGGATCCTTGCCCAGAGCCCTCAGAGAGATCATGGCCCTGCCAACATCTTGGTTTTTTAACTTTGAGCCTCCAGAACTGGAAGAGAATAAATTTCTGTTTTAAGCCACCCACTTTTTTAGTCCAGCCCTAGGAACCAATACAGAGCCTTTAATTTTTTTTAACATTTATTTATTATTGAGAAACAGAGAGAGACAGAGTATGAGCGGGACAGGAGCAGAGAGAATGGGAGACACAGAATCTGAAGCAGGCTCCAGGCCCTGAGCTGTCAGCACAGAGCCTGACACGGAGTTTGAACCTACAAACTACGAGATCATGACCTGAGCTGAAGTCGGACGCTCCACCCAGGTGCCCCACAGAGCCTTTCAAAGTAAGTGTGTCCCTGTGGCTAACTAGAGACTCCTGCAGGGTTGAGGTGGAAAATAAGTTTCATCTCAAATGGCAGCTCATGTTGCTTCACCGGGGCACTTAGCCCTAGGGCTTGGAGTTGGACTGTGAGGACATGTCCAGGCTCTGCAAGGAAGAATGACACTGGGCACTAGTGTTGTCCTGTCCACCATGGGCCCCCAAAGAGAGAATGACAGCTCATGCCAGCCCGGTCAGAGGCCCTTCCCAGGGCTCACAGCCCACGTTGTCTGGTCAGTGACTCCCACAATCACCCACTATCCTACCATGGGGAAAAGTGTTCTGTTTCTCACTTTATAGGGGACATAAAAAGGAAACAAATACAAAATAACACACTTTGAATTAGAAGTAAACTTTTTCAAATAAATCTAACTTTAAAAAAAGGTGGAATTTTTAATTCTCATACAAATGCACTGAATGTCAGCTAATTTCTTAATTAATGGAAATCAGACCCACTACCTAGTTAATAGACTAAAGAATGTTGCAGAAAAGGCCCTGCAAGAAAGGACCAGCTTATAAAAGTTTAAATATTTAAGATACAAAGTCAAAGTGTTTCCATAAAATTTGTGAGGCTGGAAGGAAAATGGTCTCTAATCAATAGGGTTTAGATGACAAAATCTCAGAAGAAAATCAAAGAATAATTTGGCTTACTGTATTCACTTGGTATCCCCACTACCTAGCATGGTATTTGGCAAGTAGTAGATTTAATGAATAAATACACGACTACATATGTTAATTTTTTTTAAAAAAAAACCATATATTTAAATACCAAATGCTATTTGGACATAAAAATACCATCTTGATAAGCTGTAACTCTCTAAACTCTTTCACTCAAGCTTATTAGGAGAGGAGTGTGGAAAACCACATCAACATTCTGAAAGTCAATATTCAAGGAGAAAATTAATACTATCGCTGTAGTAACAACAGCAATACTTATATACCACTACTAAATGCCAGCTACTGGCACGATTGCTTCTTTTACATCTGCTGTTCAACCCTCACAACTCATCATTTTGCAGTAGACACAATGGAAACACAGAGAGGTCAAGTAACTTGCCCAAACCGCACAGCTACTAAGGGGCCCCGCCAGCCAGTGAGCCCCTGTGCTATGCTGCCTCTCATCAGTCCTTCCTCCAGCAATGTCTGTGAAGTAATCATTGCATGCAAGTCCAGCCAGGCCACTGAGACAAAGAGTCTCTGCAGGGAAAACTCTTCCTGGTCACCCGACACACTCACATTCCTAGAAACCCAAGATTCTGACATGCCACAGCGTCCTTATAAAGCTGATTTTCAAACTCAGCAAGCTTTCACTTACTCAGTTTATCTCCCCGAGTCAGGAAGGTACAGAGAGTCCTTTCAAAAGTAACAGGCCATGAAGAGGGTGTGAAGCATGGTGTAATTGAAAAGGACCTAGGGATGCGGGGTGTCTTCCTACAGGGGAAACATAGTGTTTGCAAATAAATTAATTCAGTTCATTTAAAGAGCTGAACTGTTTGTATGCTTAAGGAGCCATCTTTCTAGACATCAAATTTCCCCTGGACATGGTTCGAATGGCCAGATTGAAATTAAATTTTAAGCAGACATGCAAGGGCACGACAGTGATGATTCCATTTGCAGGATCGACTGATGACTTCCTTTTGCCAAGCCTCCTGGAAGTTCTAGTAAATTTTTTGAGTGCAAATGAGAAATTAGAACGTGGTCGAGAGAGTTTTGTTAATGGGAATGCTTTACCTGATGTGGGCAAGATCATTGTAGATCATATGTATTTATGGACTCCTTGAACTACCCACACAGTATTTATTTTTGAGAGAGGGAGAGAGAGAGAGAGAGAGAGAGAGAGAGAGAGAGAAAGAAAGAAAGGGGCAGAGAGTGAGGGAGACACAGAATTCGAAGCAGCTGTCAGCACAGAGCCCGACGTGGGGCTCGAACCCATGAATCTCGAGATCATGACCTGAGCCCAAGTCGGACACTTAACTGACTGAGCCACCCAGGTGCTCCAAGGAAAACTTTAATCAATATATTTGTTTTTCTAAGAAATAAATACCATGCGTGGATTTTATGTGGCACTTGTCTCCGTCTGGCCCATGAGTCGCACGCTCTGCTGATGCACCTGTTTACGTATCAGCAGTGCAGCTTGTGTTAACTAGAATAGCTAAATGCTGTGGCAAAGACCCAAAATACGGAATGGCTCCACCACTACCGAAGTCTATTCTGTGCTCCCATATTAATTCTGGATAGATGAACAGCCCTCCCCCATAACAGCCCCGCTCCGTGCAGTCACTTTAAAGAGGCTCAGGCTACAAAAACTCTACCATCTCTAATGGTGACTTTCAAGGTAGTCCCAGGTGTTGAAATCAAGCCTTCAGAAAAGGAAAGCCTGGAAGACAGCATGGGGTAGATTTTGAGAAGCCAGGCTGGAAATGGCACACAGTACGTTCCACTGGGTAGGACTCAGAAAGATGCAACACTCCTAATTGCAAGGTGTGAGATTTTGATTTATAAGAAATATATATTTGGTCATTCAGATGTCCACAGTTCCGGTCTCACAGCTCCCAAGATCCTTGCAATGTCCTAAGTGTTGAGAGTGATAAAGGTGCCTTTTGTTATGTTAATACGATGGCTTTGGGATCTCCTGTGGGGATGAGAACTGGGTGCTAGCGGAGCCAGCCCTGTGATTAGAAGGTTGGAACTTTTGGTCTCACTCCCTGACCTCTGAGGGAAGGAGAAGGACTGCAGATTGAATCAATTGTCAATGGTCAAGGATTTAATCAATTGTGCTCAGGTAACAAAGCCTCCATAAAAATTCTAAAGGGCAAGGTCTGGAGAACTTCCAGGTCCATAAACACTTGGAAATTTGGGGAGAGTAGTGCCCCAGGGAGGGCATAGGGAAGCCCCCTACCCTTTCCCTACACCTTGCCCTATGCCTCTCTTCCATCTGTCAGTTCCCAAGGTATATCCTTTTATAATAAACTGGTGACCTAATAAGTAAAATGCTTCTCTGAGTTCCATGGCCAATTTAGCAAATAAATTAGACTTGAGGAGGTGTGGGATCCTCTGATTTATACCCAGTCAGTCAGAAGTACGAGTGACTGGGCGCCTGGCTGGCTCTGTCAGTAAAGCGTCCAACTTCAGCTCAGGTCATGATCTCTCAGTTCATGGGTTCAAGCCCCGCATCAGGCTCTATGCTGACAGCTCAGAGCCTGAAGTCTGCTTCAGATTCTATGTCTCCTTCTCTCTCTCTGCCCCTCCCCTGCTCATGCTCTGTCGCTGTCTCTCTCTCAAATAAACAAACATTTAGAAAAAAAGACTTAAAAAAAAGAAATACGGTGACAACCTGGGCTTGGGACTGGCATCTGGAGTTGGGGTGGAAGGAGAGGGATGAACATAGTATTATAGGACAGACGCTTGGGGCGCCTGGGTGGCTCAGTCGGTTGAGCATCTGACTTTGGCTCAGGTCATGATCTCCTGGTTCGTGACTTCAAGCCCCGCGTTGGGCTTTGTGCTGACAGCTCAGAGCCTGGAGCCTTCTTCGGATTGTGTCTCCCTCTCTCTCTACCTCTCCCATGCTCATGCTCTGTGTCTCTGTCTCTCAAAAATAAATAAACATTAAAAAAAATAAAGGAGATCTGATACTACATCAGGTAGATAGTGTCAGAATTGACTTCTCAGACACCCTGCTGGTGAGAGAGAATTGCTTGGTGTATTATGGGAACCTCTCTCTCTCTCTCTCTCTTTCTCTCTCTCTCTCTCTCACACACACACACACACACACACACACATTGGAATTGGAATTGGGTCCAGGGACCCAAAAGACAAGGACACCTGGGAAATAGAGTTCAGCCATGAAGTCTCCAGGGAGAAGGGGGAACACAGATTTGATGAGCCCCTAATAGCCTTTGCCACATACGTTGTAAGTTATGGGTAAACCCTGAACTTTATTTCCCACTTTCAATAAACATGTTCCATTCCAAACAATGAAGGCTATGGGAAGAGTTTTGGTTACTACTTTAAAGTTCTGCTTTTAGGGCTTTTCTGGACAAGTAACAACTAACAAAAATCTTAACTACTGCAGTAATCCAGATCAGGCCCTGGAGTCAGAAAAACCTGGCTTTGAATCTGGGCTTTGTCATTTAGTAGACAGTTGATCTGGGCAAGATACTGTTTTCCTGCCTCAGCAAAATTGTCACAAGAATAGTACCTAGCTCATAGATGTCTAGAAGGCAGTCACGCAGCTAGACTCTGTATTATGGAGTGATTGGGGGAGGGGCCTAGCACAGAGTGAGCCCTGGTAACAGGAATCAAATCACTTTTCACTGAGCCCCCTAATGACAATAGATACCACAGGCCGAAGTAAGGTGTGAGACTACCGCAAAGCGTGTGGACTGCAAAACGGAAGTGGGGGGAAGGGTCATGCAACCCTCAAACCAACCGCTCTCTCACAGCAAGGGTGCTCACAGGGGAGGAGCTAAGGGACAGAGTGGGTGCTGAAGGCTCCCTGCGCATCCACCTCCAAGGCGGCAAGTTGAAGGGGTTGGCCCCTGACTTGGACGCCACATGGGGATAGGCTTCAACAGCACCATGTGGGGAGCACGGTGGGTTAGCCCCTGACTCAGGCCGGGGAACCTACCTGAGCTGGCTGGCTGCTGGGCCAGCAGAGCAAGCAGAGGTGGTGGCATGGGGATGGGCCACTCTGCGGCATTTGTCAAGAAAGCAAGAGTGTTTCCCGAGAACCGAAAGTAGAGCACCAGAGAGGACCAGGTGGGGCTGGGAGAGAGCCAAGGCAAAGGTGGTCATGCATTCTGATCAAAGGGGCCTCACGGAGGGTTCGGGAATCTCAGTATAAAGCAGCTGAAGAATTACAGCTGGGTGACAGGGGCCACGGAGGCAACAGAGATGTTTCACCCACATTCAGAGCTGTGAGAGACCCCCATGATATGAAGTTGGGACTGGACTGGGGGAGGGGAACTCCCACCAACTCACAGAAGGACACAAGAAAAAGAAGTTAGCTTTCCACACCTGTCAAGCCCAGAGAGGTGATGCACATCGCTTTGTTGAATTCAGACATCCCTTCCACAAACGTTCGCTAGGCGTCTATGATTGCCGAGCATTCTTTTCCAAGCTTGGGATATATCAGCGAAGAAAACAAAGATTTTTGCCTTCCGTGTTAGCGGGAGGAGATGGAAAACAAACAATGAACATAGCAAATAAGTAAAATATAAAGTATGTTAGAAAGTGGTGAGCTCCAAGGGGGAAAGGTAATGATTAACATGAAGCTGTGGGGCAGCCATTTTTAATCATGAAAAGTCAGCTTTTCGGCTTCCCTGACCTCCTCTGCCTGCCCTGAAGTGCAAACCCTGGAGGTCTCAACACCTAGGTAGCTGCCTGGGTTGGGGGGAGCCCTAGAAGCCCGGAGACAAAGAGATGAAGGTCCACACCCGCGGTGAGCCTCACCAACACCACCGCCAGGCCGGGGCAGGTCCCTCACCTGCTGAAGACCAGAGCTGCGGGAAAGCAAAACACCTTCAGGGAAGGTTCGAGCTTTGATATTATACTGACCTGATCATATTCATTACTGGGTCGAGTCTGGTCAGCTGAAAGTGACCAGAAAAACTCCGAAAATGACCAGAAAAGCTTCCAGCTCTTTCCCCTAGAGCAGGAGACAAGACCAAGCCCACAGAGAAGTTTGAGGGACAACAAGAGAGAAAAATGATGCTGCTCAGGATTACAATGCAGGATTCCAACACATTCACTATAATAGTTACTACGCTCTCATTAATGACAGAATGTAATACTCACAGGCTACTTTAGAATCACTTGATAGTTCTATAGTACTATGTACTACTGTATACATTAAGAATACTGAAATTTAGGGGTGCTTGGGTGGCTCAGTCAATGAGTGTCCGACTTGAGCTCAGGTTATGATCTCATGGTTCCTAAGTTCGAGCCCTACATTGGGATCTATGCTGACAGCTCGTAGCCTGGAGCCTGCTTCAGATTCTGTGTCTCCTTCTCTCTGCCCCTCCCCTACTTGTGCTCTCCTCTCTCTCTCTCTCTCTCACAAAAATATATAAACATTTTTTTAAATTTTTAATTTTTTTATTTTAAATTTTAAATTTTACTGAAGTTTAGGGGCACCTGTCTGGCTCAGTCAGTTAAACATCTGACACTTGATTTTGGCTCAGGTCATGATCTCACAGTTCATGGGTTCAAGCCCCGCATCAGGCTCTGCACCAACAGTGTCGATCCTCCTTGGGATTCTCTCTCCCTCCTTCTCTCTTTATGCCCCTCCCCTGCTTGCACAGTTTCTCTCTCTCTCTCTATCAAAATAAAAACATAAATAAATAAATAAATAGACTTTTTTAAAAATGCTGAAATTTACTTATACCACAAAAATTAGGGGAGCTTAACATGAGATCTAGAGATCCAAAAATATAGACCGCCTCTTTTTAGAATCTAAATGCATACATCTAGGAAGAACTAAATTTACCTAAAAGAAACAAATATATATCTGGGGAATACCTAGGTACTGGTTTCCAGAGCTGCTGTGTCAAAATACCCCACACTGACGGCCTCAAAGCAACAGAGATCTGCTCTCTCACGGTTCCAAGGGCTAGAAATCCAAAATCAAGGTCCCTCCGAGCCACACTCCTTCTAGCAAGGCAAGCATCCTTTCCTGCCTCTCCCGATCTCCCGGTAGTGGCCGTCAGGCCTGTAGCCATAGCAAGGTAGTCTCTGCCTCGCCATCATCACAAGGCCTTCTCCCTCTGGGTGTGTGTGTCCTCCCTGCTCTTACAAAGACACCAGTCATTCTGGTTGAAGAGTCCACCCTTGTCTGGAATGACTTCATCTGAACTAATTACCACCATGAGGACCCTATTTCTAAATCAGGTCACATTCTGAGGTACTGGGCGTGAGGACCTCCATACATCTTTTGGGGGACACAATTCAACCCATCACCACCTACAAGGTCACTCTTTAACTACTATATGAACTAGAAAACTTAGTCAAAGACTCAAGTACTTGCAGGACTATTCCATTTGGAGCATTTATGTTCCCAAAGCATTCGGTGAGGTAACGCTGGGGTAGCCTGATATTTGCACCGTATTCCTTTGGAAGGAAGGTAGCGACCCTGAGTAGATGACCCTCCGGGGGGCATCCAGAGCCATTTCCCTGGGCACAAAGGCTACGAGGAACGGCAGATTCATACCATCGTTCACTCCACACATGGTCCTCGCTGGCTCTGGTCCGCACCCCCAACGGTCTGCACAAAAGCTGTGGCCTGGACCCTCCTTGAGACAGCAATAGCTTTCTGGTCACTTATCAATGTGTTCCGTTGTTCCCACATTCTCCTATGAGCTCTACCATCAATCAACCAGATTCCCTGATTTCACTGGTTAGCGCAGTATTACATGAAATCACTCTCTGCTCAGAACAACGGAGCTATAGGGCATGCATCTACACTCCATCTCTTTAAAGCATCCAGTCTCAAAAATATCCTCTTGATCTGCGGCGCCTGGGTGGCTCAGTCAGTTGAGCGTCCGACTTCGGCTTAGATCATGATCTCACAGTTTGTGAGTTCAGGCCCCGCATCACGCTCTGTGCTGACAGCTCGGAGCCTAGAGCCTGCTTCAGATTCTGTGTCTCCCTCTCTCCCTCTCTCTTCTCCCTCTCTGCCCCTCCCCAGCTTGTATGCTAGCTCTCTCTCTTTCAAAAATAAATAAACATTTAAAAATTTAAAAATATATATCCTCTTGATGAAGTTGGGGGTCCTGCTTTGGTTAAGCTCTGCCAGAACTAGCTGTATAATCTGGGGAGGGTGCATGGTGCAAAATGAAACTTTGGGTTCCTTGTTCAAAGATTAGCCATAATTTCAAGACAACATTACCAGAGCATCAAACCCAGCATGAGGCCCTTCCAAGCATGGCATTGTGACTGCTCAGGTCACACACCCCTGAGGCCGGCCCTGAGCTCCACCCCCACCTCCCCAGAACTGATCTCTCCTGACCTCCAAGAAACTTCCTGAGCAAATACAGCTTCTGAGTTCGTTAGAAGTATTGGCATCAGCTTCATTGTGAAACCATGTTAATTCAGGTACAACTCGTCACCTATTTCTGTCACCATCTTTTGATTGCAGGCATGCAGGTTCTGAGCAGAGAATCCTGATTCTGACTTCCTCCAGATGCGCACTAGGCCCCAGCCCTCCAGGGGCCTGGTGGATCCTCACCTCTACCAGCAAGGCCTTCCCCAGCCACCAGCCCTCAGGGCCCCAGGGAAGGGCACCCACTCCACCCATTTGCACATTCAATACAGAGAGCATTCTTCACATCCACCAAGATGTATTCGGGCCCCATATGGCCACATCTCCAGGTTTTCAAGAGAGTCCAGAAACACAGATTTTGTATTTTTAAAAATTTTTTAATGTTTATTTTTGAGAGAGAGAGACAGAGACAGATCGTGAGTGGGGGAGGGTCAGAGAGAGAGGGAGACACAGACCCCAGGATCTGAGCTGTCAGCACAGAGCCTGATGCAAGGCTCGAACTCACGAGCCGTGAGATCATGACCTGAGCTGAAGTCAGACACTTGACGGACTGAGCCCCCCAGGCGCCCCCAGATTTTTTTTAATGTGAAGTCTCCTGATTCTGAAGTGTTGACAACTAAATGAAAGTTTAGGAGAACTGCAGGTAGAACGAAAGATCCCTGTGAGCCTGAAGCTGCAGCTGGCCAACTTTATCTCATCTGAGACCAACTGTGCAGGACCCACCCCGCCCTGGAGATGCTTCCCGGGTCCTGCCACCCCGAGTGTCCCTGAGTAAGGCTGCACCGGCCTCCCCACTGCCACTGCAGACAGAAGGTGTGGATGTTACAGGTGCATAGATCTTAGGACGTGCGGCTGCTCCCTCAGAACCAGCGGGCTGTGGGGTGCTGGCGGGAGGGCCTGGAGGAGAAGGTGAGAGGGTGAGGCCCACACAGTCCTAACGGATGGAGGGGAAGGCCATCAGGATGAAACCTGCTGGCCTGAGTCATGGGGGGCAGTGCTGAGAAAGGGTGGTGCTTGGAACAAGAGCATGGGAGGGGAGATGAGAAAACCTGGGAAGGGTGCCCTAGGGCGGGAGGTCTCAAAGGAGACAGACCAACAGGGTAAGCCCACCCACTTCGGGCTTTCGTCCAAGGTCGTCCTTTGGTGTCCCGGCCACATCAGAGAACTGGTCACAAGAACGGGCTTTAGGCCGCAGGTAGATGGATTGCCCGCCCGGAGAAGAGTGCTCCCTTCCACACGTTCTGTAGAGAGCAGCAGGAACAGGACTCCTGACTGTGAGCTGGCGTGCTAGCCCGGGGGGGGCCCCACCCCGCCCCGTGTGTCCCCAGGGTAAGCAGCGCAGGGCACTCTCCTAGCTGGCAGTCTCCGGGAGGAGCAAACACTTGGAGAATTTGTTCATACTTTCCCTGTGGGTTTCTGTTTGATGAATTCTGAGTTCCCAGGAAGTGCCCGTGGCAGTTTCAATAACACAATAGCTCTTGTCAAGGTGCGGGTGGGGTGGGATGGGGGGGTGACAACTTTGTAAGGCGCCTGAGTGACACCAGGAATAGGAAAAGGCAGTTGGCACCATTCTGTCCCAGAACCAGGCTGTGCTATTAGGAACCAGCCTGAGTGTGCCAGCCCCAGGGAGCGGGCAGGGGGATAGAGGGGCAAAGGGCCGACCCTGCCCCATAGGCTCAGGCTGGTGGCTTTCTAACCCAGCCTGTGGGGCCTAGGACATTAGGACAGGGAGGTTAGAGCCAAATCCAGGTGGGCCTGGACTTGACCATGGTCCTCAGAGAAGATCTGAGCTCCCAAGGAGGGTAGAAAGAACCCAGAAGCTTCTCTGGCCCCTTAGACCCCGGGGCTCAGATAAGTTACCAGGACTGCTTTGGACCACCTAAGGCCACTGTCAATGGATGCCTTGCCAAGTTTGACCTGTTCATTCTAAGTGAGCATCAGTAGATTAAAACCCTAAGTGATTTGAGGTGAGCAGTGTAACAGGTGTTGTATGTATCCTTATAGTAAAACTATTGATATCTTTCCCAAAAATCTATCTGTGCCAGACAGAGCCAAGTGAAAATTTGGCAACTATGGGATTTTGCAGATTCACTCAAAATAGATGAGGTATATTTTCTTGCCTAAATTACCCAGTATGGTTTGAACACTGAATATATTAACCATACAGATTTTAACTTTCATTTCTCTCTAAATGGTATAGATCCATAGCAAATGTTTAAATGAGAGATTGTGTTTACAAACATTTTATAGGAATCACGCATACTCTTAAAGTATCTGTTTCAGTTTTTATCTTACTAAAGTAATAGAATTAATCCTTACAGAATTTCACGAAATGCTTTCCACACTCCTTACCTCTAAAAGCAATGCGGAATTTCCACATTGTGGAAGTGCTTCAAATGCACTGTTCAGAATTGTAAAGATCCATTTTATAATTGTGCCCACGTGTAAGAGCGAGCATAGAGAAGGAAGAAGGTAGAGAAAGGAAAAACAGGAGAGGGGAAAGATTCAGTGTCTCAGGCAGGTGACTTCCCCAGTCAGCCAGGGAGGCACCTTCTGAAACAGACAGGAGTGGGCCAGGCCACCTTTTGCAAGGCCACAGGGAAGTCGTCCATGACCCCATCCTAGCTGTGTTTGTCTCCAGGTGTACTTTTCAAGCACATACTCAGGCCAGCATGGAAGGCCTGTCTTAAGCAAGTTAGCTTTGATGGCTTCCCCTGCTCATTCAGGTAATGGTGTCGAAGAGGTCCCCCACTTGGGGGTTGTGTGTGGCGGGGGCTAGTTTGGTCCATTGACGTTGTGAATGACTCATGTTCTCCCCACCACCTACTCCACCCCCCACCCAATGAAATGCAGACTTCACTGCTTTCAGCCCTTTCTTTCAGTTGCCAAAAGATTTGGCCTCTTAGGTGGTTTTGCACTTGCATGAGCTTCTCAGCATGTTTTCTTTCCTTCCGGGACTGATGAAGAACATCTTTCCCAAGTATCCTCAAAGTCATGACATCCCCAGCGAGCAGTCAGTACATGTAAGAAGCATGGAGGTCCAGGTTGGCCTCAGTAGGTGGCCCTGAGTCCTGATGGCAGTAATGATGCCCCTGAGACAGGGGTGATGGTGGCTAAGGGGAAGGAGCAAAGGAGTCCTGGGATGAAGCAGGTAGGGGGGAGTATGCCATGAGGCAGTTACAGGGGTCCCGGCACAACTGAGGCAATCTGTCTATGCTGAGCATTTGACCAAACCATGGTGATTTTTCCTTCTGCTATATACTATGCCATCGATTTTTACTTCTACTATATAAAGGGTAATACTCTATATATTGCTAAAAATAGAACAGAAAAGACTGTGGATTCACAAAGAACTGGTAAAATCAAACTGCACATGCCATGTGTATTAGCTATTTATTGCTGCATAGAAAATTACCTAAAAACTTAGCAGCTGAAAACAAATATAGCATTTATCATCTCCTGCAGATTGTGTAGGTCAAGATTTGGGGAGCAACTTGGCTGGGCTGATCTAGCTCCAGTCTTTCCTGAATTAAAGACAAAATGTCAGTTGAGGCCACAGTCATCAGAAGGCTTGGCTAGGAATGGAGCATCGACTTCCAAGAGGGTTCAGTCACATGGCTGTCAGGTTGGTGCTGGCTGTTGGCAGGAGGCCTCAGTTCATTGCCACATGGGCCTCTTCAAAGGATCTGTCCAGGTCCTCACTACCTGGAAGCTGGCTTCCCCAGAGCAAGCAATCAACTAGAGCAAGGTAGAAACCAGAATGTCTTTTATAATCTAGCCTGGGAAGTTATACCTCATCGCTTTTGCAGTATCCTATTGCTTAATATGGGCTTGCTCCCTGGAGTACCTTCCTGGCTCAGTCCATAGAGCATACAACTCTTGATCTCGGGGGGGGGGGGGGTGAGTTCAAGCCCCACATTGGATGTACAGCTTACTTTAAAAACAAACAAACAAAGAAGCATGGGATTGCGCCCTTATTTAGTGTGGGAGAGGACAACACAAAGCATAAATACCAGGAGGCAAGGACCATTGGACGCCATCCTGGAGGATGGCTGCCATACCATGGAAAATGTGTGCCTATGTAAGAATTCAATTAACACAAATACATTCTTGAGGGAAAATGATCACCTGGAATCCTCAGAAAATTTTGTTCAGGTTTCAATTCCATCCTGCATTTGAACCAGGAACACTTGCAGCAAGAGTGACCAAACTCCACTTTCCTTTCAGCTTCCTGCCCACCCGTGAAAGAAGAGGCCTGAGGCTTCATAAATGCTCAAAGATGAAATTTGCAGGAGAAAAAGGCAGGAACACCATCCTTCTCTTTTCTTTTAATTTGCTGGAACGTCTATCACCACACTCTTGAAAAGTACCACCAGGATAAAAGACTGCTCTTAATCAATAAATCAAAGCTAAGAAATAATTGAAATCTATTGAAACTCAGCTCTAATATAAAAACCAAAGGAGCAATTTGCTAACATAACACAGATGAGAAGCGATAGCATCAAATCAGAGAAACGAAAGCAGCCAGAGGAATGAAGAAAAAAATGTTCTGATGTTAACAAAGTCACTTTCACTCAGTGTGATTGGGAATTCCAAGTCATGGTGACCAACGTGAGAAGGGATAACATTATTATAGTCTGTTAAGTAGCAATGCAATCGAGGACATTTTTAATTAATTACAACTCACACCTACAACTCAACCAGTCTGTGCAATGCCCTGGTGCTCATTATCTACAGAGGGGATCGAAAGACAAAGTAAACATGGTCCCAGTGCTCTGGGAGTTTATACTTCATGGAGAAAGATAAGCACATACACAAATATATGAAACGTGAGTGCCCAAAGGGAAGTATAGGCAAGGAATTACAGGAGTGTTGAATGAAGATGACCCAAGGAAGCCTTCCCAAAAGAGGTAACAAATGAGTGGGACACTGTGGAATACACAGCATATAGATCTAAAGGACCAAGGGGGAGAGGGAATGGGAAATAGAGTGATTCTGATGTAAGAGCTTGAACAATGAAACAGAGGTTGGCAAATGCAGGATTGGTTTGGAGAAACAATCTAGCTTGTCACTAGAGTAAGAGGTTGGAAGTAGTCAGGGTAGAGGATTGTCTTTGATGGGAGAAGAGAGTGAGCAGGTATTCTGGGATTAGAACTTGAAGGGACATTAATGCCATGAATTTATTCAAAAGCAATGGAAACCAGATTGACAACATTCAAATCCCAGCTCTGTCATTTACTAGTTGTGTGAACTTGAGCAAGCTACTTAAACTCTCTGTACCTCAATCTCTTCACCTGCAAAAGGGGATGATAATAGTACCTACCTCATAGGTTATGAGTTTTGGTGACTTCATATATGTAAAGCACTACAGCAGAGCCTGGAATAATGGTCGTAATCATCACTATCATTTGTTCAGGGAACAATGGCAGCTCTGTGAATGGAAAGTAGGGACAGATCTGTGGAATGTTGCAAAAGTAGAATGGAAAAGACTAATGGTCCATCGGGTGTGAAATTATGAAGTGAGGGGAGTCCAAGTACATGGTTACATATACATTCCCAGGTAAACTAATGGAGATTGTACTGGTCATGCGTAATAGACACAGTTGAGCTGAAGAAACAAATTAAAGCCTCCAAATCCTAGGCTTAATACAGTAATGAGTTCTTTCTTACCTGGGAGACATCCCCTACACTGGTTGATGGGAGATTTTATCCCAGTCAGTCTTCCAGGCACCCGATGGAACCCCACCATCCTGGAGGTCTGCCTCTGAAATAGTAGCCTCCTTGGTCACTGTGACAGGGGATAAGATTGGTGTCACCCACAGACCAGAACTACTGCATGGCCCCACCTACCTGCAGGTCCACAGGGCTTTCAGAGGAAATTGTATGGATATTCAGTGAGCAGTAAATACCTTTGTCACAGAATGAATGATCATGGATTTGAACAAAGAAATAATAAACTTGGTTTTGGATGTTGTACTAGTCTGCTAGGGCTGCTGTAAGAAAATACCAAAGGTTGTATGGTTTAAACAATGGAAATTTATTTTCTTACAGTTGTAGAGGCTCAAAGCCAAAGGTCAAAGTGCTGCTAACTTTGTTTTCCCCTGAGTCCTCTCTCCTGGGCTTACAATGGCCTCCTTCTTCCCGTAGCCTTACTTGGTCTTTCCTCTGTGCCCATCCCTGGTGTCTCTGTGTGTGTGTCCAAATTTTCTCTTCCTACAAGAACACCAGTCAGGTTGGATTAAAACTCACCCAATAGCTTCATTTTAACTTAATCACCTTTTTAAAGGCTCTATCTCCAAATATAGTCATAGTCTGAGGAATGGGGTGTTGGAGCTTCAACATATGAATGGTCAGGGTCAGAGGGACAGTTCAGCCCATAACACAGGTGCTGAATTTGACCTAACTGAAGCGATCATCTAACGTTTGTCTTAAGAATAAATATTTTTGTTAGATGTTGGGAAGTTTTGCCCTAAGCCAAATGAGTCCATCCAACCCAAGGAGCAGTGATAAATGTTATTGCTGTTCAGTTTTTGACAGAGACAACAATTTAAGTATCCTAACCATGAAATGAAAGGAAAAATTCCTGTTTCATAAAGAAGGAAAAATATGACCTCTGGAATATACAAATGTTAATGAAGAATGGAATTCATTCACAGCTGGGAAATAAGTAATGGATTTAACCTGGCATTCATTAATGAAATTGAGGCCACACTGATGATTCTAATTAAAAGAAAATTAATCTCCATGCCACACAGTAAACACTGATAGAAGGCAACACATCCATGCTGATTTCCTTACAGCTGTCATTAACCCATGATTGGAATCTCTATCAGAGATTTACAGTGTCTCGGTCTACAAGCTGCCAACATTTAAAAGCACAGTTTAAAATTCAATCATGCAAAGTAAGCAAAAAAATCAGACGGATGACTGAATGTCTCTTCCTTCCTTTACATGTTTCAGAATCCCAGAACATTAGCCGGTAACTAGAATGACCAGAAAAGGTGACTTGTGAACCTCAGTGGAAACTCCAGGTGGGTGAAATATTCTCTCACCATCCTACTGTATGAAAACCAGGCAAATGCACTGGATATGTTGTGAGCTACAATTCTAAAACACAGTCTAAGGCCAGGGTTGTTCCTTTGTAGATTTTGTTCCATGACTGACTCTTAAAGGTGTTGCAAAATCTCCTCCAACAGCCGCTATGCCTGCCCCTACACTTCAGCCCTGGGTTCTCTGCCCTTGTGCTTGGTCCATGTATATAGGTTGCCCCTGCATTTTGAGGGGAATATACCTTCCACATTTTATGTCTCTCAATGCCTCCGCTCAAGACTGAACATAGCTGGCCCACGGGAAATCCGTATTACTGCAACATTAGACAATAGTTTACATGTTATACCATGTTTTCCAACAGTCACTCGGTTAAATTACCCCCATCCCCAGAAGTTTCACCAAAATCTCTTTGTTTCCCCTAACCAGCAAGTGAGACAAGAAATCAAAGCTGGGCTAAGAGCCAGGAAGATCCTGCTGGATGCTGACTCCTTGGGTATGCCTTCCTGTAGTATTTGTGGAGAATGTTCTGTGTTGTAGGTTCAACATCACCCCCCAGATCTCCAGGCACCACTAAATGCACACTGTCACGCTGCAGCATGTCATAAACACTTGCTTAGGGGGGACAAAGAACAGTACTGAGTGTCCAAGAACCCACCTCCCGGAAGGTTACAGGTGAAGAAGTCATGGCAGGAAGGAGTGGGAATCACATCACAACTACTGGTAGATTTGGAGAACACACAAAACCCAATTTTGGTAATTGTTAAAAAAGAAAAAAAAA
The DNA here is from genome assembly GCA_028646485.1 of Cryptoprocta ferox. Classification (NCBI taxonomy): domain Eukaryota; kingdom Metazoa; phylum Chordata; class Mammalia; order Carnivora; family Eupleridae; genus Cryptoprocta; species Cryptoprocta ferox. Next base: position 16,174,737 of record CM053577.1, read on the forward strand.
AAAAAAAACCTCAGATCCCACCTAGACAACTTCTTTTCTGTTGGTTGAGAATCACCAGACCATGTGACTTCTCCTGCCCCCCTTGGTCTCTAGGCAGTCAGTGACACTCTCTCAGAGGATTGGCAGGGGAGACTGAAAGAAGAGAGGCAGTCAGGAGACCATTTGTGGCTGTAACCCAGGCCAGAGGAGATGAACGCACGAAGCCACTTCAAGGAAGAGAAAAAAGACGGTAGACCAGGGAAGAGAAAAGAGAGGGCAGAGCTGCAGATAGGAAGGGGTGGACTTGGAACTTCACGACTGGTTGACTGTGGGAAGAGAGTGAAAGACAGAGGAAAGAAAAGCATCAGAGATGCCTCCCTCCCAGCCCCGGCCCTATGCATTCGTCATATAGACTAACCAGGCAAGAGGGCAAGATTTAGGTGCTGATTTCTGTCACAGGTTATATTGCAAGTTCCTATGGGAAGATTCTTAAAGGTAATAAAATAAATGGACCCTCAGTTCAGAAGAGAAGCTGACATGGTAATTTTGAGATGGGAATCATACAGACATCCAGGCTGTGGATAGAATCTCAGAGAGAATATGTGCCTTGTGAGGAACCACCATGCAATGGCGTTCAGAAGTGAGGTTTGTTGGTAAATCTTCAACTGGAACTTTGTGTTGTTTTTTCTGGCTCTGAGCAAATATATTAAGAAGACTTTACTGTACTAAGATTACTACTAAGAAGAAACAAAATCCAAGGCTGAAGCCAATGTCTAAATATTTTCATTCTCTATCTTTCTGACCAAAACATTGTCTTGAGGAATAACCTGCATGGTGTTACTGCTTCACCATTTGTATGGGACACCTCTTATTTATGACTTTGGCCCCCCTCAACCTCACTTATCTTTTGCTTCGGCCTTCCATGGGGCACCCACCACCTCCTATCATTCCCAGTTACACCTCAAGGCTCTTACTGCCGGCACCAGCACCTCTCTCTCAACACAGAGTGGTATGCCTCAGGAACCCAGTTGGTGCCCACAAATCTCTAACCTGGAGGATGGAAGAGTTAACATCTTACAGGCAAACCTATGATCTGCAGGGAACAGAACTTGGTAGGCAGTCCTTCCCTTTTCTTCCCTTGATGGGCAGTCTTGAGATGCATTTCATACAGCTCCTAAGGGTGTCCAGCATGATCCTGTCACCAGTAATCAGTGATTGCAGGTAATTGCAGCAGACAATTCAGTAACACAGTGTTCCTTCTTTCCTGGGGATCACACTCCCCAGCAAAATCTTCAATAAGCCTTCTGTTCCTTCTCTGCCTTCTGCATAACCCAGGCTAAGACACAGTGGAAACAAGCAAGTAAAGAAATAAAACAGTCAACCTGCTTTTAAATATTCAACTATGTGGGGAAAAGAAAGAAGAAAACATACTTTTTGGAACCCATAGTACTAAGTCATACTAACCAGATCAAATTATTTCTGGCAGAGTAATAAACAGAGACATGCAAATATGATTTATTTTATGTTCTAAAATTCATGATTTCAGAATGTATATACCAGGCAACCAATTCAGTACATATTGCCCAATAACCCCCTTTATAAAATATTGGTATATCTTCAATCATTTTCAGGGATTTGCTCATCTAATATTCCATTCACTGTTCATTGATATGGTAAATATACCCTCCTTTTCCTTCCCTTGCTATCATGTTTACAATAACTATCTATGCTCTATTTTTCTTTCTCTGTTAATTTCCTCTTCCTCTGACTAGTCATACTGAGAGCCAACAGCTTGCACAAAGTCCCTGGAAATAGGATCCAGGTGATCGCATACTTTGAGGGCCCTGGCCAAAAGCCCACCAATCAGGCTCCAGGCCCTGGCCCTTTGGGAAAGAAACAGATAAGTTAGAAACCCAGGAACCAGGAAGAGCAATTATCAACCAGCCCTGGGCTAGGCTCTGACCTGTCCAAGGAAGTAGAAAAAGGACTTCTGAGCAGAAGGAGGCACATCAGGACCCTTTGGTGACAGAAAGTTCACAGTCATTCATTCTACAGATGTTATTACAGATGTTATTACATACTCACTATGGCCTAAGGTATGTCCTTTCAGCTTTGTAAGAGAAAGAATCATTGACAGGCAACTTCATGTGTTTGTGAGTTTTATCATCTAGGGAGGCCACGAGATGTTGCTTTCCATGGCCAGGACTTCCAAGAAGATATAAGACCCATAAGATGATTGTAGACTCCAGCTTCTTGCCCTCTGCCCTTCAGACCCACCCTTCACCTGTCGGCCACATCAGTCAACCTGGTCTGAGGCTACTCAGCCCACTTACATAGAGGCAGGAGTTGGCCCAGAGTGATGTTCTGATGCAGATCCTGTTTGCAGGGATCCCTTGGTGAGCCCACACCTGGTCTCCTCTCCAGAAGGTATGGTCTGGGGACAAGAGTCTCTGTAATACACTGCAGAGATCTAGGGTCCCAACCTGGGAAAACAACAATTCCCATGTGTTCTTTTCCACCAGGCTGCCACTGTCCTGTCCCCTGCAATCAGTGACTTTCAGACTTTTTTATCCTCACCCACAGAAAGAAAAATATTTTACACAGTGTTAAGGAAACTTTTTACCAATCTAACTAGGAACACATTTCAGAGTTATTTTTACAATCTTGCTGTTCAAAAAACAAAAGGTCTCTGGTAAGCCATTCAAAGATTTATTTGTGGTGGGACCATTTTATGGAAAAACAACGTGGTTATTGTTAGACTAACAAGTAAAAGAAAAGGAGTACAGGAAAACCTTGGTTTGCGAGTGTAATTTGTTCCAGAAACGTGCTCGTAATCCAAAGCACTTGTATATCAAAGCGAATTTCAAGACCCATTGGCTCAGTTGTTATCATGTGACATTTGACATCATGTATTACTTGTATTGCAAGACATGGCTCGTTTACCAAGTTAAAATTTATTAGAAATGTTTGCTCGTCTCGCAGAACACTTACAGAATAAGTTACTCACAATCCAAGGTTTTACTGTATTTGGATAAAGGTCACTACATTCTTTTAATGTTTTTTTTTTTTTTTTGAGAGAGAGAGAGAGACAGCGTGAGCAGGGGAGGGCCAGAGAGAGAGAGAGACACATAATCTGAAGACAGGCGCCAGGCTCTGAGCTAGCTGTCAGCACAGAGCCCAATGCAGGACTCGAACCCATGAACCGTGAGATCATGACCTGAGCCGAAGTCAGACGCTTAACCGACTGAGCCACCCAGGCACCCCAAAAGGTCACTAGATTCTTAACTGATACTGACAGTCAGTGGGTGGGTAGGTAACCCATTTCCTTGAGCAAGTCTTAATCCTATTAACTTTAGAAAATCTTCAATCTTTAGCAGGAATGTTAGTTTCTTCCCAGAAAGAAGATTCCATCACTCAGTGTTTCGGACAATTTTCCCTTTACAGTTACAACCCAGAAAACACTTGGCGTGTATCATTGAAACAGAAGTCTGAAGATAACAATTCTTGCCTTTATCAAGCTGAAAGAGTTTGAGTTTTCCTCTTATGTTCTATTTCCTCACAAAGATTTTTTTTTTTTACTTTACAACACACTGGTAGTTCCCAATCTGCAGAATGAAAAACCCCGCCGGGGACTATTCTGCTTGTGTGCCAAAGGGAAAAATGAGGCCAGAGACTGTCTTTATGTTGTGATTTACTTACAGGAATGATGGCATTTGAAATTGTCAATTTCTGATAGAATTGTCTCCTATCAGATAAAAGGTTAGTATCCAAAATCTATAAAGAACTTATCAAACTCAACACCCAAAAACAAATAATCCAGAGAAGAAATGAGCAAAAGACGTGAATAGACACTTTCCCAAAGAAGGCATCCAGATGGCTAATAGACACATGAAAAAAATGCTCAACATCACTCATCATTAGGGAAATACAAATCAAAACCACAATGCGATACCACCTCACACCCGTCAGAATGGCTAACATTAACAACTCAGGCAACAACAGATGTTGGCAAGGATGTGGAGAAAGAGGATCTCTTTTGCACTGCTGGTGGGAATGCAAACTGGTGCAGCTGCTCTGGAAAACAGTATGGAGTTTCCTCAAAAAGTTAAAAATACCCTACAACCCAGCAATTACACTACTAGGTAAATTTATCCAAGGGATACAGGTGTGCTGTTTCAAAGGGGCACATGCACCCCAATGTATAAGCAGCACTATCAACAACAGCCAAAGTATGGCAAGAACCCATATGTCCAGTGACAGATGAATGGATCAAGAAGATATGGTATATATATATACAATGGAGTATTACTTGGCAATCAAAAAGAATGAAATCTTGTCATTTGCAATAATATGGATGAAACTAGACAGTATTATGCTAAGCGAAATTAGTCAGAGAAAGACAAATATCACATGACTTCACTCATATGTGGAACTTAAGATATAAAGCAGATGAACATAAGGGAAGGGAAGCAAAAATAATATAAAAACAGGGAGGGGGACAAAACATAGGAGACTATTAAATATAGAGAACAAAATGAGGATTGCCGGAGGGGTTGTTGGGGGGATGGACTAAATGGGTAAGGAGCATTAAGGAAGACACTTGTTAGGATGACCACTAGGTGTTATACATAGGGGATGAATCACTGGAATCTAGTCCTGAAATCATTAGGGCACTATATGCTAACTAACTTAAGTGTAAATGAAAAAATAAAAAATATTTTTAAATTTTTAAAAATTAAAAATTAAAAAAAAAGAAATTGTCATTGTCCTGTAAGTATGAGAGGTTTCATTTCAATATTTGATGTTTTCTGGCAATGAGAAAGAATGAAATCTGGCCATTTGTAGCAACGTGGCTGGAACTCGAGGGTGTTATGCTAAGTGAAATAAGTCAGGCAGAGAAGGACATGTACCATAGGTTTTCACTCATAAGTGGAACAGGAGAAACTTAACAGAGGACCATGGGGGAGGGGAAAAAATAGATAAGGAGTGGGAGGGAGGCAAACCATAAGAGACTCTTGAATACTGAGAACAAACTCAGGGTTGATGGGGGTGGGGGAGAGGGGAAAATGGGTGATGGGCATGAAGGAGGGCACTTGTTAGAATGAGCACTGGGTGTTATATGGAAACCAACTTGACAGTAAACAAAATAAATGAATAAATAATATAAATAAATAAATAAATAAATATTTGATGTTTCCTATTACCTGTCAAGGTCAAAATGTCTCCCAGGAAACACATCTGAAATTGTATAATAGAAACCAATATTAAAAGATAAGAGGGATGCCTGGGTAGCTCAGTCAGTTGAGCATCAAGTCTTGATTTTGGCTCAGGTCATGATCTGATGGTTCATAAGATCGAGCCCCACATCAGGCTCTGTGCTGACAGCCCAGAGTCTGCTTGAGATTCTCTCTCTCTCCCCCTCTCTCTTTGCCCCTCCCCTGCTTTTACTCACTCTTTCTCTCTCTCTCTCAAAATAAATAAACTTTAAATAAATAAATAAATATAAATAAAAGATTAAAAAGTTCATAGCAGCTTTACTTACAATAACTGAAAACCGGAAATAGCCCAAAGGTCCATCACCATTAGAATGGCTGGTAGAGACTGCAGAATCGTGATAAACAAAGGAATACTCCTTACCATTAAAAACGAAAGAAAGAAAGAAAGAAAACTACTGGCACACACAACCGGAATGAGTCTCCTAATCATTATGAAAACAAAATAAGCCAGACACAAATGAGAACACGCTGTATGACTGTATTTATATGAAGTTGCTGTACAGGCAAAAACCAATCGGTGGTGACAGAAATGGCAGCCTCTGCAGGTAAGGGGTGTTGGCTCGGAAGGGGCATGATGAAACCTTCCGCGTGCTAGAAACATGGATTCTAATCTGGGTAGTGGGTACATGGAGATAAACACATGTAAAATTTGTACTTTTGGGTATTAAATCCCCCCTCAAATTAAAAAAAAAAAACACAGAAAGAATATGCTCTGAAGAAATTTGCTTTAAAGGCAACTTTTTAGGAGCGAGAAGATGATAAATTTCTAAGCTTCATTAAGAGCGTCTCAGACTTCATAATGCCACGTGCCTTTGCACCACACCTTTTTTGCCTGTGGTGCCATCACATAAATCTACATGGGCTGCCCCATGTCATCCTCACCAAAACTCTGGGCGGTGCAAAGAGTCAGGCATTAACCTTCCACTTTTACAACCAAATTGAGGCTCAGACAGATGAAGAGACTTGTTCAAAATGGCACAACTCACTCACGACCAACCAGAACTAGTCCTCAATCACCTGAATCCAAATCAAACAACCCTTCTACAACTATCAACCATCTCCCCTTCACCCAAGAAGGCAAGGAAAACCCTAGGAAGACCCTCATTGTCACCTCCCTCTGATTCCCCCTGGACTCTTACTTAGAGGAATAATTGGTGGGTAGCAATTATCTGGTATCTACTGTGAAAATGAGTAAACAAAACAAAAACAAAACACCCTCATCTAAAGCGGAGTGGGCAAGCCCTGAAGTCTGAACTTTACAGCACTCCCATTTGCCCAGACCCCAGCAGGAAGAAGCCTACCTTGCATTTTCCAGCTGGAAGAAAGAAGAGTCTCCTGACCCAGCAACAACCCAGCCAATGAGAAGTCGCCACAACCCCCAGACTCCTGCCCTCCTTCAATCGACTTTCCTTCCAAACAGCCGCTCCCAACTATCTCCTTTCCTCTATAAAAGCAAGCCCCTCTCTTTGTTCTCCAGATTTGTCCATGGGTTACAGCAGTTTGCTTGTCCTGATTTGCACTTCCTCTGTTATTCCTGAACAAATGCATTTTGCTGGCAAATCAACTGCCTGTTTTATTCTTAACGTTGTCCCTGTACATAAAGCTACCACATATTACATACATTACATGCAAGTAATGCGTTTCCATTGTCGTTGTTGGTTTACTCCTCTTAATAAACTTATGGGTGTATTTATCACCACTTTACAGTGGAAGTTACAGGTGCACAGAGACTAGGTAACCTGCCCAAGATCACATAGCAGGTAAATGGGAGGTCTGGGATGATTCAATTCCAAGGCCGCCTGACTTCAAAGTCTGAGTTTAAATGGCAGTGCTCCTGCCTCTGTTAGGACACTCCTGCTTCCTCTACCAAGTTTAAACAGGAAGCAATTTTCCTTAATGGCATGCACCTGTGTCCCATCTCAAGCCTGTTGAGCCCCAGTTCTTCAGCCTGTGGGCACAGCTATCATCTAGTAGATCTCTGGTGTTTGGATCCCAAGAAAAAAAATCCCTCTTGATGCACCACGAAAATGTTGACTGGGTTGGGAGGAACAGAGAATTTAAGAAGGCAACGCTCTTGGGGGCTCCTGGGTGATTCAGTCAGTTAAGCAACCGACTCTTGATTTTGGCTCAGGTCATGATCTCACGGTTCATGGGTTCAAGCCGTGTCAGGCTCTGCACTGACAGCATGGAGTGTGCATGGGATTCTTTCTCTCCCTCTCTCTCTGCCCTTCCCCTGCTTGCTCTGTCTCAATCTCTCTCTCTCTCTCTCTCTCTCTCTCTCAAAGATAAATAAACATTAAAAAAAAAGCCACACTTTTGTCAACATTTAACCCAACCTGTTTATTTGTACAAAATTAGAGAAAAATTACTCCATGTTCCTATACAGGTAGTGTCAACTAAATTGTTAAATGCAAATTTCACCTTCATAAAAGAATATTTATGTGTTAAAAATCGAGCCTACACTTTAGGGACTGAGTGTTTTGAGGTGAGACTTTTCCGTGTGCTGCTCAAGTATCATTCACCTGGCTCCTAGAGTTCACCCAAATCATGGCAGAGGCCTCCCCTCAGCTCTCTGTGATTTGTCTGTGAGAAAGAGAGAAGCACTTGACCTTCAGGAACTGGCCTGACATGCACAGCTAGACCCCGAGGTTCTTCTGTTGAACATAAGCAATTCCACGGAACATCAATACCAGACAAAGCCATGGTGTGACCACGACAGATCAAGTCAAAACCAAAAAGACCTCATAATCATCTGAACACAGACAAAAATAAGAACATTGGTTAAACAAAAATGACCGCCATCTTCCTGTCCTTGGTAATAGGAATGACTGCCGCTTCCTTACCAGTCACAGCTCCAGCCTCCTCTGTTCTTTTTGTTGTCTCCGTAAGAATTATTAGGATACCCAACCACAAGGGTACCTTGGTGGCTCAGTCAGTTGAGCATCGACTTCAGCTTGGGTCATGATCTCGAAGTTCTTGAGGTCGAGCCCCACATCAGGCTGTATGCTGTCAACACAGAACATACTTCAGAAATTCTGTCCCCTCTCTCCCTGCCATTCCCTCTCTCTCTCTCAAAAATAAAAATTTAAATTAAAAAAAAAAACAGAATTTCCCCCATTAAGTGACAACATCCAATGCAGATCAAAGCTACCCTTCATCAAACCCTCCCCAAAAGCACTGAATGCAAGATCGAATGCTATCATTCCTTTCTCACGCCCTCTTACTGAGATGCCTCAAGATTTCCATGGTGTGTCCTCCCCACTGCAATGAGTAGCAAACCCAATCTGTTCAACCACAGGTGAGTTCCTGGGGTTCTTTGGCTAAAGAGCGATGTCATCACCTACCTGCCTTCCCAATCTGGCATCATTGCAAAGAATAATAAATTAAGAAAACAAGATGAAACATTTTTCTGTATAAATTGATTAATCCTTCTTTAAAGGCTTCTATGTAACTATATTATAAACCAATGTCAAAGGGTGCCAATGAACCAGCAAGTGCTTTTATCTATTAACAAAAACCTTAATGACCACCTATTTAAGCAGGTCCCACTTCTAGCTTTTATGTTATGTAAGGCTCAACATAAAATGAAGGAAAAAAAGGGATGATAAAGAGGGTTCATATCTGGAGATCAGACCTCAAGGAGGGACATGCAGAAAGCCTAACCCAAGAAATAGAAGGAGGTAAATTTTAGGTATCCCACTATTCCAGGCATGAACAGAGCAGTGAGCCAGGTGAACAAGGTTCCTGTTCACTAGAGGCTTACATTCTCATGAAGGGACAGATAACCAAGAAGCAAACAAATAAACAGGGTAATTTCACATAAAGAAAGGAAAATGAGATTAGGAGGTAATAAGAGAAGAGCTCCCTTACATGGGGTGGGCTCATAAAAGATCAGTTCTAAACAGTCGAAGAGTTCTCAAAAGATGATGAACTATATCTTTTCCTGATGATGCATAGATGCTGGCTAGCTGCCACCAGGCTTCTAGAAATTTCTATGAAGAATTCTAGATAACATAACACTTTTTAAAGTGCTCTTAAAGTGGTAAAGTCATCTTATCACATGATGAGTCGGAGCTGGTTGCCGAGGGGGAGCTCAGCTGGTGCCATCAGCCAGGGACCCAGCCTGACTGACCACAGTTTTAAATGCATCCCTCAGCCCTCCTCAAAATAACTATGGATGATGGCATTGAAGTACACAAATATTCAACTTCTAGATAACACTTCATCCTGTATAGGATTGCTCACCCTGTGGGAAAAACCCAACGCTTAGGAACACAATTGATTTGGTCGTGATCATCTGGGATCATATTTTTCCACAAATTTGCTCAGAGTCTCTTCATCTAGTTCTTCAGAATTCCAGTGTGGAAGGTCAGTGTGACTGGGGAGACAAAGCTGCTATTAGCAAGAACAGTGACTATTTGTGTGTGTTTAAAATATATGCCCAACCAGGCAATTCCCTCACGCTTAAAGTGTAAATTCTTCATAAAAAGGGGGTTGTTCAGCTTCCAAATACTAAGAGAGTGAAGTCCGAACTGGGGCGAGCAGGGTCCAGAGCAACCCACCACTGAGAAGCAGTGATGGGTTCAGAAGACTCCATCATTCGGCATCACACTGAGTTGCCTCACAATGTCTCTGACTTTTGTAACTTCTTTCTCATGCAGAGTTCTTTCATCATCAGTGGCCACTGCAGCCTGAAGCAACCTACTGGTGCCAAGTGGCACTGGCAATTACATTGATAACATTATCATTTGCAGTAAGCAGGGGAGGTGGGCTTCCGCAGTCACCCTAACCCCAGAGTATTATCCACCCTGCACACCACTTCTTCCAGCCATCTACGGATAAGCTAAAATCTTCCAGCATCTCCCCATTGACCAAAAAGGAATTCAAGAACCTCCATATCTTGGCTTGGAACTTCATTCCAACATAGCTTTCTCCCAGTCCATAGCAGACCTCCTTTGGCCCAGGCTTTCTCCTCTTACTGAGCCCTGCACTATCCCATTCTGTGCCTTGGTCCTTCCTGTTCTCCCCACCAAAGGCATCCCACCAGGTTGACATGACCAAATCCCACTTGCGATTCTTCAAGCCCTAGGTCTCAGGCCTCCTTCTCCCCAAGCCTTTCCCATATGGCCCCAGCTGAGATGGATCCCCTTCTCTGAGTCCCATGGCACGGGCTCTGGACCTCCAGCTCCCACTTCTCACTACCTGCCTCTGTTAGGTAATTTAACTCCCCTAATGGACCCAGCTTCTCCAAGTCTAATTCCTATATGCTTCATCCAGAGCAAACGGTGCAGTTCCTAGATATGGCAGAGTATTTAATAAATACTTATTCAATAAATGGGAGATTATAAAGTCATTGCATATGATAAGACACATGACATTCAAATGATGTATCTGTATTCTCTCTTTACTGTTTCTTCCTTTCTTCATTTGTTTTGTTTATTTATTTGTGGTTGTCTTCCTTCTAAACTAAAAAAGCCTCTGTTCCCAGAGCTTCACTTTTAAAGTCCACCTGTTCCAAGAAATCTGTTTCCTTTTCTCCCTGTCTTAGTTCCGTATAACCATCTTTGACTAGAACAGATAAAAATACAAGGAATGAAAGGGCCACAATTCAGGAAGGAGATGTGATTTTACTAGGGTATGTCAAGATGCCATGAATTTTACTAAGAGTTTACAAGTATGTTGAAGACCATGGTGGGATTCATATCAACTCTAATCTGGTCTTTCCAACACTGAATGCCAGGGTCCTTTCTGAGACCTCACATTACTCCCCACACTGTTATCTCTTTGTTAGTTCAGGTGGCATAGAGTCAGGCTGCATCCTCCCTTATCCTCCCTTGACACAGCTGCCCTTCTCATCTGCCCTCAGGGCTGTTCTCTCCCCAGTTCCCTAAGATTCAACCATCACCCTGCCACCTCTCATCTTTTTTTTTTTCTGCCCAGAAAGCACTAGCTAAGCAAACACAGAACATATAGAGACATTCTAGATGTTCTTATGGCCATGGTTCTTGATCTCTGGGAAATGGCCCTCCACTTCTCAGCTTGCACTTGGAGCTCCCCACTCCACACCCCCTCCCATGAGCCCTTTCTTCCATCACAGCCCCTGTTCCTAAGACCATAAAGTGGAACAGCCATTACCCCCTCTATCAAGTGGGCAATCCTTTGTCCATTTCTACTAAAGGAAAAATCATTATTAATAAATTCAAGGTTGCCAGGTGGGGGGATTCAATTTGCTATTAGAAATAATCACCCAGTACTTCATCAAGATAAAAAGCTTCTGCACTGCAAAGGAAACACTCAACAAAACTAAAAGGCAACCAACAAAATGGGAGAAGATATTTGCAAATGACATATCAGATAAAGGGTTAGTATCCAAAATCTATAAAGAAGTTACCAAACTCAACACCCAAAAAACAAATAATCCAGTGAAGAAATGGGCAGAAGACATGAATAGACACTTTTCCAAAGAAGACATCCAGATGGCCAACAGACACATGAAAAGATGCTCAATATCACTCATCATCAAGGAAATACAAATCAAAACCACACTGAGATATCACCTCACACCAGTCGGAGTGGCTAAAATTAACAACTCAGGCAACAATAGATGCTGGCAAGGATGTGGAGAAACGGGAACCCTCTTGCACTGTTGGTAGGAATGCAACCTGGTGCATCCACTCTGGAAAACAGTGTGTAGGTTCCCCCAAAAATTAAAAATAGAGCTACCCTATAACCCAGCAATAGCACTACTAGGAATTTACCCAAGGGATACAGGAGCTGATTTGTAGGGGCACATGTACCTCACTGTTTATAGCAGCACTTCCAACAATAGCCAAATTATGGAAAGAGCCCAAATGTCCATCAACTGATGAATGGATAAAGAAGATGTGGTTTATATATACAATGGAATACTACTTGGTAATGAGAAAGAATGAAATCTTGCCATTTGCAACAACGTGGATGGAATTGGAAGGTATTATGCTGAGTGACATAAATCAGTCAGAGAAAGACAGATATCACATGTTTTCACTCATATGTGAAACTTGAGAAATGTAACAGAAGACCATGGGAGAAGGAAGGGGAAAAATAGTTTCCAACAGAGAAGGAGGCAAACCGTAAGAGACTCTTAAATATAGAGAAGAAACTGAGGGCTGTTGGGGTAGGGAAGCAGGCAAGAAGGGAAAATGGGTGATGGGCATTGAGGAGGGCACTTGTTGGGATGAGCACTGGGTGTTGTATGCAAGCGATGAATCACAGGAATCTACCCCCAAAACCAAGAGCACACTGTACACACTGTATGCTAGCCAACTTGACAATAAATTATATAGAAAGGAAGGAAGGAAGGAAGGAAGGAAGGAAGGAAGGAAGGAAGGAAGGAATAAAAAGAATCACCCAGCTGTTACAGGGACGAGGGACGCCTGGATGGCCCAGTCAGTTAAGCAACTAACTCTTGATCTTGGCTCAGGTCATGATTTCCCAGTTTGTGAGTTTGAACACCACATTGGGCTCTGTGCTGACTGTTTGGAGCCTGCTTACAATTCTCTCTCTTCTTGAATACTGAGAACAAACTGAGAGCGATGGGGGTGGGGGAGAGGGGAAGGGGGGTTGATGGGCATGGAGGAGGGCATTTATTGGGATGAGCACTGTTATATGGAAACCAACTTGACAATAAGCTTCAAAAGAAAAATAAACAAGCAGACCAAAACGCACGCGCGCGCGCACACACACACACACACACACACACACAAAGAATTCTGTCTCTCCTTCTCACTGTCCCTCCCCCACTTATGCGCATATGCATGCTCTTTCTCTTTAAATAAATAAACTTTTAAAAAAGAAAAAGGAAAAGAAAAAAGAATCCCCCAGCTGTTAGCCACCAGCTACAGGAAGCAGCTTCCTGGGATCCTCTCCAGGAAGCTTTTTAAACTGGTAGAATTTCATGTCTCTGGAACAATTAGATATGTCTGTCCAAAGCCAGGGAAATAAAGGAACCAGTTGTTTAAAGTCCTTTCACTTCTCAGCAGCCACCATTTATGTTGACAGTTTTCTCTTATTTATTTGAATATCCATTCCATCTAACCCAGCAAAGTGTCTTCTTCATCACTAAGTTGTCATAGCATATGTCAAAGAGTTGGGAGTCTCCCAACAGAAACACCTTTAAGAAACCAAGGATCACAATGCCATGGGTTCACTGTGGCAGAGGGGCCAGTGGGTGGACTGGCAGTTCCTGAGGAAGCTGTTTTTACCTGGAAGGCTTCCCAGGGAATCAGGCAGAACAGTGCAAAAGTGGGAAACCATCCTGAGAAGGGGAGGGGCTACCTAATCACTCAAATGTGGACTACACGTTCAACGTCCCACCAGGCTGAAAGAACAGAGGAGCTCTGTACCCAGAGAGTCCATCTTCTCCCTTGTGAGCAAACGTTGGGACATTGCTTTAGAGCAATCAGCTGTAGGAACAATACATTTTAAAAGGAGAGAGAGTTTCTGTGGCTGGCTCCAACACTCCTTAACACCTTGCCTCAGTCATTTAACCTCAGGACGTTTCATTATCCTGATTTATAAATAAGAATAAAACAGCACCCACCTGACAGCGCTGCCTTGGGATTTGGAGGAGAGGAATCCATGAAGAGTACTTAGCCCAGTTGCCTGCACATAGTCGGGGCTAAAACAAATGGCTGTTAAATTGTTACAATTGTTATGGTTATTATTTTGTCATCTCCCTAGAAGGTCCAGCGTTTGGGGGGTGGAGAGAAAAGGAGGATTTGTCCTTGGACTGAATTGGGAAAGTAGCAATGAATTAAGAAAAATCAAAGCGGCCACACACGCTCACATGGAGGCCACCGACGTCTCAGTCCCTCCGTTTCATGGCTGGACTCTTTTGGGACTAATTACATTACAGTGTGACCAGAGAAAAACCTGGACAATAGCCCAAACCTCTAAAGCGTTTTCTAAGCCTTTTCTTCTCTTTAATTCTCAAGTTTTAAAACAATAACATAACTGTAATGGAGCATCATATTAAAAGACTTGAATTAAACTAGACCTCAGAGTCTCAATAAATAACCTAACTTTACAGTTACCCCTCTGAGATGCACGCAAGCCTTGGTTGGAGCAGCTGACTCCTTTCCAGGGTAAGCAATAAACCCAGCTTTGTCTTATAAGAAAAATAAAACAAACTTAAAACAAACCAAAAAAAAAAAACAAAAAACCCACAACAGTTGGGTGTGCATTGACTCTAGGGCATATCCCTCCCTGTTTCCCAGACTGAAGAGAGTCAGGGTGACACGGACTCCTGAAATGCCCCTCTTGGGGGCCTTGAAAAAAAATTTCCATGTTCCACATCGTTTTTGACAGTTTAACTATGAAGTGTGTGGGCAGATTGACATGGAGACCCAAAACTGGTTGGTTTCCAAAGAAAATTACCGTAAATGGGAAACCTGAATATAGCTATTCATCCTTGGGTCTTGGGATATGAATGAATCATTAATTAGGGCCAGGAAAATAAAATGGTGCTGTCTCAGACAGGATGGCAGAAAGGAAAGACTTTCCCTAAGCAGCGTGAGCTCCTTACAGGCAGGGACCATGGCTGGTACCCAGCCCAGATCCAGACACATCGTGGATGATCCACAAATGGGGAATGAATGAAAACCAGATTGGTGTCAAAAGATTTGGGTTTGAGCCCCCGCTCTACCATTTCTAGACAGCACAATCATAGAAAACTCCTTTCGAATTCCAGATTTCCACCTCCGTAAAGCAGAAATTAAACACACGTCTCTTAAAATCACTTAGAGAATTTTATAAGCTAATTCAGATGAAACTTATTACAAGCCACAAAAATAGTTTGCAGAAGAAAGGGAGAAGGGAAATTAACATTCCCTTGATGCCTGGTACTTGCTAAGCACACTGACAAAGACTTTTCATATAGGTTACTTTGTATAATAGAATACAATGTGAATTACTATTAAATATTCATTAGTGAGTGTGTGTTGATGGACTTGTTTTCTAGGTGGATTCAGTTCTTTCCCTCAAATCTGTCATCCCTTTGCTGAGGAAGCAGCTGCTTCTAGACTGGCGCTGCTCAAAACCTGCCTGTGGCTCCCACAGCCTGGGATTAGCAGCATCCTACAGTGGGGATGCTAAGAGCCGTGTCCCCTGACCCCCGACCCCACCACCAGGTGGATCAGGTACCTGAATATGGGGAGGCCGGGGATAACATGGGTAACTCAATTCAGGGGAACTGTATCATGGCTTCTCATAAAATGCCGAGGGCCTTTGATTTCTGACAGCCTCTTTTAAATCTAAATTTGTCCTGGGAGGTAAAAACAAACAAGTCAAATTAGCTGTGAACAAACAGTTCAATAATGAACCTGAAAAAGACAACCCAACTTACATTTTAGGCTCAAACAAAACTTTGAGAAAGATCTGTTTGGCTTCCTCATGTCACCTGCTTTTTACCCACTCCCACATTCTCTTTCTAGAAGGTGGTAAAAGGATTACCAGCAAGTAAGACTCCTAAACTTATTCAAGAAAGGACAAACACCCACCTACCAGCAATGCTGTAAGAACTAAACTAGGTAATATATTCAAATAAAAATAACTCCCATTTACTAAGCACTTGCTACATGCCAAGCGCTGTGTCAGGTGCTTTGTGTGCGGGTGACATCTCTAGGAACTAAGTATTATTATCCCCATTCTACAAATTAGGAAACTGAGGTCCAAAGCAGATAAATAATTCGTCCAAGATCACAAAGGTATATTAAGTAACAGACCTAGAATTGAAATCAAATCTGACTCTCAAATCTGTTCTCAACCAATACACCACTTCTGTGGCCCATCTATTGCTTCTTATGCTTACAACCAGTCAGTAAATATTACGTCTGCTCTCCCCCCAACCTTGGAAACACCAGTAAGGGAAAGCTTAACCAGTTCCTTTCATGAAAACGCACCCATCAATTTAAACATGTATGTGTGTGTATGAATATGTGTGTGTATGAATATGTGTATCTGTGATCACTATTGTTCTCTCTGATCACCGATGGACTTGGAAATGTTTTTCTCACGAGAACATACACTGAACAGGGTTTGGCAGTCACGCAGTTTCCAATCACTTTTTTGGGTGTGGAAGAATAAATAATGGTTTACAGTATCTGAGAGACCCGTTTAAATTCTAATTCTACCTCCTCCCGGCTATATCAGGAGGGATTTCAGCTGCACACAACAGAAACCATCTTTATCGGAAAGAGCCTGTTGAAAGGGAGTCTCTCAGGACGGCTGGGAGGGCAGGAGATCCAAGCTTGTCTATACTGTAGGGACCAAACCAAGCAAGGCCCAGCCAGGACACTCTCCCCCCCGCCCATACCCAGAACATTCTGCTTAGGAAGCCACACTTGCCCCGCTGGCACTCATTCCACGCTGACACTGTGAATAATCCCTGATTCTTCCTGCATCTGAGGGCCTCTCCTTCCAAGTCAGAATCCCAGGCAGGAGCATTTGTCAGCTGGCTCAGGCCACAAGCCTGCCACCTTGCTGCCAGGGAACTGGAAGAGGGTATATCTGTCCTCGAAGTCTCCACTCCTACTATGGAGCTGGATAGGTCACCAATATCCCATAAATGTTAACTCCCTTCGCACCTTTCCCCTCCTGGCCTCGTCCCCGAGGATGAATGAAGCTCACTGAGTCTACCAGTCTTCTGCAAACAGCTCAGCCCCTGGCCAGCCTCCGAGAAGAACAAGTTGGTTGACAGAGAGCCATCCCATCTTGACACCTTCCCCACTCTTTGTTAGAGTGGCTGTTTGCTTTCCGATGGCCACAGGATGTAAAAAGTGTATAGTCTCTGAACAGTTTTAATGTTTTTTATTTATTTTTTTTTTTTGAGACAGAGAGAGACAGAGCATGAGAAGGGGAGGGGCAGAGAGAGAGGGAGACACAAAATCCAAAGCAGGCTCCAGGCTCTGAGCTGTCAGCACAGAGCCCAACGCGGGGCTCGAACCCATGAATGTGAGATCATGACCTGAGCCGAAGTCGGAAGCTTAACCGACTGAACCACCCAGGCACCCCAGTCTCTGAACAGTTTTAAACCACTGGTCACAAAGGATGTTATTAGCATTCTGCTAGAAATTTAATTACAGAAAGGCAGCAAATCAGTGCTGGAAGTACTCTGAGAATTTCTTTCAGAAGGAACAAGGAATGCAGAGAAAGCATTACATTTGACATCAAGTGATGTAAGTTCAAGGCTGATGTCTCCTGCTAACTAGTGTGTCCTTGGGCTTGTCGTTTCACCGTTCTGTGTCTGTTTACTCACCTGAGAGACGGAGGAAATAATATTTCCCAACCAACTTGCAGTACAAGAGCCAAGTGGGCACCATGGAAGGAGCTGCCCAGGCACGAGTTTGGCTTTGCAAGGGCAGAAATGTGGTTGTGTAAGGGACGGGCAGAGAGTTGGAAGGCACCAGAGCTGTACCTCACCCTTCTCTGCTCAGGCCAGAGGCAGATCTGATACAGGTTTCCCTGGCCACTTGCCCCAGTATGCCTCCATTTACAGGTTTCTCCCTCCCCATGAACAGAGTGCCTGGGAAGAATCCTGCCTCCTTAAAGCTAGATTCACTCTCTCCATTGAGCTTTCAGTAGCTCGTCCTGAGGCATAAACTTTTAAAAAATGTACCATTTTGGTATTTCTTTTCCTCTTGCTCTGGGTATATCATCCTGGATCTCACTGTGGAATAGTTAATGTGGCTAACACGGTATAGGAGAAATTGCATTTAATCCCAGATGATCACTTATACACTCTCATTCATTCGCACATAGAGGGATCCCCTTTTAAGAGAATGACTTTATGCTCGCCCCACCCCCCCCCCCCACTCCACACTGGAATGAAGTAACCATTTCCAGAAGAAAATTGCACAGAGCCAAGGTTTGCTTCTTTCTGAAGCTGGAAAGTAGTTTGATAAAAATGAATGGCATCTCAAATTTGAAATGAAAAAACGGCTTAGTTATTCCTAAGGATGAAATGCAGTGGAAAAAAATAATATTTCTTCCCTTTTTAAGATACCTCAGGCTACCTTTTTTCTCAGAAGTCTAACTTTTAAGTTAAAAAAATAATAATTTGTATACCCATCAACATTCTTAGTTCTAAGGTGCCATGTTCATACTTTCATTTTCTCCTTTATTGTCTACTGGAATCAAATAATTTGCCAGCTTCATATTAGAAAGGAAATAGAAAGAAAACAAAAGATCCACAATTGTTCCTAAATATCCATTGCCACTCAAGTGACATTTTAAAAACACAATTTAAACAATATGAATCTTTTCAAACCCCAGAGTTTAAGAGTAAACAGTGACCCATCTCTGACAAGACAACATATAGAGAGATGGGAAATAAAATCACTCGTTGAACAATAATTTTATAAATCATCTTCAGAGAAGCTCTACTATAGAACGTTGCTTTATACATAGGATCAGAGATTTTCAGAGCTGAATGAAGACTCCCTTCATATTTGGGTGAGCAAATTGACTTGTAACAGTCAAATGACTTGTCCAAGTGTTACCGAAGCCCAACTTCAGCTGCTCATCACTTGAAAGACCAACACTCAAGAGATGAGTTTTGATTGGGAAGGAATATGAGCTTTATTCAGAAGGCCAGCCTCCTGGGGAGAAGGCAGACTCCTATCCAAAGGCCAACTCCAAGGCATCTGCCTGGCCCAGTTTCTGAAAGGTCTTTAACCAGTTAAGGGAGTGTAGGGGTCTGTGATATTCCTTGATTACATGCTGACTGGATGATGTCAGCTACAGAGTTATCTCTGTGCTCAGAGGTTATGCAGGAACTTCTAGTTCCTTGGTGCCCTGGGAAGAAGGGGGTCAGATTGTGTAAGAAGATCTGGTTCCTTGGTTCCCAGGGGTTGTACAAGAGTACTGTTCTTTCTGCAAAGGGCAATGCACAAAGGGAGGTCAGTAAAGTCATTTGTGTGATCTTAAAAAAGAAAAACATTTTGCTAGAAGATTGCTGAACTAATCAAAAAGCTAAGAGGGGTTCAAACAGATTTGCTGGCCTCTGTGGCCTGGGGACGTTCTGATCCTTCATTCCCCAAGGCCAGTGGTCAGCAAATCTCACATAAATAAATAAATAAATAAATAAATAAATAAATAAATTCTGTTATACATCACAGGTCTTAAGTCAGCAAGCAAGGAGTGTGTTACCTTGAAGCAAGTTAACCCTTAAGACCAGCTAGAATGCTGTTACACCAGGTCCTCTAGTGATAGTGACCAAGGGAGAAAGGGGATGCACCCACATCTTCTGACACTGGGATCCTTCCACCGCCCCACCTGTATACAGCAAGAATTGACTTATTGTCACCCAAATTGCTACATGAAAGGTAAAACACCTCAAAAGCACTATACCAGGACAAACGAAGCTTACCTAATAAAGAGAGAAAGGTCAAAAAACACTTGGCTGGAAGAGAGTCATTTCTGGTGGTGATGGATTTTAGTCTAATTTGTACTAGAGAAGCAAGAATGTATAGACTTCTCTTTTCTCTCAACTCTGTCCGACCACTAGCTTTTCATTATCAGACATACCCAATTTGTTTAATGTTCTGGCCAACCCTAATTTGTGTTTATAAATATTTCAACAATCAAGATTTTAAAATTTGTTTTGAACCTAAAATCATTAATATTATTATAACCTCAACTTACAAACAGGTTGCATTCAAAAGTTCATTTGCCCGCCATTTTTTTAATGCTTATTTATTTTTGAGACAGAGACACACACACATACAGTGCAAGCGAGGGAGGTGCAGAAAGAGAGGGAGACACAGAATCCAAAGCAGGCTCCAGGCTCCAAGCTGTCAGCACAAAGCCCGACACAGGGCTCGAACCCACCAGCTGTGAGATCATGACCTGAGCCAAAGTCAGACGTTTAACCGACTGAGCCAGCCAGGCTCGCCTGCCCACCTTTTTTTTTTTTTTAAGATTTTTATTTTTAAATAATCTCTACACCCAGTGTGGGGCTAAAACTCACAGCCCTGACATCAAGAGGCACATAGTCTACCAACTGAGCTGAGTTGGTCTACCATCAGAGGCTCCTGGCCATTTTTAGAACCCAGAACTTGCCTTCTATCAGACACCATTCTACAAGTGGGAACTGGATTTCCAGCTTGTTCTTCCCAACGGTCTAAATCCATATTGCACTAAAGTAGCTCATCTATAGCTCAATGACTGCATAGGACCCTGGAATAGGAGGCTCTCCCTTCCCTCTTCCTCTTTCATTCCTATGGAGAACAATACTATTCCCTTCCTTCCTCTATCCCACCCCTCAGTTTAAAAAAAACAATTGTAATTGAAAAAAGAAAAAAAAAACAGAAAACAGATATGAAATTCCAACTGTCAGATCAAAGCACAAGCAAATTCCACAGTGGTCATGCACCAGTTGTTTTCTTTTCAAACTCCCTTCTGCTCAGACCAATGGGCTGTGGACCTTGTGCATTAGCAATTAAAGAAGATTTTGTATTACAAAGAAGGTTCCTGAAAATTCCACCACATTTCTCTTCATTCCAAGATATTTAGTTAAATAGCTTATACATGCCACAGTGTATACAGGTATATACAGACCCATATAGGCTTCGGAGTCAGACCAAACGTGAGCTTAAATCCCTGCCCTAGCACTGTCTAATGTGCCATGTATCAAGGATATTGAACATTTGGAAACCCTTAGATCTGGCATTTGGTGTTTCCTATGATTTGGCTCTAGTCTCCCTTTTGAAATTCACCTTCCATCACTTTGCTGCAAGGAGCTATTACAAGCTCTTCCCCAAACTTGCTAGCTTCCAGTATCATTTCTTTTCTCTGGCAGGAATCCCTGACACATCATATTTACTTGTCCTCCAATTCCTACTCCAAGTCTACCTCCCCTGTGCAGCATTTCTGATTCTTTTCTAGTTGTGATTTTTCCAGGCTATCATATTCTGATTGCATTCTAGTTGTGTATGTTACTTGTGTTTTACTAAATATCAGACCCCTGGAGACAGAGCTTATGGCTCGCACATCTTGTCCTTTCTGCAATGGCTCACACACAGTCTTTCATGCCATGGGTATTCACCAAATAGTTGTTGAATTGAATCGAATCGTGAATTAAAGACTCCTAATTTACACTGCAACTGGTAAATGCCCCGTCACCAATATGCCCACCCCAATTAGAAAGTAGGGGAAGGTTTTAAGTAGTAACCAAAGGAATAGCAATCTTTGGAAGATTTCTTTCAAGCCTTAATTCTTCATGGTCTCATGGGGTGAAAAAGAGGGGATGTCAGCTCTCTTTCATAGGAGAATGGAGCAAGAATGAAGAAAAGGCAAACTCTGCTATCCCTCACCCCCAGACTGGGGCCTCCTGCTCACCAAGCCCTATTCTCATTACAGATTGGTTTCCCAAGTATGTTGAAAGGAACAGTCACAAATACTTTCTGCACCTAGGAGTACCTTGGAAACCCTTCATCTGCCTATTCTTCATCCTGCCATCAAAAGTACTTGTAACCACCAGGGATTTTCCCTCTGCTAACTAAGAAGGACATAAGTCTAATCGTGTGCGATTGTTTTACAAAATCACCCATTTACTTCTCCTGGCAAACCCCTCTGATTTGTCAAAACCCATCTCAGATGCCATCACTCCTGTAAGACTTTCCGTGACTCCTCATTCATTGGACAACTGTTCATTAAGCGCCTGTAATATGCTTATCACTGTGCTTAGTTCTGGATGTACAGTGCTGAGCAGGATGAACATGGTTCATACTCTGTGGATTTCATGTCTAGTACAAGGTTATGTAGAGGCTTATAACAGTGAGATTCAACCTTGTGGGAAATCCAAACAGGTTTCTTTGAGGAAGCAGTGTTTTCCACTTTGCCTCTCTCTGTGTTGCCCTTGCCTACAGCAGTAATCACAGAGTTGGGGGACTAGGGACCCAATCTACCTGTGCATCAAAGATAGGATCACATGTCAATGACATAATAGCCTCAGAGCCTGGCACATGGCAGTGCCCCAAAACTGAAATGAGTGACCCAGCCCTGGGCCCAGCCCTGGTTCACAAGTAGATGATGGTCACCTGGGAAGGACAAATATCAGCACATCATAACCCTAACAAATCAAAGAGATGTCAGGGGTGAGTTTTGGGGGGATACTTAGACATGGCTCTGTGTGACCTTTCCAGCAGGTCAAGGTGAACTTGCATCCCAGTCACTTACCCATTAGGTCATCATCCTCTTGTCCTGACATAGGTGTAGCCATAAAACTATGCCTTCAATTTGAATGGTCTGACTTTGAGATTAGAAGGAACCCACACCTCAAAAACATTAAAGATGCTCTCTGCTCCCAGCACGTCCCTTTCCCACTGCTTGCCAGCAGCTAAGGTTTTTAGATGCAGAGCTGTGTTGTTTTCTCCTTGGCAAGACAGCAGTGGGTGATA
This sequence comes from Cryptoprocta ferox, assembly GCA_028646485.1. Taxonomy (NCBI): domain Eukaryota; kingdom Metazoa; phylum Chordata; class Mammalia; order Carnivora; family Eupleridae; genus Cryptoprocta; species Cryptoprocta ferox. Next base: position 16,197,430 of record CM053577.1, read on the forward strand.
AGTCAAGTTACTGCCCTTGCCCCATGTGCAAAGCTGTTTCTTGGCCTTTCTAGAAAAAGTTGTCTTCCCGTTCCAGTTATTTTATCCCATACGAGGAAAGAACTCTTGGGGGCCATCAAAATCTTCTCTGGTACCAGCACAACCTCCAGAGAATTTGCTGTCTTTCTAAAAGGCACACAGAATTAATTAGTACTAAATTAATTATGGAGGACTGAAAACAATTGCCAACAGATGAATTGCTTTAAACTGGCTTGTTTGTACTCACATTGTGTGTTCTTCAAGAGATACTGCTCCATCAAGGAACTTTCCAGCATCAGGCTTAGCAAAGACCTTGAAAAGGTTGAATGGCCTGGAGCCAGCAGGAAGTAAACAAATTCCCCTTTCTAAATCTTGTCTCAGAGGTATTTGAACTCCTACCAGCTGGGATCTGGCCAAGACTGTTAATAGCTGAAAAGAGAGAGACTTGATAAGAAGTTCTAAAGAATCATAAACCAGAATGATTTTCTCATTTGGGGACCTATTATTTATTTTTTTTTTGAGGGGGGACCTACTATTTTAAAGTATTTATTTATTCATGCATCCAATCACTCATTTGTTCATGGATTTTACAGCATTCACTATGACAGACTGTGCTAAGTGACAGGGACACAGAGTCATATATGCACATCTCTCCATCCATCTCAAGAGACAGAGGAACAAACACTGGGGAGAAGAAACGAGGGAACCATGTGTGCCACCTTGCAGGAGCAGCAAGGAGGAGTTCCCAAACTAGACGGTTCCTCGGAGAGGTGACACAGAGCTGCGTTGTAAATAGGGCACAAGAGTTCACCAGCCAAGAAAGGAGGCAGGCATTGCAGATACAGGACACATGAGTAAAGCACTTAACTTCTGTAATCTTCAGTTTCTTTAGGTATAAAGTGAGAGGCAGAGGCGTACCCCCCACCTACTGAAGGGATTAGAGTGAGCACAATGCCTGACGATCACAGATCCTCCAGAGGATCCTAGTTCCCAACAGTGGGGGGTGGATTGATGGCCCTTCCTTCTTGCTCTTACCCATTCCTGCTGCTGGCTTGAGTGTGTCCTTCTAGCATTCATGGCTTAGTATTAGCCCGTAGCCAAGCAATAAAAAAGTGTAGCAGCGGAAGCAAATTGATGAATCACAAGCCACAGATCATGCAGACAAGCAGCAGTTAAGCACACTGGCTTGAAATTAGAATTGTTTGTGGTAAACCCACATCCGTCCCTTAATGAAGTGCCTTCAAGCGCTGGATTCTAGTGAATCTCTTTTTTTTAATTGTGGTAAAATACACATAAAATTTGCCATGTTCATTTTTTTTTTAATGTGTATTTATTTAGTAGAGCAGGGGAGGGGCAGGGAGAAAGGGAGAAAGAGAATCCCAAGAAGACTCTGTGCTGTCAGTGCAAAGCTTGACATGGGGCTTGATCTCACAACCCTGGGTCATGACCTGACCTGAAATCAAGAGTCGGACACTTAACTGACTGAGTCGCCCAGGCGCCCCTACCATCTTAATTTTTAAGTACACAGTTCGGTGGTATTGAATACCTTCATTTTGTACAACCATCACCACCAGCCATCCCCATAACTCTTTATTTCTCAAACTGAAATTCCATACCCGTTAAATAATAACTCTCCATCTTCCCCTCCCTCCAGGTCCTGGCAACCACCATTGTACTTTCTGTCTTTATGATTCTGACTACTCTGAACTTTCTCATATAAGTGAAATTATACAATATTCTATGTGTGTGTGTGTACATGTGACTGGCTTATTTCACTTAACATAATGTCCTCAAGATTCATGCATTCTCTTCTTTTTTTAGGCTGAATAATATTCCATTGTGCGTGTGTGTCATATTTTGTTTATCCTTTCATCCATCGATGGACAAAGATTGCTTCCGCGTTTCAGTTATTGCGAATAATGCTGCTGTGAACATGGTGTACAAATATCTCTTCAAGACTCTGCTTTCAGTTCTTATGGGTCTATATTCAGAAGTGGAGTTGCCAGATCACATGATAACTCTATTTTTAAGTTTTTGAGGAACTGCCATACCGGTTTCCATAGCAGATACACCATTTTACATTCCTACCAACAGTGCACAAGGGCTCCAATGTCTCCATGTTCTCACTAACACTTACTTTCTGTTCATTTGTGGGGGTTTTTGGGTTTTTTAAATATTTTATTTTTAAGTAATCTCTGCCCCCAACATGGGGCTTGAACTCACAACCCCATGGTCAAGAGTTGCACGGTCTTCCAACTGAGCCAGCCGGGAGCCCCTTTTCTGTTCTTTTTATAGTAAGAAAAGAAAAGCCATTCTAATGGGTATAAGGTGATATCTCATCATAGTTTTGATCTGCAATGATTAGCTGAACATCTTTTCATGTGCTTACTGGACATTCGTGTATCTTGTCTGGAGAAATGTCTCTTCAAGTCCTTTGCCTATTTTTAAGTTGGGTTGTTTGTCTTTTTGTTGTTGAGTTTTAGGAGTTTTCTATATATTCTGGATTTAATTGTCAGATACATAACTTGCAAATATTCACCCCCCCCCCATTCTGTGGGTTGCCTTTTTACTCTTCTGATGGATAAATTTTTAAAATTTTTATGAAGTCCAATTTGTCTATTTTTTCTTTTGTTACCTATGCTTTTGGTGTCATATCCAAAAAATCATTGCAAATCCAGTGTCGAGAAGTATTTGTCCTATGTTTTTTTTCTCAGAGTTGTATTGTTTTAGGTCTTACATTTAGGTCCTTGATCCACTTTGAGTTAATTTTTGTGTACAGTGTGAGGTAAAGGTCCAGCTTCATTCTTCTGCACAAGGATACCCAGTTTTCTCAGCACCATTTGCTGAAAAGCAGACTCTGTCTCTTTTTACAGCACTTTGAACTTCACATCTGCTACCTGGTTTGATCTTTCTAACAATCACGTCAGGCAAATACAATGAGTATTTTGGTTTCTTTATTGTTAAGTGCATGTCTTTATTGCTGAGGGACTGAGAAATCACATCCCTTGTTCAAGTCACACAGTTGGTTAGTGGCAGAGCAGAGACTAAAATTATAGACAGCACAATGTCACCAGATCATGCTTTTCTGAACTTCTTACTTGGTTACGCCCTGTGTTAGGAGAAAAGGGGTTAGCCCAAGGTTAAATCAAGAAGGAAGGTCTATAAAGCCCAAATCACATTCATAAATCAGAAGACTTTTCTTTGTGCTTTAGTTTCCTTGGATGTCAAATGAGATTGTTAAACAAGAATTCCCAATGTTTCCCCTAAAGTACTCCTAATGCCAGAAGAACATGAATAAGCACTTGCTTTACATCTAAGAACCAAGAAACCCAGCCCAAAGCAGCCCTCTGCAAGACAGAAGTTTCTTTGAAATTCCTTGTTTTCACTAATAAGAAGTCATGTGCAGGTCTGCATTTTGCTTCATAATATACTTGGATTAGTTTTAATATAAACATAAATTAGTAAGCTTATCCCATATAAATCTCTGGCTAAAATGGATTATCTAGGTGATACATGGCCTTATCCTGTGGGTGTTTTTGTACTCCCTGTCACTCAGCAGTGTACTAACAGGTGCACGCACCCCAGTGTGAGATGCAGACAATTATAAATCTCTTAAATCTCCATCTCCATATCCTATCATCCTCCACTTGGGCTTCAAATAAAAAGATATGAAGTCAGGGGCAGCTGGATGGCCCAGTCAGTTAAACCTCTGACTCCTGATTTTGGCTCCGGTCTTGATCTCATGGTTCATGATCTTGATCATGATCTCAGGTCATGATCACGGTCATGGTCTCAAGTCATGAACTCACAGTTCTGGAGTTGGAGCCTGGCCCCAAGTTGGGCTCTGCACTAATACTGCAGAGCCTGCTTCGGATCCTCCGTCTCTGTCTCTCTCTCTGCCCCTCCCCTGCTCGCGCTCACACTGTCTCTCACTCTCCCTCTCTCTCTCTCAAAAATAAACACACAAAAAAAGTTTCTAACGGTGTGAAGTCACACTCATCTTTGATAATGAGTACTGAGTGAACAATTAAAAGTAATGATTTTTACATTTATATAAGCTCCAAAATGAGCAGACCCCCCACATGTACCCATATCAGCCTGGCCCGGGACCCAAGTGTCTCCTGAGAGAAGATCAACCAGGTGCAGAGTAAAGAGTTGCCTACCTGAAAGTAACACCTGCTCCATGCTGAATGAATTAGTACCCCATTGATCTTCGGAGTAGCATGCAACAACAAAGACTTCAGATTAAATGTGAACTACTACTCCATCGCTTACTAAGCACTAAGCAAGTCTATTGTCAGCTTCTTATGAAAAGCATCCATGCTTCTTTTCATACCTCTTAGTAACCAAAAGGTTATCTAAAATTGTATGTAAGCTCTTGCTTTCATGGAAGTCCCTAGTGCATGTATAGGCATCTATTCAGTTTGGGGAATCTTCATATGTCAGAGCTCCAGTTACAGTGCTGAGACTTTCTAGCCTCCCAATTTTCTAAACGTGCAGTGCTGAGATTAAGATGGAGGGCGATAGTTATAGAAATCTTTTTTAAATCTCTGAGATGCTTCATTTACCTAGATTTTCATTATGTCTTAACTGTAGGGCAGTTTAGTGTATTACAAAAGGCCATTTGCATAAAAACATTTATTTGTTTCCTTGAAATTTTGTTAACAGGGGAAAAAAGAATATAGGACAGGATATAAACCCTTTTCACATAAACAGATATTGAAACGTAATCTAAGAGCCCTGTGTAGCGTGAGGTCCTGATCTCTATGAAGTTGCTTATATTTCCAATTTTTAAAAAGGATCATCTCTGTAAGAGTTAAAAATGCTTCAATTGAATAATATAATTTTAATTACTTATGTTTCCGTAATTACCCATCCATCTTTACCCGTCTCTGATATATATTATGCTTGAAAGTGCATTTCTTTGAAACTAAATGTTCCTTTGGGACCAAAGTCACAGTGTATAGAGCCACAAGGTTAATTCATTTCTAGGGGTCATCTCCCCTAAGTATTGTAAAATACTTACAATACTTACAATATTAGTGTTGACAGACACTGTAAATAAGGGCATTTTCTCATTCATCTCTCATTCTCGCATTTAGGAGAATCCTGTGAGCACTTCTCACTGCATGAGAATCCACAGCAGAAAATAAAGCTTTTTGTTTTTGTTATTTGTTTTTGTTTTACTAATGTGACTCATTAAGCTTTATAAGATCAATCCAGGCGAGGGTAACAAAACCATCCACAACCATTTTTCCCCAGGGCACACACATCCAGGTAGCTGCAGACTTTACACCTGCTGGCCTCTGCTCACACTTTTTTCTTTACCCTCTAAAAAGACTGGCTGCATTCAACCTTACTTTCTTCCACCTCACTCTTTAACAGAAGTGCCCTCTGGTGTTACTCTTGATTTTAGCAACCAGAATCATTGGCTTTTGGGTCCTGTTTCAAAGTGCTTAATGGTGATAGTTTTATCCTGTTTCTCTCAAGTAGCACCTAGAGATAAATTAGAAGTACAAGACATAAATAAAATAAAATAAAATAAAATAAAATAAAATAAAATAAAATAATAAAATAATAAAATAAAATAAAATAAAATAAAAAATGCCTAGAAGCCAGACTCTCTAACCGACTTACTCAATAAAATGCTGATAAGTATCTTCTCCCAGTGCGTCACACTCTCCAGTAATGGACTTGGAGGTAAGACAACTTCCTCATCTGAGAGACAAAGAAATCAGGACACAAAGAAATTAAATGATTTGCCAAGGCGACATAATGAGTTGAGTTTATCATCTAGCTCCTCTGCTAACATATAATAAAAGGAGCTAAAATTCCCTAAGTGCTTCTCATGGGCCAGGCACTAGGCTAAGTCTGTTACACACATTCTCTTATTTGAGCTCCACACCAATGTTCTGAAGTAGGCAATATCATTATATCTATTTTACAGACAGAGAGAAATGATTTGGGAGAGGGCTTGAGGAAACTCATGTGCTCGGGGTCACACAAACACAGGTTTGGAATTAGGCAGCCTGATTCCAGAACCTATTGTTTGAAGCCACTGCTTACTTCACTGCCTTTATAGAAATTGTATGCATAGCTGTTGATATGTAGCTATATAGGTACAGATACATGTATACAGGGTAGACCAAAAAGCAAGATAGGGTATTATTTCACATATTTTAAAATTTAAATAAGTAGCATCATGTTTTAGAACAGAAAAAGAAACAGATGAAGGAAACTCATGGATCAAGATGGATTGAGTGTACACAAACCCTTTTTCTGAATAGGGAACTCTAAACCATGTCTAAGAATGTTTGCACTTGGGCACAAACATAAGGACTTTGGGGGAAAGGAGGGGGTTGGGTTGGGATGGGGTGCTGGGGCAGCCACTGGATGGCTGGCAAAATTCCATTTCTTGACCTTGATGGTGGATACGTGGGTGTTTGCCTTGTAACAAGTCATTGAACTCAGTAAGAAATACCAAAACATAAATAAATAAGAGCATAACTGCATGTACCTGGGGTAGATGGGGGAAGGGGGGAACAAGTGCCTAATATCCATTCCATCTTCTTTCTAGAGCACCTTCCTACGCTATGGAGACATAAACACTAAAGACTGTATCTCCCAGGCTCCTTGAAAACCAGATTCCTGGTCGTGATTTAGATTTTGTCAATCAAATATCACAGAATTGGAGCAGAGGCCAGGCTTCTGTGTTCCTGCCAGCAAGCCTGGTTGTAAAGACATGTGGCTTTTCTGTAGCAGCATTGGCAGAGGTCCTGGGCTCTGGTCACTGGCTTTGAGGTGCTAAGAGCAGGGCATGAGACAGAGGGCGTCCATTTGTGCAGCTTGCTGCAGGCACAGTGTGGTTTCTGAAGGAGCTGGCAGCAGCTGCTGCGGCTTCTGATAGTGGTGACCTCCTGATTACAGTAGTTGCTTATCCTTATCTTGGTGGCTTTCTAATGTGGCAGTAGTGGGATGGCAATGGAACCAGGAGCTTTCTGATCATAGAAGGAGTAGGTCTATTGGTGGCTTATGCAGGCTTTGCACAGATTCATGGGGCCAAGCAAACAAATATTGAAGTCCAGGGCTTGCCCAGGGTGGGGGGTGCTAATAAATCTCGTGCTGTTTGGATCGGTGTCCTGAGGGTAGGGTGACCCAAGGGTAAGGTCAACTACAGTAAACCAGTCCTCAAACAGACTACAGTTCACCTTCAAACTTCTACACTGTCAAAAATATCTCAATTCCTAAAATGTAATGAAAGTAATCTGGATTCATGGCTACAAAGTGCCTGATATAAGCAAATGAAAGTCATTTCTGGAGGAAGGAAACACCATCCTAGACTTCTTATTGTTTCAGCAATAGTTTTCAAAATATAATGCCCAGGGCACTGACAAAGATAACCGAGCACATGAAGAAATAAGACAATGAGGATGAGAAGCAGCAAGAACATACAACGGACACAGAAAACACAAAGAAGCTCTAGATCAGTGCTCTAATGGAACTATGATGCAGGCCACAAACGTGGGCCACATACAGAACTTTAAATTTTCTAGCAACCACATTGAAAAAGTAAAAAGAAACAAGTGGAATTAATTCTTAAAATAGTTTGATTTATATCAGTATATTTTAACTCAAATTTTTATTTAACCTAAATTTTTATCTCAACATGTAATCAATGTAAAAATTAATAATGAGATATTTGACATTTTTATACTAAATCTCCAAAAACCCAGTATGCCTTTTACCCCTACAGTACACCTCAATTCAGACTAGCCATAGTTCAAGTGCTCAGTAGCCAAATGTGCCTAGTAACTACTGTATTGAGTCCTGTAGCTTTAGATTTTAGAATTATCAGGTAGGGATGTTAAAATAACTATGCTTACTATGTTTAAAGAGATTTTAAAAAGTGAGATTGAGAGCCTTCAATATAGAACTGAAAATTATATAAAAGGTGACACAGGATATTTGAAATATGGAACAATCTCTAACTGTAAAATTGAATAGCTGAAATTAAGAATTCAGTAGATGCCGTTAATAGCGGATTATACATGCCTCAAGAGAGAATAGGTCAACTGGAAGGTGTATCAGAAGAAATTATCTAGAATAAGGCACAGAAAGATTGAAGGGTGGAAAAAAATATAAAAGAGTAGGAGCCAGAGCAGACACAGCGAAATGGTTTACCCCACATTTAACTGGAATCCTAAAGGGAGAGATAAAAGAAGAGAGAAGAAGTCACATGTGAAGAAATAATAGCTGAGAATTTTTCAAAACTGATTAGAAGTCTGTTGTCAATTTGATTGTTTTCCCATTGAAGGTAGTCGTATCAATAGTTGCTTTTACATTTTTTCTCTTTCTCTCTTTGAAGATCTGGAAGATTTCCTGCAATTTCACTGCAATATGCCTAGGCATGAGTTTATTTTTATATATCCTACTTGGAATTTGTTGTGTTTCCAAACATTGAGGATTCATGTTATGAGATTAATTAATGTCCTCACATAGTTTAATATCAGTTAAGTCATGGACTTTCTTTGGCAGGGCATATCTGTGGGAAATCCTTGCAGTCTATTTGAGGTTGTGTTCTTCTGGATAAGTAATCACACATGGAACTCTACTAGCCAGAAACCATCTTCAGGTTATTTTGTGGCTTGGAGATTCCTGGGTTGGTCAGGCAGAGTAAATTCTAAACCAAATGCCAAATGAGGACAACCTATAATTATTAATTCTTGGGGGAGTTTTTTATTTGTTTGTGTTATTTTTACACATGAAAACCAGACCACAACAGAAACGTGTGGCTGCTGTGTCCTTTTATATTTTCTCCCTGTGTCCTGAGCAGACCTTTTTCTAATCCACCTTGTCACTGTATCTCAGCTTTATATGTTTTCTCAATACCAATTCCTCACCTTGATAAAGCCCATAGCCTCACCTCTCATCCCTGAAAGGAGTAAAATCTAAACCCCCAGCATACTGAGGCCAAGAACTTGCACCTTCCTTTCCTACCCTTCCACCAATGCCTGGACAAGCCACGGTGTCCTACCTTTGCTTACCACCCTGCTTTTCAGTTCTTTTTCATGTTTGGCCCTTAGGAATTCCCCTCTCATGTAAACTCAGCTGTTACATATCCCTCTCACTTTGCAGAATCAGAGCCGGAACTCTAAACCTAAAATGTCATATCTCTCAGTTAAAGATGTATAAATCCATCCTGAATCGTAACCAGTTAAGACACACAGGAATAGCAGCAATGAATGCCTCTTGTGTGGTCTTATCCAGATTAAACTTCAAGAGAATAAACTCTAATCTGACCTATGTGAACTGCGTGAACTTTATTATAGCAATATAAAGGTAAACATTAGATTTTCTCTATATATTTCCCTCTTCCCTTTTCCCCATCTTCTCAGGGGTGATCCACGGCACGTAGAAAATAGAAATGATTCCTTTCTTTTTTCTAAAATTTTAAGCTCTGAAAGAAAAGCCTAGACAGTGTCCTCAAGAAACATCAAGAGGAAATTTCCCCCATACTAGAGATGGCGCAAAGAAGATGGTGATAAATAAGTCGGAGAACTCTTAGGCAAGGGTTCATTGTATGAATGACAACAGTGCATCACCTGATACCTCTCTCCTCTTGATGATTCATGTAATTCTGTCTCAGGCTTCTTCTCTTTTTCCCCTTCTCCTCCTCCTTCTTTTCCAGGGCATGATCCTGACTACTCATGCTGTAGCCCAATCCAGTCTCTTTCCCACCGATGGCTGCCAACCAATGATTAACCCCAGCTTTACGAGAAAATGAGCATCACTTGCGAAAAACGTTGATTCAGTCATGGGGTACCAGCGACTGATTTAATGTTATCTAGGAGGGGAAGCAGAGAGACTATTAAAATTGCAAAGATGAATCTTTCTGGCTCAGAATGGAGACCAAGAAAGGTCTTTATAAAAAAAAGAGACAGAGGTAAGGGAGAATTCAAATAACATCAGATGAAGAGTGTTCTGCAAGCAGAAACCAAACAGAAAGCAAGCACACTCCTTTGACAGTTAGGTTTACTGTTAACAAGAGATAAGAAATATTTTGACAGTAATTAAAATGGATGACATTATCCGACAGGAGCAAGTTTTTAAAGTATTCAATATTGTAGGAGAAAAAAATAAGAGAAAATGTAATACACACAAAAAATCAGAAAAATTGAAAAATAAAATTCTTATCTGATTAGTTACAGGTGTGATTAAATATTTAGCACATGCCTGCTGATAAAGCAAAATATATTCATGAAAAACGTATATTCCTAGCTTTTCATTTTATGTCCACATACCTATTTATTACAGAGAAACACGAATTCCCTTTATTGATAATTTTCTTCCATTACTGCTGTTTGTCATTATTGCTACTGTTCTTTGCGGGTTAGTGTGTTGTGAGGCACAGACACCTTCCCAGAATGCTTTGCAAAAATAAATTTGAAATCATTTGATTTCTAACAGAAAATTTTCCTGGTTTTCTTGCTCTGCTGTTGCTATGCCACGTGGTGTCTGCCGGCTGGAGCTGAAGAGTCAATTTTCGGTTTCTAGGCAGAAAAATGCTAGCATTCCAAGGAAATGTCTAAGCATCCCATGGTAACTTTCGTAATATGTATTTTCTTTACTCCTTTGTGCTCTTAAGGGTACAATTCTTCTGATCTTACATATTTTCCTATGGTGCCACGCTGCATTTTAAATCCAAAATTAACGATTTATTCCTCAAAGGCTAAGTGTTACTACAATTCACACAGTTTAGGTATACTTTTAAAATGTATTTTAAACTATTTAAAATTATTCATTAAGCTTTGTATTAGAATTTGTAACCCTTAAAAATCTTAATTTCTGGTTAAAATTAAGAAGTAAACAGTGGGGACACCCGGGTGACTCAGTAGGTTAAGTGTCCAACTTCAGCTCAGGTCATGATCTCGCAGTCTGTGAGTTTGAGCCCTGTGTTGGGCTCTGTGCTGACAGCTCAGAGTCTAGAGCCCGCTTTGGATTCTGTATCTCCCTCTCTCTCTGTCCTTCCCTCACTTGCTTCTCTCTCTCTCTCTCTCTCTCTCTCTCAAAAATAAAAATAAAAAATATATAAAAGAAGTAAACAGTTGTGGACCGTCTCTTATCCTAGCATTCCTAGTGGATTGGCAGATTTATAAATACAATTTTTAGAAATGCATGCTTTCTCATAGTAAATTTTTCAGGGTGGCAAAGGACATGATTACTAACAGGCCCAAATATCTTTAGTTCCACTGTAAAAGGAAGCCAAAAGGAGACAAATATATGTTCAGTAAATTTGAAAATATATAAATAAAATTTTAAAATAAAATAAAATCATCCCTTAAGGTGGTTAAGAGTCCCAAAACTATCTAGTAATACTGATTCATTCAGCTGAGTTCAGTTTTTAGAAGTGTTGTCATTTTACAATGTGGCTATTTATCTTTCAAAGCCTAGAATTAATATAAGTGCTTCCAATGACTAGAGGGGATTGGATACTTTATTAGCTATCATAATATATCTAGCATGATGTAAGCTGATTTTATGAAACGTATAAAATATAAAATTGATCCTAAGTGAAAGTGACATAATCTAGCTCCAGCACTCACTTTGTCTATCAGCTAAAGTGTGTTCGCTTAAAAATCATTCGCTTTTTTCCCCCTCTGCAAATCCGAGGAGAGTGCTGCTTGGAAATATGACTCACTGCCAAGTTTACAGGTTGCTAAGAGGGCTCATAGCTGGAGTGTGTATCATTCATCTGCTTCGACTTCCACAGCCTGAGAACGTGCTGTATAATTTGGCCAAATGTCTACATGCTTCTCCTACACTTCCAAAGATAAGTGTGTTCGAAAAGGAGGGGAGGATTTCCTATAAATCATATCTCAACAAATTTGATTTTTAGAAGAGGTGGAAGGGAGGAAGACTAGGAGCACCCGAACAAAAGAAAAAACAATGAACTTGTCACACCCATCAGCATATCTATCTGTCTGTTGGTTGAAAAGGTGTTGAAATCTTCCTCCAACTCCACGAAACTGCAACTGGCAACCTAGCGTAGTACAAAATCAACCAGATGGAGGTAACAAATGAGCAGTCTTCTGCCTCCCTCCCGCCAAGGAGGGAGCCCTCAGGAACTATAAAAGTAAGAAGGAAAGAGATCAACGGCAATCTTCTCGACAACCATCCTGGCTGTCAGAGGACCAAGAGGTATTCTCTCTCAAGTGTTGGAGGAAAGGGGCTTTGGCCCTAGGATTTTATATCCTATCAAATTCTCGTTCAGGTAGGAGAGTCTGTGTATTCATTTTTTACTGCAGCCATAACATGTCACCACAAACCAGCTGCTTGAATCAACACATATTTCTTATCACACAGCTAAGTAAGTGAGATGTCTCAACTGGCTCAGTTAGTTTCTCCACTCTGGGCCACAGAGCAATTAGTTTCTCTGCTCACAAAGCCACAATCAAGGCATCGACCAGCTGGGCTCTTAGCCGGAGACACTAGGAGGAATCTGCTTATTCAGACTGCTGATGAAATCCAGTTTCTTGGAGTCTCTGGACTGAGAGCCCCTCTTCCTTGCAGGCCACAGGCTGGGGGGCCTCCTTAACCCCTGTAGGGCCTCTGTCTTGCATATGGTCCCTTTCATCTCAGAGCCAGCCACAGGGCACCAAATCTCACCACTACTCCTCTGCCACATCTCTCTTGCCTCCAGTCTGAGAAAGTGCTTCATTTTTGAAGGGCTCATGTGATTACCTGGGCCCACTCAGATGACCTAGGATCATCTACCTATCTTAAGGTCAACTGAGTAGTCACTTTCATTACATCTGCAAAGCCCCTTCATAACAGTATTTAAATTAACATTTAATTGAGTAACTAAGGAACATAAAACTTGGGGGAAATTTTCAGAATTCTGAATACCTCATTGTATTAAAAAATAGTTTTGAACAGGTGTACCTGGGTGGCTCAGTCAGTTAAGCAGCCAACTTCCATGACTGCAGGTCATGATCTTGCAGTATGTGAGTTCCAGCCCCGCTTTGGGCTCTGTGCTGACAGCTCAAAGCCTGGAGCCTACTTTGGATTCTGTGTCTCCCTCTCTCTATGCCCCTCCCTCTCTTGTGCTTTAGCTCTGTCTCTCTCTCCCTCAAAAGTAAATAAACATTATTAAAAATTTTAAAAAGTAGTTTTGAACATACAAAGCCTAAAGTATACTTTTCCCAGAAAGCTCCAATTTGAAAATATCTTTTGGATAAAGTATTCCAATAGTAAGAGAAACACATCCAGGAGATGTAACAAGAGAAATAAGAAGAATGAGTAACCGATTTTGCTAAAATTTTAATTTGTTAAAGATAGTTAAAATTTTGTTAAAAAACAAATTTTTAATTGTTAATTCGTTAAAGATTACTGTTGCCTTAAAGAAAGGGCGTGAAGAGTAAAGGAAATTTATATCACAGAAAAGAAAAAGTACAGCAACAACTCAGAAATAAAAATCTGGGTTATATCAGGGAAATGGGGTGGAAGAAGGAACACACAAGAGATGTGAAAACATGCTGAATATTTTTTTAAGGACAAACAAAACCAATGATAAATAAATAAATAAATGTAAATAAACATTAGTATGGATCAAAGGTTAAAGGTAATGATTCCAAGAAAAATAGAATGTATAATGTTCAAACTAGCAGAAGAAAACTCAGTACAGTAAAAAGAATGCAGGTATGGGAAGGGAATTTTTTAAACATAATAAAGAAAAATATGATGGCTGAGATAACTCCTACTGTATTAGTAATAATCACAATAAAGGTAAACTATTAAACTCTCCAATAAGAAAACTGAAATTCTCAGGGTAGATTAAAAAATGAATCCAGTGCATACATTGTTTTCAAAAGACACCCTTAAAATGAAAAGAAGCAGAAAGATTAAAAATAAAAAGCATGATTTCATTGTAGGCTAGGTTCATTGCAGAACCAACATTAAAAGTTGAGAGGTGTTATTAGAACTGATCCATGAATTCAGCAAAGTCGCAGGGTACAAAATCAATGTACAGAAATCGGTTGCATTTTTATATACCAATAATGAAGCAACAGAAAGAGAAAT
>CM053577.1:16212026-16232130 GCA_028646485.1 Cryptoprocta ferox
CCCAGAGACTCTGCCTTTTGCTAGGCTACCTTTGGATCACCTGCTGTTCGTTTTTAGACCGGACCTTAAGATTCCAGAGACGTCAGTCAGAACACATGGGGCAGCACATGTAACATCCCGTGTCTGTTCATGCATTTGGTGACTATCTTATTTGGCACTTTTTCTTAGTACTTTATGCCATTTTCTCTTGATGCTAATTGATAGAATTCTTTAATTTTTTGTAAGGTTTATTTACATTTGAGAGAGAGCACAGATGGGGGAGGGGCAGAGAGAGAGGATCTGACTGAAGCTGGCCCCACACTGACACCAGAGAGCCGGACGACGTGGGGTTGGAACCCACGAGCCTGAGATCATGACCTGCGCCAGAGTCAGGCACTTAACTGACTGAGCCACCCAGGTACCCCAAAGTGATGGGATTCTTGCACTGAAATGTTTATTTTAAATGCTTGACCAAGAAATCTCACAAAGAGAACATTTCCCATCTCGTCCTTTGGTTGTGGAATATCAGATTCTTCTATGCACTTTGACATTGTTCTTGCAGACAGGTGTGCCAAAAAATATCATTTGACACTACAGAAACTCAGGGATTTTTTCTGTGTCCTCACAACAATGTCATTGACTTTTAAACTGAATAACATAGGTGTGTCTATTTTCTTCAGTTATTTAATTCTATGTAAAGATATTTAAATAAAATATGTTATAAAAATGTTAATTAATTTGGAATTTGTGTTTCATCCCATAAAGAACTCCTGAAATTTTGCTCTTCCTCCACTTTGTGGGGTAGATATAACTGGTGATTCTGCTAGATTTCTTGTGGAAACAGAGAATTTAAGGATCACTCCGAAATCAACTTTCAAGCAGTCATCTGTCAGTCTCAGTGCAAACAATGCAAATCTGATATGCCCAGTGCAAACAAAATTTTGAGAAGGAAGTAACCAAAAATCTTTCTAATTTCCCCTGATCCCCCACCTACAGCAGTGACTCTCCTGTTGTCTCTCCCAACTGACTCACTTCCTTCAGTGCACAGTGACTCTTCCCGGCAGAAACAGATCTACATCTAAAAATTAAGTTATTTTGCCATGAACAAGAATTAGTATCAAGAATATATAAAGAGCTCCTACAAATAAAGAAGCATTCTAAGACTTGTGCAAAAGCTTAGAGCAAATTCCAGATGATAAATAAGTGTATACAATCCTAAACATAGCCTCAGTAATCAAGGTAACTAATAACAATGGGATGCCCCACATTGGCATCAAACTGACAAAATTTTATTTTATTATTAATTTACTTTTTGACAACATTTTTTTTAATTTACATCCAAGTTAGTTAGCAAATAGTGCAACAATGATTTCAGGAGTAGATTCCTTAATGCCCCTTACCCTTTTAGCCCATTCCCCCTCCCACAATCCCTCCAGCAACCCTCTGTTTGCTCTCCATATTTAAGAGTCTCTTATGTTTTGTCCCCATCTCTGTTTTTATATTATATTCGCTTCCCTTCCCTGAGTTCATCTGTTCCGTATCTTAATGTCCTCATATGAGTGAAGTCATATGATATTTGTCTTTCTCCGACTGACTAATTTCGCTTAGCATAATACCCTCTAGTTCCATCCACGTAGTTGGGAAATGGCAAGATTTCATTCCTTTTGATTGCCGAGTAATACTCCATTGTGTATAAATGCCACACCTTCTTTATCCATTCATCCATCGATGGACACTTGGGCTCTTTACATACTTCAGCTATTGTTGATAGTACTGCTGTAAACATTGGGGTGCATGTGCCCCTTCAAAACAGCACACCTGTATCTTTGGATAAATACCTAGTAATGCAATTGCTGAGTCGTAGGGTAGTTCTATTTTTAATTGTTTGAGGAACTTCCATACTGTTTTCCAGCGTTTGCACACAGTTTGCATTCCCACCAGCAGCGCAAAAAAGATCCTCTCTCTCCACATCCTCGCCAACATCTGTTGTTATCTGAGTCATTAATGTTAGCCATTCTGATGGGAGAAAGATGGTATCTCATTGTGGTTTTGATTTGTATTTCTCTGAGGATGAGTGGTGTTGAGCGTTTTTTCACATGTCAGTTGGCCATCTGGATGTCTTCTTTGGAGAGTAGTCATGTCTTTTAGACATTCTTCACTGGATTATTTGTTTTTTTTGGATGTTGAGTTTGATACATTGTTTATAGATTTTGGACACTGACCCTTTATCTGATGTTGTTTGCAAATATCTTCTCCTGTTCCATTGGTTGGCTTTTCGTTTTGTGGATTCTTTCCTTCCCTGTGCAAAAGCCCTTTATTTTGATGAGGTCCCAATAGTTCATTGTTGCTTTTGTTTCCCTTGCCTCTGAAGATGTGTTGAGTAAGAAGTTGCTGCAGCCAAGGTCAAAGAGGTTTTTGACTGCTTTCTCCTTGAGGATTTTGATGTCTTCCTGTCTTACATTTAGGTCTTTCATCCATTTTGAGTTTATTTTTGTGAATGGTGTAAGAAAGGGGTCCAGGTTCATTTTTCTGCATGTCGCTGTCCTGTTTTCCCAGTACCACTTCTGAAAAGACAGTCTTTAGTCCATTGGATATTTTTCCTGTTTTGTCAAAGATCAGTTGGCCATATGTTTGTGGGTCCATTTCTGGGTTCTCTTTTCTATTCCATTGATCTGAGTGTCTGTTTTTGTGCCAGTACCATACTGTCTTGATGGTTACAGCTTTGTAATACAGCTTGAAGTCCGGACAACATTTAAATTTATCAATAGCAACTGGTGGGCAGGAAATAGAATAACAGGAGTTCTCTTATGTGTTAGTAGGAGTCTAAATTGAATCATTCATTTGCCCTCTGTCTCACCATATCCAGACAGGAGTTGATGTTCAGCCTACTGCTTGGCAATCCCAGTGTTCGGCCCAGCCTGGAAAACATGGGAACCAGAAGGATGCTGATGTATGGTTATTTATGTGGTATTGTGTGTCATAGCAACACATTAGCAATATCATATCCAACTGATGTAAAATATCTGCAACATGCTAAGAGATTTTTTTCCCCTCTACTTAAGACTAAATAATCTGAAGTACTTTCCATAATGATACAGAGGTGGACCAAAACACCAGATGAACACAGCTTTCAAATGTATATTTGAGGACATTGGGCTGACATACATGACAGCGGCCTCATAAATCTAAATCTCTCTACCTAACTAACAATTAAACAAATCTACCAAAAAGGCACATGAAACCCTGTAATCCCCATTGCCAGCACACCCACAAAATGGAAAATGCCTAAGTCCATCCATGTCTGTGGCCATGATGGGCACTGGTGGGACAACCTGAAGCAGAGTCTGAGGACGAGGTGGTGGTCAGGTGCTGTGACCTGGTTTGGGATGATCCTGTGGTGCCCCGGGAGAATGTCCTGGTTGGTGGGAAATACATACTAATGCGTGTGGCATCAGGGGACATCACAAAAACTGGGATGACATTGGCGTGACCACTTACTGTCATACGGTTCAGGAAGACCAGCGTTCAGTACAGGACTCAACTTTAGAGTTCAGGACTGCTTCAAAAATGTTGATAGTTATGGAAAATGGGAATTTAAGAAACATTTCAGAATTTGAAGTAAAAGGTCAATGACTCAGCACAGATCCTGGTCATTTTTTCAAGGCAGGTCCTCCCTCTTTGTTCCCTTCTGACTCTGGCCTCCAGCGGTCGGCAGCTTCTGTCTCCTCTACCTCCTCAGCATGGCCCACCCAGGCCCTGTGGACAGGAGAGCAGCTGAGTCCTGGAATCGGGGCTGTGCACCCTGATGTCTCCCGAGCCCAACCCTCACTTCGGTGCAGGGGAGGACAGGCAACGGCAGCAGCTCTTTTGCAATGAGGTCCCCACTCCAAACCATGGAGGGGACGGCGCGTAGGTGCAAGTGTGTGTGCATGCGTGTGTGTGTGTGTGTGTGTGTGTGTGTGCCCGATGGCTTTCCTGCTCCAACTCGGCTGCTAAGGGATTTCCCTCACAGCCTCCCTCCCATTTCACCTCCTGATATGTCTCCCCCTCAATACCCTCAGGGCCTCAGTATCATACATCCAGGCTTTCTGTTCTGGCACATTCGTCTGTCAGGTTTCTGGATTACAAGGGCCACCAGCCTGTCACTCAGGAACTCGGGGCACAAATACCACCTGCCATTAAGTCTTCCTCACCCTCCTGTTTCAGTCAGAGCTCCCAGACAGACAGAACCGGTATGAGGTGTAGACAGACAAACAGAACTTATCAAACTCAACACCCAAAAAAACAAATAATCCAGTGAAGAAATGGGTAAAAGACATGAATAGACACTTTTCCAAAGAAGCCATCCAGATGGCTAACAGGCACATGAAAACATGCTCAACATCACTCATCATCAGGGAAATACAAATCAAAACCTCAGTGAAATACCACCTCACGCCGGTCAGAATGGCGAAAATGAACAACTCAGAAAACAACAGATATTGGCGAGGATGGGGAGAAAGGCAAAGCCTTTTGCACTGCTGCTGGGATTTCACACTGGTGCAGCTACTCTGGAACACAGTATGGAGGTTCCTCAAAAAATTAAAAATAGAACTACCCTATGACCCAGCTCTTGCACTACTACGTATTTATCCAAAGGATACCAACATGCTGATTCAAAGGGGCACGTGCATCCCAATGTTTATAGCAGCACTGTCAACAATAGCCAAATTATGGAATGTGCCCAAGTGTCCACCAATTGACAAATGGATAAAGAAGATATGGTATATATACACAATGAAATATTACTTGGTGATCAGAAAGAATGAAACCTTGCCATTTGCAGCCATGTGAATGGAACCAAAGTATATTATCCTTAGTAAAATAAGTCAGTCAGACAAAGATAAATACCATATGATTTCACGCATATGTGGACTTTAATAACCACAACAGATGAACATAGGGGAAGGGAAGGAAAAATAAGGTAAAAACAGATGGTGGTAAACCATAAGAAACTCTTCAATACACAGAAGAAACTGAGGGTTGCTGGAGGGGTGATGGGTGGGGGGATGGGCTGAATGGGTGATCAGCATTAAGGAGGACGCTGGGTGTTACATGTAATTGATGAATCACTAAATTCTACTCCTAAAACCATTATTATTACACTATATGTTAACTTGGATTTAAATAAATTTAAAAAAAAAAAGAATGCATGGTGAGAAGGGCACCAAAATCCTGAAGAAGCTCAGTGATGGTGGGGCGCCTTGGTGGCTTAGTTGGTTAAGTGTCCAACTTTGGCTCAGGTTGTGATCTCGCAGTTTATGGGTTTGAGACCTGCATCAGGCCTTGCACTGACAGTGCAGAGCCTGCTTGGGATTCCTTCTCTCTTCTTCTCTGTCTCTCTTCTCTCTCTGCCCCTCCCCCACTTGATCTCTCTCTCTCTCTCTCTCTCTCTCTCTCTCAAAATAATTAAATTAACTTAAAAAAAAGAAGAAGCCTAGTGATGGCCATCTTTGAAGGCAGAGCTTGGCAGTATAGGACGGTGTCGCAGAAACAGGCTCCCAGGAGTATTGGGGGCAGCAAATCCTGATATAATAGATTTGAGGTATAGGCGCTCAACTGTCAGAAGCAGGGAGGCAACAACGACTGAAATGATCCTAGATGCTGGAATGCAGCCAGGGGCCTGACCTACAGAAAGCTGTCCATCCCTTTGGCTCACAGAACACAGTGATTGTGGAGGCAAAATAGTTCGACAGAGGGGCAGAGAGAGAGGGAGAGGGAATCCCAAGCAGTCTGCACACTGTCAGGGAGTAGAACCCACATGTAGGACTGGATCTCACAAACTGTGAAATCATGACCTGAGCAGAAACCAAGAGTCAGTTACTTAACCAACTGAGCCACCCAGGTGCCCCAATGCCTAAGGCCCATGTCTTCTCTTCCTCTGTCAACTGACAGTAGGGAACTTCCCATGAGGTCATCAATATAGACTGGGAGAGAGAAGGCAGTGTAGTGGGAGTGGGGACCATGGGCATTGAGGTAACTTCTTCACATAACTTGCTTGTGCCTTCAGGTCCTGATCAGGCCAGGTCATGCACGTACCACTTCCATTTGATGATGGAGTGCTGCTGTGCGTGCCCAACTTTATTGCTTGATGGGTCAGAAAACACCAAGTTGATGATGGGCAGTTCAGGTCACATGGTGATTTTGTGGTCCATGGTCAAGGGTTCAAGTCCCCATTAAGGCCCAGCACAGGCCAAGATTTGTTTTTCAAAAGGAGGGTAGTTATCTGTGGGTGAGGGCAGGGCGTTGCTCCAAATTCTAAAGGCCTACACTGTGACCTACCTATAGAGGCTTGCCAAAGGCTCCAAATATCATCCTTAATTAGAATAAGATGTGGATTGTATCAGGGTCAATATCCTGGTTGTGATATTGCACCATAGTGTTTGTAATCTGTTACCTTTGGGAGAAACTAGAAAAAGAATACCTGGGATTCCTCTATATTATTTCTAATAACTGTATATGAACTTATACACCTAATTTATAGTTATATCAAAAATTTTTTAAATTAATCTAATAACTGTTAATCTAAAGAAAACCTGCTCCAATGTGAAAAATGAAAAAAAAATCAACATCCTTATCTACCATTGATACTTCCGGCACCACGAAAACCCCTGGAATGTATGGCTGATGGCCAATCAGCTTGTACAGCACCTTAGGTCTGTCACAGCATATTCTCTTGTTCTGCACCCCACTAAAACTGATAACTACACCTTTTGTTTTGTGTTGGGGTGGAAGGAGAGGAAATATATGTGAGGAAATACAGAAATGGATGGATGGGTGGGTGGATGGATGGATGGGTGGAAGGATGGATGGATTATTGTTGGGATGATTTGTGGATTTTTCTCTGTGCAGCATCTATGATTCTAGACATCCCCCACCTATCTTCCTGATACCTTTCTTCTCTGTAAAATCTTCTTCCATAATAACTCAAGGTCCAGGCATCCCAATCTTATTCAGGATTTTCAGATCATGGGTGCCCCTAAGCTCTTTAGTTTGTGATCATCTCTTTCCCCAGAAATCACTTTCCCCATTTTCCCACCTGGTTAAATGTTATTTGTCCCCAGGATTCACCTCGCATGAAGTATTTACTACCCTCTTGGAGACAATCAAGCATGCCTTCTTTTGTGTCTTAAAGTCTCTGACCAGTGTGATTTCACAAGTTGTACTGTCTGTCTCCCTCAGCAGATATATCAGTTTCTTTACGTTTTTGAGAACAAAGGACATCCTACTAATACAAAGTAAATGTATTTGTTCATTTGGGGCATTTCGTTTTGTAACAAAATACAGGTCCAAATACACTGGTTGCTGTGAGGGGGAGTTCAGGAATTGTGAGGAGATTGAATTGTGGTATTCTCTAACTCTGAAGGTGGGGGAAGATCTCAGGTGTGCAGAGACTGGAATGATCCTAGCCCTAAGTGGAGTTTCCCTAGGCCCTTCAACAAACACTGTTTCTCTACTGAAGACCTGAGGATGATGTGAAGAACAGAGACCTCAAATGACCTTAATAATAATCAAAACAACCGGCAGTCATTGTTTCACTTCCTCTTTCTTTCCTGACTACAGAAGTTTTCTTTTATCCCACTGAGGGACCCTGGTAATTGCCAGCTCTTAGAGTGACTATTTAAGGCACTCTCTATTGATCCTCTATGTTATCCTACTAGTTCAGGGTACCTGGAAAAAATATTCCTTTATATTTTCCTCAATCCCAATCCCACTCCAAATGACTCCTGTCTTAGGCATTCTTTCTGGATTCTGACTCCTGTTCTTGCTGTGTCCTATCCCCCTCTTACCACAGGGCCAGTCCCACGAAGACAAGGATGATCCCAGTAAAGGAATTGTGGAGCCTGCCTACAAAATGGCTCTCAGTGATTCTTGCCTCCTGGTGTACATGGTCCTGTATAATCTCTTCCCACGCTGAACAGGGATGACATTGCAAATTTCAGGATATAATGGAAATACTAAAACATGACTTCCAAGTCCAGATCACAGAGGACACTGAAGTGTCCACCATTCTTTTTTGGTTCTCTCACTCTAGGGGAAGCCAGCTGTCATGTCTTAAGGACACTTAAGTAGTTCTATGGAGAATTCCTTGTGATGAGAAGCTGAGGCCTCCTGCCAACAGTCATAGGAGTGATCCAGCTTGGAAGGAGATGCCACTGCCCCAGGCAAACCCTCTGATCATTGCAACTCCAGTTAACATTTGGATTGCAGCCTCGTGGGGCTCCTGAGCCAAAACCTGTCAGCTATCCTATTCCTGAATTCTTGACCCACAGAAACTATGTAAGATAATAAATGATTATTGGAGTTGTAAGCTGCTAAATTTGGGGGAAATCTGTTAAGTTGCAACAGGCAATTATAACAGACTCTTGTACCTAGAAGTGTAATAAAATGTGCAGGTGGCTTTGCAAGTGGGCAGCAGGTGAAAGCTGGGAGGACATTGAGATAAGAGTCAGGGAAAGCCTGCAGAACTTTGAAGAAATCGTCTGCGGAGCCTCATCGCATCTGAGGAAGCTGCCAGTAAGGGCTCCAAGGAAAAGTGAAGGACCAGGGCTCTTCTCTCCCATTCGGAGTGAAGGTTGCCCAAGACATGAGAATTCTGAGGAAAGAGCAAGAACTCTTATATACCTTGTTAGTTGCAGATCAAGAGGAGACTCCGTAAGGAAGGATGGGAGAGGTCTCAGGAGAAGAGAGATGTGGTTAGGGCCATGGATTGTAGGCTTGAAAGACATACAGTGAATGCTTTTGTCGAATCCCTAACAGCAAGAAGATGCTACCCTCAGCACCTACTTCCTCCAGAATAATTCAATACATTAGTTCCTCACCCATTCACTGAACATCTAGGATGTGTAATTCTTCTCCTAGAAAGCCAAAGCAAACAAGTATATGCCCTTGCCGAAGAGAACTAATCATCCCAGTGTGAGAGCCATATAGATGTACACCTGCCTAGAACACTGAATGATATTTTTGTAGTGGTCAGAACTTTTAGAACATAGAAGAGAGGAAAACTAATTCCATCAGAAATGGTTGGGAAAACTTGGTGTTTATCAGGGCCCTAAAGCAATTTGACCACTTGTTCAGATAGAAAAATTTATCTAGACAAAAGAATGAGCAGGAGTCAGTACAAAGATGCACACCAGTGTGAGAACCAGCGAGCAGGCACTGGAAGGCCTGGCTGTAGAGCAAATACGCTGATGTACTGTCCTCCATTGGCTTACCTTCCTCCTCCTCTGCAGAGCACAGAAGCCTGGCCACATTCCACACAACATCCCTTCCATGATCGCAGAAGCCAGCAAGAAGGAATTGTGTTTACACAGAACTGTGAAGATCAAATTGGAAACGCTCAGGAAACTTGAAGGCAATATTCCAGCATTAGTGAATATTTTATTATGATGACTATGTTGTAGTTAATTACTGATATTAATGATTGATGATAACCTGCTTATCATAAGTTTCACAGATTCCTTTTGGTCCCGTTTTTACCCCAGACAGAAGTTGGTCCCCAGAGCAAGTCTGCCTCCAGCTCTCTAAAAACCAAAGGAGTTCTTATACTGCCTCCAAAGCATTAAGGAAGCTACAGGATATGGCATTTTATCTGTTGTGGGCAGAAGAACCCAGCACTCCAAAATGGCGTACTCCAAATATACTTCTCAGGCCTAAGAAGCAGCCTCCTCCCTTGACCCTCCAAATCATTTGAAGATCTCATCTCTGTAACTCTACAATTCCTCCTATGCAGGAAACTAAGATTGGACTCATTGTTTCCCTAATTTTGTTCTCAAAGATATTTGACTTCTAGTCCCCTGCTACTCTCTGCTCTGGACCTGAAATAAACAGGTGCCTAGATTTTAGCTTTGGAAGAAAAAAGAAAAAAAAGTAAAGCACTGGTGTCCACCCATTTTCTGGCTTCCACTCTTTCTTGGTTATAGCAACTCTGGTTTGTGGCCAGACTTTGGATCTTGCATGATTCACACCCTGTTTCCCCAAGATTTCCTGTACATAGGTGTAGTCATCTAACCAGGCTCTCATCAAAGACCTAAAAAAAAAAAAGTATTGTGAGAAATCCTCCAAAAGACATCTGATGTAAGTCCTGTCCCCCTTCCTTTCTCTCCTTCTGGCTGGCTGGAATATAGACAAGATGGTTCAAGGTCAGGTAGCCATCTGGGAATGTGATATGAAAAGCAAGGTGAGGGGCGCCTGGGTGGATCAGTCAGTTAAGGATCCAACTCTTGATTTTGCCTCAAGTCATGCTCTCGTAGTTCACGGGATCAAGCTCTGCATGGGGCTCTGGGCGCTGACTAGGCAGAGTCTGCTTGGGATTCTCTGTCTTCCTCTCTCTCTGCCCCTCCCTGTTCATGCTCCCCCTCTCTCTCTCTCTCTCTCTCTCTCTCGTTCTCTCTCTTTTGTAATTAATTAATTAAAAAGAAAACCAAACTGAGGATAATGGGACAAGACAGAAGGAGTCTAGATCCTTGGCTCTATGATGAATCCTCAGAGCCCAGGGCAACCTCCACACTCTTATGTGAAAGTGAAATAAACTCCGGTCTTACCTTCCCTCACTATTGTTTCATGCCCAAATCTAATCCTATGCAGCATAGAATTCCCTTTGCACACTTGGTTGCTACATTCTAGCTGAGTTCAGAGCCACAATTCCTATATTTCTCCAAAAATGAGAGGGGAACCTGGTCAATATACCTTACCCCGAAAACATTTTGGAGAAGATAGGTCTGAACAGGACTATCACTAATAAAATTGAGAGAGCAATGAAAGTCTATTTTGATTCCTAATTCCCTTCAGCAGACCAGAGCTCTCTCTCCTATAGCACTTATGTTGGGGGAAGGGGGGTGGATCTAATAGTGGCCAGTTACTTCTTAGTGAGAATAGAAACAAGTATGTCTTCACTTCTACTAGGGGTAATTGAATTTTAAACCTTAACGTTTAAGTGTTAACACTAAAGACTTTATATATTCCGTTAAAGGAAATTTGGCACATTCATTTTCTAAATATTAATACCTACATGTTAGAGAGTGATCTAGGAAATGAAGATTTTTCATGAGAATGACAGAGACAGACCCTGCTCTTCAGAAGTTCAAGATATCCTGGGGAAACTGAGTATAGATTCAAAGGCAGACAAGAATCTTAGTTACTGATATTCATGATGAAACATTTGGGGCAAATTTTGTATTATCTGCCACTTTGAAATGCATCAAAAATGGGGTACATTGGTGAACGAAGGGAAGGATGAGTAGATGGATAATATGTGATAAAGCATGTATAGTGAACTGTTAACTGTCGAATCTTAGGGGATCAGTATTTTGGTGTTCACTATAAAATTCTATCCATTTTTCCATATGTTTAGAATTATCTTATAAACCTTGGGGGGGAAGCACACACAGTATACTACTAAGATTACTCTGGCACCAACATGATACAATTCCCTTAGACCTCTGAAGGAACAAGGTAATTTCTGCTAAATAAAAGCACAGCCATGCATAACAAACATGAGAGCTTTTAGAAGGATGACATGGTTTTGAAATGTAGAAACTTATCATGGATGTTAACAGGAAAGATAACCCATGGACATCTTTACATACCAATTATCAAAGCAAAAATTGCACTAGACAACAATGAACAGAAAAGGAAGACTTTATTAAAGGCTTTGTAATAGAGGAGGGAGGCCAGAACTCAGCAAACTCCACTCCACTGAAACAAAGGACGGGCATTTTAAGAGATAGGGGGAGGTGGTGGAAAAGTACTGGAGGTTGATCAATAGGATGTGTTGAGGTATTTTCTGAGCTTGCAAATGTTTTTGTCTATAATTAGACCATCTATGTTAATTAGCTCCCATCAAAGTTAGTCTCTGTTATGGACAGAGTCTATGACAAAGTCATAGGTTGAAGCCCTAACCCCCAGGGTAAGGGTATTTGGAGACAGGGCCTTTAAGGAGGTACTTAAGAATGAATGAGTTCATAAGAGTGGGGCCCTAATCCAATAGGTCTGGTGTCTTATATGAAGGGTAAGGGAAATCAGAAGTGGGTGCACACAGAGAAAAGGCCCTGTGAAGGACACAGCAAGAAGGCAGCCATACAGGAGACCAGGAGAGAGGTCTCAGGAGGACCAAACCTGCCAGCACCTTGATCATGGACTCCAACCTCCAGAACTATGAGAAATGCTTCTGTTGTTGAAGACTCCCACTCTGTGGTCTTTTTGAAGAATATAGGCTCCTATCCACCTATAGAGACTGGGACATGAGGACCCCATCTCCTTTGATATTTACATTTCAAAGAGATTGGCTCCTAAGACCCTGAGAATGACCATCATGGGCAGTAAAGAGAATTTACAATTACAAGTTTCTTAAAGAAAGTATTCTAAGAAAAGGGAAGTTAGGAGCTAATTTTAAGATTAGTCCAGCTGGGAACTAGAACATCAAGGCCATTTTGGCCATGGTCATGACTGAACTGAGAACTTAAAATACAGACAATGGTGGAGATCCTGGCTGGCTCAGTCGGCTTGATCCTGGGGTCATGAGTTTGAGCCCCATGTGGGTGCAGAGATTACTTAAATAAATAAAACTTTAAAAAAATACACACAATAGTGACCACACAGCAGCGTGCATAAGGAGGTAAAAATTTTCTTCAGCCAAGATAAAAGGAAATCAAGTGAGTTAGTCCCAAGCCAGTCTCCAGAATGTCAACAAAGACTAGCAAATGATGATGATGATGATGATGATGATGATGCTAACGGGTGAGTTTATTTGTGTTACATTTGCATGATAAAAAATGTGTGTTGACATTTAGTCTCTCTGTGAATATCTTGTTCCCCAGCAAACTTTCTGCCCAGGGTTTTAGCATCTACTGATGATCCTGGACTGATACCCTTTTCATTAATACTAGAAAAGGGACATTTACTGAACATGCATGTATTTAGTAAATATCTACTAAGAACGGTGGCAGGGCTGGAACTGGGCAGGCAGTGAGACAGCAGCTGTCCTTGCTGACCATCTAATCTCCTCACGCAGCATGACCCCAGGATCTCTGTGTCAACTGTGGCTCCCCCTCTGAACCACGGATCATAAGAACTGCCTCAGTGAGTACTTCCTCAATGCTCCCATCGAGGACACTCGCCAGAAACTGTTTCAAATGTGTAGGTGAGTACTTTATTCATTACATAGAATGGATTCATTACATACTAGGGTATCTTCCAATTAATTAGATTCATAAAACAATGTAGGTCCAAAGGGAATCAGTCTCTTTAAGAAATTGTTTTCTAAGTGTTAAGGGCACCATAGGAAATCCTCTGCAACTGTTAAAAAAGATGAAGTAGACATGTGTGGGACAGGGAAGGATTTCCATGATTCACTGAGAAGTGAACCAAAGTGCTGAACAGCAAGACAGCTCTCTTGGCAAATACTTAAATAGAAAACACGTTTGCTAGCATATGTGTCAAACGAGGGAAACACGGCTGCCCTTGGAGAATGAGACTAGAAGAGAACAATGGGTGGGCACGGATGAACTTTCTTTGTGTTCCAGTTGACTTTTCATGAGCATGTACTTTCTTAGCAGGTAAGAACTCTGCAGAGAAAGGCTGAGGGCCCTTGGATCCTGTAGGCTGACAGAGAAACGATGATCCTGGAGGACCAAAGTGCCCAGAAACATTTCAACACCCTGCATCTGACCACTCTGGGGGGTGTGCCTCTCCCATCTGGAGCCTTAAATTCCCTGTCCCTGGTGACACCAGGTAAATCCATACAAGCTGTGCTAATCCAAAACATGACTAGGATTAGTCCCAATCCCAGAATCCCCTCTTGGCCTCCTGCTTCTCCTGCTGCCAAGGGGTCCCACCTCCCCGCAAAGAGCAGCAGAACCTGGTAGGCCAGGAGGGGGTGATAACTTCAGACCTGGCTTCGCACAATGCATCCCTCTGACCCCTAGGTAATGACATTCTTGCTATTGCTTCGGCTTGCAGGCATTGCTGTGGGTGCTTCTTGGAAAGCACAATTTCTTTTCTCTCATTGAACATATCATTGTTCCACTGTGCTGTATCCTATCTGTCCTGGAGGGAAAGTTTCGGTCTTGGTGCAGGAAGACAGACAAGTCCTCTTCATCCTTTTCTAAATCCTGTGAACCAGACGCTTAGGGTTTTGCCTCTTTCCTTGTTCAGGTGTGTCTGTCTGTCTGTCTGTCTTCCACATGTGTTTCCGTAGAACTTATGAATTAACAGGGAGGTGACCAGGGAAGCTGTTCCTCTACAGCTCCTGGAAAGCCCCGCCCACTCTCTACCTTGGACTCTTCTGCACATTCTGGAAAACAGAGCCTTGACTTAGGGCTCCTCCTTGTAATCTTCCTGCTCTTCACCCCTTCCATTGCCAAGTCCTGCCTTCTTCGTAGGAGGCCTCTGAACAGGCCGTGCCTAGTATTCATTTACCCCGTTCCCAGCATGTTTTGTCTGTTTTCTTTCTGCTAAGCCTCCTGTGTGTCCAGAAGGACTGTGAGCCCCTGGAGAGCAGAAGCTGTCTTATACTATTGCTACTTGCCCTGCACCCAGCCCCATGTTCCGCTCACAGTAGCTGCTCCCCAAAAATGCTTGTCAAATGAATTCATCTGGCAACAGTGCACACACCCAATGGTGTATAGAATTTGCCATTCTTCCTGAACCTCAGACCGCTGGAGGAGAGATCGGGTTGAGGATTCAGGAGCTAAGGATGCAGGAACAGAAGAGAGAGGTTCCTCCCTCTCACAGTCCAGCCCTTTAGCGGCTTCCTGTGGTGTCATGGAGACCGGGGATTTAAAAGGACATTTTCTCCCCATCCAGCCCCTACCTGTTTCTGTCTCAGGTGCTCACTCTCTTTGCTATGACTTCACCCTCAAGACACAGTCCAGACCTGGACAACCTTGTTTAATTTTTATGCTCTCCTTCTTATTTTTCTCTGTGTACTTAATGTATTGAAGGAAAAAGATTATTCTATAGAATTTTCATAGTTTGAACTTGGCTGATTGCATCCCGGTGCCTGTTTCTATTGTTTTGCTGACAATGTTTTCTATCAACCAGCTGTTAAATCCAAAGACTTGATCAGTTTTAGGTTCACTTTTGATTTTGCAAAACTACTTCTTAGTTGGTGTTGTAAATAAGTATCCTATTATAGTACATCAAAGATTGGGCTGGACCTTCAGGCGGGACCTAGTACACATGAGAGCCTGGGGGCCTTGGGGCAAAAGATTATGAGGACCTTTTAGCCCTTGAAGACAGACAGAATCCACTTCAAAGACTTTGCAAGTGCTCTTGAGAAGCTTGAAGCTCAAGACGACCTTCTTTGTGGAATGAGAAATTTACTCAAGAACATGTTTACAAAACAACCTTTAATCTTGACTTATTGACAGTTTTGCCTCCCTACACCTTTCAGATCAGAGTTGGTGCTTTATACCTCTTTACATTACTGTGCCAACTGAAACAAAGACTCAGAATTGCCCTAAAGATTTGAAATGTTTTCAAGATTTGACCAATGAATAACATTTGATGCAATTTCTATTTTAAGGAGCTATGACCGAGCCAAATATGTTATTCTACATCATTGCACAAACTACTTCTCTAGAATGAAAAAAAATTCAGTGAGCTGAATTTACAGAAGAACATGAAGGGCCCAAATCACCAAGTCATACAACTTATCACTTTTGATGTCTTAGAGGAAATATGGAATGTTAGTTGTTACCAGAATGTGAAATATAATGAAACAGAATTTCAGCCAATAAATCATTCTGATAGTCCAGGGCCTCTGAGAAGCAGAAACCAAGATGGGAGTAACATGTAGGCACTTCAATGGGGAAAGCCATTGTGAGAAAAGAGGCAGACCCTGGGGAGACTGCTGTTCAGAACCCACGAGAAGGAGAGAGGGACGGGAGTTTGGGTGGTGGTACTCTGCACTGCCATCTAGTCTAGGGAATGTACCACAAGACCTCAGGAAAGTCTTTACTTAAAAGTAAAAAGGTAAAAAAGAAGTCCTTATGTAAAAGTAAAAGACAGGAGTCCCATGTCCCCCAGGAAGGGGCCGGCCTTAGTACCCTGTCAGGCTCAGTCACCACCTGGGAACAGCCTTGACACATCCATAGCCATGGATCTCAGAGCAGGGTCTGGGGTCTGTGGTCAAGTGAGCCCCTGTAGGTGAAGACCTGAGGGTCCTGTTCTCACGGCCACCACAGCACAAGCCAGATAAACCCTCAGCTTGGGAAAGGATGATTTTTTTTTAATATTAGTATTGTAGGAGAGAAAAAAATAATTTTCCCTCTACCCTTCTGAGTTCTTGGCCAAGACCCCTGTAATAAGACAAATTAACAAGAGGAAAAAAACGTAAGTTTGTTAATATGTAAACCCTGTGTGCACATGGGAGACGCCCAGGGAAAAACAGTAATTCCCGAGGCAGTTTAGAATTGCCTTAAATACCATCTTAATAGAGAAGTGGGGGGCACGTGGGGGGCTCAGTCGATTAAGCTTCCAACATCGGCTCAGGTCATGATCCCACAATTCGTGAGTTTGAGCCCCGCGTCAGGCCCTGTGTTGACAGCTTGGAACGTGGAGCCTGCTTTGGATTCTGGGTCTCTCCCTCTCTCTCTTCCCCTTCCCCATTTGCACTCTATCTCTCTCTGTCTCTCAAAAATAAATAAACATTAAAAAAATTTAATTTTAAAAAAATAGAGAAAGGGGGCTGTAGATGTAGGCCTTGTAGGGGAGAGTGGGTAAATGACTTTCAGTAAAGATGAATGGGATGGGCCCTGAGAAGAACAGAAGGGAGGTGTGAGAGACTGTGACGAAGTTTGGGTGTGGTGTTGACTTTGAGTTTCCTCTCCAATGAGAAGAGTCCATCCTTCCTATGATCCCACTACACAGATGAAGAAATCAAAGGGCAAAGACTTGCCAGGTGCACATCAAATCATATCTGGCTACTCTAAGCTCTTATAGGGGAACATCTGTGAGAAAACTAACCTCTTTGGATGCCATTGGATGCTTCCACCAAAATACCCTTCAGGCCCCTGCAGGGACTTGTCTCCCACTTTTGTAATTATGACCTTATTGGCCTGGACAAGAACAAATAGACCCCAGTGAGTAGGTTGTCTGTTCCCACTGACGTGTAGTTTTTCTACAATAGAAGTGTCTGCTGGGGGCTGACCTGGCCTGGGAGCTTTTCTAACCCCAGATGCCCACCGCATACGTTTACATGGATTTGTGACGAAAGTCACACATTTGGCTTCTTGGAGCATCAAACTCACAAGCTTCTCCAATTCAACTCTTTTCTTTCTAAGAATCACTTGGTACCTGAACAATACCTTAATTACAGCCTTGTGAGACCGTGGGCAGAAAACCCAACCACATCACACCAGACTTTTGACCTACAGATCTGTGAGCTAGTGACTGTCATTGAGCCAGAGGAGTTGGTGGTAATCTGTCCCACAGCAACAGAACACTAATACACATCCCTTTAGGCAGTGAGGAGAGGTGCAAAGAGACTTGTTTCATAATTAAAATAATTTCCCCGGGGCGCCTGGGTGGCTCAGTCCGTTAAAGGTGCGACTTCAGCTCACGTCATGATCTCACTGTTTGTGAGTTCGAGCCCCGCGTCGGGCTCTGTGCTGACAGCTCAGAGCCTGGAGCCTGCTTCAGACTTTGTGTCTCCCTATCTCTCTGTTCCTCCCCCACTCGTGCTCTGTCTTTCTCTCTCACACAAAAATAAAATAAACATTAAAAAAAATTAAAAAATAAAATAATTTCCCCTTCGGGGCACCTGGGTGGCCCAATTGGTTAAGCATCCAATTTCGGTTCAGGTCATGATCTCGCAGTTCGTGAGTTCGAGCCCCACATCAGGCTCTGTGCCGACAGCTCAGGGCCTGGAGCCTGCTTTGTATTCTGTGTCTCCCTCTCTCTCTCTCTGTCCCTTCTCTACTCATGCTCTGTCTCTCTCTCCTTCAAAATAAATAAACATTTAAAAAAAAAAGAACACAACTTCAACTTTGTATGCATGGGACATTGGACCAGTCTTGCAATACGTCACCCCGGGAATAAGAAATGGGGGATGGGGAGCCCCATCGTCTTTATTTGCTTTTGAGTAAATAACAATTATTTTTCTCTGGTTCGGAATACCTTATGCCCACATTCAAGATAAGATTAATAAGGATTAATATTTTAACTGCAAACAAGATTCAGATATTTCAT
The DNA here is from genome assembly GCA_028646485.1 of Cryptoprocta ferox. Lineage (NCBI taxonomy): Eukaryota > Metazoa > Chordata > Mammalia > Carnivora > Eupleridae > Cryptoprocta > Cryptoprocta ferox. The sequence continues at coordinate 16,230,237 of CM053577.1, forward strand.
CAAACCGCATTGCATGTATTCCTAACTCGTTCCCTTTAACTGGATTTGTATATTCAGTCCTCTTAACTGAATCCAGAAAATGTCAGCAGCCCCTCCATTTCCACCTGACATGAGGACCTGGGGAGGAAGAGAATTAAATTCTCTCCTGAAATTGGTCATAAAACCCTCATGTGAGAGATGTCCTCCCTCCACCCGGAGCAAAGGGGTTCCCTTATCTCCAAAGACAAAAGGACCCGGAGAAGAATCCAAACAAAAAGGCCTTTACTAAATTTCCCCCAGATTATTACCTCTACCTTATACGCTTTGACCTGTCATATTTCTACACTACTGTCCACTCCTTCTTAAGCACAAAAATATTCAGGTGTAACTGTTTTTTGGGGTCTTCATTTCCTTATAAAGTCTCCTGGGTTACATAAAACTTATATTAAATAAATTTGCATGTTTTACTCCTGTGAATGTGTCTTTGTCCGTTTAATTTCCAGATCCACCCAGGGACATTCAGAGGATTAAGGAAAAAATTTTCCTCCCCTACATATGCATAAGCAAACCATATGTGATCAATTGATTTTCTAGAGGGTGCCAAGACAATTCACGGGCAAGAATAATCTTTTCAGAAAATGGTGGCGGGACAACTGGATAGTCACATGCAAAAGAATGAGATTGACCCCTCCTTCACACCACATATAAATTAATTCAAAATAAACCATGGACATACGTATAAGAGATAAAACTATGTTAAGTCTTAGAAAAAAACACAGGAGTACATCTTTGTGTCTTTAGGCTTGATAAAACCTTCTTAAATCACCAACAGCACAAATGACAAAAGAAAAAACTGATTCATTTGACTTCCTCAAAATGTAACACTTTTTTGGTTTTTCTTTTTTTTTTTTTCTATGTTTCTTTTTGGCTGAGCCACCCAGGCACCCCTCAAAATGTAACACTTTCATGCTTCAAAAGAGACCACGGAGAACATGCAAACACAGTCTACAGAATGGGAGCAAACATTTGTAAATCACATATCCTGTAAGGGAAGGGAATCCAGAATCCAAAAAGTCACAATAATACAGAGGTAATGTACTCAATTTAAAAATGAGACAAGGATTTGAGCAAACATTTCTCCAAAGACGTCTACAGATAGACAGTAAGCACACGCCAAGTTCCTCAATATCGTTAGCCATCAAGGACATGCAAATCGAAACCACAAAAAAATTGAACTTCACACTCAGGAGATGGCTTTCATCAACAAGACAGACCCTGAGTGTGTTAGGAAGGATGTGGAGACATTGGAACCTTCCTGCATGGTTGCAGACTGGGGAATGGGGTCAGTGTGGGTGGAAGGCAAGGTGAGGGGTACATGCGGGCTGGGGTAGACCTGTGCGTCTGTGACTGTGTTGATTCAAGTGCGCCGGGCGGGGGACAACGCTGAGGCGGGGCGAGGCGGGGCGGGGCGGGGCGGGACAGTCGGGCTGGAGAAGGGTGGGTGGCGGGTGTGCTCGCTTTGACTTGTCCCAGCCTTGATCACAATAGGACTGAACGGAGCCCCAGGGAAATCACCATAACACCAGACGTGGGGAGGACAGTCAGAAAAATAGACTGCATCCTTGGCTGGCGCGTACTCGCATTTTGTTTCACTATTTTTTTAGGCTGGACTCACAAGGAGTCCCATCCGAGAATGACTGACCTGTGGCAACTGCTGGGTGGTGCCCCCGGGGTTTCAGCGAAGCTTTGGCCCAGCCGGTGTGCTGGTTTGTGCCCCCCAGTTTCTGTTCTTGAAGAGTCAGCCGGAAGACCCTGACCAAGTGCACATTGGTATTCCCCAGACGCCTCTCCATCCTGCAAAGTGCAGATGGATAAACGCCTTCTTGAAGGCGCAAAAGGCGGGGGGGGGGGGGGG
>CM053577.1:16232630-16407361 GCA_028646485.1 Cryptoprocta ferox
TGGGGAGAGGAAGTGTGTGGGAGGTAGAGAGGAGCTGGTGGAGGGCAGGGAGAAGAAGGGGTGGGGGTGGAGAGAGGAAGTAGGTGGAGGGGGGAGAGGAAGTGGGTGGGGGATGGAGAGATAAAGTTGTTGGTGCTTGAGAAGTTATAGGGAGTGGAGACAGGACGTTGGTTGCATTTGGGACAGGAACTTGGTGGGAGGTGGGAAAAGGACCTCCAACAATTCTGCTCGCACCGGAATAGATGTTTTTGGTGTTGGTTTTTGGTTTTTGAAAGTGTTTGTTTTCATTGGTGTGGTTAGGAGGCAGAGAGCTTCTTCAAAGTGAGTTTTGGTTTTTTTCTTTTTAAGTCACATCTTTGTTTTTATGAGTAACATTTGACTACTTACAAAATACTCCTTTGGTATTGCTGTACTTTGCATTCAATTTCGATAGATCATTCAGTTTTCCCAAAGTGAAGACTGTGCAGTGCCCTTGGGTGACTGTGCATATACACACCCAACTATGTTGCAGATTAGTCTCCCAAGACTACTCCAGTTGTGCATCAATGGTGTCTCTCAGGGCAGGTCTTTTTCTGGACACGACTGCTGATAAAAGCCTGGAAGGCCCTGGGCCGTGGGATTCCTGGGATCTAGAGACCTGCCTGGGAAGCAGGAGGAGGGTAGAGGGAGGAGGGGTTTCAGCCACGTTTCAGGTAAGTAGATGTCTGTGTCTGCCTGTACTGTACTTCCATGTGGCAGCTATCCCAAACCTGCCAAATTCCACCCCCTACTCCAGGAAGCTTCTCCTGGTTGCTCCGGAGCCATCCTGAACTGGGCGTGTGTCCTAAGGTGTCTTTTTTCCCTTTCTGTTCAAAGTCCTGTCTGTTCAGCCAGATTTCAACTCCCAGGAAGGCAGACACTTTCTTGTAGTTTTGCTACCTAAGAACTTGGCAGATATCACTAAAAATATTTGTCAGATGTATCTTCCAGGTAACAGTGTGTCCCCAAGGAGTCTATTAAGTAATTAAGAAATGAGGGGAAGCTCCCTTTGGCTATAAAACGATGGGAAGGGCTGCGATCACCAGGTGAAGACACAAGGAGAAAACTGCTGTCTGCAAGCTGGGGAGAGGATCCTCACTAGACACAGGACCTGCTGGTGTTTCCATCTTGGACTCCCCAGCATCCAGAACTGTGAGAAATAAACGTTACTGCTGTTCTGTTAGAGCAGCCCAGGCTGGCTAAGCTAGTTGGGTCTGGAGGTGGAACAGCTGTAAAATGGAAAGGGAAATGAGCTTAAAAGCATTTCGTTGTGAGAGGAACTTTTGAGTGAAAAATGATGTGAGAGGTTTCAAAGTGACACCAAAGTTTCGTTCTTAGACTGATTTCCACGACTCAAAACTCAGAGCCCCAAGACTTTCTGATGATAAACTGCTTGGCTTTTCTTGGCTCCACAAGTCTTGGCTCAGTCAGAATTGTTGGACTTGACTGTGAAACGATCTTTGATGATAGACCAGGTGCTAGGTGTCTCTAGCTCGTTCGATGAACCTGTGTGCACTTGGTGAGAGCCAAAGTCAATCAGTGATGAGGGAAGAGCTGGAGTAGAAAAGGATGGGAGAAGGGAGAGGGGAGAAAATGTGGGAAGATGGAGGAAGAGATGGAAGACAGAAAGAGGAAGTTGGTGGATGGAGGGAGGAAAGGAGCCAACAATTCCCACTCGTGACACCAGAGGGGTTTTGAGGAGAGTGGAGAGGGATTTTTCAAGTGAATTTTGTTTTGTAACATTTTCTCTCTCTTTCTCTCTTTTTTAAATGACTAGTTATATTTTGAATATGTACAAAACTCTCCCTCAGTACACCTTACTTCTGCCGGATTTCACCAAGGCCATCAGGTGTAACAACTTTGGAAAGTGCCCCACGGTTACTTCTTGCCAGTTACCTTCCAAGCACATCAGCAATGTCGCTGGTATCTTACACCACAAGTTTACTTATGTTAATGCTGCTGCCATCGCAAGCCTGGAAGACACTGGACCGTGAGTGTCCTGGGATCTGGGGACCTGGCTGGGGAGAGGGGAGGAAGGGGAGGGACTTCCCCCGGTTTCAGGCAAGTGGGTGCCTATCCTTGTGTGCTTAAGGACGGGGACCCCAGCCCAAGGACTCTGCCTGTACTGTGCTCCCAATTCCCAGCTCACCCTCTCCTAGTGAGTCTCACCTTCTACCCCAGGAAGCCTCTCCTGGCTACCCAGGAACCTTCCTGAATTGGGCATGTGTTCTGTGGTGTCCTTTCTATTCTACATCCTGTCTGTTCAGCTAGATTTCATGTCCCAAGAGGGCAAACACAGTCTTGTAGTTTTTTTACCTAAGAACTTGGCAGATGTCACTAAAAATATTTGTCAGATGGGGTGCCTGGGTGGCTCAGGCAGTTGGGCATCACACTCTTGACTTTGGCTCAGGTTATGATGTCACAGTCATGAGATTGAGCCCCAGGTTGGGATTCTCTCTCTCTCTTTCTCTCTCTCTCTCTCTCTCATAAAAAAAAAATATGTACATATTTGTCAGATGTATCTTCCTGGTAACAGTATGTGTGCCCAAGGGGTCTGTAGCATCAAGGCACTTTGCTAAAGCTCAGACGGTAAAAGGTGGGCACTAAGGATGCAGAAGATGGAGGGGCTGGAATGGAGACCCCCCCTCCCTCCCGCAGAAGGCCCTTCTGAGTGAGTGTCTGGGCCTCAGCTCCCTTTTTCTCTCACAGGTGCTCATTCTCTCTCCCTTGACCTCACTGTCAAATCTCAGTCTGGACCTGGACACCCTTGGTATGAAGTTCAGGGCTCAGTGGATAAAAAGCCTGTCCTTCAGTATGACAGTGACAGCGGCAAGATGAAACCTTCAGGTCTCCTGGGAGAGAAGGTAAACGCCACCAAAGCATGGACAGAATTGGCCCAGATGCTGGTAGATGTGGGGCAAGAGCTCAGGATGATCCTGTCTGACATCAAACTGGAGAACAGCACAACCAGGGGTGAGTAGAAGGGGCTGGGGAGATGGGGATAGTCAGCCAGAGAGGGAGGAGCCAGCAGGTGCAGGGAAGGGGCTCGGGTACAAGAACTGTACATTGGTCCCACCTAATGGGAGATCATGGAGCTAAAAGAGTCCAAGCCAATGACCTTGTGTGTGGATTGCAGGTCCTCCCCCCCTGCACGTCCAGCTGTGCTGTCTGTGTGAAGCAGAACGAGGCACCGCTGCGTCCTGGCACTTCGGCATCAAAGGGCAGCCAGCCCTCCTCTTTGACGCGATGAACATGACCTGGACAGTCATGAATCCTGCAGGCGGAGGCATCAAGGAGGAGTTGGAGAACAAGGGACTGGCAAACTATTTCAGGAGGATCTCAATGGGAGACTGCCATTACTGGCTTAGGGAATTCTTAGAACACTGGGAGAAAGTGCTGGAGCCCTCAGGTAACTGAGCAGGGGGACGACGATGCAGCTCATTAAAGGTCTGATGCCTTCCCTGTGTGGGTAGCAGTATAGTATACGTGTGTAATTAAAGATGGGATGGGTCAATCGACTGACTGACCTCTTGGGGGCCTGGAGAGTCCGTGATTGCCATAGGGCCTCCACCATCCTCCGTTCCCTGGACCTCTCTCTGCACAGGGGCCCCCTTCCCCGCTAACCAGTGATCCAGTCCCCCTGGACTGCTAGGTGGGCCCCAGATCTACCTGCATCATTTTGCTTGAGCCTTCTCTTCTTCCTCTGTTTTACTTATTCTTTATCCAGGGCACATGTCACCACCTCACCCACACAGAACTAAGCACCCCCAGTTCTGTCACCTCAAAATGTTCTGTCCACAGAGAATGTGTCTAACTGTGATCATCAGATGGACATCAGCTGCCTCCCTCAGTAAACACATGAGCTCCATGAGGACAGGGCACAGCCCCCTGTCCATCTTTAGGCCCCAGGACCTGACAGACTGGCTGCCACATAATGAATCAACAAATTTGGGGGTGACATGGGGAAAGTGGGTGCTCAGGAAGGTATTTTATTTTTTTATTGAAATATAACTAACATACAGTGTATATTAATTTCAGGTATACAATTCAATGATTCAACAATTCTATATATTACTCAGTGGTCATCAGAATAAGTGAACTGTTAATACCCTTTATCTACTTCACCCATCCCCCTGCCCCACCTGGCAAGCATCCCCTCTGGCAATCATCAGGAAGGTATTTTTTCAGGTTTGACAGGGCTCTCACTTTTTGTTTGTTTTAGTATCACCAATAAATGAAGACACTGGCCAGTCTTCATCCGTGCTGTCAAATGCATGGATCATCCTAGGAGTGTCTGTCATCAGCTCAGTCCTAATTGGCATCTGAAGTGGCATCTCAAGCAAATCAGGTAGGCATATCCACAGGCTGGCTTCTGGCTGTGGGGGAGGCTGTAGTCTGATAAGGACTCGGGAGAGGCGAGCCACGGGTCTCACCCAAGCCCCTGTCCACTGATCCATCACTACACAGAAATGATGCATTTCTCAGTGTGGAACACCCACCCCCCACACTAGGGCTGGGGTTACTCTGACGTTGGGATGGCGGAGGCTGGGATAGGCAGCACAGTAGTGCAGTGAGGGGAGGGGCAAACCAAGTATCTACTCCTGAGGTGGGGCAGGGTTGAAGATCCACGTCTGGGTGGGGGCTATCTTGTCACAAGGTAACCTAGGGTTCCCCCAGACCTTTGATGGAAAAATTATTTTTTCTCTCTGAGGATTGCATGATGTACTCAACAATATTTGTAATGTTCTGATAGATGTACCATTATCAGATGTTTCTTCTCTGGATCATGAGAGAGCAACAGTGTTAGACCAACCCTTGGTGGCAAAAAATACATTAATGACAATCTGGCTGCTAATCTAATACGTGATCTTCTAATCCTTCCTTTGCACTCTCTCCATCAGACTTCCTTCTGTGTCAGGTGGAATGGAATGGCTGCTGGCATTTTTTTTTTAATTCAGTTGAGAGGAAAATGAACTAGGAATATATTTATTTTGGTTTAACTTGTGTTTGGTTAACTTTGTGTTCACACTCACTTCAGTGTGCAGATAAGTTAATGCTAAGCAGAAGCCACAGGTCCACTGTGCTGACTGACTAGATGTCATAACACAAAGATACAGGACCATATGACAAAGTGACACGTAAATTAACTTATCTGTTTACATATTAATATGCCCTATGGCACCTGGCTTAGTTCCAAGGACAAATAATAGTGTGATATATTTAGAAATGAAACACTATATAGAAATTGATAAGGAATAAACTGTTACACAAAACATGGATGATTCCTATAGATAGGAAGTTACGAGAAAATGTCCGACACAGAAGAATATATATTCTAGGATTCTGTTTATGTAAATTTCAAAATAGACAAAACTAATCTTTGGTAATAGAAGTCAGAAGACTGAATACTGATTGAGAAATGGTCTATATCTTGATCTGCCAGGTGATGATGCAGGTGTGTTTTACTTTTAAAAGTGACCACTTTTTATGTGTAGGGATATTCACTTTATTGTGTAGGGATATTACATTTCAACAAAAAAGTTTAAAAAAATTTTAAGTAGGTATTTCAGTTTTCATTCATTAAAACATTCATTAAAGTCTTGACAGACTGGTAGTTCTCTCATCAAGAATATCCTCGGGGCACCTGGGTGGCTCAGTTGGTTAAGCGTCTGGCTTTGGTTCAGGTCATGATCTCATGATTCATGGGTTCAAGCCCCGTGTCGGGCTCTGTGCCGACAGCTAGCTCAGAGCCTGAGGCTGCTTCAGATTCTGTATCTCCCTCTCTCTGACCCTCCCCTGCTTGCACTGTCTCTGTCTCTCAAAAATAAATAAAAAACATTAAAAAATTTAAAAAAAGAATATCCTCAATGGTGGGTTAAATTATAAACACATTATACATTTTTTATGAGAATCAGATATATATACAGTAAGAGACATAGACACAGAGAGACAAGAGACACAGACAGAGACAGAGAGAACTGTTCCATGCCAGACAGCACCAGACTCCACTAGCTAGTCCTCTCCCTCCATCACTGCCCTGGCCTTAAGAACTATTTCTTTCTCCTATTGCTGTTATCATCTTTATAATTTCCTTTCCAGGTTGACCCAGACAGACCTCACACATTGAGGTATAGCGGTTTAGAAAAGTTGGCAGCTTGGGGTTAAAGTCACAGTTCCTGGGGCTCTCTGTGCACTCCAAAGTTAAGATTCTGATGACCAAAATAACCCACTCCATATATGATCCAATGAGGAGCAGTGTTACTGATGTGGGAAATGATTCAACTCTTTTAGTTGTTCAAGAGAATAGCAAGGTTCAGCCTGCTCTGTTTAAAGTCTGGGCCCTGCAGTGAAGACTAAGCTTACCGAATAACAGTGTCCAAACATGCTTGGCAAGCTATGGCTTCAGTTAGACTAGGTTGCTGACTTAAAGGCTCACCTGGTGGGTGCTAGGGTACAGCAGGAACCCAGGGAATGTACATACCTAGATGAGGGCAGGGCAGCACCAAGGTGGGTCCAGATGATCTCTTTTCACAGGGCAGGGGATGCCATGCACAGAGCCGCAGGCACAGGTGGAAGGTGCCTGAGAAGGACGCACCTGCCTCAACCCAGCAGGCTGGGGCTTAGGCTGCATTCCCTGCGGCAAAGGGGGATGGTGAGCAGGGAGGAAGGCAGAAGACCAGGTTTAGAAACTAGGGCTCAACAGTGAGGATAAAGGAGGCTGGGCCTCCATGGACACTTGGGGGTGAACTCAGCCACCTGAGCCTGCTGTTGAAGGGCTACATATCTGGACAGGGGCAGGGCAGGTTTTGATTGGTGAATGTCAGTGTCCAAGCCGAGCTGAGGGGAGGTGGGAGGCAGGTGAGGCCCAGGGAAGGTTGTGTGAGAGATAGGAGTAAAAATGTGTCCTCCTCCACCTTTGGGGAGAGACTTCCCACTGTGTCTCACAAGTCTTCCCATCAGAGGGAGGATCAGTCCTTGAGAAAACAGAGAGCTCTGTGTGCCCATGACACATTCCTACTTTGTTGTCTTTAGCATTTCTTGACATTGTTTTTGCTGATATGACAGAGGGAAGTGATTGGCCAAAACTAAATAAGGAAAAGAGCTGATGGGAAGTGTCTTAAGCCAGGAGATACTAGGTAGGGGGTAGACCCAAGATAATCTGACTTAGAATCTAACATAGATACTTTTTTTCCTCTGAAGCCCAATGACGGTATCAGTACCAGGAAGCAAGGCTCAGCTCTCCAGAGGTCCTTAGTGTCTGACGGTGGCTGCTTCACTGTTCTTTCATTTCCATTCTGACATCAGACTGAGAATGTGAAGAAGTCAGGGGTGCCTGGGTGACTCTGTTGACTGGGCATTCGACTTTTGATTTGAGCTCAGATCATGATCTCAGGGTTTGTGAGATGGAGCCCGTGTCAGGCTCCATCCTGAGAGCTGCTTGGGATTCTCTCTCTCCCTCATTCCCTGCCCCTCCCCCATTCACATTCTGTCTCTCTCTCTCTCTCAAAATAAATAAACTTAAAAAAAGAAAGAAATTCAGAATTCCTTTAATGCCCTATGACTGTCCTAACATCTTTTCATGCTCATCAACCATTTCAAGGATTTGTGGATATCAGGATAAAAACTCTCCCTATATGCTTTCCCAGGTAAAGCCTCTTTTTGCTAGTGGTCCACCCTAAACATAGGCACACCTGCATATCTCCACTAAAGGATGTATTCAAGAATGTTGATGGTAGCTTGATTCATATTAGCCCCAAACTGGGAAATAATAAATGCCCATCAGAAGATGAATGGTTACATAAGTTATAGTACTGTGCAACTGGATATCTACTATATTAAAAAGAATAAATCATTTTGACATGTAATGCATGAATGAATCTGAAAGACTATATTATAATAAGATTGTGTATTATTCCATCTATATGAAGTTCAAGAACAGACAAAACTAGTTCATGGTAGTACCAGTTAGAATAGTGGTTGCCTCACCTAAATACCCGTTGATAGATGAATGGATAAGAAAGATATAGTATATATGCAATGGAATATTACTCAGTCACATAAAAAGATTGAAATCTTGCTGTTTGTGACAACATGAATGGATCTAGAGGGTGTTATGCTAAGTGAAATAAGTTAGACAGAAAAAGACAAATACCATATGATTCCATTTATATGTGGAATCTAAAAAAACAAAACAAATGAACAAACAAACGAAAAAACAAAACAAAACAGAAACGGACTCATAAATACAGAAAACAGCTTGTGGTTGCCAGTGTTGAGTGGGTGAGAAGGTGGGTGAAATGTGTGAAAGAGATTGATAGGTACAAACTTTCAGTTATAAAATAAATAAGCTGTGGGCATGAAAAGTACAGCATAGAGAATATAGTCAATCCTATTGTAATAATTTTGTATGGTGACAGGTGCTAACTAGATTTATCATAGTGAACGTAGCATAACAGATAGACTTGTTGAATCACTATTGTACACCTGAAATGAATATAATATTGTAAGTCAACAATATTTCTATTTAAAGTAATCTTTAAAAAAGTGTAGGGGCGCCTTGGTGGCTCAGTCGGTTAAGCGTCCGACTTCGGCTCAGGTCATGATCTTGTGGTTCGTGGGTTCGAGCCCCATGTCGGGCTCTGTGCTGACAGCTAGCTCAGAGCCTGGAGGCTGTCTTCGGATTCTATGTCTCCCTCTCTCTCTGACCCTCCCCTGCTCACGCTGTCTCTGTCTCTGTCTCTCTCTCTCTCTCTCTCAAAAATAAATAAAAAGACATTTAAAAAAAATTTTTTAAGTGTAAAGGAGGTTGAAGTAGAAAAGGGAGTGAGGGAGCCTCTGCAGTGTTAAGAACAGTCTTGTCAACTACACTCAAAAAAAAAAAATTCTTCTCTTAATATAGTAGTGGTTACACAAAGATACATATACACATTCAATGATTATATTTAAACTCATGCTCGTGATATTAAACTTATTTTTAAGTTATGGCTATTTTCAAAATGACACTTTTGTGTAGATATAGAAAGAATAAACCAATGGAACAGAAGAGAGCCTAGAGACAGATGCCAGCACGTCTGGAAACTTGGTGTCTAGTAGTATGGCAAGAAATGGCAGTAAAGGACACACTGATCATTAAATGGCACAGGGATCATTGTTCAACCATGTAACACAAAGCGGATATTTACTGAACATGATGTTCTGAGTTGAATTGTGTCCCCCCTAAATGATGCACTGAAGCCCTAAACCCTCATACCTGTGAATGTATCCTTATATGGAAATAAGGTCATTGCTGATGTCATTAGTCAAGATGAAGTCATCAGGATGGAGCCTAATCCAACATTACTGGTGTACTCATAAAAGGGGGAAATTTGGACACAGATAGACATGCACAGTTTGAAGACACTGAAGGTGGAGACACACAGAAATAAGATAGTCATGTAACAATAGAACTAGAGATTAAAATGTTGCAGCTGTTATCAAAGGAACTCAAGACTGCTGGCCACTGCCAGAGGTAGGAGAGTCCTCGGAGGGAATGGACCCTGCTGAAACTTGGTTGACTTGGTTCAGGCCTTGCCAACCCAGTTTGACATTGTGATGTTGTATTTTTAATATATATGTATGTATTTGTCTTCTTCTTATTTCTAGCACAGAGCTCCTGAAACTCTTGGAATTTCCGAAGCAAAGAGAGCCATGAATGTGCCTTTTGTTAAGTTGATGAGGCGACTGTAGGACCCTGCTGTCAGAATGGGGGCTGGTCACCAAAGGAACAAACCTTGTAATTAAAGAGTTGGAACTCTCAGTCCCACCCTCCCTATCACCCCCCTCCCCCAGTCCCCTGCCACTTACCCACCACATTCTGGGAAGGAACATGGGTTGGAGGTTGAATCAACCACCGATTGACAGTGATTTAATTAATCATACCTATGTAATGAAGCTTCCATGGAAACCCAAGAGGATGGGGTACGGAAAGCTTCTGGTTTGATGCAAGACTGGTATTCTTGAAGAGGACATGGAAATTTGGTGCCCTTTCCCATACCTTGTCCTGTACATCTCTTCCATCTAGTTATTCCTAAGTTTTATCCACTTATAATACACTGGTGATGTAGTAAGTAAAATGTTTCTCTGAGTTCTGTGAGCTGCTCTAGCAAATTAATGAAACTGAAGGAATGGATTGTTGGTCATCAGAAGCATGGGTGACAATCTAGACTTGCAGTCTAGACCACCTCCATCTGAAGGGTGGTGAGGCAGAGAGCCTTTCAGGACTGACCCCTTAACTTGTGGGATCTAATTATCTGACTTGAATTAAATTGGGGCACTTGGGTGGCTCAGTTGGTTGAGCTTCCGACTTCAGCTCAGGTCATGATCTCACAGTTTGTGGGTTCAAGCCCCAGGTCAGGCTCTGTGCTGCCAGCTCAGAGCCTGAAGCCTGTTTCAGATTCTGTCTCTCCCCCTCTCTCTGCCCTTCCCCTACTCGCATTCTGTCTCTCCCTCTCAAAAATAAATAAACATTTTTTTAAATGAATTGAATTAAATTGTAGGACACCCAGCTGGTGTCTGGAGAATTGCTTGTTAGTATGGGGAACGCCCTTTCCCCTCCATCACTGGGATTGAGTACAAAACCCTTTTCTTGGAACTTTGTTACAGCAAACCCAGCAAATGAACACCCATGACATAAAAAACTTAAAGGCACTAAGGTCTCAAAAGATGATTACAAATAACAGCCTGGGCATTCCTGGTCAATGGGAGAAAATGGTGGAGCTGACAGACAAATGAATATGTGGAAAAGGAAGGCTGAGGGAGTGACCAACAGAGGGGCTTTACTGGAAGTTTCTCTCTGGGAGCCAGTCACTGACAAACAGGCAATTCCCACATGCTGTCCTTTTCCTGTCACAGCCCCCAGAGCCCTTCCCCATCCCACCATTCCTTGCCACCAACCCAATACTCACCCACTTCGGCACAAGTGTGGGAAGTAAGGTAATGTACTCATTTGTATATTATAGATGAGCAATCTGGGGGTTAAAGAGTAGGTGGCTTGCCCCCAGGTCACACAGCCAGTAAGTGTGGGCACTAGTACTGCTGTTGGTGCCCTTAAGGCTGTACTTTATTTACCAGGCTGAGTTGCATGATGGCAGTTTTTAAATGTTTGAAGGACCGCCACTTGGGAGAAGGTACAGATTGCTCTAAGAGAACCCAGAAAATGAACTAGGACACATACTTGGAAGCTACGAACAGATGATAACTGAATATAAGGAAAAACATTCTAATGAATATAGTAAGAGTTGCCCAAAGTTGGAATAGCTTTGATGTGTGAAGTAGGCTATCCCCCAACCACTAAAACATGGGGATAGTAATGGTATATGCTGCATAAGTCAGAACTCTGAGCGGTTCCTGGCAATCCTAACACAACATTCTTATAAATGTTTCTTTTTTCTTTTTTTAAAATTTTCTTAATGTTTATTTATTTTTGTTAGAACACAAGACGGGGAGGAAAAGAGAGAGAGGGAGACACAGAATCCGAAGCAGGCTCCAGGCTCTGAGCTTCAGCACAGACCCCGACACTGGGCTCAAACCCATGACCTGAGCTGAAGTCTGTCGCCCAACCGACTGAGCCACTCAGGCGCCCTGAATGTTTCTTAAATTTAAAATAAAAATCAAGTCTGTAGGTTCGAGCCCTGCGTTGGGCTCTGTGCTGACAGCTCAGAGCCTGGAGCCTGCTTCGGATTCTGTGTCTCCCTCTCTCTATGCTCCTTCCCCATTCATGCTCTGTCTCTCTCTGTCTCTCAAAAATAAATAAAAGTTTAAAAAAATTTGTTTAAATAAAAATAAAAATAAAATAAAAATCAAGAGGCACCGGGTGGCTCAGTCAATTAAGTGTCTGACTCTTGATCTCGGGGTCATGAGTTCAAGCCCTCTGTTGGGGTGTGGAGCCTACTTTAAAAAAAAAATCAATAGAAATGTCTAAGCCAATGCTGGGCATTCCCTTAAACAATGTAGAAGACAACTTCTCAGGATTTTCACCAGCTGCCTACTACTCCCTTTCTCTCACTCCATCCTCAGTGAGAGAGGGAAAGCAGGCCCCAAAGCCACGTTTGTACCTCATAATCTTGGCACCTCAGTAACTGCACCTGGGGAGGGAGACACAGGACCAAACTGGACTCAACAGAACCTGTCTCCAGGAACTGACCATCGCTGGTCTCAGTTTCTGTGCACTGCTGGAATTGAAGGGAGGTAAACTTGGGCTTTGCTCAAGGAGGGCAGAAAACGCCAGACTGAGAGAAGAAGGTATCATGGGTGCAGAGCGGTGGACATCCAAGACCACTTGGCCGTGGAAGGGAGAGGCAGCCAATGGGAGACCAACTGCTTGGTTGTCGTAGCCTCTGGGTCTAGAGTTCTTTCTTGCCTAGCAAGAAATCGGAGCGCAGGATTAAAATGCGAGAGATGGCTAATGCCTGGGAGAAGACCGGAGCCCCGATTAAGGGCCCTTGCTCTGTTTTTATTAGGATCAGAAGGCTTACAACATGGTGATGGACCTGCACCAAAGGACAATGAAACTGTGAACATTAACTCATGGACGTGAGGGAAAGGGGGTTTTGAAGATATGCCAAGTTAGGGGTTGGGGTCAATACAAAACATAATCCAGCAGGGCAGGGCAGGGCAGGGCAGGGCAGAAGGTTGTTTACAGCAGACTGAGGCACCACCTCTGTTTATCTAAACTGGTCTAGGGGACAGGAAAGACAGAGCAAGCTACCTCAGGGTCAACAAGGCACCTTTCTTTTGTTAATTAACTCAGCTCTGGGCACCTTCGCCCTGCAGCGGTTTATAGCCCGATTTACCTGTTTGCCTATTGTAGTCCTTCCTTCCTGTGAAATCAGCTTTCTGCTATTGTTCTAAGTTGGGGGGGTGTTTCCGCCCTGAATACCTAACCTTGTTCACCTCATATACCCCTATATTGGGGACTTTGCCCCGCCCTCTCTATACCTTTACCTAATCTTGTTTACCCAAACTTGGGTGTGAGTGTCCTATGGCTTTCTAATTCCTTATGCCTTGTTAACCCATCAGAGCAGGCTCAGGAAATTCCTAAGCTTATTCCCCCATGGTTGTCCCTTTTTGTTTTTCTTGGTTCTTTTAAGTGTTGCGTTCGTTCAAGGACCGTCATGACGAGATCCTGGTCCTTCTTTTGCTTTTGGATGGCTTGGAGGGTGATTCTGCAAATCAGAATCTTTGCATCTTTATGCAAAGACATAAAAAGAGACACAGTAAAAGCATTCTGCTCTCCAGAGTTGTCCAGAATTTGAGGTGGATGCTGGTTGTAAGTGAGAAAGGATTTAGATCACACCACATTTCCCAGGAAATCAGGCCATTCATTTTTAAGCTGATCTTCTGCATATTGTAGCTGTTGGCACGATGTCATATCTAAATTTTTTGTACTGTCAGAGAGTTGGGAAGAAAAAACAGTCTGAAGGTGTCTCTGGACAGCATCCCAAGCTTGGGCGTGATTATAAGGAATGCCAGTCATGCAGATGTGCTGCCAGGGCAGTTTAGAGTAGAGGATCAAGGCCTCCTGTCATTTTCCAAAAAACTCCACTGCAGCCTCAAGAGCTTTGAGGCGGGCCAAAATTTGTCTATCAATGGAAGTCTGGCTTATAAATCCTCTGGTAGTGTTGACCACAAATTCATTAAGGACATGGGCTGTTTGGATAGCATGATACAGGCTGATTCCAGCTATGGTGGCAGAGATGATAACAGCTACTGCTGCTAGGATGCCCATGATTAACAGGCCAACAAATCCCTTTTTTTTCTTACAGCAGAGTGCCAGTGTTGAACAAGCTTGGAAAGC
Organism: Cryptoprocta ferox; assembly: GCA_028646485.1. Lineage (NCBI taxonomy): Eukaryota > Metazoa > Chordata > Mammalia > Carnivora > Eupleridae > Cryptoprocta > Cryptoprocta ferox. The sequence continues at coordinate 16,246,483 of CM053577.1, forward strand.
GCGCCTCGTCCTGATAGATGCATATAGAGGTCAGAGCTGTTAACAGGAACCCAGGCTGAGACGCACTAAGTACTAATAATGAGGAGATATTTAATTGGGTGATCATTACTTATGCAGGACATAAACCAGCCCTGGAACGTAGAGCTATTATAATTATTTTCTAGTTGTTGGATCTATAGACTGGAGGTAGCAAAGAGAACGTAGGGAGAAGGGACACAAATAGTGGTCTATGCAAACTGATCGTTGTGCAGGGAGGCCCAAGTTGGGTTAATATATCATTTTACCTAAATCTCACCGTGGCTAATAGTATGAGTGAAGAAGGGAAGACTTAGCTTCCAAAGATTAACAAGCCAAGGTCCTTTTAATTTTTCTTCATGTGCAGAAATTATAAGTCCAGACAAGCCTCTGTCTTTCCAAAAAATATTCTCCCTACTAAACTGGTTAAAGGATATGGTCTTATTAGTATATTTTGTTTCAAGATGTCCTCTAGGACCCTTGTCAATAATAGTTCAATTTCCCCAATGAAGATTACGCTCGGTCTCCATAACAAGTTGTCCAAGGAATATTATTCTAGGGGTGGTCTGAATATTTGAGACTAGAGCAAGCTATAACATTAGGAGTGTGAGATATGCTTGTTTTTTGAGGTATATCAAAGCTTGTGGCTGAGAAAAAAGGTAAAATTGTCTGGCCTTGTAGAGGTTTTGGGCTGTACATGCAAAAGCCAGTTGATTTTTAGTTTAAGACAAGCAGATAATTTGCTAAGTTAGTAACACACATATGAGGTGCTCAAGGAAGCCACCATTGAGGTGTTGGCATATAAAGCCAATGTTCTTGTTCAGTTTGGAAAGGCAGGTTAAGATTGGCTCCTTCCATGAACTCTGTGTCATTATTGCTAATAGGAATATCCCATGCCAGGAGTGTTAAACTGTCAAATATAGGTAGGTTAAGGAGATGAGCCCAATATGAATATTGAGCTTGGCCTGGACAAATGAGGGCAAGGAGTAGAATCAGGGTTACCCAAGTCAAATTTCTGTCAATGATGAAGATCATAGCCATCCGGTGTGAGTCAGGGGTGTATGCAATACGATTGTGTTGTAAGAGGATGCTGGCCTGGTTAGACAGGGATTTAAGGTGTCCCCTTGTCATATCAGGGGCAAGGACTTGTGTTTGTGGAGTGGCTTCAGGATGAGGAGTCCACGAAGAGCCTTCTTCCATCTTGAAAAAGGGGGCTGGTGGCTGTTCACTCAGAGTCATTCTCTGGAAGTCTTGGTTCGGAAGATATCCTGAGGGTCTCCACCATGCCACGGTAAGGCTTCACCAACCGAGAGGGAATCCACAGAGGTCCAGAATCTGAAAGAACACAAGCATATCCTTGACTCCGGGTGAGAAGTTTAGTGGGCCCAGTCCGTGTGGGCCCCTCTTCAGGGGTTTTGCATAGCACTATAGGGTGAGAGGGTTTGTCTTATTTTGAATGCCACTCAGCTGCAGTTAGTCCTTGAAGAGTAGGATTTAAATAGTTAAGAGTAATCATAGCATGATTAAGAAGGAGCTGAGATTTGGGGCGCCTGGGTGGCTCATTGGTTAAGCTTCCAACTTTGGCTCAGGTCATGATCTCAATGCTCATGAGTTCAAATCCCACATCGGGCCCTGTGCTGACAGCTCAGAGCCTGGAGCCTACTTTAGATTCTGTGTCTCCTCTCTCTGCCCCTCCCCTGCTCATGCTCTCTCTCTTTCAAAAATATATAAACTCAAAAAAAAAAAAAAGGAGCTGAGGTTGTAATGTAGACAACCAGGGGTATCTCCCCCTTTTTGTGTTTTTAACATGTATTTGAGCATAATATATGCTCATTTTACATTTGTTTGGCCTTGTGGATTATAAGGAATGAATAATTGCAACGAAGGCTTAAGTAAAACAACTTAAAAGGGCATGTTGTCCTGTTGTTTTATTCTTTTTCTTAAAATTACATTTACTTACTTACTTACTTATTACCATTAACAAAAATGTATTTTTTCTGTGGTTGTCGTAGGATGCACTAATTTCATTTTGGCTTAGCAATAACTTACATATTGATCACTGGCCATTGAGAGAGGGGGATAAAGGGCCAAAGCCAAGGTTCATTCCCCTGCCCTTTTCAGCAATGCCCACATAAATATTTTTCAGCCACGTGGATACCCATTTGTGGCATACAATGGGCTAAGTTTAGTAAAATGGCTCCCATGTATCTTAGTAAAAGCCCTTCATACATCATCCATCCCTCACATGGCAGAGGCATCCATTCCTCTGCTAAACAGGAACAACACAAATGTGGAGGATTTGGAGGCTGGCACCAAGAGTACTGCCATTCCCAGCCTTTGGATCAGAGGAGGAGGAATTTTAATCTTAACCCTGTGTACTTTTAAAATCCATTTATTTTAACCTTAGTCTGTCCTGACCACACAGAAAATTTCTTTTTAAAGATTTTCCTTCATAAACCTTCTACAACTTTTCTTTGCCTTTAGATTTTGTCCCAAGCCATTTTTCTCCAAATAACCAGTCTCATTTAGGACAAAATTACTTTCTTTTACCTTCAGCAAAAAATATATCTCCATTTCTTATATCTTTCTTTCACATCTCCTACTTTTCTACATACAGAGTTGCTTTTCTTATTTTTATCAGTTTTAGCTAAATTTAGCAGAATTTTTAACTTTTAGAAACCGTAGTCTCCAGTGGAAACTAAGTAGTGACCAATTGTGAATTGTCTTGTTACGTCAGAAAATTTTTTAGGTGGTAGACTTATGAATCCATTAAGCATAAAGCATAGATTTAAATTTTTTTTTCATAAGAAGTCAGAAGCATAAACCTATGTTTAGTAAGCAATGCTTCAGCATTCCATTTGATTTGGAAGAGGCCTAAATGTCTGAAGAACTTAATTCAATTTATCGTTTAAGCAAAATGTTTAAGTTTTAGGTTACCAAAGACCCGGAAAGCTGTCTTAACAATTACCCATGAAAACTATGAGGCAGACAAAGTTAACCATTACTTTGAATCATCCTTTTGCTAACAAATTTGAAGAGATAACATGAGCTTATTTGATCTTTAGGAAAGCTTAGTAGAATAACGTTTTATAATTTAAAAGACGTGCCTATCTTAAGAATATTTCATCTGTGTCCCCTTAAGAGTTTACCATTGTTAATTTTTTCCCATGGAACCAGTGAGTAAATCTGAAGTTTAAGGGGGTGTTTTTTTTGCTTTTTGACAATGTGGGGAGTTGGCCGCTTAACCAACTGAGTCACCCAGGCACCCCTCCCTTAATGATCTTATAAAGCACATCTCCATCTTTTCAGCCCACAGTCCTGACATATGTACCTTCACATACAAAGTCTTCTGTCCATCGGTAAGGTTTTGATGTTTAGGTTTTCAAAACGAAGATATTTTATTTCTAATAGAAGTGAAAGGAGAAGAACTACAACTTGGAGATAAATGATTTATTGCCTCTCTCACAAATCATAATCAGCCCCCATCTCCCTCCTATACACCATGCGATGAAACTTGTTTTTCACAGTTTTATTAAAGTATAATTGAAGACAATAAGCTGTACCTACTTCAAGTACACACTCCGATGAGCTTTGACACAGGTAAGCACCAGTGAGATCATCAGCACAATCAAAATGTGAACATATCTTACAGCTGCTAGCTAATGTACTTGCACTTCTTTGTAATCTCTCCCACTGCACCCTGGTATTACAGGTTTCTCCACTCAGGCTTTCTAGAACAACACTATTCCCAGGCCTGTGCAGCTTGGAAATTCTTCTGCCTGCTTCTTTCCAGTGGTTCTTACTCTGGCCTTGGACAGTTTCCTTACATGCACGCACTTGACCAGCACTCAGGTGAGGGCGCAGGGGAATCCTCTGCAGACCTCCAGATCTCTTTCCCTGTAGCTCTCTTCCCTCCGGTACTCTGCCCTGTGGATCCTAGCCACTTGGCCCCCTTAAATTCTCAATTCCACTTTATCTGCTCAGAGAGACTGCCAGACTCCCTTTGGGTTCCCCTCCCAGCCCTGCAGTCTGGAATCCATTTCTGGGTGGGAAGCCAGGGCAGTCAGAAGGATCACTTCCATAGTGTCCCTTGTCCTGGGTCCTGCACTGCCTGTTATCCAGTGGCCAAAGCACATTGTTTTTTTTTTTTTAAGTTTATTTATTTATTTGAGGGGCAGTGAGGCAGAGAGAGGGAGAGAGAGAATCCCCAGCAGGCTCCACGCTGTCAGCACAGAGCCCAATGCAGGGCTCGAACTCACAAACCACGAGATCATGACCTGAGCCGAAATCGAGAGCCCATCACTAACTGACTGAGCCACCCAGACGCCCTGCATGTTGTTTCTTTTTTATTTTTTTCTGGATTTTTCATCTAAGTTTGGAGGATACACCCAACCCCTTAATTCTAATATGGCTGCAGCAGAAGTCAGAGCCTGTTTTGTTTTTTGTTTTTAATGAAAAATGCTTTATGACAAGCTCATTTTAAAACTTTCAACTGATACAAAGTCTTGTGAAGTAAAAAAGTGAGTATTCCCCTCCACTATTCCCATCTCACACCACAGAAATAACCACTGTTAATGGTAAAACACATTAAGTCATTTCCACTTTTCTCAAAGGGACCCTCTTGTGAAGTTATAGAGGGGGAATTTTTGGCAGTGCTGGGAGGATTGGAAATGAATGCTCCTGAGAAATGCTGTCCCTACCACCTGTCCCTCATTATCTCCCCCGTGGAACATGTGAGCTGGGTCTCGTTCTATACTGACTTCCCTTTCACTGTCCCAAAGGCAGACAGTGAGGGTCACGCGTCCATCTTAAAATCTCTGTGTAAGTCATATGGATTCATGTACATGAAAGAGTTTGGCAAACTTTGAAATCATTACTATTGTTAGTTAACATTATATCGCATTATCATACATGTTTGTTTCATATTAAAATAATAATTATTATTATTAAAGAAGATTTGATACTGCCTTCAGGGCCCATTTTTATCACAAGAGAAAGGTTCTCTTTATCATAAGCCTACTCGCGCTCTCTGAGGTCTAAGGCAAAAGAAATCCTTATATTTTCAAAGGTATCTAAGTGGCTTCAGTTGTGTGGGATGACTATATCATAGGTGGAAAAACCAGCCACCCAGGGTAGTATAGTCCAGACATAGCCTTTAGTGCTAAGAGGCCATTTTCTCAGCCTCAAAATCACTCACATACACACCCTCATGAACTCTATAAATTTCCCTTTTCGTGGAATAGCAAGAAATATTGGGCTATATTTTCTGTTTTCTTCTTTTGTACTTTTACCGTCTAGTTCTATCTCCTCTGTTCTAGATAATGAAAGCAATGGGTTCTTAAATATAAGCTCTAAAATTAAAAATGTATATGTATATATCAGAAACTCCTATCTTCCTATCCAGGTATTTTCTCTTTCCCTCATAAAAATACAGACATTGAACAATGTACAAATTACAATGTTCACGTATCCAGTCAAAAACTTCTGGACATGCCAAAAAGCAAGAAAATGTGATCCATAATCAGAAGAAAACTGAATCAAGAGAAAGAGATTCTGTCTGAAATAAGTAAGTTGTAGAAGCTGCCGGCAGGCAGTTACAGCTCTCAGATGTGGTCTCCACTGGACTGGATTTTCATATACCTTCTTATGTCATTTAAAACACTACTGCTCAGTTTTGTAACTTCAGATGATGACAGATGATGTGATCAGTCAACAATATATACAAATGTTAAGTCATTATGTTGTACACCTGAAGCTAGCGTGCTCTATGTCAATCCTACCTTGGCAAAGGAAAAGATTATCTGCGAGGGCTCATTCAATAAAAATAAATAAATAAAACACAACTCGACTAGATCTCACGTGATCTAAGCTGTAAGGTCTCTCTACACGCTGAACAGAGATAACTCATCAGGTCCTCCTAATTGGCTGCATTCAGATTTCCAGTTACGTTTGTGGAAAACGTAAGGGAATGTGACTGCTTGATTTTTATATTTTTTCACAGCGTGGCCCGCCTTGTGCTACCCAAGTGCATCTGGGGGCGGTGAAGGACTGAAGACTGGTGGTTCCCTGGTTCATGTCCCTTTTCTAAAGCAAACGCTGAGGTCACAAGGATTTGAGCTTCCCCTTTGAGCTGACTGACACTCGAGCCGGTCTCGCTTGTTAATGAAGCCGGTGGGTCTCAGACACAAACCCCTCCCGGACTTAGAGGGCTGCGGTCACGGAAGCACTCTCAGCGCTGCACCCCTAGAAACCTACCCTCCGGGTTTCCCTCCCAAGCCCTCCCAGCTTGGGTGGAGCCTGTGGAAGGGGTGGTGGGAGGGGTCAACGCGGGGCGGGGCGGGACCGCAGGCGCGGTGGAGGGTGCGCGGGGCTTGACGCGGCTCCGCCCCCGCCGCGGCCACTGTTCACGGGCCTGGTGCTGATCCGCGCCGACGCCGCCTCGCCGCCTCGGAGTGTGCCCGGGGTCCCCGCATAGAGGCGCCGGCGCTCCCAGAAGCCTCCAGAAAGGAAGGAGCGGTGCCAGGCCCGGCTGGCTATGCCTCCCGTTGCCGCGGTTCCCGCCGACGACCGCGCGCCCGCGGCCTCAGGGGCGCAGCCGGGCGCGGGGGAGGCCGCGCGGTGAGGCGCCAGGGCCTAGCGCCCGCCGCGGTCGCGCCGGAGGGGCACGGGGCCAGCGCTCGCCTGCCTTCCTCGCGCTCTGCGGCCCCGCCTCGGCTCGCTGCCTCAGCACCGGCCGCCATGGCCTTCGCCGCCGGCGAGAGCGCGGGCTCGCGGCGCAGGCGGCCGCCGCGGCACCGGGCGCTACGCGGGCTGCTGCTGCTCTGCCTGTGGCTGCCGAGCGGCGGCGCGGCGGGGCCGGCCTCCGCGCCGCTGTCCGAACTGCACGCGCAGCTCTCGGGAGTGGAGCAGCTGCTGGAGGAGTTCCGCCGGCAGCTGCAGCAGGAGCGGCCGCAGGAGGAGCTGGAGCTGGAGCTGCGCGCGGGCGGCGGTCCCCAGGAGGGCTGCCCGGGCCCGGGCGGCGGCGGCTTCAGCGCCATGCCGGACGCCATCATCCGCACCAAGGATTCCCTCGCGGCCGGCGCCACCTTCCTGACGGCGCCGGCGGCCGTGCGGGACTGGCGGCAGTGCGTGGCGGCCTGCTGCTCGGAGCCGCGCTGCTCGGTGGCCGTGGTGGAGCTGCCCCGGCGGCTCGCGCCCCCCGCCGCCGCGCTCGGCTGCTACCTGTTCAACTGCACCGCCCGCGGCCGCAGCGTTTGCAAGTTCGCGCTGCACCGCGGCTACAGCAGCTACAGCCTCAGCCGCGCCCCGCAGGGCGGGCAGGGAGACCTGGGAGCCTCGCCTCCAGTGGGTGAGCACCCCCGCGGGAGGAGGCTGGGTCAGACCTGCCGGGTGCTGCCGCCCTCGCGCCTGTTGGGTGGCTGCGGCCGGGAGACCCGCTTAGGCAGCACGGCCGAGCGAGAGATGGAACAGCTTCGTTCCCAGTTAGTTTGGTTCGCGGGCATCCCCAAGAGTGGCTTTGGTTTGTGTCGTGGACGGTTTCTGAGGAACCTTAGTAGACTGGGCAGAAGAGGACACCGTGGGCTGCTTCCGGACTCTTTCTAGGCTTGGGGAGGGAGGCTGATCTGAGAGGAGTCACAGAAATTCGATTTAAAGGAGGAGAAAAGCGAAGGGAAAAATTAGTTATTTTAGGCTCAGAAGTTTTTAGAGGTCATGGCTTGTGTCAAGTAATTGCAAGAGCAAAATCTAATTAGATGCCGGGTTGCTCACAGCACACCCGTTTCTTAGCTTGGTTCTCACGACTCCGTGATCCCATGTGTAGTGGCTTTCATCCGACAAAAATGGGAAGGGGAAACTTGGTGTCAGGTATTTTTGAAGTGGGTCCAACTGATACCCATGAACTAGAGGTCCCTTTTGTAAGGAGGGAAAGGAAGGGATTTGGTTTTCGTCGAGAATTAGAAAGTTTAAGGCATATCCCTTTTTAAAAAGAGCTAATAATGATGCTTTTCATTCTGTGGTTTTACTTCCTGCAGATGCTCCGAATGAGAGTCAAGGCACATACAGAAGGCACACACACAAAAATTGTAGCAGTTGACAATTAAGGCCATTGAGGGAGTAAAACCTTGATTGGGCCCACGTGTGGTTGGCTGTTTGCCTCCACTCTGTTGCTCTGTGGTTTATAATAACCCAAGAATGATATCATAGCAAGACTGGGGGTGGGGGTAGCCTCAGCCGCTTTGGAAATCTGCTGTCTCCCAACACCTGAAGGTCCAAAGACAAGGGTCTGGGAAACCATATCCACAATGGCCCACCTCCCTACCCACCTGCACCTGAGCAGACATCAAAGGTCACCCTGTGACTGCTCAGCCCTGAGGCAGACACTGGGAAGAACACCAAAGTGTTCTCCCTGAAGGGAGGCAGGAAGCACTCTCATGTGGACCACACCTCCCCATCACTGAACCGGCCCCATGGTGTTACTCACACATCCTTCCCCTTTGCCCAAACACAGACCAAAAAATCCCAGCCGCAGAGAAACAAAATCCCTTTCCCTTGTTCTCAGTGCACATCTGGGGGAAAAAAACCAGCATGGCCACAGGAAGCTTTCTTTTCTTTAAAAAAAAAAAATTTTTTTTTTTGGTTTATTTATTTTTGAGACAGAGAGAGACAGAGCACGAGCGGGGTAGGGGCAGAGAGAGCGAGGGAGACACAGAATCTGAAACAGGCTCCAGGCTCTGAGCTGCCAGCACAGAACCCGATGCGGGGCTCGAACACACAGACCCCGAGATCATGACCTAAGCCAAAGCCGGACACCTAGCCGACTGAGTCACGCAGGTGCCCCCACAGCAAGCTTTCTTATAAGCCAGGGTAGAGCAAAAGGAAAATAAACAAAGAATATGCTCATGGAAATTTAAAAAAAATGTTAAGTTTACTAGTAGAAGTTTCTGAGTTTGGGAATTCATTTATATAGATAGATATTCAGGGGTGAAAACAGGTGACTGCAGGGTTTGGTCCTCATTCTGGAAAACACTGTCATGCTCAGCAACAAAGAAACTAGAAGGGTGTAGCTCAGGCCCCAAAGTGCCCTCATTTTCTGCAGCTAGGGCAAAGGTTACCTACCCACATGCCCTATGTTTGCCCTGCCCAGATGCTTAACCTCTTAAAGTTCTTTATGCTTCTGAAACTTCTAAGTTTTTCCTTCTTGAATTGTCTCTTTTTTTCCTGACTTTTAAAAAAAGTTTATTCATTTATTTTGAGAGAGAGCATGCACGATTGTGGGAGGGGCAGAAGGAGAGGGGGAGAGAGAATCCCAAGCAGGCTCCATACTGTCAGCGCAGAGCCTGACATGGGGCTTGATCTCACCACCTGTGAGATCATGACCTGAGCCAAAGTCAAGAGTCAGATGCTTAACCGACTGAGCCACCCAGACTATAAATTTGTGGCTTCCCATCCCACCTGCCTCCTCACCATTCATGATGTTTTAACTCACCTCAATTGGCCCCCCAACAAATTCGCTACAAGAGCTTTTCTAACCCATTTTCATGCTCCTTTGGTTTCCAACTCTGTATGCTCACAAAAGTCAGGGTTAGGGTTAGGATTGTAAAGTGGTAAACTATTGTGTGGAAAGCAATGGAAACTTCCAGAACCAAAAGAAAAATCTGTGTAACACTGTGTAAAATGGCCTATAAGTAATGAAATTGTCACCTTTCTCCTTACCTGAGAGAAGCAGAATAAAGACGTAAGACCCTGGGTCTTGCCCAGAGGTGGAAAAAGGCAGAACAAATTTCTTCTTAGGCAAAGATTGCTTGTGTGGCTTATTTAAATCTGAGTTATTAGTTCTCATTCTTTTAAATGACTATAAAAATGGGACTCTTCTCAATAGACGAATGTAACCGTTGGCAATAGCAAATGTGCTTATTCCCTGTAAACATGCTCGTACTAAAAGTTGTCTCTTTTTGAGATGACCAGCAGCATTCTTATTCAGAAAAGCCACAGCTCTGAGAACTGCCAGCCCCTTAAAGAAATTCTCTGTGGGTATTGGGAGGACCAGTAGAGCAGAAGATAGGACTGGACGAGCAGGTCTCTGAACATCTGGAAGGTCATGGTAACTTGTGGAAGGGTTTTTCTTAAACATGGAAATGACCCAGTCAGATTAGAACTTCAGAAAAGTCATTTTAGCTGCAGTGTATCAAGAGTAAACACCAGTTGTTACCTAGTGAGAAATGAAGGGATTGCTGCTAGCCCCCAGACCTCAGGCCCTGCAACATCTGAATTGGCTCTTAGATGTTTGCTTAGGAAGCAACTGGGGCTTTGGAGGAAGAGAGCAGTGCCTCAGCCACATCATTCAGCGGAAGTTGAGGAATACATCCAGGCCAGAATTTGGACAGAGCTTTGGCACTGGAGGAGGGAGGAAGTAGTAAATGCCAAAAAGGATATATTTATAAGAACCTATAGATTTTTCCCCAGTAATATTACGAAGTTTCTTTAAAATATATCAGGGTGCCTGAGTGGCTCAGTCGGTTAAGTGACCTACCCTTGATTTTGGCTCAGGTCATGATCTCAGGGTCGTGGGATCTACCTGCATCGGCACTTCAGTGGGTGTGGGGTCTGCTTAGAATTCTCTCTCCCTCTTCCTCTCTCCCCTACTCACATGTGCATGCTCTCTCCCTCTCTCTCTCTCTCTCTCTCTCAAAAAAAAAATATATGTACATTTGAGTAAGTTTACTTATAAGCTTAAATCAATAAGATATTCATAACTCTGCTCTTAAAAATGTTTTCTGTATGCAGCTTCTCCTATCAGTCACAACTGAAGCAGCTACCAGTTATAGATTAGTAGTTAGTGAACATAGTTAGACTTAAATTATTTAGTACTATTCCAGATCAAGGGTAAACATATTTGTTTTGCTATTATACAGAAACTCGGTATTCCAGCTTCTGTTATAAAAATTAGTTGTTAGAAACTGTGAATGTTTTCTATTTTCCTAGATGAAAAATTGTTTTCTAGATAATTGCTAAGTTGAATTTTATTTGGTGTGAATCTAAGAACGTGCCTTAACTTTCCAAATTTAATTTATTTCCTTTTTTTAAACATTTTTTTAATGCTTATTTATTTTTGAGAGAGAAAGAGAGCACAAGCAGGGGAGGAGCAGAGAGAGAGGGAGACAGAATCCAAAGCAGGCTTCAGGCTCTAAAGCTGTCAGCAGAGAGCCTGATGTAGGGCTCGAACCCACAAACCACGAGATCATGACCTGAGCTGAAGTTGGACGCTTAACTGACTAAGCCACCCAGGCGCCCCAATTTATTTCCTCTATAGTGAATACTTTATACTACTTCTATTTTAAAAACTTTAGGATAAGGAAAAAAATCTGTATCAGAGGTGGATTTTTTTCAGATGTGTTTCAAAAGTCTTTTTTTTAAACATTCATTTATTTGAGCTTTGAACTTAAATTATTTATGAATTAAATGAAAATTTGACTCTAGAGAATAAAACTGCTACTCCAGATTGGATGGCCTACTACTCTGTCTTGTACCCACAACTTTGTCCTAGCTACTGCTAATAGCTGATTCTCCACACCTCCTCTTTTGCATGTATTATAGCTAAATTCCATATTCTTAATAAATTGCTATTTTATTTATTATGTAAAGAGAATACATGAAAATCAATAAGAAAATAACTTTCAGTTGCTATATATTCTCCTACTAGTTGCTTGCTAGACTATATTCTAGCAAACAACATACTGCTTTAAATAAATTATAAAAAAAAATAGGCACTCATCTCTTGTGAATTATTTCTTTTCTTTCACAGAAAAGGATGAGCCCCCTCTTAGCAAGGCCGGGCAGGATGTGGTTTTGCACCTACCTACAGATGGAGTGGTTTTGGACGGCCGTGAGAGCACAGATGACCATGCCATCATCCAGTATGAGTGGACTCTGTTGCTGGGTGACCCATCAGTGGACATGAAGGTAATCCACGACGTCATTGTAATGACACCAAATATTTCCATGAGGTGATCTCTTGTAATGTTCTTCCACTCCAGTTCCCAAAATAATCTGTAAGCTAGCAGAAGAGGTATAAAATGGAGAAAGCATAAAAGTGATTGTTGAGGGCCACCTGGGTGGCTCAATCAGTTGAGGATCCGACTTCAGCTCGGGTTATATCACCGTTCATGAGTTCAAGCCACACGTTGGGCTCTGTGCTGACAGCTCAGAGCCTGCAGCCTGTTTTGGATTCTGTGTCTCGCTCTCTCTCTGCTCCTCCCATGCTTGTGCTCTGTCTCTCTCAAAAATAAAAATATTAAAAAAAATTTTTTAAGTGATTGTTGAAAAAGTCATTCATTATATGAACTTACCTTCTACTGAGTAAACAGTGATCCTAATAATTTGTTTTGAAGCTTACTCTCATTCCTTTTTTTTTTTTTTTTTGAGAGCAAGAGATTGAGCGTAAGCAGAGGAGAGGGGCAGAGGGAGAGAGAGAGAGAATCTTAAGCAGGCTCCATGCTCACCATGGAGCTTTATGCAGTGCTTGATCCCATGACCCTGGGATTACAACCTGAGCTGAAATCAAGAGTCAGATGTTCAACTGAATGAGCCACCCAGGCTCCCCAAAGCTTTCTCTTTTTTGTTACTTTTTTGGCAAAACATTTGAAGGGAAAAGACTCATGCTTTGTTTTACTGACTCAGATTACTTTTTACATTTTTACATTTTTTTTTATTTCTTTACATTTTTTACATTTTTTTTTACATTTTTTATTTCTTCTTTTCTTAGTTCAAGGCTCCAGGCAGGAAATTTGAAAAATATGAAGGAATATAAAAAGGAAAATACAATAGAATAAATGAATTCTTCACATGATCCAGAAGGCAACCATGTCATCTAGCATTGAGGCCTGCTTGAGATAACTGAGTTAGTATGTGAGGTGACGAGTGACCTCAGATGTTCTAGTTTGGGCACATAGCACTGGTTTTCACCAGACTTATCTGGGCTGAGCTGGAATTGCTGGGATGGGAGTGAGTCACTGGCCCAGTGGATGCCTACACACAGGGAGTCTTTCTGTTTTGTTTTGTTTTTTTATTTGCGCTCTAGGTAACATTAGTCTCAGAAGAACAACATAATGACTGGATATTGTGAAATGATCACCAGAATAATTCTGGTTAACACCCATTACCTCACATGGTAACACATTTGTTTTCTTGTTGTGAGAACTCATTTTAAAGATTTACACTCAGGGCACCTGGGTTGCTCAGTCCATTAAGCGTCCAACTTCATCTCAGGTCATGATCTCACAATTCATGGGTTTGAGCCCCGCTTTAGGCTCTGTGCTAACAGCTCAGAGCCTGGAGCCTGCTTCAGACTCTGTGTCTCCCTTTCTCTCTGCCCTTCCCCTGCTTGTGCTCTGTCTATCTCTGTCTCTCAAAAATAAATAAATGTTAAAAAAAAAAAAAAAGATTTACCCTCAGCAACTTTCCTTTTTTGAAAAAAATTTTTAAAGTTTACTTATTTATTTTGAGAGAGACAGAGACAGAGTGAGTGGTGGAGGGGTAGAGAGAGCCTTTCAAATATACAGTGCAGTATTATTAACTATAGCCACCATGCTGTAATTACATCCCATGACTTATTCATTTTATCACTTCACTCATTTTGCCCAACCCTCACACCTTGCCTCTTGCAACTACCCATCTATTCTCTGTATATATAAACTCAGTTTTTTCTTTTAATTTTTCTTTAAGTTTATTTATTTATTTTGAGAGGGAGAGAGAGAAAGCACAAGTAGGGGAGGGGCAGAGAGAATAAGAATCTTCTCATGTGGGCCTCAAACTCAGGAACTGTGAGATCATGACCTGAGTCAAGGTCAAGAGTCGGATGTTTAACTGACTATGCCACTCAGGTGCCCTAACCTCAGTTTAAAAAAAAATTTTTTTTGAGAGAGAGAGAGGGTGGGGTGAAGGGGGACAGAGGATCTGAAGCAGGCTCAGCTCTGACAGCAACGAGCCGGATGTGGGGCTTGAACACACTAATCACAAGATCATGCATGACCTGAGCTGAAGTCGGATGCTCAACCCACTGAGCCACCCCAGATGTCCCTGAGTTCAGTTTTTTGTTTAGATTCCACATATAAGTGAAATCATAAGATATTTGTTTTTCTCTGACTTATTTCACTCCAGGTCTATCCATGTTGTCACAAATGTCAAAATCCCTTTTTATGGCTGAATATTTATATACCACAATTTTTTAATCCATTCATCCATCAGTGGACATTTAGGTTATTTCTTTATCTTGGCTACTGTAAATAATGCTGCAGTGAACATGGGAGTGCATATATCCTTTCAAGTTAGTGTTTTGCTTCCTTCCAATTAATACCCAGAAATGGAATTGCTGGCTCAATAAAAGGTATCCTTTTATTTATATGAGTCATGAGGCTAGTTGCTTTTTATTAACTCTGTCAGGACCCTTCCTAGATAGCAGTATTTCCTGACTTAGCCAAATAAACTTTATCCAAACCACTTTAGTTAGAGGAGGCTCAAAAAGTCAATGTTGGTTTGGTAGGGCTGCCGTAACAAAATACCACAGACTGGGTGGCTTAACCAACAGAAATTTCTCACAGTCCTGCTAGAAGTCCAAGATCAAGGTGTCAGCAGGGCTGGCTTCTTCGAAGGCCTCTCTCCTTGACCTGCAGTTGGTTGTCAACTACTTCCTCTGTCTTCACAGGGTCTTCCCTCTGTGGGGAAGCACTGATTTATATTCTGTTGGAACAAAAACAAAAACAAGGGTCAGCTGGCCCTTCAAGAATGATCTAAGTTCATTATTCAGTCAAAAATTATATAGTCTTAGAATTGCCTGGACCTTTGATCAGCATCTTACCAAGCCTCCCACCCATATAGGAGCCCTTCCATCATATCCCTTCCAGTCGTCATCCGTTCTCTGGCTGGTTTTTCCCGAGGTGAAAACTTACTAGTTCACATCACTAGTTCACTGTGACATCTTTCATCAGCTCTAATTATTAGGCAAATTGGGGGCACCTGGGTGACTCGGTTAAGCATCTAATGTCAGCTCAGGTAATGAACTCATGGTCTAATTTTTAGGCAAATGGGATGTGCCTCCTGTTACATCTGTGCACTGGTGCTAGGTCTTCTCTGTGGAAAAGCACTGAACACATCTTCTTTTTATTCTGTGTATCAGCCACTTAAATTTTTGAAAACAATGAATGTCAACCACTTGGAATGCTCTTCTCAGAATTCAACACTCCCAATCTTTCAGATGTTCCTCATAAGTTGATTTTTCAGATAATCACATCTACTATCCAGCCTCTTCTGGATTTTTTCTGATTCTTGCATGCCCTTCTTAAAATCTGACATGACTATAAACTCCATATGTAGACTGTGGGTCTTCCTGACACAGACTATCACTTCATGTGATGCAGACATTGTCTCCACCTCTATTAATGAATCTTAATTTATATAAACTATTTTAGTGGCTGCTTCACACAGTAGATTCATGTTGAGTTTTCCATTAGCAGAGTTACCTGAAACCTGCTTCATCTTTCTGCATGAACTTCTGTCCTGATAGCCTCCCCATCCAGTGTTTGTGTAATTGATTTATTGAACCTGAGTACAGGACCTTATGTTTATCCTTTTACATCTCAGCCTTTTGGTTTTCATCTACAACAGAAATAATTTTGAACTTTGAGTGTCATCTAGCATATTTATTATCCTTGAATGCATTGTGTCAGCTGCAAAGTTAATATCTTTATTGCTTTGAGAACTAAGGTTGATCAGAAAAGGTACATGGGCAAGCCATTGATCATACCACTAGAGAGCTCCCTTGAGATGGACACTGACTATTAATTGGCACTTCTGGGACATATCTATTCCAGCAGCTATAAATCTGCCTCCATTATCATCTAGCTTTGTGTATTTGCTATTAAAAGCTTTATTCTGTAAGCAATGAATTGCATATATGAGTGCTGAATAAAAATAATGATGATTTAGTATTTAATTTACTGAAGATATTTATAAAGCAGTAACAAAGTTAGGCATTCCTTATGGGCTTTTAGGGCTGACTGCTCTGTGATCAAGAGCAAAATGTGAGCCAGTTCCCCAGCCAAGTGTATCATGTGCTACCGGATGGATCTAAAGTTATAAAACCATAATCTAAGTGACAAAGTCTGCAGTAAGAGACCTATTTGCTACCAAACTGTGACTGACTGTCATACAATGGTGTACATTTGTGAATGCCCTCAAAAGTAAATTCTCATCCTGCTATGACTTCATCATAATATAGCCACCATTAATTGAGCCCCCCACTCAGTGCCAGGCAGTTTAGATCAATCTGTAAGCCTCAGAACAACCGCACAAGAAGGCACATCCCCACCTTGTGGGTTCAAATTGTAATAAAACATTGTGAAAGACTGAAATGGCAAGAGGTGACTAAGTGCCTTTCAGCGGAATGCTGGAGATCAAGGAGCAGGTCCTTCAAGGTTATTTATAGATGGTAGAAACAGAGGGTGGGGCACCTGGGCGGCTCAGTCAGTTCAGCCTCATGGTTTGTGAGATTGAGCCCCGCTGACAGTGCAGAGCTTCCTTGGGATGGATTCTCTTTCTCTTTCTCTCTCTGTCCCTCCTCTGCTCACATGCACATGTGTGCATTCTCTCTCTCTCTCTCTCTCTCTCTCTTTCTCTCTGTCACATTAAAAACAGAAAGAAAGGAGATGGGGATGCAAATGATTCTTGTCCATAGAAATGCAAATAAATTTTCATACAGAGATAAAATTGATTTCTGCCCGGTGGAAAAGTGGATTTCAAGCATGACATTTTAACACCCACAGGCATTAATCTGTTAATACATGCATTTTGGTGCCTGATAGTTATAATAGCAAACTTGTTTCAGCTTTGCATCTCCGGGAGACTTCATTTAAGCATTCGTGACTGCTTATGTCTGTCTGTTCTTCAGGTTCTCCTTTGAATCTGTGGGATGCCCTATTGGTTTCCTCTTTAATTAATGAGTTAAATAAAAGCCTTGATGCAGGTTCCTATTAGATTTGTGTGAGATCTTAACACAATTTCATACCCGAGAATAAGAAACACAGGTATTTGCAAGCCATTGCGGAATTGTACTTTGCTTACAATTCACCCAAGTAAGAGGTTTTTAAAAGTCTGTGATTTTGGGGCGCCTGGGTGGCTTAGTCAGTTAACTGTCTGACTTCAGCTCAGGTCATGATCTCACAGTTTGTGGGTTTGAGCCCCGTGTCGGGCTCTGTGCTGACAGCTCAGAGCCTGGAGCCTGTCTTCAGAATCTGTATCTCCCTCTCTCTCTGACCCTCCCCTACTAGTGCTGTCTCTCTCTGTCTCTCAAAAATAAATTAAAAAAAAAAAAAAAAAAAAAAATAAAAGTCTGTGATTTCAGAGTGATTCATTTCCTCCCAAAATTAAATATGTATCTAAGAACAACAAGAACAACAAAAAAGATTTGTTTAAAAGTCATAGTTTAAACATTTTGAGAATTTTCCTCTAGCAGTAATTAACATCCTTCAGGGACCATCCCACTTGGGATCCCTTTCACTTGGGCAGCCTGATTTCACATCCCCAAATTTGTTTTCTTAAGTTTAATTTATTTATTAGTGTCTACACCGTATGTGGGGCTCCAACTCACGACCCCGAGATCAAGAGTCCGTGCTCTTCCAACTGAGCCAGCCAGGCGCCCCTACACCCCAAAATTTCTGACAGGAAAATTGGGACTCTCAAGTCAATTTTTTTTTTTCTGAGAATGGGATCCAGCTGACTAGAATGTTAATACAGTCCTCCTTCAAGCTGCAAAATGGGGCTCATTTGGAAGGCTGTTGAGAATGGGGGCAGAGCAATTATAGGCTAGAATAGCAAAACAATTAAATTAACACCCAATGTGGGATACACTTGTTCTTAAGTCTCTTGACTATTCTCACCCCTTGAGGGGCCCTCACTGGTCAGGCTTTCCATTGGGTGCCTCTTCTCACCTCCTTCCTTCTCGCCTGTTCTCCACCATCTGCACAAGCTCCTTAGCTCTTTCTCTCATTAGAGAGAAGCTTTGAGTAAAGGCCTATGGTCAAAGAGTGAGCCTCCCTTTATCTTGCAGTAACTATCTTTTTCACGTCCAAAAGACTCATTCAGGTATCACAAAACAATAAAAACCAATTAGCTCCTCATTTGAAGAGGAATTATTTCTGCCAACTTAATAATGATAAAACTTAGTTTAAGTATTTTTAGTACTTAGCACATGTATTCAGTGCTATACTAGGCTCTTTATGTTGACTAAACATATGGGAAAGCTTATGTTCCTGGCTTGGTGTCTTCATTTATGAAAAAAGAATAGGAAAGTGATAAGTCAGAACCAAGAGCCTACCCATGGGACTTTAAAGTTATATATTTTCTGCCCTTGAACAGGATATTCTATATCTGCTTAACTAAATATTAATATATAATGCAAATGCAAAATGACACATTTTCTTAAATGCAAAAAGATGCATTTTTCAGTCAGCCCATTAGATGACACTGAATTCATGATTATTCAATGTAATACTTTTTTTTTTTAATAAAATACATTTAAATTTGAAGTCAAAAGTAAAATATGACATTTAGGAACAGGATACAGAGTTCAAGGATGTTCAAATGATTTTAGAATAATTAAGTGATTTTAGAATACCACATGTAATGGAAGTTTACTGAAGAATGGATATTGTTTGGGGACTCCTGGGTGGCTCAGTCAGTTGAGCATCTGAAACTTGATTTCTGCTCAGGTCATGATCTCACAGTTCGTGGGATCAAGCCCCATGTCGGGCTCTGTGCTGACAGCATGGTGCCTACTTGGGATTCTCTCTCCCTCCCTCTCTTTATGTCCCTCCCTTGCTTGCACACACTCTGTCTCTCAAAATAAATGAATAAACTTTAAAAAAAAAAAAAAGAATGGATATTGCTTACACCAACTTCGTTATGAAATTAAAACCATTTGCACGCTGGCTTGCCTGCTGCACATAATTTTTGAAAATAGATTATCATCTAACTTGGGACCTATCTGGGAGTGAAAAGAGGTGGTATTCCCAAATCTTTATTTATTTATTTATTTTTAGTTTTGAGAGAGCAGAGTGGGGAAGGAGTAGAGAGAGGGGGACAGAGGATCTGAATGGGCTCTGTGCTGACAGCAGCAGGCCTGACATGGGGCTTGAACTCATGAACCACAATACCATGACCTGAGCTGAAGTTGGACAGACGCTCAAGGGAGGTGGTATTCCAAATCACACCATGACTACAGAGAAAAATTGGAGCAAATAGGAACATGGGTCCTTCTTGATAAAATCCAAGTTTCTTGAGACTGGATGGTCTATGTGGGGTCTCCCAATTAGTCTCTTTTTAAACCACCCCCAACAGATAAAAATAGTATTTTATAACTCAACCTTAGAGTAAAGGTTTCCAAGAAAATGAACATAAATAGAGACAACACTTGACTTTTTGGTCATAGGGCAAGAGAGCACAAAATAACTGTTGAATTTCAGATTGCATTCTGTCTCCTTGTATAGGAGCCATTTTGTCACTTACTCCCCCTCAGTCCTATTTCCTGGGATATGATTTGGGTCACTACTGAAAATGCTCACAAAAGGAATGAATCATTACATGTTAAGGAGATGACTTAAAAGCCTATTGAAAGACTTTATAAAAATTTAGTAAGCAGGATTTTCAAGGCAACCTGCAGTTGTCGAACCAATATACAAGTTTCCAGAGAACCTACTGTGGTCTTTAAAGATTAAACACTAACTGTACCCACTGTCTTCTGTTTTCTACACATCTTCATCAATGTGTAGAAAGAAATACATAAAATCTATAATATCACAACAGAATTTGTAACAGTAATGAGGGATTTCTTTAGACGTATTTTTCAGTGAGGGAAGGAACAATGAGCTGAAGAGGGATATTACTTACTGCCCACAACTGCTGCCAGAAAGCCCGTCTCCCTTCTCATTCCTTCCTCCATCCTTCCTTTATTCCCTGATATTTTTTCCCTTTCTCTCTCAAAGCTCAGAACTGTGCCTATACTTACTAGAATTCTAATAATACTTGCTAGTTAATTGATTTTCTCTCTCTCTTTTAAGGAATTGACTGCTCAGATAATCTTTCCAGAAGTGCTCTTATAGACCCCAAATCTGTATCAAACTTCTTAGCATGACCAGCAGAACATTGCTCAGCACTCTGGTCTCATACAGATATTGCAAAGAGCTATTATGTGTTGTCTGACAATTTCTTTGCACCCTATCAAAGGAAATCCTAGGCACACATACTATTATTATTTCTTGGCTACTGGAGAATTTCTAGTCTTCTTAAAAACAAAATGTAAACTGATGAATGGATCAAGATGTGGTTTATCTATCCAATGGAATACTACATGGAAATGAGAAAGAATGAAATCTGGCCATTAGTAGCAACGTGGATGGACCTCGAGGGTGTCATGCTAAGCGAAATAAGTCAGGCAGAGAAGGACAGATACCATATGTTTTCATTCATAGGTCTAACAGGAGAAACTTAACAGAGGACCATGGGGAGGGGAAGGGGGGAAAAAGAGTTAGGGAGAGGGGAGGAGGCAAATCATGAGAGACTCTTAAATACTGAAAACAAACTGAGGGCTGAAGGGGGAGGGGGAAAGGGGAAGGGGAGTGATGGCTATGGAGGAGGGCACTTGTGGGGAAGAGCACTGGGTGTTATATGGAAACCAACTTGAAAATAAACTATATATTAAATAAATAAATAAATAAAAATGTAAATCACTTCAATAAAAGTTATCCCAGACATTCTAGGCTTTTGGTGGGTGTGGGTGGAGTGATGGGGAGGAAGATGTTTCTAAATTTAAAAAAGAAAAAGAAAAAAAATGGTAATTGGGTACCTGATAAAATTTCATATCAACTTCATCTATTTCCTTCCTCCTTGAAGTGAGTCAGTTTGTCATAAATGAAAGACATCAAACAAGTAAGACTTCTAACAGAGCACCTACTTTACTATGGTTTTTGAATACTAGCTCTACCACTTTCTGTGCGGGAGACCTTGGCAAATAATTTAAACCATTTGCAAGATGAAAAGAACAGGAGTCCTTTCAAGGAGTTATTATTGTGGTCAAATGAGATTGTACAAGTAAGGCCCCTGGAGCAGTGAGCAGCATATAGTAAACATTCAAGCATGATGATACTATTCAATTTATCATGAGATTATTTTTCCTTCCATGGTATTCACACTGCTCCTGATAGTCTTGTCTTAAACCCAGGCAAGACTGTGTTGCTGCCTGGGTGATGTTCTTTCAGAGATTCTCCCAAGGAACCCCAAATACCCACTCCATGTGTTCATCAGTGCACAAAAGGCCTTTAACAGGGAGCAGAACCTCACTCCTCAAATGACTGAAGAGGCATTTGACTCTGGTCTTCAGACTCTGGTCTAAGTCAGAAAGGACTTTTAAAAGGAGCAGTTCTGACACTGAGAAGCCAGAGGGCTAGGCATTTCCTGGGACTGAGAACAAAACTAGAAGGAGAAGAGAAGCAAAACATACCACATTCCATAGAATTGAAACAAGGCTGAACTGCCTCAAAATTTCACCAACATCCACACCCTTTAGTTCTCCCACTCACTCAAAGCTTTGAATAAAGGACAGAACATAATGGCAGCCCACAGGGCGTTTTCCAGACGAAGAAGATTCCCAGAGCTACAGATTTCCTAAGTAACACCAGGGGATAAATTTGTACACATGAATGAATGTTCAGTTGTGGTTTTGAGGATTTCTTGCTTCAAAAATGAGGAGAGAAGACAGGTGAAAAAACCCAGTGAATCCTAGAATTTACTGCTCCAGTTAAGCAGGGAGACACTTTAGAGCATGAAAGAGGGGATAGGTCATACCTGTTGTGTTTCGATGTTAGCCATGAGACTAAATGTAGCCTACCCTCAATTAAGTATGAGTTCTTTTTATATAATAGCTCAGGGTCTTAAATGTTTAATTGCAGTTTTTTTTTTCTTTAAGAAAATTACTTACAAGAAAATGTTGAAAAATAATCTCTCTGGGGAGGAAAAAAAGTACATAATTCATGAAAAATAAATCGGGGTAAATTGAGTTAAGAAAGATCTATTCCAGAAAGAGCAGAAGCATTGAAGCTCTTTGCCTGTTCAGAAACGAACACACAACTTCCCAGACAATAATTGAGAAGCATAATAGGCTTCCAGAATCACAGGAGTTGACAGTCAATCTGTGTCCTTCCAGTCAAACGGGGTTTAAACCTGATTTACTGTATCTACTTTTTTTAGACCATGGCAGCTGGCCAGTCTGTATATAAAATGTGCCTGGGTTCTTTCTAAGAAATGGTTCTTGGAATAAGGGATCTTGGAAGGCCTGAATCTGCTGACCAAGACGTAGGATTCTGGAACAGCTGTGCATATGGAATTTAGAATTGAATGGTCTGGATTCAAACCCGGTTTTGCCAATTCCCTAGCAGGGTGAACTTGGAAAAATTATTCTGTCCTTTAAGCCTCAGCTTCCTCAATTGTAAAGAGGATAATGCAACCTGATAGAGTTTCAGTAAGACATCAAAATAGAAAAATGCAAATAAAGTGTTTAGCCTATTGCAGAGCATAAAATGAGCACTCCAGTAGGGGCGCCTGGGTGGCTCAGTGGGTTGAGCATCCGAATCTTGATTTCTGCTCAGGTCATGATCTCACAGTTTGTGGGATCGAGCCCCATGTCAGCCTCTGCACTGAGAGCGTGGAGCCTGCTTGGGATTCTCTCTCTGCCCTTCCCCTGTTCCAGCGTGTGCTCACTCGCTCTCTCTCTCTCTCTCTGTGTCTCTCTCTCTCAAAATAAATAAATAAATATTTTTTAAAAATGAGCACTTCAGGAGAGGTAACTGTTACAGTTAATACTAAACACCTTGGGATGTAAATATTGGACTACTTTGACAAATACATTAACTGAATTACAAACAGAATAGATTTACTCACTTGTATATAAACAAAAAGTTATGAGGGCCTTTTAAAGGCAAGAAGCAAGGAAGTAAGGCATTGTGAAAAACTTGTAGGGGATATTGCCCTCAAGTAGCTTGATACTGGTTGAGATTGGATGTGCACCTAAATAACAGAAATACCAAATAGAGGGTGGCAAGACTAGGGCACCTGGGTGACTCAGTCGGTTGAGTGTCGACTCCGGCTCAGGTCATGATGATCTCATGGGTCATGAGTTCAAGACCCACATTAGGCTCTCTGCTGTGAGCTCAGAGCCCGCTTCAGAGTCTCTGTCCCCCTCTCTGACCCTCCCCCACTTGTGCTCTCTCAAAAATAAGTACACATTAAAAAAAAAGTTGCAAGACTATAAAAGAATATAAATAAAGTGCTACTGGAATTCAAAGGAAGGGGAGATTATAATCTAGTTGAGGGAAGTCAGAGAGGACTTTGCAGATGAGGGCCCTATGGTACATGTCTCTATAATCTTAATATTTTAACAGGACAGGACTTACAAAATTATATTGACTTGAAAAGATCCACACTCTATAGTGCAAAAATTTTGGACATATCTGATAGCATTCAAATTCAATGTGTATTCTCTGACATGTTAACTTAGGCCATAAAATCAGTATCCAGTTAAAGTGAGAATCAGGTTTGGCTTTGCCCAGAGGATAGTTGGCCATTTGCCCAGTGGTCTGTATCATAACGTGCTTTTACTTTTCTTTCTAAAAAATAATACAGAGTAGAGTGCCTGGCTGGCTCAGTCAGTAGAGCATGAATCTCTTAATCTTGGGGTTGTAAATTCAAGCCCCATGTTGGGTGTAGAAATTACACAAGGGAAGGAAGGAAGGAAAGGAAGGAAGGAAGGAAGGAAGGAAGGAAGGAAGGAAGGAAGGAAGGAAGGAATTCAGAGAGATCTTGTGTACACTTTACCCACTTTACCCACCGGTATTGATCTTCCCTAGATTAGAAAGGAGAGACGGGCAGTTAAGAGAAGAAACCAGAGAGAAGCAGTACTAATCTTTTGTCTGTGGAAACTCTGCACTATGGCCAGATGTCAAGAAAATTGGCTCATGTTCTCAGGGAATGTTGTAATACTCTTGGTGGGAACAATGAGAACTTTGGTCTTATTCTCTTTCTTCTCTCCCATATATATTTTTTATCCTGACACTTAGGAAATGTTTGTAAAATACTTTAAATCCTTTCCAATGTCACATAAGCATGAGGAGATGTAGAAGGATTACCGGGGTGCTCGAAGGGAAAATATCCATTTTACTGTTCTAAATATTCTAAATATCTGATTCCAAGGAAAGACAAACTTTGTTAGCTGAATGAATAAGAAGGGCCAAGGAAAGGATATAATCTGAATAGATCTCAATTTAAGCCCACCCAAGACTTTGAAGGTTATTGCCATGATCTGGATCTGGACCAGGGTTCCCTGCATCAGAGAGGCAGAGCCTAGGAAGGCAGAGAGAGGCATTCAAAGCCCAGGTGGACAATTGCCCTCTTAGAGAGTAGATGCCTGGCCTTCCAGCCCAGCATCTTCCTGTGGTCCCTGGGTGGCTCAGTCGGTTAAGTGTCTTACTCTTGATTTTGGCTCAGGTCATGATCTCTTGGTTCATGAGACTGAGCCCCATATAGGGCTCTGGGCTGAGTGTCCGGAGCCTGTTTGGGATTCTCTCTCTCCTTCTCTCTCTACCCGTCCCCTGTTAATGTGCTCTCTCTCTCTCTCTCTCTCTCTCTCTCTCTCTCATAAATAAATAAATGAATGAATGAATGAATAAATAAATAAATAAACAAACTTGAAAAAAAAAAAGAGAGAGAGAGAGAGAGAGAGAGAGAGACTTCCCAACAGAGCCCAGGTCCACAGAGTTTCAGTTTGATACTGGTATGCTATATGCTAAATGTTGACACTCAGGCACAGTCCTGGGTGATGACAGTGTCTACATAGATGGCCCATCCAGACTCCTTGCCTCAGGGCTTCCCTGGTCTCTCAAATCTCCATGAACTTCATCTCTACCCTGCTCCTATGGCCACTCAGGGTCCCCCTGACCCTACAAATCTCATTCTGTTCAATCCTACAGTCTACCCTCTCCTCTCATGTACCTGGGCAGCAAACCCCTCAGCTGTTGGCTTTCTGCAGTCTTAGGTCTTGTCTGCATTCAGGCAGACTGGCTGGGACAGAGCTTCTCTCCCTCACAGCACCTTACTCAAGGCTGCAAGGCTCAGTCATCACATTCCAGTGTGGTCATCAGCTGCCACCGTGTACCCATGTGTTCGAAGTCCCAGGAACTAGTGTTCTTATCTGTTACACCACTGGGACCTAGCAAGGCCTGCCTGGTTCCGAGCCAGAGTTGGAGAGAGTGAGAGTCTGCCACCAGCACCAGCCTGAGCACCTCCTGCCCCTTGCAGTCATTGGCACCCCTTAGTTCAGCCTCACACTCCTGCGGCCATAGGAGAGGTTATAACTCACCCTTACCTTGCAATCATGTGGACAGAAGTGGGAGCGAACGTTTCCAGAATAAAGGGGTACCGGGTCCCAATCCCACTGGAGTGCAGGTCTCTTGACCCCTGCAGTGACTCAGGCTAGAGACAGGGTGGGCTCAGACCAGGATGGTGACAGTGGACGTGATGAGAAGCACTTAAATTCTGGATGTGTTTTTAAAGTACAGTCAACAGGATTTCCTGATGGATTGAATATGGAATGTGAAAGGAAAGAGGGGTTTGGTATGACTCTGCGGTCCCAAGCCTCAGTTTTTGTCTCATTTTAAACCTCACTCATCTGAATCTCTGATGTCCTCTCCTGGTTCTCAGACATGGTAGTATCCTCTGGTTTCTGAGGATCAGTTGCCCATTCCAGACTCTTACTGGAACTGGACTTACTGTCTGGAACTTCCAGACTTACTGGAAGAGAGCACGACTCTCCCATTCTCTTGACATCTTCAGCTTTCTCTCTGCACACCCGTTAGGTAATGTCATAGTTTTCACATAAGTGACCCCTGTTTTATATTCTCTGGGTGTAGTTGGGCCTGAAGATCATGTAAAAGTGTGGTAGTCAAAACTGCTTAACATCTCTTTGAAATACACAACGAAGGACTGGCTTCCTTCTTTACTAGCTCTCCAGCTCACAGCTTTTGCAAGGAGAGTGATGGGACCACTTATTGATAGTTTTACACCTGGACGTCTCAATTCTGTCTCTGTCCCAGTGAGTGAAAGTCACACTATTGAGATTTCTTTTTCCTGTCTCTAAAAAAGGGTCATTCAGCTTGAGATGAGAACTAACCAGTGGAGACAGTGGTTACATTTAAGCATTTACTATGCTATTGCTATTTTGATATTTAAACAAATAAAATTGTATTTTATATTTATAACTTATATGTAAGCCCCATATTAAGCCCTTTTTACATAGTTATCTCATTTGATGCTTAAAAGGTAGGTGCCATTATTATTTCCATTTTACAGATGAAGAAACTGAGGCCTAAATAGGTTAACTGTCTTGTACAAGGTCACACAGCTGGCACATGGTGGAGTTGGCATTCAGACCCAGCTCTGTTGGATGCCAGACTCTGTGCTCTTAATCACTTCACCCACATTTCTTCCAGTGTCATTGGTGAATCATTTGGATGTGCCTGTTATGTGCAAATTCCCAGATCCCGCTCTCAGACCCACTGATGCAAACTCTAAGGCTTGGCTGGGAAATCTGTACTTAACAGGAGTTCTGGGTGATTGATTATTGATACAACTATATTCTCCTTGCATTGCCTCCTAAGTGATTATAGAACCTTCTGCTCGTGCATATGTAGTTCTGACTAAGCCTCTGAGCCGAAATTATGTGCAGGAATCTAAATTCTAGGATTTCATAAATACAAACAAGCAGCTGATAGTTCTAATAGGGCAACTCTCTGTACTTTCAAGTCCGTTAATGCATCAATGTAATAAACCATGTAATGGTCAGAATTCATTTGTAGTGAATATCCAGACTAGTTCATTTAAGCAAAATGGGATTTTTCCTAGAAAATAGGATATTAAACTATTATAGTATCTTTGGGAGAGCTGAAAAATAGAGTAGTTGGATTAAGCATCCAAAAATGACTCCCAAAATCACAACTCAGAAGCTATCGCTTTTGCCAAGATTGAGAGATTGCCTGTAAAATGGTGGAGGAGAATGGAGGATCAAGATGGGACCCTGGGCTTAGGGAGTGAGCAGAAGTGAAGTCCATGATGGTGATCAGCAAGGAATAGTCGGGGAATTCAGACACAGAAACAGAAGCCAGGGAAGTCGAGAGTTCCAGACCTAGGAGTGGCCAACTTTGTAAAATACAGTAAGACAGCCAGTGGAGGGGGAGTGGAAGGGAAGCAAGGCTAACAAGTCTTGTTAACCTTGACAATTCAGTGATCTTTGCTAGATCAGCTAATGAGTTTTACCAGCAGTTTCAGGGGAATGGCAAGGAAGCTTTCTTCTTGGAGTAGATGAGGTCACCTGCTGGGAAGGAAGGGACTAAATGCTGGGTGTGGAGCTTGGAGAAATTACAAGTTTGGAAGATCGACTGTCAAGGGCAAGTGAAGGATTGTTAGTCAAGGAGAGTGACAGCCCAGATAAAATTGAGAATTGTGAGTTCAAAGTAGGGCAGCCTGCCAAAATGGTGTATGATTTAGGATTTCACATCCTTGGGCCAGTAGTGGACAGGTGGGTCATGGGACTGCTCCAGGGGTAATGTTGATTTCCAGCTCAGGATGATGCTGGACCCTGTGCCTCAGATCTCCTACCTACATGTGCTCTTTCCTGTTTGGGCGTCAGGTACCTCAGTCAGGAACCCTGAAGCTGTCCCACTTACGGGAAGGAACATACACCTTTCAGCTCACTGTGATGGACACTGCTGGGCAGAGAAGCTCCGACAACGTCTCAGTGACAGTGCTGCCCATGACCGTCTCCATGGGAGGTGAGAGGAAAGTCCTTCCTTTGCATTCACAATGGCCGACAGAAACCAGCCATTTATAGAAGGGTGGTATTGGATTGGCATTTTATATTCTGACTTCATTCCATGGGCTCTTCCATTCTGTTTTTGGTTGTTGTTGAATTAAGAGTCTTTTCTACACATGACAATTTAAAACAAATTAAAATGTATGCATGTGTCTATTTAAAAGGACTATTTAGGGGCGCCTGGGTGGCTTAGTCAGTTAAGCGTCCGACTTCCGCTCAGGTCACGATCTCATGGTTTGTGGGTTTGAGCCCCACGATCTCATGGTTTGTGGGTTTGAGCCCCACACCGGGCTCTGTGCTGACAGCTCAGAGCCTGGAGCCTGCTTCGGATTCTGTTTCTCCCTCTTTTTCTGCCCCTCCCCCACTTGCATTCTGTCTCTCTCTCACTCTTTCTCAAAAATAAAGATTAAAAAAATAAAATTAAAAAAACCATAAGAGAACTATTTAGCTCTTTCTGCCAAAAACATTATTGGGCCAAAAAAAAAAAAAGGACTAAAATATTTCATGGACACATTGCATAAATACTAATAATATAGCTTTACATATATGTGATGGTTCTCAACATTCTGTTGCACAATGTAAACTCATTCTTCTCATTTATCTATGTTTCTTACATTCCCAAACATCTGCATTTCTAAGATTAGCTCATCAAGTTAAAAAAAAAAAAAATATATATATATGGAACTTGAGAGCACGAAAGACATAGAGGTATTGCAGAGGGAAACCCCCACAGTTCACTCCGGGGAGAGGTACAGAGATGCTGTGTATTTTGAGGGTCTTGCCCTTCGTTCCGAGAGCTCTCTCAGTGTGTGTGGGGACACGTAGTACCGGGGGAGGGGGGGGCTGTGCTGGGCACTGGGCATACAGGGTATGATCTGCAGACCTGGGCCCACCCCCACATGGCGAGCCTTCACAGTCACTAGCCACAGCTCCAGAAAACCCACCCTTCACATGTCTTTGCCATCCCTGATAGCTCAGTCACTGGGAGAATAAGGGTAAAAAGATTAGAAAATGACTGTCTATGGCTGATCTTGTCTTCCATCCGACATAGGTCAGTATGCATATTGGAAATGAAGCAAGACTTTAGAATCCTAAGGACTTGGAAGCCCTGATAATTTGCCTTCCACAGGGACACAGAGCACAAGCAGCATCTGGAATGTGACTGGCTGATTCCCTGTCCAGCCGAGGTTCCAGCTTGCTGCGAAGACGGAGGGTGACTGCCTCTGGGCTGGTAGGACACCAAGCTCCTGCCCACGGCTGCCTTCTGATGCAGTGATGGCTCGTAAGAGGAGCCGTCCAGGTCAGGGGTCCGATCCAGCTCGGATTCCAGCAGGGCCACTGATTTATTGCAGCTGCAAAGGAGAGCCAGACAGTTATTCAAAATACTTTTGAGGGGCGCCGGGCTGGCTCAGTCAGAAAAGCGTGTGACTCTTGATCTCAGAGTCGTGGGTTTGAGCCCCATGTTGGATGTAGAGATTACTAAAAAATATATAAACTTGAAAAAATATTTTTTTAGTACCTTGGTGTCCTGGGCATGCACCAGGGCCATTGGAAACATGGCAGCGGCCCCAGCCACTCCCTCCCTATGGAGGACCGCTGAGCCCAGAGGGCTGTCCTGGGATCAAGTGCTCACCTGGGCAGGAACCAAGTCACGTGCTGATCCTTGGAGGAAAGAGCTCATAGGAAGAAGGCATGGATATCCAGTTATCCCTACAGAAGTTTGAAAAGGATTGCTTCTGTACAACCAGGGGTCCTGGGCAGGACAGAGGGATAGAAGTGTGGTTACAAGCAGAGAACTAACACTGCACCAGCCCAGTATGTGCCTGGTTTGTTTACTCAGGCCAGTTTTCCAGGGCTCCAAAGGCCAATTGCCAGTTGTACATCTCTGGTCTTTCTCCAAGATGATAATAAAATGTATCTGAAGTGGCAGAAAGTTATGTGAATCACTGAAAGGCTACTTGAGTATAGATCTTATAAATGTAATTTTATATAGAAAATTAAAAAGAATGGATGTGTTATTAACTGCTGTCTGGAATCACTCTCTGGCTAGATTGGAATAACATACTATGAATTGAAGTAATAAAACACCACATAGAGACATTGAAAACCGGAAATGGGGGACAGACAAATTGGCCTTGCAGTTAATAACCCAGCAGTAATGGTAACCAAGGGTGGCACCATCTGGGGGAAATAGACGAGCATATACCCCTGCTTCTGTGATAATTTGGTTGACCTTTGGATATAAATGCTTTCAAGCTTTGGGGGGAAAAAGTCTATTCAAATGCCAAGCCATCAAACACTTCCAATATGATTTAGATTAGTGGTAAAGACATTAGTAGAATGGAAAAGAAGATACCTGAACTTATATTTTTAGTAATTTTTCACCTCCTCCTTTGAATTTTTAGTATATTTTATACCATGTTTAATATGTTAGTATACTAGTACATGCATATTTTTATTGATGGAGATGTGTGTTTATTACACTATATGTATAGTATACAACACTATTATATGTATTGATCAGATGCATGGTCAAAAAAATTTAGAGACCCTGATCTAGTAATAAATGGATAAGTTACAAATATCAATCCATCTCCAAAGCTACCAAGTAATAAATAAAACCTTGTGGTATTTATGATTTTCATGTCATGAACTTAAAAATGTGAGCAGATGGTGTATCCTGCTTGGTATTCAGGGTAACACAGTTTTCCTTCACTTTTCCTCTGAGCTTCTTTCCTGGAACAGAAGCAAATTCTCCTTTTCAAACCCAAATTCTCAGTCATAACTGAGGCCCTTTGCTTCCTCTTCTCAGGAGCTTATCCCACCATTTCTTCTCTTCTTCCTCCTGGATCAAGGTATCTTCAAATCGCCTTGTACCCAGATGGACCCCTTTCCCAGGCCCTTAATTTAACTGCATCCAATGGAGTATGTATCCAAGATTTCACTTGGGCTTGTCCTATGCTCAACCATTTGCCTCAATGGATTATCATAATCTACCACTCTCCCATGTCCTGAGAGAATTGTCTAGTTCCTTGTGTCCCTGGGGAATTCGGGAGTTCCTTATGACCTACTTCTGACCTGATACCTTTACTCTGCATTAACCAGTGTCAAAGTCACCTAGTTGTTGTGCAGCTATGTCTAGTGAAGTTGGCTTTACTAGAGTGAGAGAGTGGGGGAATGCCTTTCAAGAAAATACATGTACCTCTTTTAAATTATACTGTAGATTAAAAACTTTTAACAGGTTCAGGGGCGCCTGGGTGGCTTGGTCAGTTGAGTGTCTGACTTTGGCTCAGGTCATGATATAGCGGTTTGTGGATTCAAGCCCCACATTGGGCTACATGCTAACAGTGCAGAGCCTGTTTGGGATTCTCTCTCTCTCACTCTCTCTCTCTGCCTCTCCCCAACTTGTATGCATGCTTTCTCTCTCTCTCAAAATAAATAAATGAACTTAAAAAAAAAAAAAAAACTCCTGGGGCACCTGGTGGCTCAGTAGGCTAAGCAGCTGACTTCGGCTCAGGTTATGCTCTCACAGTTCGTGAGTTCAAGCCCTGCATCAGGCTCTGTGCTGACAGTTCAGAGCCTGGAGCCTGCTTCAGATTCCATGTCTCCCTCTCTGTCTGCTACACTCTCACGCTCTCTCTCTCTCAAAAATAAATAAACATAAAAAAAAAATAACAGCTCCAAAAGGGAGACAATTTAATTATTTGAAGAACATAAATTCATACCACCCAATAGCTAAAGGCTCTATTTATTCTTTATAGCAGTAGGAATGTATAGTAGTCAACAAATAGGGTTCAATAGTCAGAAGTTAATCTCCGTAAAACTAAGCACTTAGAAAACAAGAATGCAAGACATAGCATGTATAAGGACATAGCATGTATAAAATGGTGTCTCTAATAAAACATGTTCAGCCAACCAAACGCCATGCAGGGGTGGAACGGTGTTAGGGGCCCACAGAGACGATGGGATGACAAGGGAACGCAGAGTGAGGCACCTGAGGGAGCAGAGCCAGGGCCGGCTGACCAGAGCCGCTGCTTCTCTGTTCCCACCTGTTAGGCAGCATTGGCCTGAAGAATGGCCCTGAGACCGAGAGCCCGTGGTGATGCCTCAGAGTTGAGTCAGGAAGCCAAGGAGACACCCCTTTCTCACAGCCTATTGCTCCAGCTCAGACAGTTGCATGTTTCCATCATGTGCATCTCTCCACCCCAAAACATTTCATGTACGTTTAGTCTTTGTTAATTGTGATACAGTGAAGTGTTGACGATATGGCTTTCCTGTGACTTGAGACTTGTTTATAAACAGGATGCTTGAACGTTTGCTCACGCTACCACTTCTTTTGTGACGATGGCTGTTGCATTGACATCACACTGGCTTGCGACGGAGTGGAGCAGTGTCCTGATGGGTCTGATGAGGCTTTCTGTCATAATTGTGAGTCAGCTGCATGGCCTTTTCGGGCAAGGGGGAGATGGGATGTCTTTATTCTCATAATAAAATGCAAACTCAGTATTGCTCTCTTTCTGCCCAGTTTTAGGTATAACTTCATGTGAATAAGCTATGCCTTAAATTAAATGAGCATTAAGTATAAGTCTCTAATCTGAGCTACAAATGTCAAATGTTATATTGCTTACCTTCTTCAGAATTTGCTTTGTTTTCTAAAAGATTCTACCCCATCCTAAAAATGCCTAGTAGAATATGCTTTTTAAAAAACTAAAGTGGGGTCGCCTGGGTGGCTTAGTCGGTTAAGCGTCTGACTTCAGCTTAGGTCATGATCTCACAGTTTGTAAGTTCGAGCCCTGCATCAGGCTCTGTGCTCTGAGCTCAGAATCTGGAGCCTGCTTCGGATTCTGTGTCTCCCCCTGTCTCTGCCCCTCCCATGCTCATGCTCTGTCTCTTAATAATAAATAAAAATGTTTAAAAATTAAAAAAACTAAAGTGAGTTAATATTTTGTTTTGATAAATTTTTTGGAAAAATTTTGATGTACTAGGGTGTAGCTAAGTAAACCAGTCTTAGAATGTCACCTACACACACGAAAGGGCACTGCAAGAAAGATAAAAAGCTGCTGGTTTTGAAGTAGGATGTAAAATCTCAAAACCTTAGGCTTAAGCTTTGTTGTTGTTGTTGAATTTTTTTTAATGTTTATTTATCTTTGAGAGAGAGAGCGAGAGACAGACAGACAGACAGAGCATGAGTGGGGGAAGGGGCAGAGAGAGAGGGAGACACAAAATCCAAAGCAGGCTCCAGGCTCTGAGCTGTCAGCATAGAGCCCAGTGTAGGGCTCAAACCCACAAACCATGAGATCATGACCTGAGCCAAAGTCAGACACTTAACTGAATAAGCCATGCAGGCACCCCTTAAGCTTTGTTTTTGTCCATTTATTTGTGACATTTAGAAAGTTAATTATTGGAAGAAGAGGAAACAGTTTCCCCATTTGAAGAGAAGAGAGAGTAATTTTTTATGGGGCTCTAATATGGCTTAGATGGTTATTATTCCCAAATATGCATAACTTTGAATCTACTGCAAATCTAGTGGTTTTAATTACAGTTCAGGAAAGAAACCCAGCCACTAACAGTAGCTCCTCCATGTGTCAGTGGGCCTGGAGCAGGAGACGGTGACTCACACAGCAGCTGCCCAGCCCAGAACCATGGGACCCATCAAAGATGCAGCAGGGAGCTCCTTCTTGGAAAAGTCCCAGAAAGTCACCGTCCAAAACCAGCCACCGGTGTTATCAAACACAGAGAAGAGGAATCATTCCACTCTTTGGGGACCAGAGAGTCAGACTGACCCTGTGATCCCAGGTAAGGACCTGAACAGCTTCTCCACAAACAGCCTCATTTTCTCTAGTGACACTCAGGTCAAAATGAAGGTGATACTTGAAGAGAGTTAACGAAATAAAAGAAGGAAGAGAGTTAAAATGAGAAATTTGGTCAGAAAGAAAAAAAAAAAAACCCACCCCATCTGACATGTGCACTGATTATAGTCAGGAACACCTACGAAGTGCGTTCATACATTCATACATACTCTGGGGGTACCGGGACATTTGTTAGTAAGTAAGTTCGAATTAGATTTCAACACCTGTGTTAAGGAAACAACTGCCCTAAGTGTGAAATTTTAGGTCATTCTGAGATGAAGCAGCATAACCCTGTATATTCCTGTAAACCCCTCTTCACACTAAGCAAGTGAACGTAAAGGAAATACAGGTCATATTGAAATGGTTGTTTGTGATCGCACTTCAGTGTTATGCTCCCAATTTAACTAAGTCTGTAATTTTTTGTTTTTACTAGTAAGGCTAATAAGAATCTTAGACATTCACGCTGCTAAAACATTAGCATTCTGTCATCTTCAATTTATTTTTGCACATTTGTATTTGTATTGTTTGTGACATGAGACAGAAATATAGAGTATCACATTCTGCTACACTTTTGTAAATGTCTTTTCAATACTCAAACTCTGCATACCTTATACAGAAATAATCAGTCACTATTTTAATAACTTCTTTATGAAATATTTTTGTTCATTGCAGAAGATGCAAATAATAAAAAAGGAAATTGATTTAAAATACCACCCTTTACTGAAAACAACTTTTAATATTTTGGTATATTTTTTCCAGTCCTTTGTTTACCTAATGTTTAGAGTTTTTATATATTTTTTTAATGTTTATTTATTTTTGAGGGAGAGAGAGAGGGAGCAAGGGTAGAAGAGCATAGTGGGGGAGGGCAGAGAAAGGGAGACACAGAATCTGAAGCAGGCTCCAGGCTCTGAGCTGTCAGCACACAGCCCGACCCGGGGCTCGAACCCACGAACTATAACATCATGACCTGAGCTGCAGTCAGATGCTACTGAGCCACCGAGGTGCCCCATCTACTATTTAGATTTTAAGTGCCTCTATACAGATATGCCCGCAAAAATATTTTGTGAAGGGTTTTCTTTTGGAGAGCTTCGATTAGGTGCTTTCAGGTGCCTAAATTGGGTCTATACCTTTGTTAGTACTGCCACCTAATGGGTACATCGGTCCATGTAGCAAAACTTACCATTAATAGTCTATTGCATTTCTTCTGGTCACTTTCATTTATACACATACATGCACACATTTATTCACCTTTTATTTTAGTATAATTAGTATACAGTGTTGTAGTTTCATGTATACAATGTAATGACTTAACAACTCTATACATTGCTCCGTGCTCATCATGATACAGGGTCCTCTTAATCCCCTTCACCTATTTCACCCATCCCCCAGCCAGGTCCCCTCGGGCAACCACCAGTTTGTTCTCTGTATTTAAGAGTCTGGTTTTTGTTTTTGTTTTTGTTTGTTCATTTGTTTTGTTTCTTAATTTCCACATATGAGTGAAATTGTGTGGTATTTGTCTTTCTCTAACTTATTTCACTTAGCATTATACTCTCTAGGTTCATCCATGTTGTTGCAAATGGCAAGATTTGGTTCGTTTTTATGGTTCGTTATGATGGAATATATATATTACATATATATGAGGGAATATTAATATATATACTATATACCATGCTATACCATATATATTATATATACTATATACCATATTAAACCATAATATAATTTTATATATACATATATATACTTCTTTATCCATTCATCCATGGAGGGGCATTTGGGTTGCTTCCATATCTTGGCTATTATAAATAATGCTGCAGTAAACAGAGGGGCGCATATATCTTTTCAAATTAGCATTTTGTTTTCTTTGGGTGAATACCCAGTAATGGAATTACTGGATCATATGGTAATCTATTTTTAGCTTTTTGAGGAACTTCCATGTTGTTTTCCACAGTGACTTTACCAGTTCATATTCCCACCAACAGTGTACAAAATTCCTTTTCTAACACGTGCTCATCAACACTTGTTATTACTTATCTTTTCTGTTGTTAGCCATTCTGACATTGTGGTTTTGATTTATGTTTCCCTGGTAATTAGCAGTGTTGAACACCTTTTCATGGTTCTGTTGTCCACTTGCATGTCTTCTTTGGAAAAAAGTCTGTTCAGCTATTCTGCCCATTTTTAATCAGATTATTTATGGGCTTTTGGGGGAGGGTGTTGGGCTTATTAAGTTCTTTATATATTTTGGATATTAACCCATTACTGGATATATCATTTGCAAATATCTTCTCCCATTCAGTAAGTTGCCTTATCATTTTGTTGATGGCTTCATTCGCCATGCAAAAGCTTTTTACTTTGGTGTAGTCCTGCTACTTTTTTTTTCCCCCTTGCCTAAAGAAACACATCTAGAAAAATGTTTCTATGTCTGACATTAAAGAAATTACTGCCTATGTTTTCTTCTAGAAGTTTTATGGTTTTGGGTCTCACATTTAGGTCCTTAATCCATTTTGAGTTTATTTTTGTGTGTGGTGTAAGAAAGTGGTCCAGTTTCATTCTTTTGCATGTGGCTGTCCAGTTTATAACGCCGTTTATTGAAAAGACTGCCTTTTCCCCCATTGTATAGTCTTGCTTCCTTTGACCGCATAGCTGCAGGTTTATTTTTGGATTTTCTATCCTGTTCCATTGATCTGTGTGTCTGTTTTTGTGTTGGTACCCTACTGTTTGGATTACTACAGTTAAGAAGTATATCTTGAAATCTGGGGTTGTGATACCTCCAGCTTTGTTCTTCTTTCTCAAGTTTGCTTTGATTATTTGGGATCTTCTTTGATTCTATATAACTTTTAGGATTATTTGTTATAATTTTGTGGAAAATGCTATTGGTATTTTGCTAGGATTGCATTAAATCTATAGGTTGCTTTGGGTAGTATAGACATTTTAACAATATTTGTTCTTCCAACCCATGAGCATGGTGTATCTTTTCATTTTTTTGTGTCAGTTTTCAATTTTTTTCATAAGTGTTTTATAGTTCTCGGGGTACAAGTCTTTCACCTCCTTGATTAAGTTTATTCCTAAGTATTTAATTCTTTTTGGTGCAATTGAAAATGGGAATTTTTTTCTTAATTTCTTTATACTACTTCATTATTAGTGTTTATAAATGTAACAGATTTTTGTATATTAATTCTGTATCCTGCAACTTTACTGAATTCATGTATCAGTTTAGTAGTTTTTTGGACATTTATTCACTTTAAACAAAATTAGGAACACATTATGTTTATGAAACTTTTCTTCTTCTCAGGGGTATTTCCATGTGTTATTACATACCCATCAACAACCAAAACTTCTTTTTTCAGTGTTTATTTATTCGAGGGAGGGAGGGGCAGAGAGAGAGGGGGAGAAGCAGGCACTGCGCTGATAGCAGCAAGCCACATGTGGGGCTTGAACTCACAAATAGAAAGACCATAACCTGAGCCGAAATCGGACGCTTAACTACCTAGGCATCCCCAAAACAAAAACATAAAAAAATCTTTTTTTAATGTTCATTTCTTTTTGAGAGAGAGAAAGACAGAGCATGAGAAGGGAAGGGGCAGTGAGAGAGGGAGACACAGAATCTGAAATAGGCTGTCAGCACAGAGCCCGATGCAGGGCTCGAACCCACAAGCCATGAGATCATGACCTGAACCACCCGGCTGCCCCCAAAACAAAAACATTTTTAAGAAACAAAAGCAGACAAAAAAGGAAGCAAACAAACAAACAAAAAGACTCCTAAATAAAGAGAACAAACTGATGGGTGCTGGAAGGCGGTGGACGGGGAGATAGGTGGAAAAAGAAATACAACACAATATTTGAAAGTCCAGGGTGGAGAAAGGGGGAAGAGAAGGACAGAACTTCGAAAACGTGAGAAAGGGTCCTCACGGCATGTGATTTGTTGAGATAGCAGCTATCTCCTCCCTCCCCATCCCTAAGGCCACCAGACCAGCGTCCCCAGCCTCTCATGTCATGGAGTTAAATTGTGCTACAACCAGCATAACACAAATAGATTTTAAAATGCATTCATTACCAGGGGCGCCTCCGTGGTTCAGTTGGTTAAGCGTCCAATTTCGGCTCAGGTCCTGATCTCACGATTGGTGGGTTCAAGCCCTGCATCGGGCTCTGTGCTGACAGCTCAGACCCTGGGGCCTGCTTCAGATTCTGTGTCTCCCTCTCTCTCTCTCTGCCCCTCTCCCACTCACACTCTGTCTGTCTCTGTCTCTCTCTCTCAAAAATACATAAAAATGTAAAAAAAAAAATTTTTTTAATGCATTACCAGAGTGCCTGGGTGGCTCAGTCAGTTGGGCCTCTGACTCTTGATTTTGGCTCAGGTCATGATCTCATGGTTTGTGAGTTTGAGCCCCGGGTCAGGCTCTTTGCTGACAGCACGGAGCCTGCTTGATATTCTCTCTCTCCCTCTCTCTCTGACCCTCCTCTGCTCTCTCTCTCTCTCTCAAAATAATTAAACATTTTAAAAATAAATAAAATAAATAAATGCATTACCATTTGTGACCTGTGCCTGGAGTTTACAAGGATCATCAGCTAGTACAATAAGGACAAGTTAAATTTTCTGCCACTTCCTTCCCCCACAGACATGTTGTACAGATAAAAAACTTAACTCACTGAAGAGATATTAAGGAGATACTATCATTAATACTGATAATATAGTACAGAACATAATGAGATGCAGTTTTTCATCTGTCACATTGTCAAGGTGAAAAATATTATCAACATATGGAGCACAGAGCAACAAGAACCCTGCACTTCTGGAGGGACTAAAATCAGTCCAGTCTTCTAGAGGGCACTTATGGAAGCATGAAATCTGTATGTGCCCTGATCCAGTTATCCCACACTTGGGAATTCATCCCGACCTGAGCATGTTACTAAGGATAAAATGAAAGATTTATACAAATTTCTAGTCACCCCGTGAATGTCCACTCCACCCACTCAGAGCCTCAGTGGCGCCTGTGTTTGTCCAGCACGCAGTGACTCAATGGCTGAATTGTTGTGAGATGTGCCTGCATCTGGAGGGCCTGTTCCCTGTGTGGTCCAAGTCATTTATTAACAAGGCTGTCCTCTTTCTAGCTGAGCCAGCCGGAGGAAAGAAGTCTGATTTCCAGCACTGCAGAGTGCTAGAAAATTGGTGTATCCACATTCACGTTGAATCCATTTTTTTAATTAAAAAATATATTTTTAACATTTATTTATTTTTGAGAGAGAGAGAGTGCACACTCTTGCACTCACACATTCAAGTTGGGGAGGGGCAGAGAGAGGGAGACAGGATCCAAAGCAGGCTCACGAGCATGGAGCCTGATGTGGGGCTCGAACTCACGAATTGTGAGATCAGGACCTGAGCTGAAATGAAGAGTAGGTTGCTTAAGCAAGCCATCTAGTCACCCCTTGAATCCATTTTTTTGGAAGTTGAGAATCCATGTCCAGTCCAACAGGTCAACCGAATTCTTTAAGGATCCAGACTGAAGCATGGACTTGGGAGAATGCCTGGTCTCTGTAGAGACACATGGGGTTCGGCCTGCACTTTCTCCAATTCCCCTGCTAACTATGCCAAAGCCCCACTGTCTGGCTTATCTCTGGAGGTTAACTAGAGTGAGCAGCTGTGACCTTTGCGTTGTTATGGGAGGTGTTTTCTCCAGAGAGAATATCCTTCTAAAGGATATTCAGAAGTTTTTTGGGGCACCCAGGTGGCTCAGTCAGTTAAGCATCCGACTTCATCTCAGGTCATGATCTCGCAGTTTGTGAGTTCAAGCCCCACATCGGGCTCTATGCTGACAGATCAGAGCCTGGAGCCTGCTTCAGGTTCTGTGTCTCCCTCTCTCTCCGCCCCTCCCCTGCTCACGCTCTGTCCCTCTCTCAAAAGTAAATAAACATTAAAAAAAAATTTTTTTTAAGTTTTTTCATGTGCCCTGTATTTTTCATGGCTATTTCATTGTTTCATTATGCTGGACTGTCTCTTATGGAGAACCCGTTCAGAAGTTACAAAATACCATTTCTGGGGAGGTAGTTTGAATTTGTTGAAGCCTGATAAGCAGCACAGGGGAATAACATTATGCTGCAACGTGATGGCAGGAATCAAGTGTTTTCTCAAATGTGTGGATCTTGTCCTCATACAATCCAGAACATCTCCTGAAGAGAGCTCCTTCTTACCTACTTTGCAGGCATGCAGTGTGGCCTACCAGTGAGTAGTGAGCAAGAACGATTCTGTTGTCTGTGTTAGTTGGCACGTGGTCACAGGAAGGCATCGTGCATTCTCGAAGACAGGCCCATGCTGTAATCACTTTCCCAGCTTGTGTTTCCACCTTCCTTCCAGAACATGTTTGCATGTGCAGTGGCGACTGAAAACAACTTCTATTCAGCTCCCAGCTATGCACGGTATACATTAACACAATCAGTCATTCAGAAGAGGGAAAAAGTAACTTCCTAAGACATTAACTTTCTAAAAGGACCATTACCAAAATGAGTTATTTGCAGAAGCAAATCCCATCTTTGTCTTGTTTGTTCTGACTTGCCACTCTGGGAAGAGTGTGGATAGCACCATGTGGAATGGAGCATTTCTCTGTGGTGTTCCGTACGTTGGCGTCCAGGAAAAGTGAATCAGGCAGTCTGGGAAATGACAGTAAATTCCTCCCTGAAATGTAGAAAATAGAAATGCACGTTTCAAACACCGACTCAGGCAGGGCAAGTCCCCTGAAATTCTAGAGTCTGTGAACACTGTGGCTTCTTAAGTCTCCTATGTGTATTGTCCTCTTCCTAATGCCTGATCTCTTCCACCTCCTATAGCACTGGCTTCCTCTCCCCAGGAGTGAGAGCATTTAAGAAAATACTCTTCAAATTCGACAACTGAGGATCCAGAACGAATTTGTTTAGTTTTTCAGATGAACCCATTTCCAAGGCAAGATTCCCTTTCTAAGGACAATTAACCTATTTCTCTGCTGCATCCTTAATAGAGAGCTTTATCTCACATTTCCTAAGGAAATAGTTTGTGATTTTGCCTAGTTATTTTCCATTTGCCTAGATATGAGTAAAAAAATACAGTATAAACTCTAAGTTCTTGGATCTGTGACTTTGAGAGCAGTTTGATTCAATAGAAAAGCTCCTGCTCTGAGAGCCTGGGCGGCTCAGTCGGTTGAGCGTCCGACTTCAGCTCAGGTCAGGATCTCGCAGTTCATGAGTCAGAGCCTGGAGCCTGCTTCAGATTCTGTGTCTCCCTCTCTTTCTGCCCTCCTGCTCTCGAGCTCTGTCTCTGTCTCTCAAAAATAAATAAACATTAAACAAAAATAAATAAACATAAAAAATTTTTTTTAATTTTTTTTATGTTTATTTATTTTTGAGACAGATAGAGACAGAGTGCAAACAAGGGAGGGGCAGAAAGAGAGGGAGACACAGAATCTGAAACAGGCTCCAGGCTCTGAGCTGTCAGCACAGAACCCGATGCGGGGCTGAAACCCACGAACTGTGAGATCATGACCTGAGCCGAAGTCGGATGCTTAACCAACTGAGCCACCCAGGTGCCCCTAAAATTTTTTTTTAAAAAGAAAGAAAGAAAAGCCCCTGCTGTGGATGGGTCCTGGGTTCCAATTCTAGCACCATGTGGCACTAGCCTGCAGGCAGTTAACGTCTCTGAGCTGGGTCTCCTTGCCTGAAAGAGGGTGACAGTGTCTTCTCACAGTGCTGCCATGCGGACTGCATGAGCTAGTGTGTGTACATGTAATTTATGTCTGTCAGTAACTGTCAGTGCTCCATGAATTTTCGCTGGGGCTTTCAAGTCCGGTAGAACTCACTGGGAAACCCGGGTAAGAGCTACAAGCCTGCAAGACAGTTAATTCTAATAAAAAATAGAAACAGAGCAGTGGTGGTCCCAGTACTGAGTTCCTCTTCAGGATCAAGGTGAAGAATCTCTCATCTCTGTCGGAAAGAGACAGGAGTGGGCAGGATTGTGAGTGCAGTTATTTCATATTTTTACATTGGATAAAAGACAAACCAGTGAATCCTCTGAAAAGAATTGGACGTTGGTAAATTTTGGTGTTTTTATTCCTGGCTCATTATTTTTAAAAAGTAGGACATGAATTCCCAGCCATGTGATCTTCCCACTTCCAGACTTATTATTGGAAAGAGTACTTACTGAGTGCCTGTCATTGAGCACTTCTTTGGTCTTCTTTTTTTTAAGTTTTTTTTAATTTATTTTGAGACAGAAAGAAAGCATGGGAGGGGCAGAAAGAGAGAGGGAGGGAGAGAGAATCCCAAGCAGGCTCCACAGTGCCAGCACAGAGCCCAACATAGGGCTTGAACTCACAAACTGTGAGATCAGGACCTGAGCTGAAACCAAGAGCTGATGTTCAACTGACTGAGTCACCCAGGCGCTCCCACTTCTTTGGTCTTAATAGCAACTTGGTGATATGCAGAAATCATTAGTGGCATTTTATGGATGAAAACAGTGAGTCACAGAGAAGTGAAGAACTTAGATAGGTCACACAGCTAATAAGTGTTAAAGCCAGAATTTGACTCAGCAGTCTAATCCCAGCCCCAAGGGGATGATGGCTTAGGCAGCAAGCCTCACAGTGTTCAAGGATCTTTTCTCTTAGCTACAGAGACAGGAAGCAGCTACAGTTCCCTTAAGACCTGCCTGTATGGTACTTTATGTTAGGGCATTAGACGCTCAGAAGGACGAGATCTGGGGGCGCCTGGGCGGCTCCGTCGGTTGAGCGACCAGCTCTGGATTTCGGCTCAGGTCATGATCTCACGGTTCAAGAGATTGAGGCCCATGTCAGTGCAGAGCCTGATTGGGAGTCTCTCTCCCTCTCTTTCTGCCCCTCCACTGCACGCTCTCTCTCTCTCTCTTTCTCAAAATAAATAAACTTAAGAAAAAAAGGAAGACCTCAGTGAGTACTGGAGTAGTCAGGGTTTGCTACTTATAGATCTTCATTATGACTTTCATGGGCCCATTAAAAAAAAAACCAAAATATTAAACTTTATGACTGTGTTGGTATAGAGATTAATATAACACAGGCTACATTTACTCTTATATATGCATTATTATTATTATATCCACTGTTTTCTTGTGATTTTTTAAAAATGTTTATTTAATTTTGAGAGAGAGAGAGAGAGAGAGAGTGCGAGCAGGCGAGGGGCAAAGAAAGAGAGTGACACACAGAATCCGAAGCAGGCTCCAGGCTCCGAGTGGTCAGCACAGAGCCCAATGTGGGGCTTGAACTCACAAACCGTGAGACCATGACCTGAGCCAAAGTCAGACGCTTAACCGACTGAGCCACCCAGGTGCCCCTGTTTTCTTGTGATTTTAAGAGAAATTTAATTGAAGCATTTTTGCGAGGTTCGGTGCCCATTGTGCCTGGTGGACAGGTGGTCCCTACCTGTGATGGGCACGGACGTTCTGCTCTGCTCTGAAGAATGGGCAGAAAGAGTTTGAATACGTGGAAAACAAGGGTCCTAATTAATAGCATGTGTGAATGGCTTTGAGAATGACAATTACTGAAGCAGGGGATCCCAGCTACCCAAAGTGAAGGGCATTTGTTGGGAATGGAGGGCAATATGGGAAACCTTGAAAGCCCTGCTGAAGCATCTGGACAGGTGGATTCAAGAAGGAGAGGGACAGGGCGCCTGGGTGGCTCAGTTGGTTGCGTGT
Source organism: Cryptoprocta ferox (assembly GCA_028646485.1). Lineage (NCBI taxonomy): Eukaryota > Metazoa > Chordata > Mammalia > Carnivora > Eupleridae > Cryptoprocta > Cryptoprocta ferox. The sequence continues at coordinate 16,289,987 of CM053577.1, forward strand.
CCAACTTTGGCTCAAGTCACGATCCTGTGGTTCATGGGTTCAAGCTCCGCATGGAACTTTGTGCTGGCAGCACAGAGCCTGCTTCTGATTCTCTATCTCCCTCTCTCTCTGCCACTCCCCTACTCCTGTGTGCGTGCGCGCTCTCTCTCTCTCTCTCTCTCTCAAAAATAAACATCATTTTTTTTAAAAGAGAGTAACAGAATTTGGTCCCTAAAGCCAACTGAAGAAAGACCAGTATCCATCCATAATAAAGATTTCATCCACTCATGGCAAAATGAGAAAAATAAGGACACTGCAGGGAGTTTTCTATGAGACTAAATTCATTCAATTCAAAGAGCTATCCTTTTTATGTATTAAACTCTTCATGTTTTGTAGGTTTACACATTTCCTTACTTTATAATGAGGTGAAGGCAATGGCCCTCTTCAATGACCATTTCTTTTAATGTCTTGATTTGGCAAAATAAAAAATTGACAACCCTAAATTGGCTCCAAAAATCATTTTGAAGTTTTAATTGGTCAACAAAATCCAAAGGTGTTGAAATCAGCTTGCCATGTGGAATGACAGCCCAGGTTCTCGATGCCCCCAGGGCTCCAGCAGCCCCATGGCTTCAATGCAGTATCCCTGTCCCCATCCTGCTGGGACACAGGTCTCCAGCCCCGTGCAGCAGTCCCTTTGTCCACTGGCTGAGCCATCCCGACACCTGGCAGCCCCGCCAGTTCCCTGGCTGGCTCTCCCTGTTGCTTCCCCCTTGCTTCCCCCGGGTCACTGTCTTCTCTTACAGTCTCCCACCGCCTCTCCCTCCTCCCCTCGCTGTTCCAGTTGGGAGTGCACCTTCCACCGCTACTATCAGGTGGACTGTAAGAGCAGTCAACCTGGAAGTGAACTCTGGTTCTCTGGCTACAAGAAACTGCTTCTGCCTTACTCCTGCGTCTCATTCTCTTTGGCCTGCAGCTTATGGAGGACAGCCCAAGTTATTGGCTCTCTGCAGGTGGCATATATGGGTCTTTTTAGAGTGACATGACGAGGCACAGCAGAATGTAGGGAGCCTGCTGTGGCCTTGACTGTGAGAAGCAAACGTGGATTAACCTCCTTGCACTGATCTGAGTGGGGATGAGGAGGCTTTGCAGACGCGTTCCAGTAGGAATGTCTGAACGCAGAGTGCTTGAGATAAAGGTGACAGAGACCTAAGGCTGTGGCAGCTGAGGACAAAGAAGAGGGGCCATAGTCAGGGATATTTCAGAGTATCATGGACCCAGTCTGTGTGATACAGCTACTGATGGCTTGCAGGGCTGAGTGAAAAGGAACGTTAAGGATGCCTTTATTAAACACATGTATTTGCAGTCCCCTCTCTTTAACAGCGCTAGCACGTGACTGCCACGATCTTTTCAAGTCCTGGTTTTCTGGCTCTATAGGTACCTGCAATAACTATAATTTTCCATTATCCTGTTGATTTTTGTGGTCCTTAGTAAATCCAGGCATATCACTTAGTACAGATTCCAAAGAATTTTATAAATGCTACCTTTAAGTAGCCTCATTTCAGTTGCAGGTGTTACGAACATATCTGTTGATGACATATGAGTAAAGAAGCTTTAAACTTTTGTTTCTCAGTAGAATTCCTCATGTCAGCTCATCCTTTCTAGTTTATTGTCACTGAGGATATTATCCCACAGTCTCACTTGAGATCACACACAGCATGAGGGCAACTCCATTAGCTCAGCCATTATCGTGTCAAGGTAATAAGCACACAAATGCTATAAATTCCTAGATAGGAAATGATTCAGTGGTACAGCCATGGCTTATCAGACCTGGGATAAAAGTCCTGAGATTTTATCTTTCTTACTATTCATTCTCAATTGTATAATGTAACTGAATAGAGTTAATAATCAACAACATATCATGACATCAGAAGTGCTGGTTTCCCCTGCCAAGCAGTTGGACACACCTGAGTGTAGATCCCAGCCCTGTGACCCGCTTACTACGCAAAAGAACCTGGCCAGGTGCCAGGCCTCTCTGACGTAACCAGAAAACAAAGAGCAAGGGATACACACCAAGTAGGGCTGAGGTGAGAAAGCCAAATGACAAATCTGAGTGCCTTATGCAAGCTCACTGTTCATTTTTTAAAGAAAAACTTTTGTGGACTGTTTCTGCTTTTCATGGGATGAATTGCAGAGATCACCCTTGACTTTTCAAACTGAGGTCTTTCCTTCCTTCTCCAGAGTGCGGGTAGGAATTCTAGTACGTGTGCCTTTCCCCCTTTCTCTGTCCAGCGGTTCTGTTCTCGTGCCCATTACTAACTGGGCACGTTAGTTACCTAGTGTTTGAGTACCAAACACAGACCTACGTTTACTAGAGAAATAAATTTTGTAAGTCCTTTAAATCCATCTTAAGAAAAATAGATAAGCCTGTATTTTCATGTCTGTTTCCTGAAGTTTCTGATGTACCTTTGATATATGTTCTCTCTGTTTTCTGTAGATAGTGGTTCCTCAGGAAAGAACAGAAAAGAAAAAAATTATATTTTTGAATCAAAGAGCGATCGAGGAGGAGGAGAACACCCAGCCCCAGAAACAGGTAAATCTAGAATTTGGAAATTCATTGCAGAGTACAAACGTGTAGAACCACATGTCCTCCAGTTGAAGAAACCAGATGTAGCTGCAAGAGTCCAGGACAAGAGCAGTGATCGATCTGTGGATCAGAGGAGCTGTTGAATTCTCACCTCCCCATCAGGCTGCATCTATGGGCTCTTGAACTAGTAACTTCACATCTTTGGACCTGGGCCTCCTCTTTACTGAGTTGATTGGACCAGATTATCACTATATTCCTTTCCAGGTGTAACAGTCTATGGAAAGTAAATATTCAGAGCACAGAAGTTAAGAACTAGATGTTCATGGCTCTAGAGTCTGATGCCGAGGTTCAAACCATTGCTCCACCACTAAACTCTATGACCTGCAGCAGGCGATCTTCTCTCTCTGGTTCCCAATTCTCCTTGTTAGTAAGATGGAGATGACAGCTGTCACTGTGTCAGAGTTGTTAGGGGAGAGAAATGGGATGATTAATGTAAACCATTTAGCACACTTGTGTGGCTCTTAACATGAGCCAAATAAATGATGGCTATTATGCTTGAGTTAGTTATAAAGATCTTAGAGTACCTCATTCTTTCCAGCTGCTCTAGTGATGGAGCCCAAAGGCAATGAGGAAAGAGTGTGGGATGTTGAGGGAATATTTAGTGAGTGGAAGAATACCATAGTTCCATAATTACGGTTGTTTTTAACTAGAAAGAGAACACTTTTGACATGGTTCTGCAGAAAGGTAGGTTTTAGTCCTAAATCCCACAAACTAATTAGTAAAAGAAGATGTAGGAGAATAAAATATGATTCTTAAATTATAGATCTGAACACGGAGAATACATTTTTACCCTAAAGTGTTCTTTGTAAAATCCAGACAAAGTTAACATATAACCATGAACCAACACATGGCCAAAATAATCCAGACGTCAAGTACCTTGATGCTGCTCCATCTGCTGGCCTGCTGGCCTTGGCCCTGTCCCGAGATACCTGAATAAAAAGGGCCCTGTGCCCCATCAACGAAGGGAGGCCAGGCCTGCGCCTGCCCTTGTGCCTACATGTATGCAGAAAGCCTCCCTTCTATGTGGCCACGGCCCGCTCTGGTTATTACATACTATGACTGTCACTCCAGCTCATAGGAACAGGATACCCAGTTCATCTCCTTCGCTGGTTCCTGAGAAAATTATACCATGATGTGTTTTATAAGGGGTCAGAAAATTTCAAATCTCAAATTACCCAAGCTAAAGACAATGAAGAAAGAAACCATGCCAAGTGAGTATTGGAACGTCCTGAATAACTTTCAGTATTCTAGCAAGGTTTTTTTATGGGAGATTTCATTTTCCTTGTCATTAAAGCATTAAACAGGAATCAGTTTGACAGCTCAGCAACCGCGTATCTGACTCAGCAGGTAGAAGGTCCCCTAGATTATATGTTTGCTCTGTTGTTACCACAGCTGCATCTGCACCGCACACCTGGGGCTGGGGTTGCCCACCACAGCCCCTCGCCCTGCGGCCTTGGCACTGGTGCTCTTCATACAAATCACACACATTTAGAAGGGCAGCCTCTAGGGCTTTCCCTGCCCTGACCCAGCACAGCCTCTTCCTCGGCTACCCCTCTCTGAACGTGAATACTCTCCTGTTTGCCCCACACCCTTCCTTTCCTTCAGTACTGAGGGAAGGAGTGTCCCCTCTTTCCAAGGTCAGTCTCCCCTGACCTTGATGCAGCCCCTAATTATCTCCTCAGGAACGTGTCTCCATCATTGATTAACTCTCTGATGTTTTCATCTGTTTCTCTACTGGCTCGTTCCCCCAAAAGCTGCAGACACATTCAGATCTCTCCCAACACAGAAAAACAAAGTAACATCCCTCTGACCTCAGTCTCCCTGTAAATGAATTCCTGATTGCCAAGTCCATTGGCCTCTCTGGGCTTCACCCCACTGGACCTCTCCTTAGCATTTGGTTCAGCCAAGCGCTTCCTTGAAATAATCTCTCCCCTGTGCTCCCGAGACTCCCCTCTCCCCTGGCAGCCCTGCCACATCTCTGATCCATCTCTTTCTGTTCTCTTAGCTTCTCTTCTTTTGTCTGCCCTCCTAAATGTCAGTGCTCCCTCTCCAACTTACTCCTTGCCCTCCTTCTTCTCCCTTTCTCTCTGGCGATCTCATTCACCTTTGTGGCTGCAATCACCACCTTGACGCTAAAGACTCTTACATACGTAGTCCAAATAATCCAGAAACCTAATAGGAATTTTGATCTGGATTATCTATAGGTATCTCAATCTGAAAATGTCAGAAAATAAACGGATCTCCCCCACCCACCCCAAACAAGCTCCATCATTCATTCAAACAAAAATCTGATGAACCAGATACACGAACTGCATCTTTCACATGTGCACTTCCTATACAATTCTCTCATAGTAATTATACTTAATTGTATTTTTTCATGTAAATGTTTGTCCACCCAGACCTGAGGTCATTAACATAATGCTCTCATTTCCCTTTTGGAGAAGTACTGTGGTTCTGGAGCTGCGTTGTCTGGGCCCTATCTTAGCTCCACACTGACCGTGCAAACTTAGACTAGTCACTTAATTCTTTTCATTTTTGTATTTTTATTTATTTCTATTTTTTAATTTTACCTCCAAGTTAGTTAGCATATAGCGCAATAGTGATTTCAGGAGTCAAACCCAGTGACTCATCCCAGCAAGTGTCTTCCTCAATGCCCCTCACCCATTTAGCCCATCCCCCTACCCACAGCCCCTCCAGCAGCCCTCTGCTGTTCTCTATATTTAAGAGTCTCTTATGTTTTGTCCCCCTCCCCTCCCCTCCCCGTTTTTATATTAGTTTTGCTTCCCTTCCCCTATGTTCATCTGTTTTGTATCTTAAATTTCACATATGAGTAAAGTCACATATGATATTTGTCTTTCTCTGACGAATTTTGCTTAGCATAATACCCTCTAGTTCCATCCATGTTATTGCAAATGGCAAGATTTCATTCTTTTTTATTGCTGAGAAATACTCCATTGTATATATATATATATATACCCCACATCTTCTTTATCCATTCATCTGTCGATGGACATTTGGGCTCTTTCCATACTTTGGCTATTGTTGATGGCACTGCTACAGACATTAGGGTGCATGTGGCCCTTGGAAACAGCACACTTGTATCCTTTGGATAAATACTTAGTAGTGCAATTGCTTGATCAGAGGGTAGTTCTATTTTTAATTTTTTGAGGAACCTCCACACTGTTTTCCAGAGCGGCTGCACCAGTGTGGCCTCCCACCAACAGTGCAAAAGAGATCCTCTTTCTCCGCATCCCCACCAACATCTGTTAGTCACTTAATTCTTGCTGTCTTAGTTGCTTCATTGGCAAAATGGGTACACTAATAGTACCCACTTGTGGCGGTTGTGAGATTCAGATTTGAGCCATGAAGCACCTAGTGCAGAGCTGGCACTCTGCAGCGCTGGCTTGTCTTTGAGCGCCAGCACTTAGCTCAGGCTCAGTCACATGGCTCCCAATTAACCCTGAGTGAATGGATAGTGAATGAAATGAAGCGTTACAGAATCAGCTTCTGCAATGGACATTTTGACTTCTCTAATTCCACGAGTTGGCAAGGCCCCTGCAGCTAAAAATGGTTCCACCATATCATCTCCAAGCCTGGCCGGACTCACAGAGTAGATGAGACTAAGAATAGAGCCTGCTGAGCTTGATAAGAAAGACCAATCTGGGGCACACCCTGTCCCTTCCAGACTCCTGCAAGCCTGGACAGGCCGCTTCTAGTCCGGTGTCTGCGTCCAGTCCCACAGGATAAAGCCTGTGAAGGAGAACTGCAGAGACTTTCTCTTCAACTACTCTTAGCCGGAATCACGCCAGCATATTCTGAAGGCCGCTCTCAGCAGTGGTTCTACTGGCTGAGAGTAGGTTCTCTGAATTTAGAAATGAAAATAAGTTTCTTTTTTTTTATTTTTATTTTGAGAGAAAGGGAGAGGGAATCCCAAGCAGGCTGCACGTTGTCAGTGCAGAGCCTGTGAGGGGCTTGAACTCATGAACCGTGAGATTATGACCTGAGCCGAAATCGAGTCAGATGTTTAACTGACCGAGCAACACAGACGCCCCAAAATGTATTTATTTTTAAGAGGGAAAGAGAGAGAGTGTACAGGGGAGAGGCAGAGAGAGAGAGAGAGAGAGAGAGAGAGAGAGAGAGAGAATCTCCAGCAAACTCTGCACCACTATCGTGGAGCCTGATGTGGACCTCAAACCCATGAACCGTGAGATCATCACCTGAGCCGAAATCAAGAGTCGGACACTTAACGGACTGAGCCACCCAGGCAACCCCCCAGAATTGGTTTTAAAGAAGTCTGGGTTTGAGAAGGAGACCTGCCATTGGCAAGCTGTGTGCTCTTAGAGCGATTACTTAATCTCAGCACCTTAGTTCATCTATAAGATGGTGCTAGTACAAGTACCTACTTAATTGATTTGTTCGGATTAAATAGCAAATGCAAAGTGTTTAAATACAGTACATTGTAGCGGTTATTGTTACCAATCACTGACCTGCCCTATTCGCTCTAACCCTTCCACAGGTGCAGTGCTGCCCTTGGCCCTGGGTTTGGCCATCACGGCTCTGCTGCTTCTCATGGTCGCTTGCCGACTACGCCTGGTGAAACAGAAACTTAAGAAAGCTCGTCCCATTACATCTGAGGAATCTGACTACCTCATAAATGGGATGTATCTATGAAAGTGTCATTTAAATAGCTGGGGGCGAGGCTAGTTCACTTCTAATTTATACATATTGGGTTCCAGATATTTACAAACCTCTTTGGCTTGAGCTGGGCTAAGAAAAATACCAAAACCCCAGAAAATTCTGCAAACCCCAAACTTTTGTTTTTGTTTACTGTAGAAAGATTTCCTTTGGGAAGTATGTGAGGTATTTTTGAAATTTTGAGAGGAGTCCATCTGAGTAAAGACTCACAAATAGAATTCTGACTTACGTAAGCTGTCCCTGAAAATAGCAGTTTGCAGTTAGCCACTGCAGAACCTTCAGCGTCTCGAGGGGTGGCCTGGGAATGGTGATGTCAACCCTTTAGTTTTTAGAGGCCAACCACTGGCCCCTGGCAACCCAGAACCACTTGATACACCGCTTCCTCCTGTTCCTCACGCTAGGCCTCCAGTGCTCTCCTTTCTCCTGTCCCCTTCAAAGCCTGTTTCTATGAATGGATCTCAAGTGAGTTTATACCTTCAATGAGCTGATAACCTAGGGCAGGAGTATCTATACTAGAGCCCCATGAATATGTCAAGGAGGCCTCGGGGAAGGAGAACGGGAGCTTATCCCAGCGCCTCTGACATCATGTCATTTGGGGGGCCGCCTCATTAGGCCTACCTTTGGGCAAAAAAATCCCAGACTCTGGATAACAAAGAGCTGTCCCGTGGTCTTGAGGAGCTAGGAAATCCTGGTGAAGGAGGGGTGGCAGGTCAAACATTTGGACACAAACTTGGCTGAGGGTGAAGAGGGAGGAGGACAATTAGTCCTTTCTTGAATCTCCTCAACACTGCTTGACGGTCCAGAATTCAGCAGCTTTGTTTACGCAGTCGCTGGTTTTCAACACCAGTCTGTGTGGATGGAAGAGAAAAGTGCCTGCAAACCGCAAAGCAGAGCACTGAGTGGATTCCTGGCACAGCTTTCATAAAAGTGCCACATGTTTCAGTAGCAGCAGGGTCTTCCAGCCCGTGGAACTGAGCGTTTTCTCCACGATTTACTTAATGCTGGAAGATGTTGTAACGGACAATCAGCTAATGCCAGGCTTACGTACTCCCAGAGCGTAAAGCAGGCTTGCACAAATTCACCTTTGCAGAAAACCGGCATCTAGCATAGCATCTTTTCCCTGTTCATCAATCTGTAAGGTTTTAAAGGCAAATTATTCCCATCATCACTTCATGCCGGGATTATACGTGTTCGAGAAGTCATTCTCCTTGAGAGGAATGTGGTGCCTGTCTATACTCGAGTGATGTTACTATTTACATAATAACGGCTTTTCCTCATCATCCTCCTCTAAAATACTCGAACACATTGTAGAACATTCTATTTTCAGACTGAAACCGAGGTAAGTTGTTCCTTTGGCAAAGGGCTTAATTTGGGTCAGAAATATAACGAACCCATTAACAAATGGAAAGTTAGTTCTAAAGAAATTGGTGATTTTTATGTCCTGAGAAGTCCAACCATTTTGTTGAATATTTAGAATTGAGCAGATTTAAGTCTCTCCTCCAGGGCAGGTTAGAGCAAGGCCAGCACGGACGACCTGAGGCCCTCGGGGCTGTGTGTGTGCCTTGCTCTGTGCTAGCCTGGAGGACGGCGCCTGCAGCCACACCCGACACGATACAAACTGCTGAGGGGTGCGTCTTTCTGCACATCTTTTATACGTGAGGAAATTAAAACACGATTCGGTATTGCTACGGTGTCGAAAGACTTGAGAAAAGGTGTCCATATCTACATGTACAATATCCCGTTAATAAACTGTACTTTATTCTTATGCCTTTTTAAACAACCATTTAACCTAATCATCATCATCATAAGTTGCTATTATTTACTGAGCTGTTCCTATATTACCCGGCTTTAATCCTATCAACCTTATCTTGCAAAGGGGAAATTAGGAATTAGAGAAGGAGAATCAGGGTCTACAAAATAGTTGTATTGTCAGATGGCCTGAATGGGACTTTTGAAAGTCACCTTACCTGTGAGTATCTGATTGAAGGGGTTCTGCATCTAAGATGATTTTAAAATAATTTTAAAGGGAAAGTTGTCCGCAATTTACCGCTCAAACATGTTCTTGTGTCTCACGCGTCTTTTCCTGAGAAAAGGCCCACCAAAGCCACCTTCCAGAAAACTCAGAGCTTCTCTCCCCCAATTCTTCTACAAGCAGACAACAGCTGGTCTCCATCCTTTCAGAAGCTCAAAAGCTTCCAGTCACTTGAGTACCAGGTTCTCTTCCACAGGAAAATAACAGAATGTCTTCATCTTTTTCTCTCCCTTACTTTTCATAATCTGATTCAGCTCCACGACTCACTTTCATACTCCCCAGCCCTCCTCAGTCACTGATGGCTGTTTCATGTTGCTCTTTATTATATTTTCCCGCAACCCGAATGTGGAGACGCATATTTCTATTCTTCAGTTTTGCTGTTCAAGGCGGACCTTGCTGATAATTGACTGGACTTCGCGTACATAAACATAGGACAGTGGGCTGTGCCCCAGGACACAGGGCCGCCCGGGTTCTCACACGAGCTGTCTGCGTCACAGTCATGGTGCTCTGTAACAGCAGCATCTGGGCCTGAGGTTGTCCCTGGGGGTCTCTTAAGTTACACTGCCCCCAATTTGATGTTTGGGGATTGCAGCATTTTGTTCCTATCAGAGTGTTTGTTTTCTTTTCTGGACTCCAAGTTTTGTCCAACTGTTGGTGTTAAAACCGAATGAGGATTTCCAAAGAAAAACTCCCAAGCTGAATAGAGAGAGGGAAAAGCTTAGTTTGCTGTTCACAAATGTTCTCATTTCCCTGGCTTTTTAAGCAATTGTGATGCTGCCTTTTTCTTGGGTGCTGGCCCCATTGTTCCCAGCTCTTTTGTCCTGCTCAATTCTATCCAGTATCCTAAATAAAGTGCATAATTTATAGCTACTTTAAGAGCAAACAGATTTTTTTGGTGGGTAAATGTAAAACCGCCAGGGATGAAAATATGGTTAGACACACCAAAGCTGGATGTGTTCAGAAATGAACTGAGTGCTTAGGACTGAGCCTCCTCCATTAGCTTCATTTAGGCCTCGGTATGTCTTCGTTCCTGCTCATTTGAATCCTCCCATCACCTCTGTTTTTAGTCTTTATGTTAGTTACCTCGCTGTAAATTGGAAAGAGATCAACTTACAATATCATTCAGCTTAAAGATGTTTTTATACAGTAATTTCAAAACATAGGCAACTTCTCAAAACACATTTTAAAATTATTTTAACTTTTACCAAAAAGCTTAGAGAAAATTGTCCTGAGTATATGGACTTAAAAAGAAAAGTTCTTTTGTTTTCATTCATCATCGTTTCATATGACTGAAGACCCAAAAGTCCAAAAATATCAAAATTCTATGTTCTCATATTTAAACAAAGCAGTTTCACAGATGAAAACAGAAATTTAGAAAAAATCTCTAAATGTGTAATCTAGATTTGTGTGTATAGAAGAATAAAGGAATCAGAACGATGAACTATGCACGCCTTCAGATGTTGTTGAAGGGGAGACAGTCTGATACTCCGTTAACACCCCACCTGTACTGTCCGGCCTGCTTCATCCAACGCTGTTCCCTACAAACTAATCACGTAAAGGAGTCAAGATCCTAAAGGGCAGGTCTTTTTCCCGAGAAAGTATCTTTTTATAATTGATTTACACTTGACACAATCGTGTTCACATGGAAATTCTGCAGGCTCTTTCATCTATAATGTAATTCCTAAGCAAAATCCTGACAAGATAATCACCAAAAAGCCTAAATAAACAGGGTTGACAAAAGAAATTACTCCATGTGATGTGATTCTTTGGGGGGAGGGGGTGTCACAGTGACATGTTTGGGGCATGGGAACTCAAATATAAATGTCCTCAGCTGCCCCAGGCCCCTGGATTGCCACTCTCATATTCAAGATGTCCTCGGTGCTGCAAACACCTGCCCTTTGGACAAAAAAGTATTCTGATGCCCATCCTATTAGGACACTCCGAGTAAGAATGAGTTCTTCAGCTCCAGCAGCCCTCGAACTTTCTCTCATGTTGGAAAGGAAATGAAGGGAAAGGAACGAGGGAAAAGAGAGAGGAGGGAGGATTCACTGGCTCAGGACAGCCTCTATGGGAACTAAAGTCAGATGTTTTCTCTCGCCAGACAAGGAGCACTTCATAAAGAATCCTGGCTCAAACCACACAAAGTCAGTCATAAAGGTAAAGCCTAAAGAGGGAGCTAACATCTACCATGAGAGCACAGGAAGAAGGATTAGAGACAAGGAAACTCTTGGACTTGTTTCATTTTTATTATATTACGATACACAACTTCTATGGGCTACATGGACCAGCCAGTTTTCATCATGCAGGATTTTTTTAAAAAAAATTTTAATGTTTATTTTTGAGACAGAGAGAGACAGAGCACGAGTGGGGGAGGGGCAGAGAGAGAGGGAGACACAGAATCTGAAACAGGCTCCAGGCTCTGAGCTGTGAGCACAGAGCCCGATTCAGGGCTTGAACTCCGGAATGGCGAGATCATGGCCTAGGCCGAAGTTGGATGCTCAACCAATTGAGCCACCCAGAGGCCCCTATGCAGGATTTTCTTACTGGCAATCTACTTGAGCCACCCTTTAAGTACAATGGGGACAAAACATTGTCCTCTTCCTGAAAAATGGGAGGAGAAATCAAGAGACATGAAACAAATCTGATCAGAACACCGTTTTTTAAAAAATCTATTTATTTATTTATTTTATTTTTAAATATTTGAGAGCAAGTGGGAGGGGGCAATGAGAGAGAGAGAGAGACAGAGAGAGAGAAGAGAAACCCAAGCAGGCTCTGCAGTGTCAGCACAGAGCTTCACACTGGGCTGGAACTCACGACTGTGAGATCATGACCTGAACTGAAATCAAGTCGGATGCTTAACCGACTGAGCCATCCTGGCGCCCCAAGATCAGAGCACTTTTACTTTACTAGCGTAGCTCTTTAAGAACTTAGCGCGTTGTAGGAAATGATGACTTATACCTCAAAGAATTGACCCTTACCTAAAATTAGTTATTGGCCTTTTGAATCCCATTTAGAACATTTTATTTTTTTTATTTTTATTTTTTACATTTATTTATTTTTGAGAGACGGAGAGAGAGTCAAAGTTAGGGAAGGGCAGAGAAAGAGAGAGAGAGAGACACACATACACAGAATCCAAAGCAGGGTCCAGGCTCTGAGCTATCAGCACAGGGCCCGACGCGGGGCTCAAACCCACGAACCGCGAGATCATGACCTGAGCCGAAGTCGGAAGCTCAACTGACTGAGCCACGCAGGCGCCCCCCAATTTAGAACATTTTAAAATTACCCATGTTTGCCATCTCATTTACAACATTAGTATTCAAACCATTGTCATATGAGCTCTTTTGGTGCCATAACAAACTACAGGAAAATTCATTAACGTTTACCTGAAAACCACAAACACCTACCTCTCTAATGAAACAAAACTAAGGAGCTTTATTTCTTGGCTAACAATCTGATGCGAAAGATGGTTTCAGATTTCAAAACATTCATGAGCATTAAATTACTAAAAAATGGTATCCTACTTTAAAATACATTGAATTTTTAAGATGCCTTAGAATAGGTACGTGAAGTCAACTTAACAATGTAATCAACTTTTTCTGAGCAATGGAGGTTTTTAAAAATTAAGGCAATGTGATTTTAAATATTTGCATGGACAATGATAATGTACTATTTTCCTAAAATGTCATTCCCCGCCCCCGCTAATGTTACTGACTGGAAAAGAGTTGAAATCCTCATTAGAACCTGGAATTCTTAATTTTCATTCTTAACTGAGAACTAGGTTGGCCTTTAAATAAAATCAAGTCTGTAAAATCATCTTGTTTCAACAGGAACTCGCCAGACTGGAAATTTAAAAAATATTTTCACTGTCCTCTTTATACTGTGTAAAGGAATCACTTCTATTAAGAAACACTGGAATGCTAAAGTATTTGAGAGATTATGAAAGCTAAAGATTAAAGAAACACTTCTTATCTCTGGCATATATATAAATTCAGCTAAAAAGAAAGCTCTTACACCTAGTTAAAATTCATTATTGCTCTTTCTGCCACTTATCGAGGCTCCCTTAAAATCCACTCCTGTTGGGGCACCTGGGTGGCTCAGTTGGTTGAGCGTCCCTCTTGATTTCAGCTTGGGTCATGATCACAGGGACATGGGATCGAGCTCCACATTGGGCTCCGGGCTGAGTGGGAACCTGCATGGGATTCTCTCTTTTCTGCCCCTTTCCCACTTGTGCACGTGTGCATGCTCGCTCTCAAAATAAACATTTAAATTTTTTTTAATTCACAAAAGTATAAAATCCAACAGTAATGCTTGGCATGGCATTTGTCTGTAACACTCAGGTGGCACTTGGTTCAAGCGTTACAAACTGTCCCCTCAGCCAGACTGCAAATTCCTTGAAAATAAGGGCTTTTTTATATATGATAGGGATTTGCATATAATAAAATGTTGGTAATGGCTATGAAGGATGCGGACTAGTGGTTAAGAATCAATTTTAAATCCTAAAGAATCCTTGACCTTTGAAACTACCTCAAATCACGGAGTCCTGCACTGAAAGGGCCCAGAGCAATACCAGCAGCAGCAAACCAGCAAGGAACTAAAACTCCCAAGTTTTAACAGCCAACTAATGCTAGGTTCCTGTACGAGATCTTGCCCAAGAGACACTACCGAGAAAACGTGTGTGTGTGTGTATTTTAAAAACCATTTTTAAACGAGTAAAGCTTAAGGCTCTAAGAGGTGGGGGAGGTGCCACAGGCAGTAGGGACCCCCTGCCAGAATCAGACTCACACGCACGCAGGAGGGGGGCTGCTGGGCCGAGAGCACGAGCTGTGCTAGATACACAGTTCGTATTTTTTCAAGTTCTAGAACTCCTAGAAAAACGAAGATCTTTTTATAAAAGGTAGAAAGCCACAATATTTAAGCAAGATCCCAAAGTGTTACTGCCTTCTTAGAAACTCATTTTACAGTCATATTAATACGTATTTATTTAAAGTTTATTTTGAGAGAGTGAGTGGGGGAGGGGCAGAGAGGGAGAGGGAGAGAGAAGAGGGAGAGGGAGAGGGAGAGGGAGAGGGAGAAGAGGGAGAGGGAGAGGGGGAGGGAGGGAGAGAATCCCAAGCAGGCTCCGCACTGTCGATGCAGAGCCCAACGCAGGGTTGAACCCACAAACTGTGAGATCATGACCTGAGCCGAAGTCAAGAGTCGGTTGCTTAACCGACTGAGCCCCCCGTGTGCCCCAATAAATATTTATAGATGAAATGGGTTTTGTTAAATTTATCCTTGACCCTGCTCTTCTCTGACACTAAGCTCATTCATTCACTCGCTCAGCATTAACTGTTCATCTACAAGAGGGCAAGAAAAATGATAGATGAGGTGTAGTCCTTGTCCGCTGCAAACGCTCAGTCTACATGTACGGCTGCAGTAATGCTATGAACCCAGGCCACTCACACTTGACCCAACAGCGTCAGAGAAACAAGTGTCCCTCTGGGCTCTCCCTCAGTCAGCGTTCTGTAGCTGGCGGGCACGCGGCTCTTCCCTCTGTAGTCAAGCACCACCCGACGCCTCTTTCACTTGTAACTTTATTTGGCAAAGCAGCACTGCATAAACTGTTCGGTGACTAGGACCCAGCTTACACAGCATGTTAAATCCATGTACATTATCAGCAGCAAATTGGAAACAGAAAAAACAATACTGAGCTACAAGTCTCCTATAATTTTAAAGAGGGAAAGTACTGTCAGTTATGTCCCATCTGAACAGCTAAGTGTTTTAAAGGACATCACCTGCGATCTTCGTAAGTTTTAATATTTACAAATGCTTAGTTTTAAGGTAACAAAGCAGCTGATTGTATCTACAACATGCTATTCTATGACACCACATCAAAAGCTTTAAAAAGGAAGCTCATCTCTATTTTCTTAGTGGCATCTAACAGACATCCAAAAACCAAGAATCTAATCTTAACTTGTGAATGGTGATGTTATCTGGTGCACAAAAGCGATCTGATAAATTAATATGGAAACAGAATTAAGTGTCTAGGAAAAACCACTCAGAATCAGTTCACAAACTAAGTTTTCCATTTGGCAGAACCTCGTCTTTTAATATTTTAAAGTAAAATGTGGGTGTGTTAAATTAATAAATCCACAAATTTGTACTTTGCATCGCTCCTCTACCAATTCAGCTTCTGTGCCTCTTTGAAGAATTAGAAACCCTACAAAACCACACATTTTCATGCTGAAAATAATAGTGTAATGAAGTCCAAAACAAGCTGTGATGCTGTTGGTTTTCAAAAAGCTTTGAGAACTGAGATGAGCAATCCACTGTAATATTATATACTGGTCAAGCTGATGGCGCTTTTACAGTTCATCCCTGGGGGTGAAAAAGAGAAATATATAAGTAGGAGTTACAGACTATAAAACTTGGCTTTTCTATTAGTTTGGATACAATTATTAAATAAGTACAAATACACTAATCCCCAAGCATTTAAAAAAAAAAAAAAAAAAAGCAAAGCAAACAGTCCCCAGTCCAAGCAAAAATGGGAGTCAGCCATCCACACAACTCTCATGCTGCTCTGGAATGAAATATGAAACCTAAAGGCCCTGAAGTCTTTATTTTTTAATTCTAAAGGTAACTTTCTTCCTTTAAGACCAAAAATTCAGAGAAATTTTAACGTTTACATCTAGGATCTTGCTAACACTATTTACTACAAAATGATGATGAGTGTTTAGAGTTCAAATAATTCTTTATAGGTACATTCACAAAACTGGACAAAAATTTGGTCTTTTGCTTAGAGTGTCTGCTAGCAGTTGCTGAGTAGGTCCATCTCAACCCAAAGTCTTTGGAAGAAAAAGCGTCATCTGGAGGAGACCGGATCTCAGAAGGCAGCTGCATCAGCTCCAAAAGAAACCATTTGCTCAGCCAGGTGCAGCACTCTACCAGCGACTGCCAGTGACAGGAAGGAAGGAATAATAATGCGGTCTAAAATAAACTGTATGGTATGTAAGTTATACCCCAATAAAGCTGTTAAAAGTGAAAAAAATAAAGCTATCAAAAAAGCCAAAAAGCTTCATATTAGAGGGCAATCTGAGTACAAAAACATTGCTAGATACTCAAGAATTTTAGGGGTAAAGAAGTATGGTGTTTTCAACTAAATCTCAAATGATTTCGAGAAAAAATATGTATGTATATATATAGTGAGAAAGGGGGTGAGAAAGCGAATGTATAAAAATGTTAACAATTGGTAACTCTGGATGAAGAGACTCAGAAATTCTTCGTACTATTCTTACAATTTGTCTGTAATAAAAATTTAAAAGTTTTTTAAAAGTTGTTAAAGTAAATTTGAAGGGAAGGTACGTAAAGAGCTAAAATTTCCCAGGTATGCGGTGAATTAAGACAGACAATATGCTGTCTTTTAAAGCTAAATTTTGTAAACTGTGTGAGAAATTATTTTAAAAATTACATCTCTCATAAGCTGCCTTTGTCATAGAGTAATGGATTATCTGTTAAATGATAAATTATCATTTCTGGTTCCTTTTAATATATTCTTCTAAATAATATAAATACTAGAATTCTCCTAGAACAGCTTTTACTTAAATTCATGCAAGCATTAAAATATTAAAACTGCAAAGATTTCACTTACAAAGTGCTCTTTCCATAAATTCACTTATTCTTTTTAAAATGTAAACTGAAGATACTACTGTTTTTGTAAAATAATTTACCATATTTGATTTACCTGTTGCAAGGCATTAAGAATATTATAAATATATATCCTTATTGCCACCAACATAGTACAGCATTTCCAAATATCCTCTTCAATTAAAATTTTTTTTAAAAAAGAAAAGGATAAAAACTCTCAACAAACTAGGTATAGAGGAAACGTACCTCAACATAATAAAGGCCATATATGACAAGCCCACAGCTAACATCATACTCAACGGTGAAAAGCTGAAAGCTTTTCCTCTAAGATCAGGAACAAGACAAGGATGCCCACTCTCGCCACTTTTATTCAACATAGCACTGGAAATCCTAGCCAGAGCAATTAGGCAAGAAAAAGAAATAAAAGGCATCAAAATCGGAAAGAAAGAAGTAAAACTGTCTCTTTTTGCAGATGACATATTATATACAGAAAACCCTAAAACCACCAAAAAAAATCAAAACTAATAAACTAATTCAATAAAGTTTCGGGAAACAAAATCAGTATACAAAAATCAGTTGTGTTTCTATACACCAATAATGAACTACCAGAAAGAAATTAAAACATTTATAATTGTATCAAAAAGAATAAAATATCTAAAACAAATTTAAACAAGGTGAAAGATCTGTACACTGAAAAGTATAAGACATTAATGAAAGACATTGAAGAAGACACAATGGTCATGGGTTGGAAGAATTTATACTGTTAAATATCCACACTACCCAAAGCAATCTACTGATTCAATGCAATCCATAGCAAAATCCCAACAGCATTTTTCACAGAAATAGAACAACCCTAAAATTTGTAGAGAACCACAAAAAGCCCCAAATAGCCAAAGCTGTTTAGAAAGAGGAACAAAGCTGGAGGTATTACACTTCCTAATTTCAAACTGTATTATAAAGCTAGAGTAATCAAAACAGTATGATATTACCATAAAAGAGACACATGGGTCAAGGGAACAGAATAGAGAGTCCAGAAATAAACCCACACATATATGGTCAATTAATTAAGGAGCCAAGAATATACAATGGGGAAAAGACAGTCTTTAGTAAATGGTGCTGGGAAAACTAGACAGCCACATGTAAAAGAATGAAACTGGCCCATTTTACACCACACACAAAAAAATCAACTCCAAATGATTAAAGACTTGAATGTAAGACCTGAAACCATAAAACTAAACTTAATGTGGTAATCATTTTGTAGTACATACATATATCAGATCACTATGTTGTACACGTAAAAGTAATGTAATGCTATGTCAATTATATCTCAATAAAACTGGGGAAAATCATATTGTAAAAAAATAACAATGTGGGACAATACTGACATTTTATTAAATAAAAAAGACTACAAAAGTATACTATATGATCTCAGAATTACAGAAGAGCTGTATAAAGAACTATGGGTAAAAGAGTAAAAAAAAATACATATCTACCAAAATGTCAGTAGTGGTTATCTCTAGGTTCTAGCACTGTGGGTAATTTTTATTTCATTCTTTGTATTTCTAAAAATTTTTGCATGGCACATGCATTACTTGGTAGTCAGAAACAGTATTATTAAAAACAAATAGAATGAACTGTATAGCACTAAAAAAAGAACTAAAAAAAAAAAAAGAAAAAGGAAAAGAAATTAAGTTTATAGACCTGAATTTTACCATTTAGGGCGCCAAAAAACCGAAAGTTTGCTGTCAGTGCGTGTGTTACCCTGTTGTACCCTATTACTCCAAAATCTGTGTAACTTTCAAGTTTTTTATTTTTCCATTTAATGTTCCAAATTCTACATAAACATCTTTTTTATCTGACTTACACACATAGATCAGTTACAATAAAAAGTATTATGTCCTGGGGCTACGAGTTGGCCAGTCGGTTAAGTGTCTGACTCTTGATTTCGGCTCAGGTCACGATCTCATGGTTTGTGAGATCAAGCCTTGCATCGGGTCTGTGTGGAGCCACTTAAGATTCTCTCTCTCTCTCCCTCTCTCTCTGCCCCTCCCTTGCTCTCTCTCTCTCTCAAAATAAATAAACTTAAAAAAAAAAGTATTATGTCCTAATTTCTAGAAAGACTCTTTAAAATTGTTATATATGTGCTAAATATATTCATTAGGTTAATAATTATAATTTTATTATATAACATAAAATTATACTTAATAACTTACTTATTAGGTTAATAACTCTAACCTACTAACATTTAGTATTATATGTTCTTTATTAAGAACAAATGGAAAGATTACCAGGAAACAATAATCAAAATCCACGAATGTTTTCTAATTAATGGGTTTTCTGAGGTAATAAAGTAAATTGTACAAAGCTTTATGAGAGACATAAAAAGAATTCCAAAAGCAATAAAATATATTCTTCCCTTTAAGGGTGCAAATTACATCATAATGCTGTAACATCTGTGAAGAAATTTAAAAGGGACAATACGGAACAATACGGACCCCAGGGTCAAATGGATACCCTAGGAACTATGCTGTCGATCTTAGAAATGCCCAACCGACTCAACATGTTTTTCATGTGTTTAACATGTTTTTCACTTGAAGATGACATTGATAAACAAAGTGCTTATAGAATGAGAATCCTGACACATTCCTCAGTTTCACAAACCAGAGATGAACTTATTCCATGGACTCTCGTGGCTATTAAAAACAGAAATAAAACTTACCAGGTGATTAACAAAATACTGATCTCTACATATATAAAATGAATACACTTATGTTAAATAAAATACAAATTGAGAAAGTATGAAGAGCTTATGAAGCAACTAATACAACTATGACACACCCATGTCATGAGCGTGATACCACATGTTCTAGGTCTGCGGCGCCTACATCTGGCATCCTCTCTTATCACTCCACCAAAATTACAAGTGACATTCTTTCCACGCGCAAGGAAACAGAAGTCTACATGCAGGGTTGGGGCTCTATGCGGCACTGGAACGCAGCACGCCCACCACCACTGCTCTTGTTTTCCCGCACAGTTTCTATCAAAGCTCCCGGCAAAGACCGGACCTCACCCTCACAGAGCACTGCAACTGGCTCTAGATTCCTCACGAACAGAAGGATGGAAAGCTGGTGAGAAACAAGAGAAGGTTCTGAAGAAAGCATGGGGATGAGCTGTTAAATTAATCCGGAAGAAGATCTGAAAGAACAGAGATCACCTAGCCTGGCAATAAAACTGACTAGGTGCTTTTTAGATGGTAATTCCCAAATGTGGGATCAACACTCAGAAAGTGGTAAGCGACTCTTTTTAACCGCATTCTAGCCTTACCATCCCGGCCTTATTTCAGGCCACCACCATTTTACCTCTAGCTTGCTACAACCACATTCTGTTTCTGACTCTAGCTCTGTCCCTTTCCAGTCTACTCTTTACGCCACAGCCACAGTCATCTTTCTGAAATGTGCTCTGATCACTTGACAGTCTGGCTTCAACACCTGAATTGCTCTCCTAAACACACTACACTCTAATTGCCTGTTTGTCTTCTTTAGATTTGTTTGGATCTCCCGCATGACTGGAAGTCCCATGGGAACGGTCGGTTTCAAGTTCACAGCTCTTGTATCCATGGCCCTAGTACAGTCCCTGGCAATGCTATCCCTGCTCTCAGTGGGTTTCAGTAAAATTGTTTCCTCCCCGTATGGCCTAGCACGGCAGGTCCCTGGCCATGTCAACACCCTTTACTGATGCCTATAACCTTGCCCGCATTTCTTTGAATAGGAGCATACTTTGTTTCCTGCCTTGACCCTGCCAGAGAGTTTAAGAATGCAAATAGAAACAGTGAATTAATGGTCTCTTTTGATTTTCAGTTTGTTTTCAGATTTTATTTTACCTGTACATTCTTTAAACCTATACTCTTGAAAGATTTACAATTAAGTAACTGATTGTCTTTGTAATTAAAACTACATCTTTGGGGGCACCTGACTGGCTCAGTTGGTAGAGCATGCGACTCCTGATCTCAGGGTCACAAGTTCAAGCCCCACAGTGGGCACAGAGCTTACTTAAAAACAAACGAAAAAGCAAACTACACCTTTGGATATAGGAAAATGTGTTTGAACAAACAAAATTTACAACAGAAAGAATTAGGAAGTCCTCCTAGTACAACTAGAGAAATGTCTCCAGTGATACATACATGTAAAATTGCTCAATCTTCTAAAAAGTTGAAGACCCAAAAGAAAAGCAAGCATATATATCTAAAGATTTGGTAAATGACTAAATATTTGTTGATAAATTTAAAAATTATTCTAAATTTAATACAAATAGTTTAGTTTTATAAGGGGTAAATATAGGTGTTGTGGAAACCTAGAGTTTCTATGACCTGGGAAGCAGGGAGAACCTCTTCATGAAGGAAACAAAAAGAGGACTAAAAAACAAGACTGCACGGAAAATTAGGTGGAAAGCCAGGAAAGACCCTAAGCAGGTGAAGGTCTGAAGCTTAAGCGTCCTTAGCTTCATGCTAAACCCACCTCTGCTTATTAGGAAAACAAAATACCTTTTTCTAATTCCTTCATCATCGAATTGACAGTGGGATGTCTAATACTAACATTTATTGTGTATAAAAGAAAAATTTAAACTTATTAATGAAAATCCAAACTTTTACTTGGTATCAAATTTCAGTAAGTTCAGTGATGTTTGCCCCTTTTACACAACAGCAATTATACTGTTAGTAACAACATAACCATCCTGAGGCAAAGTCGAGGAAGGTTGCAATTAGTTGTTTAAAACTGTATGATTTTAACTGACAAGTCTCACAACTTTTTCATTTTTTTAAAGCAGTGGCCATGCTCCAGGTTAAGATTCAAAGAAAAGAGCTATAACCATTTTAAATGAAGAAGGAAATGCAATTCCTAGTAAGATATCCCAGAAATGGCCAATCAGAGTTTGAAGAAAAACTCCGTTTTGAACAATCTGAGTTAGATTCATTACTGTTTTTGCAATTCAACATTGATTCAAAAAGTGTCTTTCTGCTTTCCATAAAACAAAAATTGAGGTCTGTTAAACTTATAATCACCATTTTACTTAATAAAAAAATAAAAATAATTATCTTAAAATAAGTACCCCTGTCAAATAAAAAAAAAAGATTCTAAAACAAGGAAACTGTAAAGCCTTTCTTATTTTGGCATTAATTTTCAATAGTCTTAGCTAGTGTCACTCTTACTTATTGATTTCACTCCTTCCCACTGGAGGACAGGGGGAGGGGAAGGGAGAAGGAGGAGAGAGGAAGAAGAGAAACCTGGGCTTCAAACAAAATATTCAGATTATGCTGAGACACAAAACACAAGTCCGCACTGTAATGAGCCATGCTGTACTAAAGATTAGGCTGCATGCTGTTGGCCCTTTGGGTGGGTTTGTGAGACCTGGGCACTCACTTTGAGCTTAGAGATACCCCCCCCACCCCCCGCCACGTCCCCAGGAACTCAGAGTGGCTTCAAAATGGGCTGGCCACTTCTATAGACTGGGAGAAGTTGATTCCTTATAGTGGCTCTGAAACAGTAGCTGAATGTAAAACAGGCACAGGTTGTCAGACAGAATGTCAATGAACCTGATTGAAAGAGAGAAAGCAAGCTGAGAGGAAGAATGTCCTCTCTGGGATTCTGACACCTTTGAAAACTGGGACAAGAGTATCTTTTCCCTTCTTTCTCTTTACAACAATGGTACAACAGGGTGTGAACGGGGCAGGAAATGAGGCCCCTTCTCTTCAGACCAAAGCCTTGGTTTCCATGACCTTACAGCAGTTACAAAAATGATCTGTGAATATAGAAAATTAATGGCTGATAATAAATTATCCTTAGAAAGTTCTGAACTGTGGCTAAAAGCCTCTTTGGGGAAAAAAAAAAAAGGAAAAACCACCACCTTTGTGCCAACCAAGTCTCACCCCCCTTTCCCAAAGATATGAGTTAAACCAAAAGAAGGCCAGACTCATGCAAAATTTGTCTAGACTTTTAATGTAGTGAATTTCTGATGTTAAAATGGAGTAGCATAAAGGTGACAACCAAAAAAGCAGCTCTTGCGGTCTAATGTCTTAGAATCCACACCCTTCACCTTGCATGTGTGGAAGAAGAAAGAGCAGAAGATAAAATCACTTCCACCTGGACCACTGCTTCTCTTTATCTGTTAAAGGCACGTAGATCACTCCCATCAGGGGCTTCATCTTGACGCTGCCGTCCGGCAGCTTGTCGTACTGCTCCAGCATCTGGTTGCCACCTGCGGGGCCGACTGGCAGTATCAACCTCCCACCAGGCTTTAACTGGTCTATCAGCTAAAAGAAAAAGACGTACACACCAAGTTACAGATTTTATATGAAGAGTCGTTTTACATCACTAGAAACAACTTCCTGTGTCCATGGGCAGAAAGCAGAAATGTGATTTAAAATCAGTATATACATACTTTGATTGTTAAACTTATTACCCAGTTACCCATTGACCTCCTCTACTAAACTACCAGTTCTGTGATGAGAGGGGCTGTGAGCTTACTCATCTTTGTGCCCTTGGCATCTACCAGGACGTGGTACAACTGCAGGGCTCACAATGTTTGAGCTGAACCACGTGATGTAGAACTACCCTCCTTGGGAAGATCAAAGGCAAAGTAGAAAATTTCAGTGCCTGTTTTGAATCTTTGAGGTATGGCGTGGAGAAGGGAGCGGGCAGTGCAGGAAATCAGCAAGGAACCCCTATCCTTCACTGTAGAATTCAGGGCATCACTGAACCAAAAACAAGGGGGCCTCGGTTTTATGCCTGATTTCAGGGTTACTGGCACCATGACAAAGGAAGGTAGGGCTGGAGTCCTGAAGCAGTAGAATGAGGACACCCTTGTCAGTGAAAAACCGAGACTCCTCAGCGAAAGCCCTTTCGGTCAGAAAACATTTAAGTCGTACGTTACCATTTGGATGTAGCCTTCAAACGGCTAGTCATCAAAGACAATAAGGAAGAAACTTTACTTTGTAGGGTATCATCTCCCTCCTGAACCAGATGTCCTACCTTCTGAGACCTCATGACTTCCTCTTTTTGATTTTTCCTACTGCCTCTCCCTTCCCTCGTTTTTTGGTATTATTAAAGTGATTCCTCTAGAAGTATTCTGTGAAACAGTGCATGAAATATTTTAAAAGAGAGAGATTATGAGATCTTCAAGTCTAAGACGCTCTTTATTTTACATATTTGACAATATGTGTGGGTACAGAACTTAAAGCTGGAAGTCATTTTCAGTTCAGATTCGTGATGGTTTGTTCTTCTGATTTGTTGATTCTTTTTTTTTCTTTAAGTGTATGTATTTATTTTGAGGGAGAGAGAGCACGCGCAGCATGTGCGTGGAGTATGGGCAACGAGAGAGAGAATCTGAAGCAGACGCTCTGCTAGCGCAGAGCCTGACACGGGGCTTGGAGCCGCCGACATCAAGAGTCAGACACTCAATGGACTGAGCCACACAAGTGGCCCTGACTTGCTGATTCTAATGCTGCTTATTCTGCAGTCTGATGCCTTTCTGATTACCAATCCTTAACAGATTATGTTTTATTGTTCCAGAAGCTTCTAGAATCGTCTCTTCATCCCCGATTTTCTGGAATTTCATGGTGATATCATGGTTCTTTTTTCCTCTCTTTTTTTTTTTAAGTTTTTTTAATGTTTATTTTTGAGAGAGAGAAACAGATACAGAGACAGAGCATGAGCAGGGTAGGGGCTGAGAGAGAAGGAAACACAGAATCTGAAGCAAGCTCTGGGCTCTGAGCTGTTGGCACAGAGCCCGATGCCGGGCTTGAACTCACAAAGGGTGAGATCATTACCTGAGCCGAAGTCAGATGCCTAACTGACTGAGCCACCCAGGTGCCCCTAAAGTTTATTTATTTTGAGAGAGAGACAGAGAGAGCAAGCAGGGGAGGGGTAGAGAGAGAGGGAGAAAGAGAGAATCCCAAGTAGGCTCTGCACTGTGAGAGCAGAGCCCGATGTGGGGCTCCAACCCACGAACCATGAGATCATGACCTGAGCCAAAACCAAGAGTTGGATGCTCAACCAACTGAGGCACCCAGGCGCCCCTCCCTTTTTAAATAAATTTATCATACTAGGCACTCAACAGATCTTTTGAAACTATAGAATCATGTCCTTCAGTTCTCGGATATTTTCCTACTTAGGGCTTAGCACTAATTGTTCCTCATACAGAATTTCAAGTGGCAGCCCCTCTTTTCAGAGCCATGATTCATCCATGATTTCCAAGGTCCTGATGCCTCCAAATTCTAAGCCCGTTCAAAGTTCTGCAGAGTAGGGGCTCCTGGGTGGCTCAGTCAGTTAAGTGTCCAACTTCGGCTCAGGTCACGATCTCACCGCTCCTGAGCTTGAGCCCGGTGTCAGGCTCTACACTGACCCCTCGGAGCCTGAAGCCTTATTTGGATTCTGGCTCTCTCTCTCTCTCTCTCACCGCTTCCCTGCTTGTGTGCTCTCTTTCTCTATCTCAAAAATAAATTAATAAAACTTAAAAAAAAAAGTTCTGCAGAGCAAACTGCTTCAGCAATGATTCCCTCTGCAGCCTCTTTAGTTCAACTTTCTCCGCCCTCCTGAGTCAGGTATTACTCCATCTGCTTTCTATCTGCACACGCCACAGGGTTCAGGGGTGCAGGTGCAATCTCCTAGAGAATGAAATATGGACTCTGTGTTTCTGTTTCTTGTTTTCCCAGTTGTTTTGAGGTGATATACAAGAGAAGGCATAAACATCTTTTCTGTTATCTTGAAACCATAAAGCCCCTCCCTTCAGCAAATCTCTCTTTAACCAGATGTATAAACACTCCTATAACACTTCCAAGTGCTACTGCAAACATTTAAATAGATATTGAGCTAAAGCCAGAAATGCCCTTCAAGATTATCTCAGGGTCTTAGTGGGGAAGATAAGCCCTGTGTCTAAATACAGTTCTATTTCATATTTTAATTGCTCTTACTAGGCTGCATTATAAATAAATAAGTAAATACGTAAATAAATACCTATGGATCATGTGCCCATATGTGATCATTCATTCAGCTATTCATTCATGACTTGTACATCTTTCTACAGCATATATATGTATATATATTTATTTTAAATAAACTCTATGCCACACATGGGGCTTGAACTCATGACCGTGAGATCAAGATTTGCATGCTCTACTGACAGAGTCAGTCAGGCATCCCCTCTACTGCATATTAATTCTCCAATTAAAATGTGTTTGGGGGCGCCTGGGTGGCTCGGTTGGGCGTCCAACTCTTGATTTCAGCTCAGGTCATGATCCCAGGTGGTGGATCAAGTCCCACGTCTGGCTCCACACTGAGCATGGAGCCTTCTTAAGATTCTCTCTCTCCCTCTGCCCTTCTGCCCCTCTTCCCCACTCACATTCTCCCTCTCTCTAAAATAAAAAAAAGATAAAAAATAAAAAATAAAATGTGTTAAAACCACTGGTTTAGTTTTTTTTTTAAACAGGTAACATAGCCAGAGAAAATAATTTTTCCAAAGTCATTCAACCAATAAGCAGCAAGTCAATGACCAGAACAAGTTTCCAGAACTGTGGAAAACTCGGACACCATAGAAGCCTATGATCTCGGTGACCTTGATCAAGGATTATTAAGGGATGACATGTTTATCAGTCTTACTAAAATAAAAAACCAATTTTGTATTTAAATATTTTTTGATTATGTAATATATAATACTGGAATATCCTTACCTCTCATTGCAACTATGCAAATGCTACTGTTCTTTAAGATTCAGTTCCAATTCCATTCCTGTATGATGAC
The DNA here is from genome assembly GCA_028646485.1 of Cryptoprocta ferox. NCBI lineage: Eukaryota > Metazoa > Chordata > Mammalia > Carnivora > Eupleridae > Cryptoprocta > Cryptoprocta ferox. The sequence continues at coordinate 16,316,751 of CM053577.1, forward strand.
TCCATGCAAAGTCCCCTCTCTGCCTTGAACTCTTACAGTACGGATTTTCTTTAGCTATCAATATATATTACATGGTAATGACATACTATCACATTGGTAATTTCCCTGTTATATGTATGACACTTATCCAGAATATAAGCTTTGTGAGGGTAAAGTGGATGACAAATACTTCTAGGTCTCACCCATGCACTCAACAATCATGCATGTTTTGGTATTTAATAAAATACCAAGTGATTATCAATTATGAACTCCAGATGGATTTTCCTGATTCTATTGGAATACTAGTTCTTAGATGAATCAAACACTGCTTCAAATAGGACAGGTATAAATTGTGATTTAATAATCTTCAAACTATTTACACAACTCTTTGCATATAAAAAAAACCCTGCATACTAAGTATAATTAATTTGCATGACATAAAAGCCTAACTATGTTTTGAATATCATCTAGAAGTCATTTCTCTATAAATCTTTTATAGCTTTAGTTGACTAAAGCACAAAAACACAGGGGAAAAAACCCAACTTACTGCCTGGGGCACAACTGGGGCTGCAGCTCCTACATGAATAGCATCATAAGGGGCTTCTTCGGCATATCCCATTCTTCCATCTCCCACTGAAAGAAAAGAAATTATGCTTTTAAAAATCTGTTCAGATAGAACTACCCAGTGTGAACAATTATAGGAGGTTTAAGGCAGAGCAAGAGAGACTTAATAAATGATGCTGGGACACTTGGATATTCGTATGGGAAAATATATACTTGAACGTCTACCTCTTACATACATAAAAATCAATGTCAGAAAGGTCAAAGATCTAAATGTGAAAAGGTAAAATGATAATGCTTCTGAGAAATAACATAGGGGTATATCTTCATGATTTTAGAGTAGTCTTAAAGAGGACACAGAAAGCAGAAGAAGCTGGGAAGTCTGATACATTAAAATTAAGTATTTCTATTTATCAAGAAAGTACCAATATGAATGAAAAGGCATGCCGTGGAATGGGAGAAGAAATTTACAATATGTATAAATAGACAAAGGGCTAATCAGTAGAAGTCCTACAAATCAAAGAGAAATATGAACGACTCAGTATCTGAAAAAGGCATTTCACAAAGAAGGAAATCCAAATGGTCAGACAAATGAAACCATGTTCGACCTCACTGGTTAAGAGGAAAATACAAACTTAAAACCACAAAGAGACACTGCTCTATACTCACAAAGTGGGTGAAAAGAAAAATCTAACGGTATCAAGTGTTGATAACACATAGAGCACGATGTAAACTGGTTCAATCACCTTAAAAAAGTTCTGCAGGATCTACGGTTCCCTATGAACTTGCAATACTCTACATAAGTAAATGCTTGGACTGTGAGTGCATATATGCATTTGATCCTTTGTACACATTTGTTCACAGCAGCTTTCTAATTCCCCAAGTTAGAAACAACCCAAATATCCATCTATGGTAGAATAAACAAATTTACAGTGGAATATTATACAGCAATAAAAATTAACTATATGATAAGATGGATGAATCTTACAAATATAACATTGAATAAAAGAAGTCATTCATCAGAGCCTATATACCATATGGTTTCATTTATCTAAAGTTCAAAATAAAATTGAACACTGGCTATGGAAACGCAATTAAGTAGTAAATGTATACAAGTAAAGATGCTGGTTACCACTAAGGAGAAGGGAAAGAGTTCTGAGGAGGGAAAAGCAAGCAGAGGACATGCAAGCCAAAATAACGCTCCCTTCCTTGATCAGTGTGGTAATTAAACAGGTATTTCCTAAGCTTCACATTTATGCTTTAAGTGTGTTCTGATGTCTATTCTGTTTTATAACAATACAAAGTGTGTCCACATGGAAATATGTCCACTGTATACTGATGAATGGAAAAAAGCAAACTACAGAACAGAATGTATGAGTCAATTTAAAAAAATGTGTGTATATGTATATTTATTCACACATATATTTATGTAGAAAACTTCAGAGGGAAAAGGAGGGGGGTTTCTTTTTTATCTTACACATTTCTGCACTTTATGTTTTTTTTTACTATTATTTTTTATAGCTTATTGTCAAGTTGGTTTCCATATAACACCCAGTGCTCTTCCCCACGAGTGCCCTCCTCCATGCCCATCACCCTCCTTCCCCCTCCCCCTTCCACCCTCAGTTTGTTCTCAGTATTCAAGAGTCTCTCACATTTCTGCACTTTAAACTTCCATGACGGGCACTTGCTATCTCACTATTCTTAAAAAGCAATGAAGAAAGAACTCACAACATGAGCAGTTTCTGAAACAGCTGACAGTCACATCACCGCCCATGGTCAAAGCAGAACCAGCATAACAATTTACAGTCACTGTTTTCCTTACTTAGTACTTTAAAGTGAATGTTAAAAAAAAAAAAAAGGCAAAAATTAGCTTGAGTACTATTTAGTTGCACGGAATCTTCTGAAAAATAAAAATTCTCTGGAGAGGAAATTTTTACAGGTTTCTGATACTCACCAACCAGCTGCACTCTCCCTGAAGCCAAAAGCATTGAATCGTCCTTTCTGACATTATTTATTGAGTCATCTACTAGCTCTTTAATGTGGTCAATTCCTATGACTTTTCCAGTAGATCCAACCTGGAAATGAGGGAATAATTCAATAACTCACTGGCCTAAATTTGTCTTTCTGAAGTGTCATTAAAGTGTTTCCTCACCTAAACTCATATTCTGCAATGTGAAATGAAGACAAACAGTTCAAACCTCCAATTTTACGGTTATTCAGTATACTATAAAATATTTACCAAATAAAGTTTCTCAGCTATAACTCTCAAGTGGATAAATATATTTCAGTAATTAAGCTAGAATAAATTACAAAAACTTGAAATACTAAAAAAAAAATCCTTTCTTCAATTTCTGAGTTTTAAACCCTCAATTCTGAAGATTTAACTGCCAATGTTAAATGGTAGTTGGTACAATCATTTTTAATTTAAATTCCATCTAAAAGTAGGGCTTTAGGGGCGCCTGGGTGGCTCAGTCAGTTAAGCATCTGACTCGTGATTTCAGCTCAGGTCATCACCCCAGGGTTGTGGGATGGAGCCCCGCATCAAGCTCGACGCTGAGCATGGAGCCTGCTTAAGATTTCCCCTCTCCATCCCTCTCCCCTGCTTGCACGCACTCTAAATAAATAAATAAATAAATAAATAAATAAATAGGGGCACCTACGTTGCTCAATTGGTTAAGCATCCAGCTCTTAGTTTCAACTCAGGTCATAATCTCACAGATCATGAGTTTGAGCCCACCATCAGGCTCTGCATTGACAGCATGGGGCCTGCTTGGGATCCTTTCTCTCCCTCTCTTTCTCTCTCTGCCCCTTTCCCACTCATTCTCTCTTCCTCTAAATAAATAAATAAATAAATAATGAACAAAAATAAAAGTGTCACTTTAAATATTAAAATGTTACATAAAAATTTCTATAGGGATTTCTGTACCCAATTCTATGCCATATGCAGAAAATATAAAATACATAAAAATATTAAAAAGCTCTAAATATAAATTATAAAATAACACAATAAAGACTCTGCAGTCAGACTAATTGGGTTCACAGCTAAGCTTCAGCACTTATTTACAACTATAGAACCTTGGCAAGTTACTCTGTGAATCAGGTTCCCCAGCTATAAAATGAGGAAAAGGGTACATACCTCATAAGTGATGTGAGAATTAAAAGCACTTAGAACATTGATTAGTACATGGTAAATGTGAAAAACATTAAATTAACACTTTTAAAAAAGATTACTCAGAAATCTAATGATTTTTAAAAAGTAAATTTTTCTCTGAAACCATAAATATGTCAAATATCGAGAACATCCCTAATTAAATACTACAACTAAGCTTTGAAAAAAAATCCTGATATTCCATTAGTGATGGCTTAGCTGCTATAAAACAAGTAAAACAACTGAAAAAAAAAAATTACCAGACTCCTTATTATGTAACACGCACTGTTCTGGATGGATACATCAGTGAAAAAAAAAAATCAAATAAAATTCCCACCTCCCTGGAGCTTACCTGCTAGTGGTCTGGTCTGCCAATTACACACTTACAGCAGGTTAAATGGATTCTGGTCCAAGATGCATCATCCATAAATCCCAACTTAACTAGATTAGAACCTTCCTATCTAGCCTCTAGGGACAAGACTTTTCATAATCAGATTGATTTGATTATCTGAGCACAGATAAACTTTTGCTCAAGGTGCCCACGTAGGCCTCCAGACTTATTTATACTTGGAGAGCCACTTACCAGATATGCCTCTGGTGATAAAACTTGAAGTATAACAAACACCACATTTTTCTAAGAACACTTTTCTTCATGTAAAAGGAGCTCTACCCTCTTTCTAATAATCGTGTAGGAATGTCTGGAAATCAGACTCTCTATACTATTTTCTGCTGGCTGCAAATCCGGAAGAACGCAGTTTGGGAACTACTGGTTCCCATCTTGTGATCACAAGAGAAGAGCCTAACTGAAGCCAACATTTGAAGAAAAGCAAAGCCAAACCAAGAACCAGAGAGAAACCCACTGTTGATAACAACATCTGATCTTCTTTTGAATCCAGCCGCATAAAAAGCCAGATACACTCTAGACGTTTCCATTATATAAACCAAGTAAATTCCCTTTTTACCTCTGCCAGTTTGAACTGAATCTTCTGTTACTTGCAACAACAAGAAAATCCTAAGTGATACATATCCCAACTGCTATTTTAATAGGATTAAAAACATAAAAAAAAAAAACCCTCAAAAACTGCTAGTAAAGAAATATACAGCCAAATACATAATATGCTTCTGCTGGAGCCAGAATGAAAATTAAGGTCTTACCATACGTGCAAAACATGCAGTAAGGATTCCACTTCCAGATCCTACATCAAGAGCTTTAGCTCCTTCATGCAACTGATCAAATAGAAGTTCTAGTGCATAGGCATGCTGCCGAAAGAAAACAAATATTCATTTTTTTCAATACTCTATAAAGTATATATACCACGGTATATAAATAGAGTTGCCAATTTCATGCCAATTTTTCTCATATTGTAATCTATCAAGATAATGAAACAACATACTATATACTTTTATAGTGAAGTCTCCACCCCACCCCCGTCCCCAACCTTCTCCATCCCTGTCCAGTTTCACTCCCTAAAGGCAACCAATGTTGTCAATTTCTTGTGCTTCCTTCCAAACATATCCATTCTGTGTATATACAAGCAAACATGTATCTATATTTTTCTTTTATTATATCTTGAAGAACCTTTTTATCAATACTTAAATAACCTGTTCATTCTTTTTTATGGCTCAGGAGTATATTCTTACATGAATGTATTATAATAACAAAAATCCTCCCCCCAAAAATCCCTAATGAGGGATATTTAAGTTATCTCCAATCTTCTATAACAAAAGAAACAAAATAATCTTAAAAGTTATAGGTGTAGGGGCTCCTGGGTCGCTCAGTCTGTTGAGCGTCCAACTCTTGATTTTGGCTCAGGTCATGATCTCAGGGTTGTGGGATCGAGCCCCATGTTGGGCTCTGTGCTGAGCGTGGAGCCTCCTTAAGATTCTTTCTCTCCCCCAGGGTGCCTGGGTGGCTCAGGAGGTTAAGCGTCCAACTTTAGCTCAGGTCATGATCATGCGGTTTGTGGGTTTGAGCCCCATGTCGGGCTCTGTGCTGCTCAGAGCCTAGAGCCTGCTTCGGATTCTGTGTCTCCCTCTTTCTCTGCTTCTCCCCTGCTTGCACTCTGTCTGTCTGTCTGTCTGTCTCTCTCTCAAAAATAAACATTAAAATAAATAAATAAAAAAGATTCTCTCTCTCTCCCTCTGCCCCTCTCCCCTAACTACGCATAGTCTCTCTCTAAAATAAAATTTTAAATAGAGTACATGTATCCTGTTATTCCTCAAATGAATACTACCAGTTTTAGCATCCATTTATTATAAAAATGATTATATTATACCCTTTAAAAAGGGTATAATATAATCATCTTTATAAAAATCTTATAAAGTGTATCTATAGGATAAATTCTTAGAATTGAGGGAGTCAAAGGATATGTATTTTTTATGTTTATAGTATATATAAATTATTAATCAAATGAAATCATATTGGTTAGGCTTTGGACCAAACCAAGAAATAAAGCCTTCCCTACTCCATCCTCTTTATAAACTTACATTTCAGTTCTTTTCCAAAACATGAAGTTAGAACTAATAAATGTTAAAAAAAAAAAAAAACTAATAAATGTTATCTCAAAACCTGTCCTTAAATGCCTGCTTACGTTCAGTATTAAAAATCATCAGATCCAGTATCAATAAACATTACTAGATCATGGTTGATAAAAATACATATTCATGAATAACATAGTGATAATAAGTAAATACATACTCTATACAGATATAAATAGAAGAGTAAGGGGAAACTATTCCCAATCAATTTATATTGATGAAATGATGAACTCAGGAAACTGCCATTTGGCAACCACTTCAGTAATAACTGATTCAGCAAAAATAATGGATGCTAAAACAGTAGTAATCATTTGAGGCTATTTAGATAATCTCAAAGTGTTTACCCAAAACACTTATTAATTACAAAAATGAAAACTGTAGTGGAATTCAGAAAAAAGTTTCTCAGTGGAGAACCTTGGCTGACACTACCTTAATCAGATGATCAAAATTAACATCACCAATAATGGGACACATTGACATCATATGGCATCTGTTAGAATACATCCCTTCTGGGATATTCCAGGCAAAAATGCATAACCCATATCTGATCATGAGGAAACAGGAAACAAACCCAAATTGAGGAACATTCTAGAAAATAACTGGCCTGCATTCACAAAAACTTTCAAGACTAAAAGAAAAGACTGAGGAACTGTTGCAGATTAAAGAAGACCAAAAAGACATAACAACTGAATGAAACTCCAGCTCTGTAATTGTATTTTCCTGTAAGGGACCTAACCAGAACAACTGGTGAAATTTAAGTAAGGTCTGTCAACTGGCTAACAGTGTTGTATTAATGTTCATTTCCGGATTTTGATACTGTGGTTATTGAGAATGTCCTATTTTTAAAGGTAAAGAGCATTCTATCTGCAAATTATTCCCAAAGAGTTCATTAAAAAGGAAATACATATATTTCATACATATAAAAGAGAAAGAGAAAGAATAAATGATAAAGGAAATATAGTAAAAGGTTAACATTTGGGGAATATGCATAAAAAGTATGTGGGAGTTACTTGTACTATTCTTATAACTTTTCTGTAAGTCTGAAATTCTGCTAAAAGAAAAAAAATGTTAAGCATCAGAAACAGGTAATGTTCAAAATGGAGGACGGATTGGAAACTCCCTATTTAGAAAATGAATTTACACAACCAAAGCCAGAACACTGGTTACCCCAAAGTTAGAGGCTAAGGATCTGACATGAGGGAGCCTGCTAGAACACAGGAAACATACTGACCTTCATCTGGGTGCTGGTTACACATACACATATGTGAACACCCATCAAGCTACAAACAAGATTTGTGTACTTTACTCTGTATGTGTAATAGCTCAATAACAAGTTTTTTAAAAGACTATCCCAGTTACTAAAAGTGAATGATCAGACATCATGTCCCTCCTGATGCGATGCAATGGAAAGAACTGTAAGGCAGTGTTCTTGAAAAGACCACACACAAAAAAAATAGTTTGGGGTAGAGGGGACAAGTTAAGTACCACTAGGAAACAATCTTAGCCAAGTTTAGAACATGGGAAATTCTACAGGACAAATGGATGAGTTTTGTCAATAAGTAAGTGGTATTTAAAAAAAGAAAGGAGACTTTTAAAATTAAAAGATACTAAGAAGACTGAAAGAGACTAAAAAGATGTAATGTCTGGACCTTGTTTGAATCCTGATTTAAGCAAATCAACTGTTTTTGGAAGCAACTGGTAAAGTTTGAACATGGACTAGCTTTATTCTTTTTTTTTTCTTTTAATGTTTTTTTAAATTTATTTTTGAGAGAGCGTGAGCAGGGGAGGGTCAGAGAGAGAGGGAGACACAGAATCTGAAGACGGGCTCCAGGCTCTGAGCTAGCTGTCAGCACAGAGCCTGATGCGGGGCTTGAGACCACGAACGCGAGATCATGACCTGAGCCAAAGCCAGACGCTCAACCGACTGAGCCACCCAGGCGCCCCTGGACTAGCTTTAAGATAACATACCAAGGAACATTGTTAGGTATGATATAAAATTGTGGTTGTGTTTTTAAAGTCATCAGATTTATATTTAAGTACTATTGAGGGGTGAACAATATTATGTTTTGAGATTTGTGTTTAAATAGTTCAGCAAGAGGAGGACAAAATAAAAAGAAAACAATATTAATAAATTCGGGGTAATTATTAAAGGTGATGATGGCTACATGAGCATTCATTTTAGTATTCTATTTGTATATGTGGTGTTGTAAACTTTTCATATTAAAAAGTTAAAAAAGAAGTTTTTTTAAGTTAAGGCTACTATTCCACAACTAACATAAAATGGGAAAAAGGCCTTTAACAGATATAGTCACACACAATCCAATGGTTTTCAAACAGTGTTCCAGAAAATCATTAATATTCCACAGAACCCCTTAAGGGGTACACACAAATGTACACTGAGGGAGGGGTGTGTTTTGGGAAAAGAGTAATAGAGAACTAACTTTATCGATTTTTCATATACATTGCTTATCTGAAGAGTGAAAAACACTGATACTATAAAAAGTTCTGGATTAAACATCAGAAGTAGCTTTCATCAGATTCTTATAACAATCAGTTATGAGGTCTAATAATTTCTATTAATAATTAGTATCATACTATGGGAACTTGGAAGTAACCAAAGAAACAAAATAACTCCCCTAATACTTGGCTTTCCTGATCCAGAAATCAAAGGACAAGAAGGGACTTCTTTAAGGTGCCAATTCCCGATTTATATGCAGTACTGTGCCATCTTAATTCCAACAGAAACCCAGGAATGTTTTCTCAGGAGTATGGCTATACAAGATTTGCTTTGTAAAAGGGGAGCATGTTGAGTTATTGTCAAGGCCTTCAATCACAATTATTGGCATTTTTAATGCTTTTATCACCCTAGTTAATATTTTTCTGGATAACCCATGTTTATATCTAAATCCAAAATTAACAGTTATTTAAAAGTTTTTTAGGGGCGGGGGGGAAAAAAAAAGTTTTTTAATTTAAGTGTCTGACGTCAGCTCAGGTCATGATCTCACAGTTCGTGAGTTTGAGCCCTGTGTTGGGCTCTGTGCTGACAGCTCGGAGCCCGGAGCCTGCTTCAGATTCTGTGTCTCCTTCTCTCTCTGCCCCTCCCTGACTCACGCTCTGTCTCTTTCTCAAAAATAAATAAACACAGGGTGCCTGGGTGGCTCAGTCAGTTAACCATCCAACTTCGGCTCAGGTCTTGATCCCACAGTTTGGGAGTTCGAGCCCCGCGTCGGGCTCTGTGCTGACAGCTCAGGGCCTGGAGCCTGTTTCAGATTGTGTCTTCCTCTCTCTCTGCCCTTCCCTGGCTCGTGCTCTGTCTCGCTCTCTCTCACAAATAAATAAACATTAAAAAATAAATAAGTAAATAAATATTAAATTTTTTTTAAAGATTGTTTATAATTATGAAAAATTTCAAACCCACAAATACAAGGAATACCCTTTTTTCCTCACGTATAGTCACCAACTGTTTATATATTGTGCCATATTGTTTTTCCAAACTATCTGAAAATAGGCTGTAGACATTCTGATACTTCACAGCAAAATACTTCAGTACGGATATGCCAAAAAAAACTAGGACGTCTCCCTTTGCAACCACATCACCATTACCACACTTGTGAAAATCATCAATTTACTATCATCTAACATACGCACTGTACTCAAATTTCCTCACCTGTACCCAAAATGTCCTTTATAGCTGTTTTTACCCTAATCCATTCAAGGATAACGCAGTGTATTTGTCAATGTAAAATAATTCTCCCTTCAATTCTCCTCCACCTACTACTTTTCTGTTCTTCAGAACACGAACTACTGGGGTGCCTGGGTGGCTCAGTCAGTTAAGGGTCCTACCCTTGATTTCGGCTCAGGTCCTGATCTCACAATTCATGAGTTTGAGCCCCACGTTGGGTTCTGCAGTGAGAGCATGAAGCCTGCTTGGGATTCTTTCTCCCTTTCTCTTTGCCTCTCTTCTGCTCTGTCTCTGTCTCTCTCTCACAAAATAAATAAATAAGCTTAAAAAAAAAACAGCCACCCAGGCACCCCTCTAAACTGTTAGATTAATTGATGATCTCTGCCCAATTTAATCATTATATTGATTGTTACAAAAACAGTGATTTTTTATTTATTTTACTTATTTTTAAAATATATTTATTTTTAATGTTTCTTTATTCTGAGAGAGAGAGTGAGAGTGCACACAAGCAGGGGAGAGGAGAGGCAGAGAGAGAAGGGGAGAGAGAATCCCAAGCAGGCTCCACACTATTAGCACAGAGCTCAATGTGCAGCTCAAACTCACAAACCGTGAGATGACTTGAGCTGAAATCAAGAGTCGGACACTTAACCAACTAAACCACCCAGGTGTCCCAAAAATAGTGATTTTTTAAAATTCTATTATTCCCTTCATATATATTAATTGGCATTCTTCTGTTTTTCATTTTCTGTCTTGCTTTTTTGTTTTTAATCTCTATGAATTCATGGATTTTTGTTTCTGATTCACTATGTTATAATACATTATCTTTGTTATGTATCATTTTCCAATTCTCAAGTTATCTCCAACTGGCCTCTGGGAGTCTCTTTAAACCTGCTCCTATGTCGTTCCAACATCATCCATCAACCTTTGAGTACTTACTTACTTCCCAATATTCAGCCACTTCTCCAAAGAACTCCAGTCTCAGTGAGAAATGATACTTAGGATTCAATATCTGCATGCTAAGTGTGCTCACTGCTACTGGGATGCCATTTTAACAGGTTGCTCTTAATCTCTTGCCCATTACATATATCACATTTTCAACTAAGCCTTTGGAAAATATTCCAGGGTTATAGTTACTTCCAAGTCTGTGATTTTAAAGTTCATTAAATAGAGATGTCATTTCTCTTTGCTCCTCATTTCTCTTTTAATACTTCTAAGATCTATGCAATAAATAAGATCACAAATGTTTGTTCACATTACAAAGTTATTTTACTTTTATTAATATTAATATTAATATTACAATTAATACTATTTTATTCTACTCGGATTCTGGTTCCACAAGCATCAAAGAACACTGTATTATAACTGCTTGCTGTACACATATGTACATATAAATCTACTGCATGACTATATACATGCACATAAATACACACATTTTCCTTATTAAGAGACATAGGTAAGGAAATATAAGTGATTAAAAATGCATCCTTTTTGTAAGAAAATTCTCATACGAGCTATGACATGGATAAACCTTGAGGACATTACGCTAAATGAAATAAACCAGTCATAAAAAAACTCTTAGAGATAGAAAATAGAATTATTATCTATAATAATAGATCGCTTGGGGCTAGGGAGACCAGGAAATGGGAAATTATTGTTGAATGGGTATAGAGTTTTAGTTTTGCAAGAAGAAAAGAGTTCTAGAGATTAGTTACACAATACTATCAAAGTATTTAACACTACTGAACCATATGCTTATAAAATGGTTAAGGGGCGCCTGAGTGGCCCAGTCAGTTGAGCATCTCACTCTTGATTTTGGCTCAGGTCATGAGGTCAAGCCCTACATCAGCCGCTGTGCTAAGTGTGGAGCCTGCTTGGGATTCACTCTCTCCCTCTCTTGCTCTGCCCCTCTGCTGGTCATGTGTGCATGTACTCTCTCTCTCAAAAAATAAACATTAAAAAAAATGGTTAAGATGGTAGTTTTACGTTATATGCATTATGCCACAATATTGTTTTAAATGCATCCTTTTCTTAAAAGACAACTCAACTAAAATAGAAAAGGATATGAATAGACATTTCTCCAAAGATCTACAAATGAGCAATTAGCACATGAAAAGATGTTCAACATCATTACCATTAGGGCAATGAAGACAAAACCACAATAACATACCACTTCACAGCTACTAGGATGGATAAAATAAAGAAAGCACACAATAACAAATGTTGACAAGAAAGTGGAGAAACTGAAACCCCCATTTGTGCGCTGCTGGTAGCAATGTAAAACAGTGAAGCCATTTGGAAAACAGTTGGCCATTCCTCAAAATGTTAAAGAATCACCATATGATCTACCAATTCCATTCTTAAGAACTGAAAACACATGCACACACAAAAGCTTGTACCTTAATGTTCATAGTAGCATTAATCACAGTAGCTAGAAAGTGGGAACAACCCAAATGTCTACCAACTGACAAAAAAGCAAAGTGTGGTATCCTCATACAATGGAGTATTGTTCAGCAATAAAACGAAATGAAATAGCAATGCATGTTACAATACAAATCTTGAAAATACTGCAAAGACAAAAGCCAGTTACAAAATGCTATATATTGTATTATTCCATTTATGCTAAATGTCCAGAACAGACAGAGATAAAAAGTACATTAGTAGTTGCCAGGACCTTGGCAGATGAAAAGGGATGGGAATTACTGCTAATGGGTACAGCATTACATTTTGAGCTGAGGAAAATGTTCTGAAATTAGAATAGTGGTGATGTTTGTACAGCTCTAAATAGACTAAAAACCATAGAATTATAGACTTTAAAGGGGTGAATTTTACAGTGTGTGAATTGTAGCTTACTAAAGTTTTTGTTTTTGTTTTTGTCGAAAAATGCATCCTCTGCCATGGAGTTGCTGCCATGTTTTCTTTGGCAGTGAACTGGATACTTAGCACCAAGCTTCAGGGGAAAAGACAAATCCATGTAGTATTTCCTTTAGTATCTGAAGACATTCCCCTCCAGTCAATTTTCCAAACGTGTGCGATACCAATTCTCCAAAAATAACTTTGAGAATTAAATGAATACTTCTACATAAATCTTTTGCTTTAAGTCGTACTTCAAACTGCTTGCAGGAATCAAGGCTACACTTGTTTTAAATCATTCATTTCTTTGAATAGCTAATGCATAAAAAACCCCATTCCTATTCCATGTTTTAGAAAATAAAAAAACAAAGAAGGCAGAGCCTGGCTGGCTGTCAGAGAAGTGACTCTTGATCTTGGGGTTGGACTTTGAGCTTTGGGTATAGAGACTTAAGTAAATAAATAAACTTAAAAAAAGGGAAAAAGAAAACAGAAAGAAATTGACAACATGCAGAGTGCAGAGTGGAAAAGCAGATCTCACTTTCACTCTCATCCCTCCAGTCATCTAATTCTGACCTTAGAAGAAATCATTCTTAGTTTTCATGCCTACAGGAAGACATGTACATGTACACATGCATGGATATGTGCAGGTGTGATTTTTGTCTGTTACAGAATACTCTACACACTCTTTTGTACTCTACTATTATACTTAATGTTTCCTGAACATCTTGTCCTCCTGGTCCCTACAGAGACTCCTCATTTAACAGCTTCACAGTATTTCACTGTGGAATGTGGAAGTACTATAATTATTAACCACTGACTATTAATGGACTATTCGTGATCACTGATTTTTGTGTTTTGTTTTGCTATTATAAATAATGTAGAATGAACATTGTTAGTCATTTTGTACCTATAAAAATATATTATTCAAGAATAAACATCTTGAAATAAAACTGAAGAGTGTAAGGTATATTTATTTCCCATTTCACAGATTTGCCAAATTGCTTTCCAACACTACCAATGTACTCTCTCAACAAAAAGTATACTGTCAGTTTCCCCTTTCCAGTACAAAGTATTAAGCTTTTTGATCTCTGACAATCTGTTCGTGAAAAATGGTACTTTACTACGATACTAATGTGTGACTAAGTATATAAATATAAATGAAAATGACATCTTTTCATTTAAGTGCTAATGTCATCTGTATTTTTTCTTCTATGAACTATCATTTTTGTACTTTACCTATCGAATATTTCCCTCAGTTTTTCTTCTTTTAATTTTGCTTATAACATTTTTTTCTCTGCAGAAATCCCAAATTTAAAAAAAAGTTTTTTTAATGTTTATTTATTTCGAAGAGACAGAGACAGAGTGTGAGTTGGGGAGGGGCAGAGAGAGGGGAAGACAGAATCTGAAGCAGGCTCCAGGCTCTGAGCTGTCAGCACAGAGCCTGACGTGGGGCTCAAACCCATGAACCATGAGATCATGACCTGAGCCGAAGTCAGACACTTAACCGACTAAGCTGCCTGGGTGCCTCTTGTCACGTTTTAAAAAGTCATTTCTATTTAATGCTTATAAATAATAATTTCCCTATATGTTCTTCTAGTATAATTACCAATTCATCATATATGTGAATTTATTTTGATATAAAGAAGCCTTTACGTTTAAATAAGAGCTTCTCCAACCCCAAATACTTTCAGAGAATCAGAAAAGCTATTGTTTTTCTCTACAAAAACCAACAGAGTCCTCATTCAAATAACTGACATTTAAAACCCAACAAAATTCCCAACAGATTGAAAGTGTTAGATAACTTAAAATAGGTCCTTCTCAAAGCTATAAAGTTTCATAGCTGCTATACTTGACCAGTCCCTAATGAATTTTCCAAATAAAATATTAAATAAAAGAAATAATATTCAACTTGAGATTTCTACAATATGTCCATTAGATCATTTAAAATACTCTTTCCCTTAATTCACTCATGACTTAATAACCTTTTATATCCAATATTTACATGATTAGACACCAATGACAACCAATAAAAATTTTAATGATTGTTTCTACCAAGAAGGCTTCCTTCTACAGATCATGGATTAAGAAGAGGCTCATTACCAACCGACATAACTCAGAGATGATAAGCATTGATGTAATTAAGTTTAACTTTCTTTAAACCTTTTTTACTGAAAAAAATGATCTTAGGGGGAAAATGTGATCCTTTTGTGCCCAAACGACCAAAGTTAACTTACCATGTGTGGAGCACTGATTGTTGCTTGGAAACCTGCAAAAGAAGAGGAGAACTACTGACACATTCAGCAGCAAAAACATACCAGATACTCCATGTAATTCTTTTCCTCACATCCACAAATCCTTTCTCATAAAATATTTTTTGTTTTTATGATCTCAAGAAAATAAAACTTTAAGTGTGCATTTTAGAGTGCTCTCAAGTAGCAATTAAAATGAGAAAATACAATCATGCCAAAGGCTAATGTGCTCTTCTAGTACAACACTCCCACTATTTCCAAAAATTTCTTTTCCCATATAGTTAGCTAAGAAAGTAAAACTGTCAAGAAGGTGAGTGGGTAAGTTTATGGCTTGTTTTCTTCTCCTGATTTAGAAAAAGAAAACAAACTTCCATATACAATAGGTATGCAAAACCTTTGCAAAATGAGTTGCTTCATATTTCCGGCAACTTATTGAGCAACTAACTGGCAATTAAAGTAGCTTAAGACACTAGTAACTACTTCCATTTACTCTTTATACTATCATCTGATGGTAATTCACAACCTTTTCGTAGTGTTTAGCTTTCAAGTTTTTTGCCCAGTGCTGCCTTCTCAAAACTTATTTACCTGCTTCTGCATCTGAAGCAATTTTCACTGAGCGGTGGTAGCAGGTGCCTTCGGGGTTCAGAAGCTCCCCAGGATCTTCTCTGCTGACTGTTATAGTGCTTCGAAAGGAGAAAGTATGGCGGCTGGCCGACAGAATCCTGAGGCACTTCTAAGCCTCAAAGGCGCCCACTGCCAAGGCTCAGCAGTTCAGCAAAAACTGCTTCAGGAGAAGGAGTTAAATAAAGAACTTTCTGAAATCAAGCACAAACCAAAAGATTTAGGGCAAGTGAAGCAGAGAAATCAATAACCACTTTATTATATTTACTTCCTTTAATATTGATTGAAAAAAAATGGATAGTAATGTGAAAAACCACCTCAGTCAACATCAAGGCCCTAAAGAGCACTCCACTTAAATTTTCATTAAAAGTATATTTTAAGAAGAATGTTTAAAATATTCTTTATATATATTACATACATTTTGAGAAAACAGAAAAGATACTTCATATACATAACATCATTTTATTGAAATGGCTATGTTAGGGATTATGAAATTTACTGAGGCATAAAATTCAAATTAGCAAGGTAATAATATCTATGTCCCAATTGATTTTTACTTAACAAAATTATATAGTTAATGAGTAAAAATGTGACATTTTCAGAAATCCAGAAGCTTACCTATTGATTGTGGAGAATCCATATAAGGGTTACATTTTGCATAGTGGGAGCGGTCTGTGGCCAGCATTACTTCAAATACTTTATCTGTTTTGATGATTCCATTTTCTGAAACGAATGAGGCAAACATTAAGCTGGGAGATGATGAGACGATTAGATATATTTTAGAATAATTACTCTGGTTGCACTGTAGAGACTGGATTGGAAGAGAGGAAGATTGGCAGTTGTTGCAATGGCCTAGGTAAACACAACCTGGCCCTCAGTGATGACAGTAAGGATGAAGAAAAGCCGGATTTGAGTTATATTTAATAGGTAATGTATACCTAACTAACTAGTGTTGGAGGAAGAACAGGGGTAATGCTTGAGATGCTGATGTCAGACACTGATTTGAGAAATCCTAGAGAAGGAGCAGAATTAAGGAGAAAAGGATAAATTACTTATTCAGTTAGGGGCTAAAGAGCATACAGGGGGTGATATGCAGCAGTCCACTGAACACGTGGATCTGGAGCTCAGGAAAGAGATCTAGGACAGTGATAAAGATTTCTAGTTATACAGATGGTAACTGAAGCAATGGAAGTGAAATAAGTAGCCAGGGAAGAATACACAGAGAAGAAAAACAAAAGCGAACACTAGAGAGATGTCCAAAGGAAGCAGAACCCTCAAAGATTAGGACAAAGAGCAGCCACAGGAGTGAATGAAAATCAAGTAGATAAACTGTTGCAAAGCCCAAGGGAAAAGGAATTTTTTAAGAAGGAAAGCAGGGTCAATAATGATTATATCTGGGTCCCCCAACTATTAACTCTTTGATATTAACTATAATACGTTAAACCTGAATTACCTTCATGGTACAGTGTTGTTATTCAGTAAAGCTCTTATTAAACTCACTCGATAAGTTTACTGTCTAAAACATACCAGACACAATGGTATATGCTTAGGGTTATACAAATAAACAAGATAGCATAATTCCTGTCTTCACAGATCTAAAATCTGTAACATTAAATGTATGAACTTGACTTTAACTAACATTCAAGAAATAAAATTTTTTACCCAAAACATGCTTTGCTGAATTTGGCTATGTTATGAATAACTGTTTTAATATGAGACTTTGGGGGCACCTTGGTGGCTCAGTTGGTTAAGCTTCCAACTTCAGCTCAGGTCATGCTCATGACCTCAGCGTTCATGAGTTCGAGCCCCATGCTGGGCTGTGCTGACAGCTCAGAGCCTGGAGCCTGTTTCGGATTTTGTGTCTCCCTCTTTCTCTGCCCCTTCCCCACTCATACTCCATCTCTCTCTCAAAAATAAATAAACATTAAAAAATTTTATTTATAAAAATAAGACTTTAGTGGGATGCCTGGCTGGCTCAGTTGAAAGAGGATGTGACTTGGGGCACCTGGTGGCTCAGTCAGCTGAGTGTCTGACTCTTGATTTTGGCTCAGGTCATGATCTCACAGTTCATGAGATCAAGCCCCACATCAGGCTCCATGCTGATAATGCATCCCCTGCTTGGGATTCTCTCTCCCCCTCTCTCTGTCCCTCCCCTGCTCACATGCATGTGCAAACATTCTCTCTCTTTCTTTCAAAATAAACAAATAAACTTTAAAAAAAAGAAAGAAGGAAAAACATATGACTCTCGATCTCAGGGTTGAGAGTTCAAGCCCCACACTGGGTAGGGAGACTACATATATAAATTTAAAAAATAAGATTGCAGTAAAAGCATCATGAGAAGTTTCAAATATTTATGTAAACCTATCTAATTTATTCATTAACTGTGGAGTGTCCAGGTTCTAGAGGGTAACGGCAGCTACCAGAATCTGAATTTCTTCACAGAGTCACTCAAAAAATCCTCAACCTAAGATCGTGAAGGGGCATATATAAAACCACACATGATCCATGCCTTTATATTACTAGAAGGCAGAGAATATTTAGACTTCAAATTACCTATAAAATAAACAATAAATTCTAACAAAGTTCCTGCCATTGCTGCAAGCCTGTGGGTACAGAAAACCAGGGTGGGGATGGGGTGAGGTTAAAAGACTCCAAGAGAAAAAGGAGAAGCAGGGGATACAGATGAGGCACACACAAAATCATTCCCCTCAAAAGGAATAACAACACCGAGTACTAAAATACTGAACATAGGTCTGGGACTTGGAAGTTCACAGCACTGCCTATAAGAAAGGAACTTAAAAGTCGGTGAGTTGACAAAGAGGCCAAGACCATTCAATGATGAAAGAACATTCATTTTCAACAAACAGTGCTGGGACAACTGGATAGCCACATGTAAAAGAATGAAACTCAAACTTTACCTCATGTCATATATAAAAATAACTCAAAATGGATCAAATATCTAAATATATAATAGCTAATACCATAAAACTCATAGAAGATAATATTGAGGTAAATCTTCATGACCTTAGATTTGGTAATGAATTCATAGATATAATACCAAAAGCACAAGCAACAAGAGAAAAAAATTAAATTGGATTTCATCAAAATTAAAAGTTTTGGTGCCTTAAAGGATGCTACCAAGAAAGTGAAAAATAACTCATAGAACAGGAGAAAATATTTGCAAATCATGTATCTGGGAAGGAACTTGTATTTAGCATATATAACAAACGCTTACAATTCAATGTAAAGAGACAAAATGTGCAAAGAATCTGAATAGATACTTCTCCAAAGGCATACAAATGGCCAATAAGTACATGAAAAGATGCTGATCAGGAAAATGCAAATTAAAACCACAATGAGACACACCACTTCATAGCCCCAGCCCCTATAATGGCTATAATCAAAAAGTCAGATGATAACAAATATTGGCAGGGATGGGAAGAAATCAGAATCCTTATGCACTGCAAGTGGAAATGTAAAATGGTGCTGCCACCTCAGAAAATGGCAGTTCCCCAAATGGTTAAAGGTAAGAGTTACCACAGGACCCAGCAATTCTATTCCTATATGTATAAACAAGAGAAATGAAAATATATGTTTACACAAAAACTTGTACATGAATGTTCATAAGAGCATTATTCATAATAGCCAAAAGTGGGAATAACCCAAATGTCCACCAACTGATGAATGGGTAAACAAAATGTGGTACACCCATACAATAAAATATTATTAAGCCATAAAATACTGACTCATGCTACCACATATATGAACCTTGAAATCACTGTGCTAAGTGAAAGAAACCAGTAACAAAAGATCAGATATTATATGGTTCTATTCAAAAATTAAATAGAACTAGAGGTGGCAACCATGAGAAGCTCTGCTTCTGGGGGAGGATCAAATCAAAAGGGAAAGGATGGTGCCTCTTGGTGCAGCAAAAGGGAAAAGAAAATTAAGGATCTTACTGAAACAAAAGAGCAACAAGATGTGCTGACTCCTTCCCTTTTCCCAACACTACTCCCAACACATCATCGTCCATGAAAGAAACTGCAAGTCACAATACTGAAAAAAGGTGCTCTTGAATTGTATTCACAAAATGTTTAAAAATAGGAAAATGAAAAAACCCCACTCCATTCAAAGATGCTGTAAAAAAAATACAAATAAAAACATTTTAGCTGATTAAACAGAAACAATTTTAAAACTATATTCAAAAAAAACTTAGCAGAAAGTAAGTGAAAATATTACGAGGCCAACTTCATGACATATACTAATAAAACTATCAGACTTTAAAAAGGCAAGGAAAAAAATCATCAGAGCCTCAACGCAAAAAAATCAAGTTATGTAAAAAGGGTTAAAAGAAAATTAGGCAACCAACAGATTTCCTAAGAGCAAAATTCAAAGCAAAAAAAAGAATGGAGCAACATTTTCAAGAAATTCAAGAAAAGAAAGTGCAAATCAACAATTAAAAAAAGCAAATTACTGGGGCGCCTGGCTGGCTGAAAAGATGAAAGATGCTGAGCATCTGACGCTTGATCTCAGGGTCATGAGTTCGAGCCCCACACTGTGGGTAGAGTTTACGTAACGTAAAAAAAAAAAATTTTAACCCACAAAACAACAAGAACAGGAAACTATTGATACATTCAACAACACAGATAAATCTCAAAAGCATTAATCTCAGTGAAAGAACCTGGACAAGAAGACTATATACTATATGCCTCCTATAGACTGTATACTATATGATAATTTATATCAAATTCTATAAAAGTCAAAACCATAATGGCAGAAGGCTGATCTGTGATTACTAGAGGTAAAGGAAATTAATTGCCAAGGAACATGAGAAACTCTGTGGATAAAAGAAATGTTCTAGATCAGAGACCAGCAAATTTCCATAAAGGTCAAAAATAGTATTTCAGGCTTTGCAGGCCAAATAGCCTCTGCTGGAACAACTCAACTCTGTCGATGTAGTGTGGGAACAACACAAACAATACCAAAAACAGGCTATGGCTGTGTTAAGTAATATAAGTATTTCTAAAAATAGACACCAGACCAGACTGGGCTCCTGAGCTGTGGTTTGCTAATCCTTGTTCTATATCATTAGGGTGTTGGTTACACAACTATATTTGCCAAATTTTTCAAACTCTAACTTATTTTAAAAGATTTTATTTGTTTTAAGTAGGCTCCATGCCCAACATGGGGCTCAAACTCACAACCTCAAGATCAAGGGTTGTACACTACACCCACTGGGCAAGTCAGGTGCCCCTCAAATTGTAATCTTAAAATTAGTTAATTTATACCTCCGTAAAGATGATTTTTTTTGAAAGTGTAAGCCAAAGATTTTATACTCAGCCAAACTGTCCTTCAAATATCAAGGTTAGAGAAAAAATGTTTTGAATGTGCAAGAATTCTGGGAATGCCATACAGACAAGCCCTTCTGAGATATCTTCTAGAGGATGTGCTTCATCTAACCAAGAGAAAAACAGGGATACATCATCAGAGGACACATAACCAACTGTAAAGCAAAGACAAAAACAGGAGTGGAGACATGGGTGGAATAATATATAAATGTTGTATGTTCTGACAAAGTACAAAAACGCAACTGAAAACAATGAGAGGAGAAAAAAGGGATAAAGTAGAATTAGATCATTGACGGTTGTGCAGGTAATAGGGGGAATCAAAGGATACCATTTAATACTGAATGACCAGATAGTAAATAGAAAAGGTGGTTTAAAGACACTGCAAAAGGTATAAACACAAACCTTCCAAATAACAAAAGAATATACTTAAAAATTAACAAAGCACATGAAATAGAAAAACATTGTAAATAGTCCTAAATTGGCAAAGACAAACTTATTTCATCTTTCCATTTCAAAATATTATAAATTTTGGATATGGGGTGCCTGGGTGGCTCAGTTGGTTAAGCGTCCAACTTCGGCTTAGGTCACGATTTCACAGTTTGTGGGTTCAAGCCCCACATGGGGCTCTGTCAGCACAGAGCCTGGAGCCTGCTTCGGATTCTGTGTCTCCCTCTCTCTTTGTCCCTCCCCCCTTGCACTGTCTCTCCTTCTGTCTCAAATATAAATAAAACATTAAAAAAGTTTTTAAAATAAAATAAAATAGTATAAATTTTGGATACATTAACCCTCATGGGAACTATTACTTCTACCCAAATAACTTTAAGCAAGCTACCTGTGAAAATTATTAAAATAGTGAAATAAGTAAAACAGTGAAAGCATTTTCAAAAAAAATTTTAAATCAGAGTAGTAAGACTTATCATTTATTAAATATTACCCTGTGCCAGACAAAATCCTAATCGTATTATTATATACACTATCTCTGTTAAGGTATGAACTTGTAAACAACAAAATAGTCTTATGCCATCTCTAATAATCCTATAAAGTAAACACTATTGGGGTCCTGGGTGGCTCAGTCAGTTGAGCATCTGACTTCGGTTCAGGTCATGGTCTTACAGCTAGTGAGTTCGAGACCCGCATCAGGCTCTGTGCTGATGGCTCGGAGCCTGGAGCCTGCTTCGGATTCTGTGTTTCCTTCTCTCTCTGTCCCTGCTCTGCTCGTGCTCTCTTTTGCTCTCAGAGATAAATAAACATTAAAAAAAAAAAGTAAGCACTATTATTACTCCATTTTACAGATGACAAAATTGAGTTTAGAGACTAAGTTGTCCAAGACCTCAGAGCAAATAAAATGTAGGGCCATTCAAATTGAAATGTTAGATTCCTATTAACCACTTCACTATACTGCTACTAACATATTCAAATAGCTTAGTGAATTCTAATTCATTTCCCAAAATAATTCCTTTTTTAAATGTTATTTATTTATTCTGAGAGAGAGAGGAGGCAGAGAGAGAGAGAGAGAGAGAGGGAGAGAGAGAATCCAAAGCAGGCTTCATGCTCAGTGCAGAGCCTGATGTGGGGCTTGATCCCACGACTGTGAGATGATGACCTGAGCTGAAATTAAAAGTCAGACACTTAACTGACTGAGCCACCCAGGCACCTCCCAAAATAATTCTTGAGTAGTTCTTTTGCCTTGAACTCAATTCAAACTCCAGAGAGATGATTCACAGAGTCTCAAGGTCACATGGGGTTTTAGGATCCCTCAAGTCTAACTTCTTCATAAATTGGTATCATGATCACTACTTGAAGATTTCCATATTCAAATCACTTTATCATACTTCCCTGTATTCATAAGAAATCTCCCTCTTTATAACTTACTTACATGAACCCTTAGTGCTGCTCTCTCAAGCCACAAAATACTAAATTTTCTATCCAGCCGACTTTTTTCATTCATCTGAAGACACAGAACCACTTCAAGCCTTATCTTTCTCAGGTTTGGCAGCTTCATTCAATATTTCCAATATTCATCAGTTTTTAAAACCATCATCATATTCACTTATTCATTCTTCTCTAGATGGAAACTTAAAAGTGTGACATCTAAAATCAAACATATTGTTCCAGGCACATTCTAAAAACAAAAGTGAAGAGACTACTTCCCTTAAGCTAGGTAATACACTTCTATCAAATTCACATGAGTTTCTTTGGCTACTTTCTTACTCTGTGTACGCATATGGAATTTACTAAAAACTCTAAATGGTCTTTGTTGTTGTTAAAATGTTTATTTATTTATTTTTGAAAGAGAGACAGAGGCAGAGAGAGAATCCCAAGCAGGCTCCGCTCTGTCAGTGCAGAGCCCAATGCAGGGCTTGATCTCACAAACTGTGAGACCATGACCTGAGCCGAAATGGAGTCAGATGCTTAACCAACTGAGCCACCCAGGTGCTCCTCTAAATGGTTTTCTTTTTTTAAGTTTGTTTATTCATTTTGAGAGAGACAGAGACCGTGTGAGCAGGGGAAGGACAGAGAGGGAGTCCCAAGCAGGCTCTGCACCATCAGCACAGAGCCCGACATGGGACCCAAACCCACGAACCTTGAGATCATGACCTGAGCCGAAACTGAGAGTTGGACGCTTAACCACCAGAGCCACCGAGGTGCCCCTCTAAATGGTTTTTAAAAGGATGTCAGTATTTATTAAAAAGCTGAACACAGCAAGTCTCAGAATCAAGCCTTATCATGCCATTATTGGGTGGTTTCCAAAATTTTCACAATTTTCTTTTTTTTTGCCCCAAATTCCATATTTTGAAAGATGCCTAATCCAAGCTACACTTACCAAGTTATTAAGTCATTTTGCCATTTTTGGCAATCTGACATATATAACTGCCAGGACCCTGAACTATTTTTAGCAAACAGCAAAATAATTTAATGTTTCACTTTTCACGGATAGCCTAATTATGAGCAAACGTGTAATTACCATTAGGCTTTCTGAAACAGTGAACAGCTCTAGAACCACCCATACCCAATCTTCCTGCACACTAGGGACCAAGGACCTTAATTAAATAATTATAATAATGGCTAATGTTGGTCCAAATATGCAATTGATCCAAATAAGAAGTTAGTAGGGTTCAAAAAGAAGAATGCAGTAGAATCCAAGTCATAAGCCAAATAATAAAAAACTTAGAGAGATTAGAGCCATGTTAAGAAGGTATCTGTTTCTCTTTTTTCCCCTAAAAACTTATTTTTTTAATGTTTATTTACTTATAAATACAGAGGGAGACAGAATCCCAAGCAGGCCCATACTGTCAGCACAGAGCCCAATGTAGGGCTTGAACTCATGAACTGTTGAGATCATGACCTGAGACGTAATCAGGAGTCAGATGCTTAACTGACTGAGCCACCCAGACACCCCTCTGTTTCTCTTCTTAACTTCAGGGGTGGAGAAGGGTACAGAGGGAGGTAAGTTCCAGGAAAGAAAAAAAAAAAAAGATATTGAAGAAAACTAAAATGTGACAGGATTTGAAAGAACTGATGTAATATAAAACAAGGAAAATATCTGACTATTCCTCTATATTAGTAGGAGGGATCTGTGATACTAGAAACAGAAAGCAGGGAATAAGTTCACAGCAGACTACATAACTCAGCCATGAGTTATCATCACTGATGACTGTTGATTTTCAACACTTAAAAATCAACAAAGTACAGGGGTACCTGCATGGCTCAGTTGGCTGAGTGTCTGACTTTGGTTCAGGTCATGATCTTAGAGTTTGTGAGTTCAAGCCCCACATTGGGCTCACTGCTGTCAGCACAGAGCCTGTTTCGTATCTTCTTCTGTCCCCCTTCTCTCTGCCTCTCCCCCACTCTCTCTCTCTCAAAAATAAATAACATTAAAAACATTTAGAAAATAACAAAGTACAGAAAGTTTATTTACTGCTCAGAACAAAATGCAAATTATCAACTTTGACAATGTACAAGACCCACTAATAAGTTGTAAAATGAGAGGAAGAGCTCCCTAGTACCCTTTCTTATAAAGTAGAGGGGTTACCAGAGGGGTTACACAGAGGTAGTGTTAGTTTATGAATTATTGAACAAGAAATTGAGGTTAAAGCATATTACTTAAAGTTACAAAGGTAACCACAAACAAGGAAGCAAAAATTATGATGGGGGAAGAGTAGGTGTAAATACCCATCTGTCTTGGCAGGAGGTCAACAGATAATGTCTAAAGTTGATAAAACAAGAAATGACAGTTTAACCACATGATTTAAAGACATGAAGACAACTACCAGAAGAACCAAAAAAAAAAAAAAAAACGCAGTTAAAAGTGGTTCCCGGGGTGCCTAAATGGCTCACTCAGTTAAGCATACCACTCTTGATCTCAGCTCAAGGCTTGATCTCAGGGTCATGAGTTCAAGCCCTGCATCGGGCTTTACGCTGTGCATGGAGACTACTCAAACAAAACAAAACAAAACACACAAAAAAACAAAAAACCACAAGTGGTTCCCTCTAGGCAATGAATCTAGGGGTGGGGAGGAACAGGGCCAAGCAATTGTTATTTTTCAATAAAAGCCCTTCTGTGTGATTTTCTCTTTTAACCATGTACATATATTACTTGACTAAATATTAATCTTAATTGTCCCAACTTTGTTATCACAGATGGTATGTAGTTATATACATATATATACAATACACACATACACACACAAATATAGCCTCCAATTAGCAAGATCTAAGATGTGGTAAGGACTCCTTTTCCTTCACAGCGGTAGAATTTTAATGGAAGGTATCACCTAGCTTCTCTACAGTTACATATAATCTTACAATTAAGTTCTTGTCAATGGAACATACACAGAAATTATATATGCAACTTCCAGATCATCCCCTTAAAAAGGAATGGGAGTTTTTCTCTTTCCCCAATCTTCACCCCACTGGCTGGAATATGGAAATGATGGAGATAAACTATCTTCAACCTTTCAGATGAGGGAAAGACTTTAGGAAGCACAAGAGAGATCCTTGTGCTCTACACTATGGAACCACTATATTAGCTCTGAATTGCTTAGTTGTTACAGGAGAGAAAAACTTTGATTTTGTTAAGCCATTGTTAATTTGGTCTTTGTTCTAGCAGCTGAACAGGTTACCCTGATGTACACAGTATATGAGGAGGAAAATGAGATCAGCCTGAAGAACAGAACTGGAGTTGGAGCATGGGAATAGTTGTATAAGGCCTTAAAGAGGTCTCAAAGCTAAGCGAGAGGTGTTTACACTTAATACAGCAAGCACAGGAGCCTGGGAAGGCAAGCAACTTAACAGAAATCAGGATACTAGGAAAACCAGCATAATGTGTAGAACAGAACTGAGGGAAGGGAAAGTGAAAATGTGACAACCTATCAGACACTTGGAGGTCTATCACTCCAAGCATGAATTAAGGACCTAGGCTGGGAAAGTACCAAAGAAAATACAGTGGAAGCAAACTACGAAAGGTATCTGAAAGAACTGTTCAGTTAATGTGGTAACAGTCTGAAAAAATCAATGACTACTCCAAGATTCTTGATCTGAGAGAATAGAAGAATGGAAGCAATCCTGGCAGAAATGAAAAAGAACAGAGTCTGTGTTGATATGAAGCACTGAACACACCAGGAAGAATGCCCCAAGGCAGGGCTTGAACTCACGAAGTGTGAGATCATGACCTGAGCCAAAGTCCCACACTTAACCAACTGAGCCACCCAGGTGCACCTGTTTCATACCTAGAATTAGACGTAAAATGAGATAATCAGAGCTTGAGACACCCTGGGTACAGAAAGTCTGAAAGACTTTTATTTTATTTTGTATTTTATTCTATTCTATTTTGTTCTATTCTATTTTATTTTTAGAGAGAGAGAGAGTGCAAGAGGGGAAGAGAGGCAGAGGGAGAGGGAGAGGGGGAATCCTAAGCAGGCTCCATGGAGCCTGACACTGGGCTCAATCCCACGTCCCTGGGATCATCACCTGAGCTAAAATCAAGAGTCAGATGCTCAACCAACTGAACCACCCAGGTGCCTCTGAAAGAGATTAGTTTTATTCACACTATTAATTAAAGAAGACTTTCATGCGATGGCAAGTTATGATAAAGCATATCATCTAAGTACCAGAGATTATTTAAAAATACATCTTTCTCAGGGTGCCTGGGTGGCTCAGTCGGTTAAGTGTCCAACTTTGGCTCAGTTCATTATCTCATGGTTCATGGCTTCAAGCCCTGTGTCAGGCTCTGTGCTGGTGGCTCAGAGCCTGAAGCCTGCTTTGGATTCTGTGTCTCCTTCTCTCTCTGTTTTTCCCCTGCTCGTGCTCTGTCTCTCCCTCAAAAATAAATGAACATTAAAGA
Organism: Cryptoprocta ferox; assembly: GCA_028646485.1. Taxonomy (NCBI): domain Eukaryota; kingdom Metazoa; phylum Chordata; class Mammalia; order Carnivora; family Eupleridae; genus Cryptoprocta; species Cryptoprocta ferox. Next base: position 16,344,070 of record CM053577.1, read on the forward strand.
AATTTTTTCTTAATACATCTTTCTTACTAGAGTTGTCGAATTACTATGTTGTACAGTTAAAATTAATATAGCGCTCTGTCAGATAATTAATAAAGAACAAAAACATCTTGGGGTGCCTGGGTGGTTCAGTTCGTTGAGTGTTTGACTTCAGCTTAGGTCGTGATCTTGTGGTTAGTGAATTCAAGCCCCATATCAGGCTCACTGTTATCAGTGCAGAGCCTGCTATGGAAACTCTGTTCACTTCTTTCTCTTCCCCTTCTCCACTCTCTCTCTCTCTCTCTCTCAAAAATGAATAAACATTAAAAAAATTTAAAAGACCCACATCTTTCCCTGAACTGCTATCTCTCCTAATAGATACATAAAGCTAACTATCTGTTTTGACACTACTTCTTTTTCTTTTCTTAAAGTTTATTTATTTTGAGAGCGAGAGAGAGAGGGTGCGGAGCAGAAATAGAGGGAGAGAGAATCCCAAACAGACTGCACTGTCAGCACAGAGACCAATGTAGGGCTCAATTTCACAAACTGTGAGATCATGACCTGAGCCAAAATCAAGAGTTGAATACTCAACAGACTGAGCCACCCAGGTGACCCAGTTTTGACACTATTTCTTAAAGGAGCATGTTCCCTGGACTCCTCACATTTGATAAACTGAAATGTTATACACAACTCTAAAATACAGGTAACCTAGCTTTGAGAAGAATGCTGGCGCAATTTTGATTGGGATTGCATTGGATGTGTAGATTGCTTTGGGTAATAATGACATTTTAACAATGTTTATTCTTCTGATCCATGAGCATGGAATATTTTTTATTTCTTTGTGTCTTCTTCAATTTCCTTCATAAGTTTTCTATAGTTTTCATCATACAGATCTTTTACATCTTTGGTTAGGTTTATTCCTAGGTATTTTATGTCTTTTTGTGCAAGAGGGGAAGAGGGGAAGAGGGGTGATGGGCATGGAGGAGGACTTGTCGGGATGAGCACTGGGTGTTACATGGAAACCAACTTGACAATAAACTATAAAAGAAAAATAAATAAATAAAAGTAGGTTAAAGCAAAAAAAATAAAAATAAAATAAAATAAAATACAGGTAACCAAATGGTAACTTCTGTGGCTCTCTCCTAACACCCACATCCCACAGTTGATTCTACGAAATCCATGATGCATTTAAAATTACAGAATCTTGGGGGCGCTTGGGTGGCTCAGTCGGTTGAGCGTCTGACTTCGGCTCAGGTCATGATCTCGTGGTTCGTGAGTTTGAGCCCCGTGTCGGGCTCTGTGCTGACAGCTAGCTCAGAGCCTGAAGCCTGTCTTCGGATTCTGTGTGTCCCACTCTCTCTGACCCTCCCTTGCTCACGCTCTCTCCCTCTCTCTCACAAAAATAAATAAAACATTAAAAAAAATTTTTAATTACAGAATCTTGAGGCACCTGGGTGACTCAGTTGGTTAAGCGTCTGACTCCTGATCTTGGCTCAGGTCATGATCTCATGGTTTGTGAGGTCAAGACCCTCGTAGTGCTCCGTGCTGACAGCACGGAGTCTGTTTGGGATTCTTCTCTCCCTCTCTCTCTGCCCCTCCCCTGTGCATTCTCTCTCTCTTGCTCTCTCTTGCTCTCTCTCCCCCAAAATAAATAAATAAACATTAAAAAATAAAATTAGGGAATCTTGGATTTGGAAGAGTCCTTAGAGGTCTAGTGCACAGTCAAAACTGATCACACAGCCCTTCTACAACACCCCTTACAAAAAATGGTCATTCTTTGCTTCAACATATCCAGTGACAGAAAACATTATTTTTCAAAGCCAACTCTTTGATTGTTGGGATAGCATTGTGAATACTTCCTTATAATGAGCCAAAATCTGCCTCCCAGTTGTCCTGGTTTGACCCTCTACTACATGACACTTCCTCAGATATTTGAACACTTTTGCTCTCTCAAGCTTTCTCATTGCTAAATCAAACAATCACAATCCCATCGAATCACTATATAAAATGCCGACATTCTCATCATCTTGATCACCCTTGTCTGATAATCTTGTTTTTTAACTGCTACTCTTAAAGCATGATGGCCAAAGCTAAATGTAATACTAATAAGAATATGTGGAACAGCACAATGGACCCAAGACCACATTAAATAAAATGTAATACAATACACCAAGATCCAATGCTGCCCGATAGAACTTATAATGATGGAAATGTTCTGTCTGCACTAACAGGAGCTTGTAACTTCATGTGGCTATTTATTTATTTAAGAGACAGAGAGAGTGAGAGCACGCACACAAGTTGGGGAGGAAGCGGAGGGAGAGAGAATCTGAAGCAGGCTCCACACTCAGTGTGGATTTGATCCCACAACCCTGGGATCATGACTTGAGCTGAAATCAAGAGTCAGATGCTCAACCCACTAATCCACCCAGGCACTTCCTTCTTTCTTTTTAAAGCCTCGTGTGGCTATTGAGCTCTTGAAATAATGGTTAGTGTGACTGAGAAACTAAATTTTTAATTTCATTTAATTTTAAATGCTTTAAATTTAAGTAGACACACTAATATTAAAGCCCCCCTCATCACATAAACTAAATCTGATTCAATGTGCTATAAGTTTATTTACTAGTATGTACCCGTAAAACTGACTTGAAACAAGTCAAAATGAGGAGGTATGTTCTGGATTCTAAATGAGGCCCCAATTTCTGAAAATAATCCCTTTTTTTATTAGCTGGTTATATCTGGCCCATGAACACACATGGTAAAACTAACAGAATATTCTTTTTCCCACTAGTTATGCTACTAGTGGCTAAGAACTGACACTCTAAATACAAAAACAAAATAATTCCAATTTACTTTCTGAAATAAAGGACACAAAAACTACAAATTATCATGATTTTTATTCAAATGCCTACTCAAAGTCTCCACTGAAATGTCTTATAAGCATCTCAAACAGAACATCCCCCAAAATAAACTCCTGCTCTCCCACACCTCCTTGCATACCTCCTCCCCACCACTTCAAAGTCCCTGCTACTCACTCACTCATTTCCAACCCAGAAGATGGCAGATCATTCCAGTTGCCCAGGCCCAAAACCTTGACTCCAGTCCTTCTCCCACACTCCTAATCCAAATCTGCCTGGAATGCAGGTCCCCCAGCCCTGTCTACCTAGCTAGTTTCTTCCCCTCCACCAGCTCTTTGCTCAAATGAGACCTTAGTGGGGCCTTCTCCCCTACAACTGCAAATCTAGTACCCCACTCCCAATCCTCCTCCTCTACTTCGTCATTTATACTGTGACATACTTGTCTGCTCCCATTAGAAGTAATCTACAAGAGACAATATTTGTTGAGTGCTGTATCCCTGGTGTTTGGCATACGGAAGAAAGTTAAATATCAGTTGGCTGAATGACAAATTCTGTATGGAATGACACAATCAAAGATGCAAAGTAAAAATAACTGATATATCCGAGCAGTGGACCGAAATTTTTTTAATAAAAATAGGTAAAAAAACAAATGTTGCTTTAAATGGCCATGACTTGAAATTCTCCCAATAAAAGTAGAAAATAAACTCTAATATAAGCATTACTTAAATTGTCACATTTTCTGGATTAAGCAGGCTCACAGTTGCTTTAAATTAATTTGTTTCAAGAGCACATTATAGCCCATAATTATAAAATAGCTATATTCTTTATTTCTATAAACCTGCACTGTCTAACACGGCAGCCACTAGCCACATGTGGACTATTTAAGTTAAATAATACAAAAATTCAGTTCCTCATCTGTAGTAACCACATTTCAAATGCTGAATGCCACATGTGACTGATGGCTACCATATGGAATAGCACAGATACAGACACTACAGACTGCTCTTTTGGGCAGGACCACTATAGACTTTTTTCCTAAAACTTTATTCTAAAGTGTAACACTGATTCAGCTGAAACACTGGCAGCGTTTAACCTCATAATTTTCAATGTTCTGTCAGTGATTTTTTTAATTAAAAGTTCTTTTTAATGTTTATTTAATTTTGAGATAGTGAGTGCGAGCTAGCAGAGGAGGGACAGAGAGAGAGGGACACAGAGTCTAAGCAGGTTCTCCAACATCAGTGCAAAGCCTGATGTGGGGCTCGAACTCATGAACTGTGAGAGACCATGACCTGAGCCAAAGGCAGACACTCAACCGACTGGGCCACCCAGGCGCCCTTCTGTGTCAGTGATTCTTAAAAGTGTGGTCCCAGGCCAGTAGCAGCATTAAGTAGGAACTTGTTAAAAATGCCAATTTTGGGGGGTGCCTGGCTAGCTCAGTTGGTGGAGCATGTGACTCTTGATCTCAGGGGTTGTGAGTTCAGAGCCCCACGTTGGGTGAAGAGATTACTTAAAAATAAAATCTTATTTTTTTTTTAATGTTTATTTTGAGAGAGAACGTGTGCATGAGTGGGGCGGGGGGCAGAGACAGAGAGAGAGAGAGAGAGGGAGAAAGAGAGAGAGAATCCCAAGCAGGCTCCTCACCATCAGCACAGAGCCCAACACGGGGCTCAATCCCACAAACTGTGAGATCATTACCTGAGCCAAAATCAAGAGCAGGATGCTTAACCAACTGAGCTACCCAGGTGTCCCAAAAATAAAATCTTAAAAAAAATAGTGGTTGTCATCATAACATAAGCTATGAAATATTACAAAATATACCATTACATTCTACAATATTCTGTAAATCATATATCAACTATGAAATCATACACAATCATAGTTCCATTACAACAGCTTATAAAAGGAAAACTAAGTATTTTTAATAAACTATAATAATTTAAAAAATTTTTAATGTTTTATAAATTTTTGAGAGAGAGACACACACACAAGTGGGGGAGGGACAGAGAGAAAGAGGGCCAGAAGATCTGAAGCAGGCTTTCCACTGAGAGCAGCAAGCCCCATGCCTATCTTGAATTCCATAATTCAATTTAAATAAATGAACATTTAAATAAAAATGAAACCTATTAGCTAGAATTCTGCAAGATGTTGAAACTAACATTGCACAGTGTTACATGAGGATAAACAATTTGAGTACTTGAATTTCCTCTTATGAATTATAGATACATTACAAGACTAAATATCTGCAATATAAACATCCATGTATGTTAAATGTTTTTTAAATGCTTATTTATTTATTTTTGAGAGAGAGAAAGAGAGCGAGTGCGTGCACGAATCAGGGTGGGGCACACAGAGAGAGGGAGAGAGAATCCCTAGCAGGCTCTGGGTTGTCAGCACAGAGCCTGATGCGGGGCTCAATCCCATGAACTGTGAAATGATGACCCGGGAGGAAACCAAGAGTCCGGCACTTAACCAACTGAGCCATCCAGGTGTTCCTTAAATATTTATTATTAAATTTTCTGATAGAAAAATATCCTTAGAAATTTCAGCTAGCAATAAGAGAATACAATAAAATGATTATAAAACCACTGGGGAAAGAGCTAAGTTTGACTTAACCACAAATTTGGCCCCAAAAGGAGAGACTTTAAGAGCCTGATTTCCAATTTCTGTCACAGCCGAGTGTCTACTGTGATAACCTACCAGTGGAAAGTTAACTGATCATTAATTCATGCCTGGACTGTTTTGGGCGTGTATGCTGCAATAGCACGCACCAGACCATTTTAAGAAATTGTATTAAAATACTTACAACAGGGGCGCCTGGGTGGCTCAGTCGGCTAAGCGGCCGACTTCAGCTCGGGTCATGATCTCACACTTCATGCGTTCGAGCCCCACTGTCAGGCTGTGTGCTGACAGCTCAGAGCCTGGAGCCTGCTTTGGATTTGGTGTCTCCCTCTCTCTCTGACCCTCCCTTTCTCACACTCTGTGTCTCTCTCTCTCTCAAAAATAAATAAAAACCATTAAAAAATAAAATGAAATAAATGAAATAAAATACAACATACTGAGCTTATGTGCAATCCCTAAGTGCTAAATCACACTTCAAAATACTGCCTCAGCATATAAATGTCCACTTCAATCAAATATCCTTCGGTAAAGTGAACGCTGGCAATGCTTGACAGAATTCTGAAATCTAAACATTCTTCGTTACTAAATATAAAGGATATAATTTCAAAATTTTAAAATACTGTTAAAAACAGGTCAAATGACTAATCGTAAGTACTAACCATGTGCCAGTCAAGAATATTTTTCTCACTCAGCTTGGTATTCCAAGCACAGATCCAAGTATATAATGTAGATTTAATTGCATTTACGGAAAAAGGAAAGTGTATTAAGTTGAAAGAATTCGAAGAGATTAAAAAAAAAAAGTCCCAGCTCTCAAGGAAGTTACAAATCGAATTAGGAAACATGACAGACACAAGAAAAGCTAAATAACATATGACAAAAATAGCACGTGGCAGGATACGATTATTTGCAAAGTTGGTGGCAAACAGGGCGCTACAAATTCTGATCAGAGTCGAAGTATTAGGGACTGCGGTCCTTCTGGTCTTCCAACCAGACAGCGACACTATATTTCGATTTAAAAAAAGAAAGTGACACAGCACTCATCCCACCCTAAAATTATCATAAGAGGAATAACTGAAGAGAATGATATAAAAAAAAAAATCCCACACAAATCTTTTTACAAAGCCTTAGCAACCTTAAAGCACAAAGTCAGAACATTCCACACACACAATCCTTTGCTGGACCAGCACCTCTAATAGCTCCTGAAATACAAGTCTGTTAGGAACCGCATCCTCTGATTATTTCTTCCTCCGCCCCCCACGAAGATATCCACTGGACAGCCGCCCCAGAAATTTCTCCCAGCATCCGCAATGACAATACTCTCCTCTTTCTCTCCCTCCCCTCGCCTCTATCAGAGGGTGGCATCTCCCTCCAGAGGAAAAAACGGAGGGCGGGGGAGTCAGTAGAGGAGAGAAGGCTCGCAGCGAGGTCGATTATAGAGGAGGAGGAAGGCGAGAAGACGCGGGGGTCGAGGGTGGGGTCCCCACAGCTCCAGCCCTGCCTGTAGGCCCCGCCAACATCTCCCCACCCCAAGGGCACGCCCCTCGGCCGCCAGACCCGGACGAGGCAGGCGGCTGACACGAGTGACAGCCCCACCACCTGTGCCGCGACCCCTCCACCGGGCCCCGCGGGGAGACGCCTGCTCCTGCCCCACCAAGAGCGGCCCGTAGCTCTTTATTTTCCCTTCGCGTCCACGTCGCCGATGAGTGACAGGTCCTGAGGGAGGCGATCGCAAGCGCGAGGCGCTGGAGACTGCGGGTGCAACCCTGCGCCGAACCCTCCGGCCGGCACGGGGCTGGAGATGGTGGGGGCAGACAGAGCGTTCCGGACGGCCCAGGGGGACCCAGTCCAGGCCTAGCCTGGCCCAGCTGCCCCACATTGGGCGGGGGTGGCACTTACTGCGGAGATTGTGGATTAGCTCCGAGTGGCTGGCGCCGCCGGATTTCCAGGCCATCGCTAAGCACACCCGGAGCAGGTACAGAACCACCTTCAACGCGGCGACGGTGCCCAGCAGCTTCCCCAAGAGTGAGACCACCTCCCACACGGTCACCGCCCCGCTCGCGTCCCCGCTGTAGCCTCCGCTCTGACTGCTGTCGCCGCCGGTGCCGCCACTGCGCGCTCCCGGCATCCCCCGCGGCACGCATGCGCTCTGTGACGCCGCGCGGCCTCGGGTGCGGCGGGGTGGGGCCGGAGGCAAGGGTGGCCTCGTGCCCCGCCGCCTGTGCCGGTGGCTGCTGCGGCGGCTGCGGACGGGCTGGGAGCCCAGGCTGAGTCAGCACCGCCGCCGCCGCTGCAGCTGCTGCGTGCCCCCTTTCTGAGGCCTCGGCCAGCACACCGCCAATTTGCTGAGTTCGCCTTGCGGTTAGGCGGGGTGGGCCCCGGAGCGGTTGGTCGCGTGCCTGGCTACGGTCCTGGTCACCCAGCGCGGAGGCGCGACTGCGAGGCTGATTCGTGCCGCCGCGTCTGCCCGGTCTGGATACGCGGCTGCCGGTAGCTCCGTAGTCGCAGCTGAGTCAGCTGTTGCGAGCCGCGGGTCTGCTCCTATAGCTGTCCAGATTGTTAGACGGTGGGCTTCCTCGGTCCTGTTTTACCCAACCCAGTTATCTAATATTTAGGTCGGTTAGAGTCAGAGCTCTGTTTAGAGTCAGAGCTCCATATCGTGGAGCCTGAATAATCTTAACAGAACCGGAGGGCAAAGGCCCTCTCTCACCCGAGTATTCGAGCCTCTGGCTTTGTGACAAGTACATCAGTGTTTGTTTAAGCGGAGACTTTGGGACCCTGGTTTGCTCTCAATTCTAAACCACAAATTCAGATTGGAAGAACATCAAGACAAAGGTGGGTGGGTGGAGTGTGGGGAGTGCTTTGCTCCTGAAAACAAGGCAATCGGTCAAAAATTCCGCGGTGTCTTACGGAGAATGTGTTATTCTCCCAACACAAGTGCATTTTCAGCTGATTAATCCCCACAAATTCCACCGTTAGACTGCACACCAGCTTTATCGCTATCAGCCGTGTAAGACAATGAGTGAGAAGCTGACAGGGAACATTGCCTATCACATCCAACTTGCTGACTGCTAATCAGAACCGAGACTGACAGAGTCCAGTTATCATTCAGTCCAATAAACTTTTGAGAAAGGAAACAAAGCGATGGCAAGATCTCTACGCTACTGCATGAGCCGCAATTTTCAAATTCCAGCTCTCCCCAAATTTTGTCAAATGTAACAGCCTTACTCCTCCTCCTAAATATACTTACAGATTACCTGTTTTCTGGGTCTCTGTGACCATAAATGAAGCCACACTTCAAAAGGTGTTCTTTATGAGTCGGATGCACTGTTTGCTGTGCTAAGGAGGCATCTTAGTGCTCTTTAATATTAGAAATAAAATTGTCAGTTTGGGACTTTGATAATTTTCTCTCTCATCTTTGCAGTTTCCTAATATTATTCTAGTTAAAAGAACAAAACCAGTCTACTCTCAACAAGAGCTTGATAACTCTCTCCAAAGCTGACCTAATCGAATATTGTATCTACACCTGCTGCTTCCATAAGCTGTGACTGTGAAATAGGACTACCAATATCAAATAAAGACAAGATATCATAGCCCCTTTTAAAGAAACAACGAAGACAGTTATGGATGTAGTATAAAGGAGATTTTTTAAAAATCAATGATACCTCTTGTATGCAATAGGATTTACGTTCTAATTGGGGAGATCTACATTAAAAGAAAACAAGCAGCAGAGGGGAAAATGTAAGTATTATTACTGGTCTAGATATCGAGTGCTATGTTTATTTAAATCATCATGGGCTGGAGTAATCAGGATAAGATTGGGGAAGGAACTGGTCCTTAAAGGATGGCCAGGATTCCAGCAAGTAGAGAGGAATAAAAGCACAGAAGCACAGAAGAAGGAACTTAGGAAACTAATTCCTAGGCTGTCCAGTGACAGATGAAACTCATTAATTATACACATAAGTGAATGGAGGAAGGTTACACAGCTAGGCAATGACCATCAAACCTAGAATTGGAGTTTTTAGAATTCCAACTCCAAGCTCTGACAGTGGGTATTAACAACTTTGAAGCAAAGTATTTGTGTAAGGGACTACGAGGAAGAGGTTTAGAGTAAGTTTGTACAGTAGTGTACTTAATTTCAAGTGAATTTAAGGATTTTCGATCTTTTGTATGAGTGCTGGAATACCAAACATAATACTTAGGTGTGGCTACTAGGTGGTTTCTCTTGCATTGATTTTATTTTGTTTTTGCTCTTAAATTTGATTTATATTGCACAATGATTGTACAAACGCACTGTGTTTCAGTGTTCGTATACTGATTTTGCAGACTCTGTTCAAAGCCATATGAGTGAGGAGGTGCACTCCAATTTCCTCCCTCTAGGGCTTTGGTGGTACCGCACTCCGATGGAAGAGACTTGGCTCTCCGCAGCCACCGTCCGATAGGTAACGTCCGATCCAATCAGGACTCCGCGGGAAGGGGCGGGACTGAGAGGCGCGCGCGGTGCTTCTGGCTGTACGAGTAGTGGTTGCTTTTGCCATGGAGGAGATTTATGCTAAGTTTGTGTCTCAGAAAATCAGCAAAACCCGGTGGCGACCGGTACCTCCGGGGAGCCTGCAGACCGCGGAGACTTTCGCTACGGGATCTTGGGACAATGAGGTACCTCCATTCCCGGGCAGGAAGTTCCCGCCTCCTGCGTGTCTCCTGGAACCGCGCCGCCGGCGGTCCCCGCGCGAATTCTCTCGCCTTGTAGCTTTTCTCGCCTTCTCGGTCCCCCGACTTCGTGTCTCAGGCTCGGCTGTCCGGTACCTCAGCCATCGATGATGTGCCCGAGCCTCGAATCTCGTTGTGTTTTAAACTATCACCTTACCGTTTGTCCGACATGCTTTTAAAGCAGGGTTGCTTGAAGGCAATATAAATTTTAATTTTCGGGAGTTTGACCTTTATTTTATCTCAAGAGAAAACTTTCTGCTTTACAGGAGAATTATGTTTCGCTGTGGTCTATTGGAGATTTTGGGACCGTTGACTCTGATGGAGGCTTTGAAGGAGAACATCAGTTATTGTGTGATATCAAACACCACGGTGATGTAATGGATTTACAAGTAAGTCTGTGTGATACTGAAAAGCTAACTTTTAAAAACCGGAGAGTAATTGGAGATCTAAAGGACCTTAAAGTTTGTCTAGTTTCGTTCCGGGTTTACCGGAAACTTGAGTTCTCTCTATAGTTGTGGTTTGTTAACATTATAAAGCCGCTTAATGGTAGAATCAGAACTAGGGAAGGGGATGCAGATTTAGTCTCAGGTTTCTTTGAATCCTGATTTGTGTGTTTGCTTGCTTGCTTGATTAGTTGGCCACCTACTATGTGCCAATAAGTCTAATATAATTTTCATCATGTTTGTAAATCAAGTGTTCTGTGTCACTGTGTGACAAATACTGTGCAAGACATTTTGTATGGTTTTGCTTTTTGAATTCTTAAAACAACCCCCTAAGTGGAAATTAGTTCTTCCATTTTAAAGGTGTACCAACGCTTAGAGAACGTAACTTGGCCAATGTCTCAAAGCCAGTAAATTAGGGGGAATGGAATTATTAAGTTTTCAAATCCTGATCTATAGGCCCTCAGAGTCCCCGCATTATCTTCTATAGAAAGCTGCCTGATTCTGAGAATGATTATTTTCTAAACCTAGTTGGTAGTAGTCCAAAATTAAATCAGTTCTAGGTAAAGGAGTTTAGGGGGAAAACTTGTTATTTATTCTTAATGAAAATCCTTTTATTTGAATAGTGGTTTTGACTTCCCCATCATCACAATTTATTTGTTTAGCAATTATAGGCTCTTTGCATTTTAAAATTGTTATACTAGTAATGGAATTAATCAAATGGGCTTCCCCCTTATCAATATTTCTGAATCGGTAACAAGCAGAAATTTTCTGTTTAGTTTTTTGACCAGGAAAGAATTGTCGCTGCTTCATCAACAGGATGTGTAACAGTTTTCCTTCACCATCCTAATAACCAGGTAAAGACTTTTTGCTTGAAAACTGAATTTGTATTTTAATTATTTTTAGAAAGGCCTAAACAGGACTGTATTTAATAATGACACAAATAAGTTTCATACTCTCAAAACATGGAGTGGGGAGGTATCATATTACCTGTGTTTTAGTAGATTAAGTCTAGAACCAGGTTTGTGTGAGCTTTTATTGAAATTGGTTATCTCTTAAATTCTGTAAGTTCTGACTTGTCAGTATAGTATTCTGGCAAGTAATTTTCCTGTAATTTTCTCTTTTAGTTGCTATTCTGATCTTTCAAAGGAAGAAAGAGCATCTTCTAGCTCAGATATCATGAGAACAGGAACAGCTACCTTGGTTCTGTGGATAGAACCTAGGTTTTAATTGGAGAGGATAGACTATATGAAGACTTGATGTTTTCTCAATGCCTTTCTTGTATATTAAAAATCTGAATGCTGACCCTCAGAGCACAAAGGCAGCCCTTTAAAATAGTCCCATGTGGGGGCTCCTGGGTGGCTCAGTTGGTTAAGTGTCCAACTCCTGGTTTCAGCCTCAGGTCATGATCTCAGTTTGTGGGTTGGAGCCCTGCGTTGGACTCTTACTGACAGCATGGAGCCTGCTTGGGATTCCCTCCTCTCTCTCTCTCTCTCTCTCTCTCTCTCTCTCTCTCTCTCTCTCCCCCTCTCTCTCTCCCTCTCCCCCTCTCCCTCTCTCTCCCCCTCCCCCTCTCTCCCGCTTGCCCTCTCTATCTCTCTGTAAAAATAAATAAACTTTAAAAGAAATAAATAAGAAATAGAATAGCCCCATATCTAGTAACAGTTTTAAGTTGCTGGAAGAGACTGTTTAGGTTTTCAGATTAATAAAGGTTATTTTCCAAATAGGTATGCTTCGTAAATATAAGACTCAGATCTTTTTAAGTAGTTTTCTTAATGAGGTCACGTAGAAAATGCTATAGAGATTTATTTCTCAGATGTAGGTTAATTCACTTAAGAATTTAGAGTTGTTTTCGAACGCATAACTGTTTGGGTGTCTGGCTGACTCAGTAGAGCGTGCGACTCTTGACCTTGGGAGTGTAGGTTTGAGCCCCACATTGGGTATAGAGATTACTTAAAAAAAATAAAACCTTTAAAAAAATTACAGAACTAAAAGCCATTCTTAAATTTGAAATATTTGAGATACAGTAAAATCTTGGTTTGTGAGCATAATTCATTCCAGAAACATACTTGTAACCTAAAGCACTTGTAAATCAAAGCAGATTTCCCCATAAGAAATAATGGAAATACAGATGATTCATTCCACAATCCAAAAATACTCATGTAAAACTGATTACAATATTGTAATATAATACAAAATAAGAAAGCAAATACAAATGTAAAGAAAAATAATCAAATTAACCTGCACTGACCTTTGAAAACCATCATGTCTGGTGTGAGGGAGACGAGAGAGGAGGGTTATTGTGTAGCACGACTTTCACTATCACTCACAGAATCACTGCTATCTCTTGGCTCAGTGGAATCTTTTTCTTTTTGTGCAACTTTAACAAGGAACCTATCCAATGACTTAGAATGAAGCAAAGCATTCCTAAGCTCATTCTTGTATGGAAAAGCAGAGGACTGTCCATAGATGATTTGAAGTGACAAAAAAAATACACCACTGCCGGTTGTGGGCACCTTCCAGCATTCTGAAAAATCACTGATTTCTGCCAAACACCGTGGCCTGAGATTGAACATTTGAGCATGGGAGACAATCGCCCACAATCCTGCTGCGAGACAGACAGAGAGAGAGCCATTGGCTTAGTTGTGATTCTGGGCCGTTCAGCGTCACGTACTGATCATATTGCAAGACATCACTCGTTTATCAAATTAAAATTTATTAGAAATGTTTGCTTGTCTTGTGGAATGCCTGCAGAACAAGTTACTCATAATCCAAGGTTCTACTGTATTATTAAGTGGCATTCTTTTTTAATCTAACCCAGTGTATACAGAGCTCGGATGAAAGTAGTTTCTGGGTACTACTCAGAAACACAACAGAAAAAGGAGAAAGTTATTCTTTTTCTAGAAGGGTATGTATGAGACAGAATTTTAAAATAGTCTTTATTCAGGGAAGAGTGCTAGTTTTTAGGGCTTTGCTTTGATTAGTCATATTCTCTCTTCTGACACCTAGACTCTGTCAGTCAGCCAGCAGTGGACCACCGCTCACTACCACACAGGTCCAGGCAGTTCTTCCCGTAGCAGCGCACCATGCACGGGTGTTGTGTGTGACAACCCAGAAATTGTCACAGTTGGAGAAGATGGGCGAATAAATCTCTTCAGAGCTGATCACAAGGAGGCTGTGAGAACCATAGGTAAGAAAGATCCTATTTCTTTTGTCGTCTCATGATATATTAAGCAAATACCATGTGTTGAGTAAACACCATGCTAAGGGTTTGAAGGATGAAAAAATATACAAAGTAAGAGGTATACTTTACAAGACAATATGTTGATAAGGGATGCATGAATGAGTGACTACAAAGGATAAAGAAACTGTTTTAGTTTTTCTTTTTGGCTGCCTGTAGGGGATTATCAAATAATGGGTTGAGGAGCAAGTGGCAATTAATTTAAACTAGATTCTAAGCCATAAATAATACTGAAAGATGGCACACCAAAGAGAATAATGTGGGGACAGGATAAGTCCATTGAGAGAATGACAAAAAGTGTAGTTTAGCCCAACTTTAAATACTTCTATCGGAGAGGTGACAGATAAAGCAAGAAACGTGACTTGGAGCCGGGCCGTAAAATCTCTGCGCAGCTGCAGGGGTTACATTTTGTTAGGTGGACGACTAGAGAGCCATTGAGACTTTTTTTTTTTATTGTTTATTTATTTCTGAGAGAGACTGAGTGTGAGCAGGGAGGGGCAGAGAGAGAGGGAGACACAGAATCTGAAGCAGGCTCCAGGGTCTGAGCTGTCAGCACAGAGCCCGACATGGGGCTTGAACTCACGAACTGTGAGATCATGACCTGAGCTGAAGTCAGAAGCTTAACTGACTGAGCCACCCAGGTGCCCCGCCGTTGAGACTTTTTGAGCAAGAGGGTGTTATACTCCCTGTCATGTTTTAGAAGGATTATTCTAGTATAGTAGTTCTCAACTACGTTTCACACAGACTCATCTGACGAGTGTTTCAGCAACCCACCACCTTAGACCTCCTGAATCAGACCTCTGTGGACTGAGCCCGTGAATCAGTTTTTTGTGTTATTATTCTTTTGAGTTCTGAGGTATACTTATTTAACTGTTAAGGACCATTGCTTGGAGTTTGGAGGAGTGTCATAAAACAAAAATCTGTAAGTATATGCTAAATTGTGATATAAACTTAAACACTCTAGGAAAAGGAGAAGGACCGGTATACCAGTCTGGAAGGACTTCATGGAGAAGAGAATTGATGAGGCAAAAGATGAATTGATTTTTTTAAGACTTTATTTTTAAGTAACCTCTACACCCAACATGGGGCTCAAACTACAACCTTGAGATCAAGAGTCGCATGCTCCACCAACTGAGCCAGCCAGGTTCCCATAAAGATGAGTAGATTTGAGATGAGTCAACCAGATGATACAAGTTCAGAATGAGCTCTATAGGAAGCACTGAGGTTTGGAGGTGCTGGGTTAAGCACTAGTGGCGGGTATAAAATTGGATATAGAGGAACTTGAACATCTGTCTTAGCAATGGAGAGTAACAATCTTAAGAGGAATAGAGAAATGTGTCAAAACTCAGCCCTTTATTTGGAAAACTCTCAAAGGAGAGTCCCATTTTAATGAATATATTACCGTGCATTTTTCTATAGAAATTAAACTTGTAATACATCAGTTAATAGGAGTTTAAGATTTTCCTGGAAAAACAGGACCAGTTAACAGATGCTACTGTTTTCTTAACTTGTAGACAACGCAGATAGCAGTACACTCCATGCTGTGACCTTCCTCCGAACGCCTGAGATTCTTACAGTAAATTCAATTGGGCAATTAAAAATATGGGATTTCAGAAAACAAGGAAATGAGCCTTCTCAGATACTATCACTGTAAGTTTTCATTTGTAATTTCAGTAGTGTAATACAAAATTAATGTTTGACTGTTTCTAGCAACTGACTTTAATTTTTTTTTAACATAATGTTTACTTATGTTTGAGGTAGAGAGGCAGAGCACGAATGGGGGAGGGGCAGAGAGAGGGAAACACAAAATCCGCAGCGGGCTCCAGGCTCCGAGCTGTCAGCACAGAGCCCGACATGGGCCCGAACTCGCAAACTGCGAGATCATGACCTGAGCTGAAGTTAGACGCTTAACCAACTGAGCCACCCAAGTGCCTCATAGCAACTGACTTTAAACCATATTGTATTTAATTCCATTTGAAGAGAATGATCCCTGATTAAATTTAATAAAGCAAGTGTAATTTGATGGGCTTGGGACTCCTGTGCTGCATTTAGTAAATATTTGTTGTATTGATTCAGAAATTTATATTATTTAATGGAGATTTTATTTTTGCTCAACAATCGATGCTACTGATAGTAGCTATAAAAAAAATATAATCCAGGATTTTTTTTCTCAGCAAAAATCCCCTATGTGTGCAATTTTCTCTAATAGAATATAGAATGTGTTGGGGCACCTGCGTGGCTCAGTCCGTTAAGCATCTGACTTTGGCTTGAGTCATGATCTCATGGTTCGTGAGTTTGAGCGGGGCTCTGTGCTGACAGCTCAGAGCCTGGAGCCTGTTTCAGATTCTGTGTCTCCCTCTCTCTCTGCCTCTCCCCCCACTCACGTTCTGTCTCTCTCAAAAATAAACATTAAAAAAAATAGGCAAACCATAAGAGATTCTTAAATACAGAGAACAAACTGAGGGTTGATGGAGGAGGGGAGAGGGGAAATGGGTGATGGGCGTTGAGGAGGACACTTGTCAGGATGAGAACTGGGTGTTGTATGTAAGCAATGAACCATGGGAATCTACCCCCAAAACCAGGAGCCCACTGTACACACTGTATGTTAGTCAATTTGGCAATAAATTAAAAAGTCTGAAAAAAATAAAAATGAATTTTTTATTTAAAATTTTAAAAAAAATATAGAATGTGTCAAACTGAAAAAGTAATTGTATAAACAAAATATTAAATAAGGTAGAAGTAAACACTTTGCTGTTTAGTTGATACATAATGTTTTTAAAATGCCAAGAAATGGAAATAATGTTTACACATCTTACCATCAGATAATCTTGCTCCTTATGTCTCCAGATTGTAGAGACAGTGAATAACTTTGGCCTTTAATTCCCTCCCCGAGTTCTAATATTTGGAAACATATTTAATGCACTCAGTTTTTTGACACAATTTAAGCTCAACCAGTAGCTCAGGCCACAGAGTTATTAGTTACTAGAGGGAAACATGTTTCATGGATTATGCAAAGGTAAATTCTACTTGACAGCATGTTTGATGTCATTGTATCTCCCACAAAAGGACTGGTGACCGAGTGCCCCTCCACTGTGTTGATAGACATCCCAACCAGCAGCATGTGGTAGCTACCGGTGGCCAGGATGGAATGCTGAGTATTTGGGATGTTCGACAAGGTACTATGCCTGTGTCTCTGCTGAAGGCTCATGAAGCTGAAAGTAAGTGCTGTGGAGATGCCCGAGGTTCTGCTGGGCACTGGTGCAGTGTATTGTAAGCAGCTTTCTATAACGATACATATGGATCATTTCATGTTGTAGCTTTTGGCTATATTGTATAAGTGTATAATAATCCCTTTTCATGTGACATTTGGTCCTTCAACGTATGTTTCATTATTATATCCAAAACCACAGTGATTATTCTTATATGTTCATCTTTATGTCCTTACTTTCTTCAGATAATTCTTTAGAGGTAAAATTGATGACCCAAAACATTTGCATAATTTTAAAGCAGTGATCATGTTATCAAACTGTTACACATAAGGATAATGCCAGTTTACATTGCTGTACTCAGTATGAGAGGATGCCTTTTTCCCATGGCAAATGCAGGCTGGCATTATTAATATTTGCTAATCTCTGTTCCTCAATTTATTGTTGTACCTTTTTTGCTTTTCACTAAGAGCGGTAGAGGATCTTGTCTTTTTTTTGTTCATCTTATCTCCATCTTTGGTATCATGACCGAGTTACAGTTTTAAATTCTGACTTAAAAGAAGTTTATACTAAGCCCTACTTGAATGAAAGTACAAAAGAACAAACACACCCGTATTGCAACTTCTCAGTTTGAGTTATCACATTATTACCTTGGAGAGATGAATGACTTTTAAGATTATATTTAAGAAGCAAATAAAAGGATAGAATTATTTTTGCCTTTTCTAAGTATAACCATGCCCAGGAATAAAAAGAAATAGGGTATATCCTTACAGAATCTCATGTTGACTAAGCCACTGGTAGTAGAATTACAGACTTTCAGATCTCTTCTTCGAGCCCCTTTTTAACTGCCAGCCTGCATTGCTACGCAGTACACACAAATGTAGCAGATTGTGATGTATTGTTTTGATCCGTCCTGACTCTTGGCTAGAAGTGAAATATGATGTCTTAGTCTAGAAGTTTGTTTTCTGTTTGGAAAATAAATATTTAAGAATCTAGGTTTGGACAGTCTGCTTCTGGCTCCACAGACGGTTTTGCTTCACTTTGTTTTAATGAAACAGTATGAATATATGTTACGTAGGGATTTGCCCAGAACATGTTCTCCTGAAGAAGGTGAGCTTTTTATGTTTTGTGGCACGATGCTTAATTGTGGTAAGTGTCCGAATGAAAATTGCCAGGTTGCAAGCATGTGCTTTATGACACTTTGTATGCTGTGCCCTGGGCACCTTCCATCCTACCTCTTGCAACCTCTGTCCAGAGTCACAGGGCTCTCGTTCCGACCACCTGTTGTATGTGCCTGCTGCGGATCATTGCCCAAGGCGTCCTAGCCAGTCATTCGCTCGGAGGTTCCCTGGGGAGTCCTAAATCCCAAATTGGCCTCTTAATAGCCATCCATCTGAAACGGAGTCCAGATTCTGGAAACATGTCTACGTTTTAGTTTATTAGGAACTAGTTGCTATTTCTGTGATATATACCGGAAGTATCCAGAATCCTGACCTGAAGCAAAGCTGAAATTCATTTGTATGTTGTGTTTATGGTCTTTTCTCTCAGTGTTTCCAATTATATAACCTCCATATGTTAATAACAGAGGAATTAAAAATAAGAGAACTTACAATTTAAAAAATATTTTTAGAATTATCCCATTGTCATACTTTTCCATAAAAGGATGTGATAGGTTGGGGCACCTGGGTGACTCATGATTTTAGCTCAGGTCGGTCGTGATTTCAAGGTTTGTAGGATCAAGTCCTGCATTGGCTTCTGCGCCGACAGTGAGGAGCCTGCCTGAGATTCTCTTCCTTACTCTCTGCCCCTCCCTGACATGTGTGTGTGCGGGCACTCCCTATCAAAATAAACAAACATTAAAAAAATGTAATAGGTCAGGTCGTTAGCATTTATTTCATTCATTTGCTGGCCCAATACACAAGTAGATTTACTTGGCTTCTTTATCCTATCTACATGTTACAGCAACTTGGAGGATTATATTGGTCTTTTTTTTAATTCTGAAGTCTCTGATTTTTATCACAGACCTGGGGGTTAAAGGTATGTGTGGAGTTAATGGAAGATGATGCATAGAGACAGGGTCTTAAAGTTTGTTCAACTAATCTGCACAGGAATTAGCTTCTTGATTCTCATTTTTTAGTGTGGGAAGTTCACTTTCACCCATCCAACCCGGATCATCTATTTACTTGTTCTGAAGATGGATCCCTCTGGCACTGGGACGCCTCCACAGATGTACCTGAAAAATCCTCACTGTTTAACCAAGGTAGAGGGTTTAATGAAGAGTCTCGTGTGTAGCTTTACTATAGTTTTAAATTCCATATTAGAAATTCTCAGATTTTTAACATTAAAGGATGACAGCATGTTTCCATTCTTCAGCCTCAGGGTAAATTCTAGTATCAGGGCTTGAAATCTCATCTGCTTACTGCTATACTGCTGATGACTACAAATGCCATAAGCTGGCTAACTTCACATAGCCAGTGGTCTTCATGCTACATTTCTGAGACTTTCCATTTAAAGAATCAATAGAAAGACGGTCAAAATCTGCTTTGCTTAAAGACTTCAAATCTGATATCCATATTGTAGCATGGAAATTTGGATAGTTAATATCACTGAATGTGATAAAAAATGGTGATGTGTGATGGGGCGCCTGGGTGGCTCAGTCGGTTGGGCGTCCCACTTTGACTCAGGTCATGATCTCACAGTTTGTGGGTTCGAGCCCCGCGTCGGGCTCTGTGCTGACAGCTCAGAGCCTGGAGCCTGCTTCAGATTCTTCTGTCTCTCTCTCTCTGTCTCTCTCTCTGCCCCTCCCCAGCCTGTGCTCTGTCTCTATCAAAAATAAACATTAAAAAAATTTTTTTTGAAAAAAAAATAATGTGTGATAATGGATTTATCACCGTTAATTCTGAGAATTAAGTGTAAATCATAGCTTTTTAAAAATACCAGTAGAATTTTGGGGCACCTGGGTGGCTCAGTCGGTTGGGTGTCCTACTTTGACTCAGGTCATGATCTCACAGCTTGTGAGTTCGAGCCCTAGGTCGGGCTCTGTGCGGACAGCTCAGAGCCTGGAGCCTGCTTCAGATTCTGTGTCTCCCTCTTTCTCTCTGCCCCTCCCTGGCTTGTGCTCTGTCTCTCTCTCTCAAAAAAAAATTAACATTAAAAATTTTTTAAAAATGTATCAGTAGAATTTCAGATGTTTGCTAATATAAAATTAGTCTTGAAAGATGTTTTTCCCTTCTCTTTTTTTTTTTCTTGCAGGAGGAAGAAATAGTACTTTTTTGTCTCACAGCATTAGTAACCAGGCTAATGTTCACCAGTCTCTTATAAGCTCCTGGCTCAGCACTGATCCTGCAAAAGACCGTATTGAAATCACAAGCTTGCTTCCCAGCAGGACTTTATCTGTAAACAGTTTGGATGTTTTAGGTCCTTGTCTTGTTTGTGGAACTGATGCAGAAGCAATTTATGTGACTAGACAACTTTTTTCATGAAAATACTGTAGGTATAAGATTTCAGGTAAAGCATATATATAGTTAGCCTTTTGAATTGTAACTTCTATGCACATTTTTATTTTTGGAAAATGTGAAATTGGCAGAGGAAGCATCATCACTCAGCTATTGTTAATGTTGATGACCAGTGTTGGCTTTTGTCAGTTGAATGTTCCCTGATAGTCGCAAAGTGTGATAGATGACTAGTGGGAAGAGAATCGGAACATGTAGAAGAGTATTAGAGGGATCCTTTGGCTGATGTAGACACTGCCTTCAAGCAGGCTATTCTGGACACCTCGTGGACCCAGCTCTTTTTGATGTTGTGAGACTTAATATTCTCAGACCACCAACAGGTTCCTGTCCTTTTTATCTGTAGTGTGAGGGACATCCTCCCTGGTGGCATTAGCCAATGTTAATATTTATCCTTTAGATTGTAGATATTTTCTTCAGTCCTTCCACATTTTCTTTCCTTAATAAGTTTAATAAACTTCTTCATAAAGAATTGAGTAGAACAAAAATGACATTTTTTTTGCAGTGTTCACATTTTTTTAAAGGTTTTTTTTTTTTAAAGGAAAATGTCTTGATAGGTTACAGTAGGTTTGAACAGAACTCTATCAACTGCTTTGACCCAACTGTATTTTTCTTGAAAAAGTACATTTTTCCTAAGGATTTTTCCTTTTTTTAGTTTTACAACAGAGTTCAAAATTGCCAAACCGGACATTGTGCAGTAAAATAGAATTTGACATTTATAACTGATCCGATTTCCAAACTCAAATTTGAAGATCACATGTATAGGACTGTTGTGATGTGACATGTGTATAATGATGTGATAAGAGTAAAGACTTTGATGTCTTTTTCCTTATCTACAATATTAATGATGACCTAACGTAGTGTTTTCTTTTGTTTGTTTTTGAGTATAGTTGACAAAATGTTACATTAGTTTCAGGTTAATGTGTAGTGCCTAAAGACAATTTTGTAACATTGTCTTTCCAAAGTTTGTTAAATGTGTTATTGAAGTTCACATCAAGACCTTAATGACAAATCACTGCTATTAAGCACTTGAAGCATGTATTCATTTACTTTATAATTCCAGTGGTAGTAATTATGGTAAAGTTTTGTTTTTCTATCCTAATAAATATTTACAATTTTTTTAATGCCACCTTACCTCAGGGTTTTTTGATTTGGGATTTTTTTGTCAACATTTTTAAATGAAATACATATATATAATCTGCTTTTTAATATATATTTGGCTCAAAAATATTTGATAAAATTAGTAACTTGAATTCCAAAGAATCAGAGAAGAAAATGTTGCCATAGGAATTTTTCATCTGTTTATAGTTTTATTGCTGAGACTAATTTTTAAGACATTCTGTTAGTATAGAAGTAATTCATTACAGGGGAAAAAAGGCAAAAGAAAATTGTAAGTACTTAGAATGTCAGAGACAATTCATGGTCTTTTCATTCCCTTTTCTATCCATCAATGTGTATATAATTTGTTAAAAATGAAATATATCGTGTTATATTTATGGATATACATTCCCCAGCAGTAATCACCTGGTTTCCATAATAAAAACAGAGCTATTAATTTTCCTTTGACTTATTTCCCTTTATGTAAATATCTTGCTACAGCCCAAATTTCAGTGTCCCTTTCTTTACCCTCCAGGCATTCTCCCATTCCATCCAGCAGGCTACCGTCTGTGCTCTGAGTGAGCCCTGAGTTATTCTCCCTCCTGGAAGACTAGCTCCTGGGTCCACATTTTTCTTTTTCTTTTTTCTTTTTTTTTTTATATATTTATTTTATTTTGAGAGAGAGTAAGCAGGGGAAGGGCAGAGAGCGAGGGAGACACAGAATCTGAGGCAGGCTCCAGGCTCTGAGCTGTCAGCACAGAGCCCGATGCGGGGCTCGAACCCACGGACCGTGAGCTCATGACCTGAGCCGAAGTCAGGTGCTTAACCGACTGAGCCACCCAGGCGCCCCACGGTCCACGTCTTTCATGCACAGTGAGTGGCAAGCTTGCTGTGCTTTTGCTTTCCTCTGCATTATAGCTGCTGGAAAGTTGGAAGGATTCATATATGTTGCCAGCACCATTCTCGGTTTCCAGCAGCAATATAAACAATTTCCCATGATTGTTACAGTAAATAATTGATGGAGGGAGCCAGATGTGTAGGCTTAGAATACTAGCTTGGGTTGGAAACAAGTTTCAAGGTTGAAGCTTTGCTTTGTTTTAAGAGTATTTGTAACCATGAATAAATGAAAGTACATTTGAAAAGTGATACACTTCCTATCAACTGAGGAGTTCTGCCAGATATAATAAGAAACATAAGCTTTATGTAGTATAAATAAAACCCTAATTTGTAAATTTGTTCATTGTCACTGCCCGTGTTTCTGAAACTTTCAAATAGTTTCTTTCGAGGGCTGCAGGATCTCAGGGGTGGAAGGTACCTTGGAGAGCGTCTCTAACCTAAATTTAATCATCACTTCCATAGCATTCCCAACAAATTCTCATTCAGCCTGCACTTGACAATATACTATAATAAGGTTTCCCATTTCCCAATGCAGCCTTTCCTCACTTGGACAGCTCTTACTGATGTAGCACTATGACTGGGTTTTAGTGTATGAGTGGAATCTAAAACAGTCCTGTAAAAAAAAACAAAAACGTAGAATCATGTTGTTGTGGATTAATGAAATGATCATGTGATCCTACTGTGAGATAGCCAATCACCAATCAATTTACTGAATTTGCATTATGTTGGGGTGCTTTACTATAAGGTTTCACTAAATAAATTAATTTTCATATACTGAACTGAAACTTGCTTTCATTTGTCTTCCTCGGGAGCCACAAAAAAATGTAATCCTTCATCATATATTCTGATATTCAAAACTACATATCCTACCTTCTTGGGGTAAACTTTTTAAATTTCTTCAGTGGTTCCTAATGGCCAAACCGTTTCTTCCCAGCGTTTCTTGTCCTTGGCTAAATCCTAACCCTTCCAAACCCTTTTTAGATATCATATTCTCAAGAAAGCCTTCCCTGGTCTCTGACAATCTGGGCTAAATTGTACTCTGCTCTAAAAGCCTGTGCTGTGCTTGCAGCTGTATTACACAGCCTGTCTCTGCCAGGCCACATGCTCGAGAACAGGGCCCACGTCTTAGTGTCATATTAACAGTGCTTAATACAATGTCTCATCCATGGTAAACACTGAATCAGTGCAGACTGAGCTGAACTAACCTCACAATCTTGTTTTCCCTTGAAAAAAAAAATACTCCTATTTGCCAAAGACCATCATTAAAGTGTGACTTGCAAAATAAACACTTTCCCAGGTGGTGTCTGCTTCAGAGTACAATAAAAATCTTACCATCCTGGTTCTTGGTACAATATTCCTTTGTAATACTGTCTCAGCATTCTGACATTTGTTCATTAGACTGCTGACTAGTTGAACTTAAATCTTTAGCCTTTTTTACGCCTGTGTATTATACTAATGCTTCCCCTATTCTTTAGTTAATGTAGATGATTTTCATCCTTACTAGAGGTCAATCCCTGTTCTACAAAGACAAATCTTATTTCCATAGGGGAATGAACTAATGATCTCTTTTGAATGTTTTCAACAGAAGCTGATGAATTCATAAATTCAATAAATGTACTGAAGTGCTTAAGCCCACTCCTTGAGTCCTCCCAATTATCAGCGACACGGGAATCATTGGTATTTGGCTACAGTTACTGAAATCTTTGCAAGCCATGCTGCCCCATTTATCTTGTTCACAAAGCTGCTGTGGGAAAACACAGCTATCCCATCAAAAATGTTGCAAAGTTGAAAAATTCCTTGTCCTTTGTAACACATATTTCATAGTATTGTGGAAACATCCTTTTAGTAATCCATTCTAGAATCTTGTCCATGAAGAATACCAAGTTCATTAGTGTATAGTTCATATCAAGGCTTCATTTAAGCTTATGGTAACAATAGGATACCAGCTCAGACTAGTTACATGGTCTGAAGCAGTAGCAATGCTCTAGTTTTAAAGATAGGAAACCTGGGGATGTTCAAACTATGACAAGCAAGTATTCAAACTATTTCATCAGTATCTTCTGAACCACCATGTTAAATGGCAATGTACAAAACTAACAGCTAAAGACGAGGATGCAGAGAAACGGGAACCCTCTTGCACTGTTGGTGGGAATGCAAACCAGTACAGCCACTCTGGAAAACAGTGTAGAGTTTCCTCAAAAAATTAAAAATAAAACTCCCCTATGACCCAGCAATAGCACTACTAGGAATTTACCTAAGGGATACAGAAGTGCTGATGCATAGGGCACATGTACCCCAATGTTTATAGCAGTGATTTCAACAATAGCCAAATTATGGAAAGAGCCTAAATGTCCATCAACAGATGAATGGATAAAGAAAATGTGGTTTATATATACAATGGAATAATACTTGGCAATAAGAAAGAATGAAATCATGCCATTTGCAGCAACCTGGATGGAACTGGAAGGTATTATGCTGAGTGAAATAAGTCAGTCCGAGAAGGACAGATACATGTTTTCACTCCTATGTGGATCCTGAGAAACTTAACAGAAGACCATGGGGGAAGGGAAGGGGAAAAAATAGTTACAAACAGAAAGGGAGGGAGGCAAACCACAAGAGACTTAAAAACAGAACAAACAGGGTGGTTGGGGGGGGGAGGGGAAAACGGGTGATGGGCTTTGAGGAGGGCACTTGTTGGGATGAGCACTGGGTGTTGTATGTAAGCCAATGTGACAATTAATTATATTCATAAAAAAACAAATAGCTAGACTGGTACCATGTTAGCATCAAAACAATTCCAACATTTCTCTGTATTAGGTGTAAAAGGAGGGAGAAAGCCACAGGGTGAGGGGTGAGAAGGGAGAAGTAGAATGACTAAAATATAGCTGATCAGGTAAAAATTTTTAATTAAAAATAAACGAATGTTTGGGGCTCCTGGGTGGCTCAATCGGTTAAGCATCCGACTTCAGCTCAGGTCATGATGTCATGGTCTGTGCGTTCGAGCCCTACATCGGGCTCTCTGCTGTCAGTGCAGAGCCCGCTTCAGATCCTCTGTACCCCTCTCCTTCTCTCCCTGCCCCTCCCCTGCTTGCACTATCTCAAAAATAAATAAACATTTAAAAAATTATTAAAAATAAAAAAGATAAACTAATGTTCAGTTCCAAACTGTTATAACTAGATTTGGGGGGACAGTAGCTGACGACAGAGTAGCCTAACACAGCCATCAGAAATGCAATTAGTGTTCAAGCTGTCAGCACAGAGCCTGGAGCCTGCTTCAGATTCTGTGTCTCCCTCTCTTTCTGTCCCTCCCCTCCCCAAATGAATAAATGTTAAAAAAAAAATCCATTACCTGTCAAACAATTTTTGTGTAGGCCATGGAACTAAGAAGCTAAACTGTAATTAATACTAGACTGTAAAATAATAGCTGCAACTGTTAAGAACACAGATTTTACTCCTACATAGTAAAGAATGAACTTAAATTTTAAAATTTCTTAGCAAGAGACATCCTACAAGCAATGATACTCCAGCAGCTACAAGCACACCTGAAACCCAGATTTGGTTTCCAATACCCTCCAATGAAAGGAGAAAGGACTCCTTGGAGGAACAGAAATCTATAAGGTAGCTTGAAACATCTTGTACTGTCAGAAAGTAAGGAAGTTCTGGGGCTCCTGGGTGGCTTAGTCAGTTGAGCATCAAACTCTTGATTTCTGCCCAGTCATGATCTCAAAGTTGTGGGATCTAGCCCTGAGTTGGGCTCTGTGCTGATCATGGAGCCTGCTTAGGATTCTCTCTCCTCTCTCTGCCACTCCCCTGCTCATGCTCTGTCTCTCTCAAAATAGATAAACATTTTTTAAAAAGTAAGAAAGTTATTTTAAAAAGCAATTTTAAAAACCTGTAATGATGGTGGGGGGGAGGGTATGTCAAAGGGATATAGAAGCCAATTCAACCGGAAGAGCTCCCAATAGCCAAAGCTGGAACAATTTGGTAACAAAATAAAAATACTCAAACTATAAAGCAAGTATTCAGGACTCTACATTGACATGAATGTTTTAAAAAAAAGTAAGTGGAGGGGTGACTGGGTGGCTCAGTTGGTTAAGCGTCCAACTTCGGCTCAGATCATGATCTCACGGTTCATGGGTTCGAGCCCCACGTCGGGTTCTGTGCAGACCACTAGCTCGGGGCCTGGAGCTTGCTTCAGATTCTGTGTCTCATTCTCTCTCTGCTCCTCCCCTGTTCACGCTCTGTCTCTCTCTGTCTCTCAAAAAAAAAATAAATGTAAAAAAAATAAAAAAAATAAGTGGAGAAGAAACCACTCTTCTGCTCAGAATTCAAACTAATGTATGTGGATTCTCTGTGGGGGAAAGAAGTAGAATGCAATTCTCCACCCCTTGAGTGTGGGCAGCTCATAGTCTAGAGCCTTCCCGGAAGACCTGAGTTTCTGGGAGGGCTTATGTCCTCAGGGCCACATTGCTCTTTAGACTTCTTCCATGTTTGCTGCCCCTGATCCTGCAATCACTCAAACATGAAAATTGGTCCCTACCTCTGTTGATAAAAACAAAATGAAACCCCAAATCCCCATTTCTATGAAGCACTGAAAAGTCCAGGAGGCTAAAGCTGGACCAAGGTTTTCCATCACAACACAAAGCCCTTCAAATAAAAGGTAGGTATTGCCAGAGACATGCGGCAACCTTAGTAAGCACTTCCCTGCTTTTTCACCTCCATCCCCACCTCTCAGCCGTTTTTTTTTTTTTTTTTTCATCTTGTGGATTGCTTCTTCTTCCCTAATCATTCCTTCTCTTCTTTCCCTACTCTTCTCTCCCCACTACTTCACTGGAATTAAACCTCCTAGTCCCTGATAGAGCAATTCACTGAGCCCCTTGAATTAATTATCTGGGAAACTTCCCCCAAAACAGTAGTTTATGGAGATGCTCATCTTTAGGCTTAGAATTGAAGAGCTTTTGGACACCTGGGTGGCCCAGTCAGTTAAGCATCCAACAGTTTGTGGGTTCAGGCCCTGCCCTCTGCTCTGAGAGCTCAGAGCTCAGAGCCTGGAATCTGCTTTGGATCCTGTTTCTCCCTCTCTCTGCCTCTCTCCCACTTGAGCGCTCTCTCTCTCTCTCTCTCTCAAAAATAAACATTTTTTTTTTTTTTAAATTGAAGAGCTTAAGTGAAGAAGTTCCCTGGATGAATTCTGACAGAGGTGACAAGAGGCAGTATGCTTTTTCAGATATATAATCCTGGAAAGGGCAAGCAGGCCTGGGAACATATTAGATTCATACAATTTTTTTTAATGTTTGTTTTTTGAGAGACAGAGCATGAGCAGGGGAGGGGCAGACAGAGAGGAAGACACAGAATCCGAAGCAGGCTCCAGGCTCCGAGCTGTCAGTGCAGAGCCTGAGTGGGGCTCAAACTCACAAACTGTGAGATCATGACCTGAGATGAAGTCAGACACTTAACTGACCGAGCCACCCAGGCGCCCCAAGATTCATATAATTTTGAGGATGAAAGGGTCCTCAAAAGTTACGTAGTCCTGCAGGTGAAGAAAGTAAGACCTAGGGCTATTGCTTGACCCACTTTGGGCCATACCCTGTATCTTCTACAAACTCTGTGCTTGTAGATTTTTTTTAAGTTATTTATTTTGAGAGAGAAAGCATGTGCATGCAAGCAGGGGAAGGACAGAGAGAGAGAGTGAGAGTGAGTGAGAGAATCCCAAGCCAGCTCAGAGCTGCTGTCAGCAGAGTCTGATGTGGGCCTGTATCTCACCAACCCCTAAACTGAAACCAAGAGTCTGACCCTTAACCAACTGAGCCACCAAGGTGCCCTGGAATCTTATAACAGAAGTTTTCACATCTGAACTTTAGGATACAGTAGCCAGTAACTAATTTAACATCACATAAAGGATTCTTTAATTCTAAGAAAATTTTGATAGTCTCTAGTAGAAAAATGAAAGATGTTTGTGGGATGCCTGGCAGGTTAGTCAGTGGAGCCTGCAACTCTTGATTTCCAGGGTTGTGAGTTTCAGCCCCATACTGGGTGTAGAGATTACTTAAATAAAATCTTAAGATGTTTGAAAATACTAACTATATATTTTCTACAGGCAGATTTGACAAAAGCACTCTTTACAAAGGGTAGATGGTACCTTCAAACATCACAAACCCAGTGATCTCATCCCAAACTTCCAATTCAATTTAACAAGAAATAAAACCTCTTCTCGCAGTCACGTCATTCCAATTTTAGCAATAATGACTTTTCTCATCCACCGATTCGGTCGATAGGTTAAAAATCTCCAAACTCGGGGCGCCTGGGTGGCTCAGTCGGTTGAGCGTCCGACTTCGGCCCAGGTCATGATCTCACCGTTTGAGGGTTCGAGCCCCGCATCTGGGTCTGTGCTGCCTGCTAGCTCGGAGCCTGGAGCCTGTCTTCGGATTCTGTGTGTCTTTCTCTCTCTGCCCCTCCCCTGTTCACGCTCTGTCTCTGTCTCTCAAAAATAAATAAATGTTAAAAAAAAAAAAAACCCTCCAAACTCTGTTACTCTGTTCGGGTTCAAGAATATATTAATCTAGCTGATTCAGCAAATGCTTAAAACACGGACTGACTCGGGGAAAGAAAGAGTGCGAAGCACAAATCAATTTAGTTCAAAGCCTCTAGAAATCCCAATTCCTAGTGTCCACAGCGAGGTTTCAGGGCATCTCAATGCTGCTTCCTTCTGAGAATTAAACTTCTTGGGATGTGCGTCTTGATTCTAGATCCGTGCACAGAAAGAGCTCATTTGGAAAAGAGAGACTGAAATAAATGAGTGGACTTCGGAGATACGAGCGTGATCCCACGAGCCCGAGCGAGTCACCAGGCCAGCGCCAGGCGGGGGCGACGCGGGGAGACGCTCGCCAGCACGCCGAAGAGAGGACGACCGGCGGAGGGCGGGAGGGCGCGGGCGGCGCGCGGGCTGCTGGCGGCGGGGCGGACAGAAGCCCCCAGTCCTCGGCCCCCGCGCAAGCGACGCCGGGAAATGCCCACATCCGGGAAACCTGCGGCGGAGTGCGGCGGCGGCGACACCGAGTGGAAGGCAAAATGGCGGCGGCGGCGGCGGACTGGTGCTGAGGGGAGAGCCAGGTCCCCGCGACCCCCGCGACGGGCCGCGCTGGCCCGCGGCAGCCCCCCGGCGTCTGTCCCCGCCCAGCACCACCAGGGGTATCTGGGGTCCCTGGGACGGGCTCCGGCCGCCCGGGCGCCAGCCCTCGGGCCCGTGGCCGCTGTCCAGGAGCCTCGCTTTCCCCTGCAGGTACGTCTGGGGCTGGCGTGGCGGGTGGGGCGCACTCCTTCCTCCCGAGCCCGAGTTGGCGGGGCGGTGGCCGCCGGGGCCCACGCCCAGTCCTGCTGGCGGGGGTCCAGGGGCCGCTGCGGACGAGCGGGCCGGGCCGGCCCGGTGCGGGCCTGACTTGGCTGGTTGCATGGACCTGGGCTGAGCCCTGCCCTGGGGAAGCGAGGGTTGGCCGCGCCCGGGGCTGGCGGAAGAGCCGCAGGCACTGCGGCCTTGGAAGTGCAGGTTAGGTTGGGGAGAGCCTGATTTGCTGGAGGCCTTAGGCGGACTGTGTCCCATGTCCACCCCTGTCCCCCGCACGGACTGGCCAGTGTTGAGGAAGGAAGGAAAAGTGAAAGGTGGTTCTGGAAGAAAATTGCAGTGAAAGAGCTGCAGTTCTTTGCATCCCGGAGGGACTGGATCCTGGCTGTACCTTGAAGAAAGCCTGGGAATTTCTGTCTTCAGTCCACTGTGATGTTAGTTTACTGTTCACAGTTGGAAGGGGTGGGAGGGGTGAAGGGATCTTTACGGAGTAGGAGTGTGCATAAATAAAATGAAGGAAAGAAAATAAAAGGAACGCTATTTGTTGTAACTTCAAAAAGAACTCGGATCGCAAAGAATGGCTCTCAGGTGATTTGATTTAACCCCGTTCTCCGACTTCTCCAATTGAAAGTTATTTTCTAAGGGATCAAAGTTTAATGTTTGTCGACCCATATGGTAATATGACTAAAAAAAATATATATATCATTTTGTAGATGCTATTCCTAAATCTGGTGAGAAAGAAGTAAACAAATAGAGTCTCGTACACAAATATTGTGTCACTTCACCCGGAATCATGAAGCTTGTCAGGCCTTTATGGATTATTTAAGATTAGGTTGGTAAAATGAACTAGTTGATTCCCTAAGGCAGTGGAGGAATTCGACTGATTTAACACTAAAAGAAGTAGCATTGTGTTCCTCTGATCAGCTGCTACTGCAAGAAACTAGATCAAGGCGCTAGCTGGGGAAGGCACATTCTTTCTATGCCTGAATATTCATTGACTACCTCCAGCCACTTTCCAAAAGCAAATAAAACATGCTTTTACTTTGTTGGGGTTTTTTTTTTTTTTTGTATGATAATCTGTGTTTTCTTATCTAAGCTGTTTTTGTTTTTAATGCTAGTTCTTGTTATTCTATATAAATATAGTCTTGGAACAGCTCCAACTATGGTTATTTAGTTCTCATTCTAGATGGTGTATTTAGGTTAGTGGATTTTTGTAGACCACAAAGTTATGTGGTCATCGAACAACACTTTTATCAAGTAGAAATGGCAGTCATTTTTCAGCGTAAGATAAAATATAGTGATAGTTTTCACTTTTGTTCAGCTAATTTACAGAAAGCAAATTGAAGAAAATGTCATCAGTATGTAAGAGAGTCTTAAATACTGCTGTCTAAACAACTGAGACTATGTGCGGCTAAGAAAGAAACAGTACATATTACTGTTGCTGTTCTCATAACTGACTGAGAGCATTGAGACAGGCCATCCTTTTTATAAACCTAATTCAACCCAAGGTAACACTTTGAAATCTTATTACGTAATGGTACCTGGCTTTTCCCTAAATTGGACAAGCTGTCAACAGTATTTGTTTCGGTTTGCTGACATTTGCATGTTTGATGAAGGTCTGAAGTTTCAAAGAAATGGAGGTTTTGTCTGTTCACTCTAACCGATTTAAATGTTCCTTAAAAGAATGAGTGAGTCATGATCCCTGCCCTCAGGAAACTCAAGATGCAGGTTCTGATGAAAAGAGCTCTGGGCCAGGTCAGGATGTGTGGATTCCATTTCTAGCGTGACCTCCAGCTGGCTGCATGAACTTGGGCCAGTTTATCTCTCTGGATCCATTTCCTTGTCTGGAGTATGTATGTTGAGGGGGGGCATATATACATATACGTATGTATGTGTATTTAAGATACCCTATTCTCTGTGAATCTGTGATCTCACAGGAAAATTAGACAACTACGAGACGAGGACAAAAATGTTTTATTTGACCCTGCAAAGTTGAGAGAAGGATAAGAAATGGGCAGCTTAATGAAATCTTGGTGAAGAAGTCATTCGGCATCTTAAAGGTTGGATATAATTTCAACCAGAAGAAATATGGCAGGGACTTTCCCAAGAAGAATAAACAGTATAAGTAAGGACATGAAAGTAGAAAAGCACGGGGGACGAAAGCTGAGAGCAGGTAATTTGGCTCGGTTAGAGTATAAGGTACGCTGGGGAGAGTCTTAGTGGAGATAAGATAATTGACATTTATTGAGTTGGGCATTTATTCTAAACATTTGACATGCACAGTTGACCCTTGAACAATACAGATTTGAAGCGTGTGGGTCCTCGGGGCGCCTGGGTGGCTCAGTCGGTTAAGTGTCCGGCTTCGGCTCAGGTCATGATCTCACGGTTCGTGAGTTTGAGCCCTGCGTCGGGCTCTGTGCTGACAGCTCCGAGCCTGGAGCCTGCTTCGGTTTCTGTGTCTCCCTCTCTCTCTGCTCTTCCCTCACTTGTGCTCTGCCTCTCTCTGTCTCTCAAAAATAAATACATGTAAAAAAAACTAAACTAAAATAAATGAAGTGTGTGGGTCCACTTATACACAGATTTTTTTCAACAAATATATTAGAAAATTTTTTGGAGATTTACAACAATTTGAAAAAACTCACAGATGAACTGTATAACCTAGCAATACTGAAAAAAAAAACCCTAAGAAAAAGCTAGGTGAGAATACAGAGTACAATGCTTATATAAAATATGTGTTAACTCTGTTTATGTTATCAGGCATCTGGTCAACAGTAGGCTACTAAGAGTTAAGTTTGGGGGAAGTCAAAAGTTCTATTCAGATTTTCCACTGCGTAGGGAGTTGGCACACCTAACCCCTGTGTTGTTTAAGGGTCAACTGATTAAACTGTATTTTGAACATTACATAGTGCTCAAAATAATTCTATTAGATAGGAGCATTATTGCTCACATTTGAAGATGCAGAAACTGGGGCACTGCTTGCCAAGATCACCACAACCAGTTAGTGGTAGAACTGGGATTTGTACCTTGCAGTTGGACGCCAACTATCTTCTTTCTTTCTTTCTTTCTTTCTTTCTTTCTTTCTTTCTTTCTTTGAGAGAGAGAATAGTGGAGTGGGGGGGGGGAGGGAGACTGTGAG
Source organism: Cryptoprocta ferox (assembly GCA_028646485.1). Classification (NCBI taxonomy): domain Eukaryota; kingdom Metazoa; phylum Chordata; class Mammalia; order Carnivora; family Eupleridae; genus Cryptoprocta; species Cryptoprocta ferox. The sequence continues at coordinate 16,377,093 of CM053577.1, forward strand.
GTGGGGGGGTGGGGGGAGGAGGAAGAGAATGAGAATGAATGAATATCCCAAGCAGGATCCACACTCAGCACGGAGCCTGACTCGGGGCTTGATCCCAGGGCCATGGGATCACAACCTGAGCTGTAATCAAGAGTCTGACCCTCAACCCACTGACCTCCCAGGCACTCCTCCAAAGCTTTTTAATCACGAAGTTAGAGGGAATCATTGAAGGTTCTGGAGTAGGGAAGTGACATGATCAGAACTATTTATTAGGGAGATTAATTTGCCAGTGTAACATGAGTTAGTGGTAAGGTAGTTTGCTTTGAAGAGTTTTTTTTTTTTTTTTAAATTCTCTTTACCAGGGTGCCAGGGGGCTCAGTCAGTTAAGCATCCGACTCTTGATTTCAGCTCAGGTCATGATCTCACAGTTTGTGAATTGGAGCCCCTCATTAGGCTCTGCACTATCAGTAATTGGGATTCTCTCTCTCCCTCTCTCTGCCCCTCCTCCACTCACACTGTCTTTTTCTCTTTCTCAAAATAAATAAAAAGATTCTCTTTACTGATTATTAATCTGAATTTTCACCTATGCTGTTAGCAAAGATTACTAAGATTTGTTAATGCCAGTGTTGCCTGTACCTTGTTGGTGGGAGGAATTGTAAATTAGTACACCTTTATGGAAGGCAATCTGACAATGTCAGGATTTTGTTATATTTTATTTTTTGGCGTATCTTTTCCTTTATTTTTTTTTTTTCCTTTTTTAAAATTTTATTTCAGGGGTACTTGGGTGGCTCTGTCAGTTAAGCGTCCAACTCTGGATTTTGGCTCAGGTCATGATCTCATGGTTGGTGGGTTTAAGCCTCCGCATCTAGCTCTGTGCCGACAGCACAGAGGCTGCTTGGGATTCTCTCTCTTCCTCACTCTCTCCCTCTCTCAAAATAAATAAACTTAAAGAAATTTTAATTTTAAACTCCAGTATCATTAACATACAGTGTTATGTTATGGATGTACAATATAGTAATTCGACAGTTCCATGCATCAGCCAGTGCTCATCACTGCAAGTGCCCTCCTTAATCCTTGACCCCCTCCCCTCTGATAACCATCAGTTTCTTCTCTGTGGTTAAGAATCTCTTTCTTGGTTTGTCTCACCCTTTTTTTGTTCCCTTTGCTTGTTTTAGTTTCTTAAATTCCACATGTAAGTAAAATACGGTATTTGTCTTTCTCTGACTGACTTATTTCACTTAGCATTATAGTGTCTACCTACGTTTATGTCCTGTTAAATTCAAGATTGCATTCTTTTTTTATGACTTAATAATATTCCTTTGTATGTGTGTGTGTGTGTGTGTTTATGTACACATATGTACCACATCTTTATCCATTCATCTATTGATGGACAGTTGATGGACACTTGCGCTGCTTCCAATTTGGCTATTGTAAATAACACTGCTATAAACAAAGAGGTGCATGTATCCCTTTGAATTAGTGTTTTTGTATTTTGGGGGTAAATACCCAGTAGTGCATTTACTGGATCTAAGGGTAGTTCTATTTTTAACTTTTTGAAGAAGTAACTGTTCTCTAGAGCGGCTGCACCAGTTTGCATTCCCACCAACAATCCAAGAGGGTTCCTTTTTCTCCACATCCTTGCCAACACTTGTTGTTTATTGTGTTTTTGGTTTTAGCCATTCAAATATCAGGATTTATTTATTTATTTATTTTTTGAGAGAGTGTGTACGTGGAGGAGGGGCAGAGAGAGAGAGAGAGAGAGAGAGAGAGAATCTTAAGCAGGCTCCACGCCCAGTGCAGAGCCTGACTTGGGGCTTGATCTCACAAATGTGAGATCATGACCTGAGCTGAAAGCAAGAGTTGGACACTTAGCCAACTGAGGCACCCCCAAATGTCAGGATTTTAAATACATGCATACCTTGGAGATATGTGGGTTCAGTTCCAAACCACTGCAGTAAAACAAATATTGCAGTAAAGTGAGCCAAATGAATTTTTTGGTTTCCCAGTGCATATAAGTCATGTTTACACTATATTGTAGTCTGCTGATAATGTAATAGCATTATGTCCACAAAGACAATGTACATACCTTAATTAAAGTGCTGACCATCATCTGAGCTTTCAGCAAGTCCTAAACTTTCTGCTGGTGGAAGGTCTTGCCTTGATGTCGATGGCTGCTGATCAGGGTGGTGGTTGCTGAAGGCTGGGGTGGCTGTGGCAATTTCTTACGGTAAGACAACAGTGAAGTTTGCTGTACCAATTGACTCTTCCTTTCGTAATCAATTTCTCTGTAGCCTGTGAAGCTATTTGATAGCATTTTACCCATTGTAGAACTTCTTTCAGTATTGGAGCCAATCCTCTCAATGCTTGCCACTGCTTTCTCAACCTAGAAACTCAGTTAAGTTTAATATTCTAAAAATCCTTTGTTGTCATTTCACTAAATCTTCATAGCATTTTCTCCAGCAGTAGATTCCATCTCAAGAGACTACTTTCCTTGCTTCTCCATAAGAAGCAACCCCTTATCCATTAAAGTTTTATCATGAGATGTAGCTATTCAGTCACATCTTCAGGCTCCACTTTTTTTTTTTTTAAATTTTTATTTTGAGAGAGAGAGAGAGGGAGAGAGAGCTGGAAGGGCAGACAGAGAGGGACAGAGAGGCAATCTCAAGCAGGCTTCTGTGCTGCCCACCCAGAGCCCAACATGGGGCTCATGACCTGAGCCAAAACCAGGAGTCAGATGCTGAACCAACTGAGCCACCCTTGTGCCCCTTCAGGCTCCACTTCAAATTCTAGTTCTCTTGCTGTTTCCACCACATGTCTAGTTACTTCCTCCACTGAAGTCTTGGACTTCTCACAACCATCCATAAATGTTGGAATCAACTTCTTCCATACTCCTGTTACTGTTGTTTTGAGCTCTTTCCATGAATTACAAATGTTCTTAATGACATCAAGAGTGGTAAATCATTTCCAGTACTTTGCCTGGATCTGTGAGAGGAATCACTGTTTGTGGCAGCTATAGCCTTATGAAATATGTTTCCTAAGTAATGAGACTTGAAAGTTGAAATGACTCCTTGACCATTGGCTGCGGAATGGATGTTGTGTTAACAGGCATAAAAATAAATCTCATTGTACATCTCCATCAGAGCTCTTGGATGACCAGACATATTGTCAGTGTACAGTAATATCTTGAAAGGAATCTTTTTTTCTGAGCAGTAGGTCTCAACAATGGGCTTAAGGTATTCAGTAAACAAGGGGCATCTGGGTGGCCCAGTCGGTTAAGTGTCCAACTTCAGCTCGGGTCATGATCTTGTGGTTCGTGGGTTAGAGCCCCGCATCAGGCTCTGTGCTGACAGCTCAGAGCCTGGAGCCTGCTTTGGATTCTGTGTCTCCCTCTCTCTCTGTTCCTCTCCTCCTCACACTGTATCTCTCTCTGTCTCAAGAAAATAAATAACCATTAAAAAAAACTTTAAAAAAATATTCGGTAAACCATGTTGTAAACAGATGTTCTGTCATCCAAGCTTTGTTGTCCCATTCATAGAGCACAGGGAGAGTAGAATTAGCATAATTAAGGGCCCTAGGACTTTTGGAATGGTAAATGAATGTTGGCCTCACCTTAAAGTCACCAGCTGCATTGGTCTCTAACAAGAGAGTCAGCTTGTTTTTTGAAGCTTTGAAGCCAGGCATTGACTTCTCTCTAGCTATGAAAGGCCTAGATGGCATCTTTTTTCCAATAGAAAGTTGTTTCATCTCCAATAAAAATCTGTTGTTCAGTGTAGCCACTTTGATGATCTTAACTGGATTCTTTGATAACTTGATGCACCTTCCTACATCGGTACTTGCTGCTTCACCTTGCACTTTTATGTTATGGAGATGGCTTCTTTCCTTAAACCTCATGAACCTACCTCTGCTAGCTTCAAACTTTTCTTCTGCACCTTCCTTACCTCTCAGCCTTCACAGAATTGAAGAGACTTAGGGCCTTGCTCTGGATTAGGCTTTGGTTTAAAATATTGTGGCTGGTTTGATCTGCTGTACAGACCACCAAAACTTTCTCCATATCAGCAGTAAGGGTATTTTGCTTTCTTTTTATTTTTTTTTAAAATTTTTTAATGTTTATTTATTTTTGAGAGACAGAGACAGAGTGGTAGAGAAAGAGAGGGAGACTCAGAATCCTAAGCAGGCTTCAGGCTCCGAGTTGTCAGCACAGAGCCCGATGTGGAGCTTGAACCCAGGAACCGTGAAATCATGACCTGAGCCGAACGAAGGTGGATGCTTAACCAACTGAGCCATCCAGGTGCCCCTCGCTTTTTATCATTCATGCAGTCACTGGAGTAGCACTTTTATTTTATTTGTTTATTTTCAAGATTTTTATTTTTAAGTAATCTCTATACCCAGAGTAGGACTTGAACTTACAACCCTGAGATCAAGAGTCACATGCTCTACCAACTGAGCCAGCCAGCTGCCCTTGGAGTAACACTTTTCCTTTCCTTTAAATACTTTTCTTTTGCATTCACAACTAAGTTAAGAGGCCTAGCTTTTGGCCTGTCAGCTTTTGACCTGCCTTCACTAAGGTTAATCATTTTTAGTGTTTTTTTTTTTTTAAGTTTATTTATTTATTCGGGGAGAGAGAGCACAAGCAGGGGAGGGGCAGAGAGAGAGAGAGAGAGAGAGAGCGAGAGTGAGCACACAAGAATTCCAAGAAGGCTCCAAGGTGTCAGCACAGAGCCCAGTGTGGGGCTCAAGCTCACGAACCATGAGATCATGACCTGAGCGGAGGTTGGATGCTTAACCAACTGGGCCATCCAGGCGCCCTAGTCATTTTTAGCTTATGATTTAAAACTAAATCCTTTCACTTGAACACTTAGAAGCCATTATAGGGTTATTATTTGGCCTGATATAAATATTGTTGTGTCTCAGGCAATAGGGATGCCTGAGGAGATGGGAGAATGGCTGGTTGGTGGAGCAGTCAGAACACATGCAACATCTATCAGGTTTGCTGTCTTATATGCGTGTGGTTCATGGTGCACTGAATCAGTTACAGTAATAACATCAGAGATCACTGATCACAGATCACCATAACAAGTGTAATAATAATGGAAAGTTTTCAAATATTGCAAGAATTACCAAAATATAGCACAGAGACATGAAGTGAGCAAATGCTATTGGAAAAATGGTGACGATGGACTTGTTCAAGGCAAGGTTGCCAGAAACCTTCAATTTGTTAAAAAAAAAAATGAAGTATCTGTGAAGTGCAATAAAGTGAAGCCAAATAAAACTAGATATGCCTGTATGAATTCTCTTTGATGCAGTAATTACAGTTATGGGAATTTATCTCAAGGTAAATGCTTAATTGGGCCACCTGGGTGGCTCAGTCAGTTAAGCATCCAACTTCAGCTCAGGTCATGATCTCAGGGTTGTGGGTTCGAACCCTGCGTCAGGCTCTGTGCTGACAGCTTAGAGCCTAGAGCTGGCTCAGATTCTGTTTCTCCCTCTCTTTCTCCACCCCTCTCCGCGTATGTGCTCTCTCTCTCTCTCTCTCTCTCAAAAATAAACATTTTTTAAAGGGAAATGTGGGGTGCTTGGGTGGCTCAGTCGGTTAAGCGTCCGACTTCAGCTCAGGTCATGATCTTGCAGTTTGTGGGTTCGAGCCCCACGTTGGGCTCTGTGCTAACAGTTCAGAGCCTGGAACCTGCTTTGGATTCTGTGTCTCCCCTTCTGTCTGCCCCTCTACGGCTCATGCTCTGTATCTCTCTGTTTCTCAATAATAAATAAATGTTAAAAAATTTTTTAAAAAATGGGAAATGCTTAACAATGTTTGCACAACAATTTTATTGTCACAGTTCTTATGAACTAATTTTAATATTTACAAGGAATATGTTACATATATGTAAGCTATGATCATAAAAAAGGAACATTCATGAACTTACCACCCATCCTCAGAACTAAAATATTACTAATACTATTGAAGTTATCAGTGTTTGAAACGTTATAATAGCAAAAATTGGAAAGACCCTAAATGCCCATGAGTAGGGGATAGATATATTACAGTACATCTACATGATGTAATTCAATATATAATTATGAAAAAAGATGAGGTTGAATTGTCATATATTCTGTTTTAAGAAATTCTAAACAGTATATGAAAAGCTATCTGTTTAGTAATAGTTCAGGGAAAGGAAAATATACATAGGGTTTGTTTGTTTGCTTTTGAGAGAGACAGAGCATAAGGGGGGAAGGGACAGAGAAAGAGGGAGAATCCCAAGCAGGCTCCATGCTCCTAACACAGAGCTCACACAGAGCCCAGTCAGAGCCCACATGGGCCCTGAACTCATAAAACCATGAGATCATGACCTGAACCAAAATCAAGAGTTTGTCGCTCAACTGATTGAGCCACCCAGGTGCCCTACATAGGGTGTTTTTTGTTTGTTTTGGTTTTTTGGCATTTATGTGAGTGGGGGAGGGGCAGAGAGAGGGAGACACAGAATCCTAAGCAGGCTCTGGGCTCTGAGCTGTCAGCACAGAGCCCAACTTGGGGCTCAAGCTCATGGATCATGAGATCATGACCTGAGCTGAAGTCAGATACTTAACCAACTGAGCCACCCAGGTGCCCCTGTAGTTTTTTTTTATAATTAGTTTTTCAATACTATTTCTTAAAAATTTTTTTTCATGAGTAATCTCTGTGCCATTGTGGGGCTCAGTCTTACAACCCCAAGATAAGAATTGCATGTTCCACCAACTGAGGCAGCTAGGTGCTCCTAAACATAGTTTTTATTAACCTTCAGCAGCATACATTTATCCTGTCAATTGTATAGCCTTTTTTTTTTTTTCTTGATCATGATGAAGTTTGAATCTCAGCCTTATTCACATTCAGAATCTAGGATTCTTCTGAATTTCTTTGGGCTTTGGGATAGTTAACATGTAACATGGTGGCATGCTGCTTTAGTTTTTATGATTGAGTATATAATTTTGCAGCATATTGAGAAATTCTGAGGTTTTGTCTTTTCTTTTTGCTTAAACTATTTTTTTCTTAGTTGAGTGAGTTACTGCTGGAAATGAAACATCGTCTGATAACTCAAAAGGCTTTGACAATTGTTTCATGTTTAAGTGTTTGTACTTGACTCTCTTTGAAAATTTTGTGGTCTCATCTAAATTTGGCAATTGTTTATATCTTTAATTGCATTGCCTATTGGGTGACAGTTTCTGAGTACATAATGTTATGTCATAGTGGAATCTTTTTGAAGACATTTTGAGCATTAATTAAGGGTCCAGATTCAACCATATGTGGTACTGCCAATGAAAATAACACAGTGGAAGTGACAAGGAAATTTCACCTTTTATTTATGATCAAGTTAGCTATGTGGACTGTCTGCTTTTCTAGAACTTCTCTGCTTTGGAGCTGGCAAAATTTCTTTAAATACAGATACATATTTTTTTAATGTTTATTTTTGAGGGAGACAGAGTGTGAGCTGGGAAGGGGCAGAGAGAGAGGGAGACACAGAGCTTGAAGTGGTCCCAGGCTCTGCACTGTCAGCAGAGCCTGATGCAGGGCTCAAACTCGCAAACTGTGAGATCATGACCTGAGCCGAAGTCAGATGCTTAACCGACTGAGCCACCCAGGTGCCCCAAAATTTCTTTAAATATTGACTTTAAGGAGTGCCTGGCTGGCTCAGTCAGTAGAGTGTGCAACTCTTGATCTTGGGGTTGAAAGTTCAAGCCCCATGTTGAGTATAGAGATTATTAAAAAATAAAATCTTATAAAGAAATATAGAAAGAAAGACTAAGATATATTCAATTTCAGAAATATTAGAATATGGAAAAGCATGTATCTTAGAATCAAGAAAATACTGTACTTATTGTTGAAAGATGTTTATTGGATTGTGTTATTCTTTTGCTAGTATATTGGGCCCTAAGCACCAGTAGCTAGATTCATAGGCCCTGTGGTCCATATGTTCAGTAATTTCCCCTTTGGGTCCAAATATGGTTTCTCTTGCTCCAGAGACCTGTTCAGTTACTTTTGCTCTCACTCTTTGTCTGCCCTTCTCTGTCCCTCTCTGACTGATTTACTCAGTACACAGCAGTATGGCAAGAATAGCAGAACCGTAATAAATGCTACTGTTAGAAAAGGAGAATAGGAAACAGCAACTGTTGATCTATAGTAATTTTGAAATCTCTGTAGGCAGGTCTTGTGAGAGCAACCAGCTTTGGAGGTAGGGGAGTTTCCTCAGTTGGGCCTTAATTCAATTATATGGAAAGAACTCCCTCAATCATTGTTCTTTGTTACTCTTGGCCATTGTTCTCCAAGAACCTCCTTGGAGTTCTTTTTTCATTATCATTGTTGGCCACATATGAAGTGTGAGCTTGAGGGGAATAGTCCTTCTTTGGAAAGTGCAAATCTTTCTCTAGTTTCCGGTTCGTGGAAATTGGGAACCCAAGGGATTTAAATTGTGAATAGTGAAAGGCTATTTTAGTCTGAGCTTGAGTGGTTTATATAAAAGAAAAAAAAACTTTAACAAAACAATTTCTTCAAAGTTAGTAAACCTCTGATGTGTTTAATTCCAGTCAATTCCATGTGTCTGTAACCATAACCAAAGTTCACATGTGTTAGTAACCTCATCCAAAGATTTGAGAGCTCCCATGTCTCTCTCATTTGGTTATTTAAGGGGAGGCCATCCCCTTGATGTGATTTTTTTTTTTCCCCCACTGAAGTACTTTAGTCAGCTGAGAGATTCCAGTGGACATCTGTGCTCAGCCTTTTATTCCCATCTCTTCTTGTTTGGAGTTTAGAAGCAAACTGCTTTCCAACCCTGCAAGACTTTAAATTTTTAAACTCCTACTATTCCTTCCTATTTCTGCTTGCAAATCAGCTGCTTCTTTCCTGACCTTATCATTTATTTATAATACTTTGCCAAATAGCCAATAGCAGCCAAAGTACACTTCTAAGATTTCCTTTTCAAACTCTTTTTATAGAACTGCAAATTCAGTAGACTCTTTATCACCTTGCAAGTTATAACAGGCAACAGCTTTATCAAATATTTTGCCACTGTAAAACATGGTTTTCATTTTTCTAGGCTCCAGTATCATTTTCCTTGAAGCCCTCAGTCTGACTACTAAGTCAGTACTCTTATTAGGTATTTGTTACAATAGCACCTCACTTCCAGGTACCAATTTCTGTGTTAGGAGAATGAGACTAAATATACAGATAGACAATGCCCAGATCATCTATGAAAAGAGAACTGTGACCCAGAGCCTCAGTAGCAGTAGGCCCAAACAGCCAGGCCTTGGTCGGTAACTGCCAACTTGTGACTCAGAACTTACCAGAGAAGGACATATATCCCCCAACCAATCACATAGGATGTCCTGCTTCGGGTTAGCTGGCCTCCAGCTTCCTTGTGGCCATGGCCTACAACCAGAGCATACCTGATGTCTTCCCTTTAATTCAACTTAAACTTTTCCACTCCCTTGCTTGCCTTTGAGTCCCTGCCACAGAGTCTGTGGCAGACTCCCTTGCTACGGCAAGCTCTTAATAGGCTGCTTGGTTTAGGTGGTCTTTATTTCCACAATAGTGTTAGGTGGTTATGTGGTAAAATTGCAAAATATAAATGGGGTAACAACAGATTCCTATTTTGCTCACACAAATCCCAGTGGGGTTCAGTAGTAAGCTTAAGTAGTGGCTTAGGGACCCACATTCACTGCATATTGTGAAGCTACCATCTCAAAAGGTGACTAGTATTGTCACTGAAGCAAAAAGAGAGAGATGGAGAAGAGCTGGCTTTTAACTGCCTCAGCCCAGAATTGACACGCTAGTTACATCTGCTCACAGGGTTTTGACCAGAACTAATTTGGGAAGTAGAGGGCAATTTGTGAAAATAGACTCTGGCACAAGGATTTATCAACAGCAATTGGATAAAGATATGCCACATTTCCTCCATTCCATCATTATTGAAAATCAGATGATGTGGATTATCTGACTTCTGACTTACCGAATATTTAAATGTAATGTTTCTTTTATTTTTCCCTGAAAAGCTAATGTTGAAATGATGTTAAAAAAATGATGTTGTATGGTATTAATGGCTCCTTAATCCTTTTTTTTTTTTTTTTTTTTTTTTTAAAGAGAAAGAGTGCTTGGATGGGGGTGAGGGGCTGGGGGAAGGGGGAGAGAGAGAGAGAGAGAGAGAGAGAGAGAGGGCGGGAGAGAGAGAGAGAGAGAATATCTTAAGCAGACTCCACACTCAGCATGGAACCTGACGCAGGGCTTATCCCATGACCCTGGGATCATGACCTGAGCCGAAATCAAGAGTCACTCAAACAACTGAGCCACCCAAATGCCCCAAATGGTTCCTTTAAAGAAATCCTGTGTGTTCTTGGTGTGTTTTATATATGAATAAGAGTAATTTGCAGCAGAACTATTTCAAGATCCAGAGCATTTCTGTTCCAGAAAATTTCAAGCACACACTTTTAAAAGTAAGGAGAATAGTATAAAGAACTCTCATGTGCCCCTCAGCCAGCTACAACACTTATCCGGTGCTTTTGTATCATCCATGTTTCCATCCAGTTCACCACAAAACTGAATTATATTGAGATAAATTCCAGACATCATATTTTATTCAAAAGTATTACAACATGTAGATGAAAGAGATAAGCATAAACTGATTTTTATTTAACTTAAAAATACATTATTACACATATACTCAATTATTTCTGTGACCATTGTATACTCAGATGTTAGCAGTGTTACAAATTACATTATTCAAGTACAGAGATGCAGAATATAGGATTAGAATGATTCTGGTCCAGCATTTTCTAAAATGTATTCCATAGAAATGAATCTCATGAAATGCTCTGAGGGGAAAAAAGTGCTTTGGTCAGGTAAGTTTGGGCAATACCTTCTCTTATAAATTAACATATTATGTAAAAGAATGATGTCATATTTTGTGATCCCATTTTGACTAATACTAGTATTATGTTAGAATATGCAGTATTTAAAAACACTTTTTTAAAGATTTTATTTTTAAGTAATCTCTAGCCTCAACATGGGGCTTAAACCCACAACCCTGAGATCAAGAGTGGACTCTCCACTGACTGAACCAGCCAGGCACGCCTAAAAATTTTTTTTAATTGAACTGGAGTTGATATACTGCTACATTAGTTTCAGGTATACAATCTGGACAGCTAGATGTTATGCTTTGTTTACCACAGTGTAGCTACCATCTGTTACCATACAGTACCATTGAGTATATTCTCTATGCTGTACCTTTCATCTTCATGGCTTACATATTTTATAACTGGAAGCCTATACATCCCACTCTCCTTCACCCATTTTGCCCATTCCCCACCCCTACCCCCTGACAACTATCAGTTCTCTGTATTTATGAGTTTGTTTTGGGGCTTTGTTCACTTGTTTTTTCAGATCTACATATTGTTTTTGTGAGACTTACTTCACTTAGCATAATACTCTTCAGGTCCATGTATGTTGTCACAGATGGCAAGGTCTCATTCTTTTTTATGGCTGAATAATACTACATTGTAAATATAGACTGCATCTTCCTTATTCATTCGTCATTGGACACCTAGGTTGCTTCCATATCTTGGCTGCTATAAATAATGCCGCAATAAACATAGGGATGCATTGATCTTTTTGAGTTAGTGTTTTCATTTTCTTTGGGTAAATACTCTAATGAAATTACTGGATTGTATGGTATTTTTAATTTTCTGAGGAATGCCCGGGCTGTTTCCCACCATGGCTGCACCCATTTACATTCTCAACAGCATGCACAAGGACTCCTCTTTTCCCACATCCTCATCAACATTTGTTATTTCTTGTCTTTTGATTCTAGCCATTCTGACAGGTATAAGTTGATATCTCATTGTGGTTTTGATTTGTATTTCCCTGATGATGAGTGATGTTGAACATCTTTTCATGTATCTTTTGGCCATATGCAGTGTTAATAGTGATTGTATTAGTTTCCTGAGGTTTATAGCAACTACAACGTTGGTGGCTTAAAAACACACACACATGTTTATTCTCTCACAGTTCTAGAGGCCAGAAATCCAAAGTCAGTATCACTGGCCCAAAGTCAAGGTGTTGACAAGGCCATTCTCCTTTCAGAGGCTCTAGGAGAAAAGCCATTCCTTGCCACTTTGCTGCCAGCATTCCTTGGCTTCTGGCCACACCAATCCACCTCTGTCCATCCCCATGGTCACATTGCCTCTTCCCCTTTTGTTTGTACCAGATCTCCCCTATCTGCTCAGGACACTTATTATTGGACATACTGCTTACCTGAGTAATCTATGATAATCCTCTCATCTCAGAATCCTTAATGACACCTGCAAAGCTCCTTTTTCCAAATAAGATAACATTTACAGATTCTAGGGATTAGGAAGTAGATACAGGATGCCATTATTCAACCTATAGTGATTCTTACCTTAAGGGAAGTGAGTTATGAGGGACTTCTACTTTATATTAATCCTATAATATTTAAATTTTTTAGTAAGGATGCATCTTTGTATAATTAGAAAAAACTGATTGGGGTACCTGGGTGGCTCAGTTGGTTAAGCATCCGATTTCGGCTCGGGTCATAATCTCATGGTCCGTGGGTTTGAGCCCCGCTTTGGGTTCTGTGCTGACAGCTCGGAGCCTGGAGCCTGTTTTCTGATTCTGTGTCTCCCTCTCTCTCTGCCCCTCCCCTGCTTGTGCTCTGTCTCTCAAAAATAAATAAACATTAAAAAATTTTTAAAAAAAGAAAAAACTGATTATAGATTTTTAAGAGTAAAAAAAAGGATAAGTCACTGGCGTTTATTAGTTCAACAGGTATTTTTGCAGTGCCTACTGTTTACCAGGTTCTGTGTTAGGAATGGAAGCAAATACTGTATATTGACAGAGAGAAGCAAATTATACTTGTTTGTTTTGTTTTTTCTTTATCAAGGAGAATGATTTTGGAAAGAGTTGAAACCCAAAGTAAGTGAGGTATTAAAGGAATGCTTAGATGCTGTGAATGAAATGTAACCCAGATAATGAGTGAACTGACACATGACATTGCATAACTGCTATTGTTAATCCTTGATTGTGGAGAAATGATAGGTTCCAGAACTAGGAGTGGAAAATACCTTCACTTTCAGAAGAGTGAAAAGGGGAATTCTGCAAATTTTAGACTGGTGAGATAAATGTGAAACCTAGAAAAATTTCACTAATAAGCTATTAATATTTTGGGAATGCTTAGAAAAAAAATGCATCAGGGATCAGCTTTTTTCATAAGAGCACAAGATATGTCAGTATTTATTTCATTTATGAAGTAATTATCAGTAGATTGAGTTATGTTGTACACAGAATATGTATAATTTGCAGCAACAAAATCACAGAGTTGTTTTTGTTTCTACAAAATGGAGAAATGTAGGCTGCTTGTCAAGTAGAATCGGATCAATCATAACTAATTAAAAACTACCACAAAGGTACTGATTATTGAGGTGAAGTCATCAGGAAACTGCCTTTGATAGTCTACTTCAGCACTTCATCCTTTTTCAGGCCTGCTGCAAACATTTGTGTATGGGTATATATAATTAATATACATAAGTGTAATTTTTAAAATAAAGTGTTTAACAGCTCTAAGATATAATTTATATACCATAAAATGTATTCATTTAAACTATACAGTTCAGTGGTTGTATATTTACAGAGCTATACAACCTTCATCGTAATCTTATTTTATTTTTTTAAGTTGATTTTTATCTTCTTTTTTTAGTGTGTATTTATTTATTTTTGGGAGAGAGAGTGCAGGGAGAGAGGGAGACAGAGACTCTGAAGCAGGCTGCATACTGTCAGTACAGAGCCCGATGGGGGGCTCCAACTCATGAACCCTGAGATCATGACCTGAGCTGAAGTCAGAAGCTTAATTGATTAAGCCACCAGGCGCCCCCATAATCTAATTTTAAAATGGCTTTATCTGTAGTTTTGAAACTTGCCCTTTTTGCTTAAGAATATATTATGGGTGTCTGTTCTTGTCGGTACATTTAGATAGAATTGCGTCGTTCTTTTTACCATGTGCCCCGTCACACGCAGATGTGTGGTGGATTGCTTCAGCAATTGCTGATGAGCATCTGGAGTGATGGCATGTTTTGCCGTTATAGATGGTGTTGCAAGGAACACGCTTCATCTTCAAACACTTGTGTTCCTGTAGTTGTATTGCATTTTTCCTCAATCCTTGTTCAAGCCTTAAGGTAAACCTTGTTACTCCAACCATTTTATGCCTCAGGAGACAATTTTTAAGAGAAATAAAGGCGTTAAGTTACATTGCCAAAATTAACAGAACAGGTACTTGAATAATTTTTTGTTTTTCCATTACTCTTCTCACCTCTGAGATTTTGACAAGCTAGAGTATATCCAGAAGAGCATGGCTAGAATTAGAGAACATTTAAAGGAATTGAGGATGTTTAGGAGGCACATGATTATTTCTCATTTGTCAGTGTATACATTTATTGAGCACTCCCTGTGTATCAGATCCTGCCTGATATCAGTGGTGAACAGACAGTGGTTATGAGACAAATAAGGTCTTTTATTCTCATGGAGCATTTATGTCAGTGAGGGGAGATAAACAATTAACAACTAAACAAGTAAAATACTTTTAGATAGTAATAATTACTGTCAAGAAGATAGGATAATTACCAGAGAAAGGGTCGGTGAAAAGGTAACATAGGGTTGAGCCCCAGATGACTAGAAGGATGTATCTGTATCTGTCTGTAGACTTTTTGTGTAACGTGAGTGGTGATTACATTTATAAGAATGGAAATGGGGTACCCAGCTGGCTTGGTGGAGCATGTGACTCTTGATCTTGGGGTTGTAAATTCGAGCCCCATGTTGGGTGTAGAGATTACTTTAAAAAATATAAGAGTAGAAATAGACTCCCAATATATGATAATTAGCAATGTTTCACATCCCAGTGGTACCACTTACAAACTGTTTTACCCAAACTCTCTGAAGCTCAGTTTCCTCATATACAAAGTAAAGATGGCAACCCTGCTTCACAGGGCTGTTAGGATAGTTAAGTAAGGATATAGGCAAAGGTGTTTAGGACTGGCCCGTTACAGGCTCTCAGTATGTACTGAATGGGGTTTCATGATGCTCCACAGAAAGAAAACATCTCTCACACTTGATGCAGGTCACAAATGGAACGGCTTTCTTGCATTAGTGATTTCCCTATCAGTGAGGACATTTAAGTAGACTTTAGATAACTGTTCTTCCACTGTGTTTTAGAAGACATTCATCCAATAAGTGAGGAATAGACAAATTGTCCACAAAGGTCCTTTCCCCCATCCCATCGTTAATAATCTTACTGTCTCTAGAGTCCCGGTCCACAGTTTGGGAAATACACTCAAGTATCTGTTTCTGAAGTGTAAAGGTATCTTGTAGACAAGTGGCTGAAAAACTTTTTAAAGCAACAATACCCTTTCTTCTAAAGAAATCTTATAGGTGAAGTCTAATTTGTACAATCTAGAATCATAGCTGCAAGGTGAAGTTGATGAGAGGTTGTCCATCGTATTGTTCACTTAGCAATCCCTTACATCTGTATATACTTTTTTTTAAATGTTTATTTTTGAGAGAGAGACAGAGCATGAGTGGGGAAGGGGCAGAGAGGGAGAGGGAGACACAAAATCCAAAGCAGGCTCCAGGCTCTGAGTTGTCAGCCAGAGCCCAATGTGGGGCTCAGACTTGTGAACCGTGAGATCATGAGCTGAAGTTGGACGCTTAACCACTGAACCACCCAGATGCCCCATTTGTATGTATTTTATATGCTTACTAAACACTCTTTTTTTTTAAGTTTTTTATTTATTCAAGTACTCTCTACACCAAACATGGGGCCCAAATTCAGTTACCCTGAGATCAAGAGTCACATGCCCTTTTGAGTTAGCCAGGCACCCCAGCTTACTATGCACTCTTAAAATTATATTTTATCACCATAACAAGTGCTTGAGGTAATTTTATAGATTAGAAAATAGGCACAAAGATTAGCTAACTTGTTGCATCCATACAGTAATTCTTAAATGGAGCCAGAACTGTAACACAGGACTCTTAACTACTAAATTAGTGTTCCCCCCCCCCCAAATACGTGGTACTGCTTTGTTAGTTAATTACTTTATGGCTTTTATTTATTTATTTTTCTTTTATAGGGTTAATTATTTAGATTGTAAAGAATTTCAGCATTCCTGGGGACTTCTGCAAAGGATCTTTTTCAGTTTTGCTCAAGAGAAAGCTCTGAATCTATCAAGCAGCTCTTAAAGAAGTCCTTTGTGTGAGTTACAAATATAGATGTTTTCATGAAGAGGAGTGAAAAGCCAGAAGGATATAGACAAATGAGGCCTAAGACCTTTCCTGCCAGTAACTACTCTGGCAGTAGCCGGCAAATGTTGCAAGAAATTCGGGAATCCCTTAGGAATTTATCCAAACCATCGGATGCTGCTAAGGCTGAGCATAACATAAATAAAATGTCAACTGAAGATGCTCGACAAGTCAGAAATCCACCCAAATTTGGGACGCATCATAAAGCCTTACTGGAAATTCGAAATTCTCTACAACCATTTGCAAATGAAACAAGTCGGAGTACTTCAGAAGTTAATCCACAAATGCTTCAAGACTTGCAAACTGCTGGATTTGATGAGGTAGGAATTTTTAAAGACAAAAGAAATAATTTTTTTTAATCTCACCCTACCTAACACTTTTTAGGTGATCTTCTGCCAAAATAATTCCTTTGAGACAATTTAACTGTGTATACAAATTTGTATATTCTGTCAGCAAAGAATGTTTACAATTCCATTAATTATTAAAACAAAATAAAATAATTATTTCTTTAGTTTTCTCTGTGGTTTCTGGGATTTAAAGGGCCAAGTCATGAAGTCAGAATGGAATTGCTATTGAAGAAAGCCACTGGGGAAGGCAGAGCAGGTAGGGACTTGCCTACAGTAGAAGCCCTGGGGAGCTGTGTAGAAATGACAGCTTGAACATGTGAAGTTTAAGTTTATACTACAGAGACGTATAATCAGGATTTAATTAAGCAGCGATGTTCACATCACTCTCAGCCCAAATCTCAAATTCACAAAACTAAAAATTTACATGTTGCTCAATCTGCTAGAATTTAGAAGTTTTACTTTATTTTATTTTTTAATTTACATCCAAGTTAGTTAGCATATAGCGCAATAATGATTTCAGGAGTAGATTCCAGTGACTCATACCCTGTGTAATAACACCCAGTGCTCATCCCAGCAAGTGTCTTCCTTAATGCCCCTCCCCCATTTAGCCCATCCCCCCTCCCACCACCCCTCCAGCAACCCTTAGTTTTTCTCTATATTTAAGAGTGTCTTGTTTTGTCCCCCTCCCTGTTTGTTTCCCTTCTGTTCATTAAATTCCACATAAGAATGAAGTCATATGTTATTTGTCTTTCTCTGACTAATTTCACTTAGCATAATACCCTCTAGTTCTATCCACATTGTTGCAAAGGGCAAAATTTCATTCTTTTTAATTGCTGAGTAATAATTGTTTATATACATACCACATCTTCTCTATCCATTCATCCATCGAAGGACATTTGCGCTCTTTCCATACTTTGGGTTTTGTTGATAGCGCTGGTATAAACATTGGGGTGCATGTGCCCCTTTGAAACAGCACACCTGTATCTCTTGGATAGATAATAGGGCAATTGATGGGTAATAGGGTAGTTCTATTTTTACCTTTTTGTCCTCCATACTGTTTTCCAGAGTGGCTGCACCAGCGTGCATTCCCACCAGCAGTGCAAAAGAGATCCTCTTTCTCCACATCCTGAACAACATCTGTTGTTTCTTGTGTTGTTAATTTTAGCCATTCTGACTGGTATGAGGTGGTATCTCATTGTGGTTTTGATTTGTATTTCCCTGATGATGAGTGATGTTGAGCATTTTCTCATGTGTCTGTTAGCCATCTGGGTGGCTTCTTTGGAAAAGTATCTATTCATGTTTTTTGCCCATTTCTTCACTGGATTATTTGTTTTTTGGGTGTTGAGTTTGATAAGTTCTTTATAGATTTGGATACTAACCCCTTATCTGTTAGGTGATATGCAAATATCTTCTTCCATTCCATTGGTTGCCTTTTAGTTTTGTTGGTTGTTTCTTTTGCTGTGCAGAAACTTTTTATGTTGATGAAGTCCTAGGAGTCCATTTGTTTCCCTTGCCTCTAGAGACATGTTGACTAAGAAGTTGTACCCGAGGTCAGAGAGGTTTTTGCCTGCTTTCTCCTCTAGGATTTTGATAGCTTCCTGCCTTACATTAAGGTCTTTCATTCATTTTGAGTTTATTTTTGTTTATAGTGTAAGAAAGTGGTCCAGGTTCCTTTTTCTGCATGTTGCTGTCCAGTTTTCCCAGCATCATTTGCTGAAGAGACTGCCTTTATTCCATTGGATATTTTTATCTGCTTTGTCAAAGATGAGTTGGCCATATGTTTGTGGGTCCATTTCTGGGTTCTCTATTGTTGCATTTATCTGTGTCTGTTTTTGTTCCAGTACCATACTGTCTTGGTGATTACAGCATTGTACTACAGCTTGAAGTCCGGGATTGTGATGCCTCCAGCTTTGGTTTTCTTTTTCAGGATTGCTTTGGCTACTTGTGGTCTTTTCTGGTTCCATACAAATTTTAGGATTGTTTGTTCTAGCTCTGTGAAGAATGCTGGTATTATTTTGATTGCATTGAATATATAGATTACTTTGGGTATTATCGACATTTTAACAGTATTTGTTCTTCCCATCCATGAGCATGGAATATTTTTCCATTTTTTGGTATCTTCTTCAATTTCTTTCATAAGCTTTCTATAGTTTTCAGTGTATAGATTTTTCACCACTTTGGTTAGGTTTATTCCTAGGTATTTTATGGTTTTTGTTGCAATTGTAAATGGGATTGATTCCTTGATTTCTCTGTTTCTTTATTATTGGTGTATAGAAATGCAACTGATTTCCGTACATTGATTTTATATCCTGCAACTTTGCTGAATTCATGGATCAGTTCTAGCAGTTTTTTGGTGGACTCTTTTGGGTTTTCCATTTAGAGTATAATGTCGTCTGTGCAGAGTGGAAGTTTGACTTCCTTTTTGCCCATTTGGATGCCTTTTATTCCTTTTTGTTGTCTATTTATGAGGTGAGGACTTCCAATACTATGTTGAATAACAGTCTCGAGAGTGGACATCCCTGTCGTGTTCCTGACCTTAGGGGGAAAGCTCTCAGTTTTTCCCCATTGAGGATATTAGTGTTGGGCCTTTCATGTATGGCTTTTATGATCTTGAGGTATGATCCTTCTATCCCTACTTTCTTGAGGGTTTTTATCAAGAAAGGATGCTGTAGGGGCACCTGGGTTGCTCAGTCGGTTAAGCATCCGACTTCAACTCAGGTCATGATCTCACCGCTTGTGGGTTTAAGCCCCGCGTCGGGCTCTGTGCTGACAGCTCGGAGCCTGGAGCCTGCTTCCGATTCTGTGTCTCCCTCTCTCTCTGCCCCTCTCTCGCTCATGCTCTGTTTCTTTCTCTCAAAAATAAATAAACATTAAAAAATTAAAAAAAAAAAGAAAGGATGCTGTATTTTGTCAAATGCTTTCAATGCATCCATTGAGAGGTTCTTGTGGTTCTTGTCCTTTCTTTTATTGATGTGATATATCACATTGATTGTTTTGCGGATATTGAACCAGCCCTGCATCCCAAGTATAAATCCCACTTGGTCATGGTGAATAATTTTTTTAATGTATTGTTGGATCCGGTTGGCTAGTATCTTGAGGATTTTTGCATCCTTGTTCATCAGGGAAATTGGTCTATATTTCTCCTTTTTAGTTCTTTGTCTGGTTTTGGAATCAAAGTAATGCTGATTTCATAGGATGAGTTTGTCATTTTTGGAACAGCTTCAAAAGAATAGGTGTTAACTCTTCTTTAAATATTTGGTAGAATTCCCCCTGGAGAGCTGTCCAGTCCTGGACTCTTGTGTTTTGGGAGATTTTTGATTACTAATTCAATTTCTTTGCTAGTTATGGCTCTGTTCAAATTTTCTATTTCTTCTTGTTTCAGTTTTGGTAGTTTATATGTTTCTAGGAATTTGTCCATTTCTTCCAGATTGCCCAATTTAATTGACATATAATTGCTCATAATAGTCTCTTATTACTGTTTGTATTTCTGCAGTGTTGGTTGTGATCTCTTCTCTTTCATTCTTAATTTTATTTATTTGGGTCCTTTCCTTTTTCTTCTTGATCAAACTGGCTAGGGGTTTATCAGTTCTTTCAAAGAACCAGCTCCTGGTTTCATTGATCTAGTCTGTTTTTTTTTTTTTTTTTTTTTTTTGATAGCATTGATTTCTGCTCTAATCTTTATTATCTTCCCATCTTCTGGTTTTGGGTTTTATTTGCTGTTCTTTTTCCAGCTCTTTAAGGTGTAAGGTTAGGTTGTGTCTCTGAGACCTTCCTTCTTTAGGAAAACCTGGATTGCTATGTACTTCCCTCTTATGATCACCTTTGCTGCATCCCAGAGGTTTTGGGCTGTGGTGTTATCATTTTCATTGGCTTCCATGTACTTTTTCATTTCCTCTTTAATTTCTTGGTTAGCCCATTCATTGTAGGATGTTTATTAGTCTCCAAATATTTGTTGTCTTTCCAAATTTTTTCTTGTGGTTGATTTTGAGTTTCATAGTGTTGTGGTCTGAAAACATGCATGGTATGATATCGATCTTTTTGTACTAGTCAAAGGCTGATTTGTGTCCCAGTGTGTGATCTAATCTGGAGAATGTTCCATGTGCACTCGAGAAGAATGTGTATTCTGCTTTAGGATGAAATGTCCTGAATATATCTGTTAAAACCATCCGGTCCAGCGTGCCCTTCAAAGCCAGTGTTTCCTTGTTGATTTTCTGCTTAGATGATCTGTCCATTGCTGTAAGTGTAGTGTTGAAGTCCCCTACTACTATGGTATTATTGTTTGTGATTATTTATGTTTGTGATTAATTGTTTTATATATTTGGGTGTTTCATGTTGGGGACATAAATGTTTAAAATTGTTAGGTCTTCTTCGTGAATAGACTCCTTAACTATGATATAATGCCCTTCCTTCTTAATCTCTTGTTACAGTCTTTATTTTAAAATCTAGATTGTCTGATATAAGTATGGCTATTCTGACTTTCTTTTGGTGACCATTAGTATGATAGATGGTTCTCCATCTCTTTGAATCTGAAGGTGTCTTTAGGTCTAAAGTCAGTCTCTTGTAAAGAGCATATAGATGGATCTTGTTTTCCCATCCATTCTGTTACCCTATATCTTTTGATTGGAACATTTAGTCTGACATTTAGAGAGAATACTGAAAGAGATGCATTTATTGCCATTGTGTTGCCTGTAGAGTTGGAGTTTCTGGTGGAGTTCTCTGGTCCTTTTTTGTCTTTATTGCATTTGGTCTTTTTTGTTTTGTGTCATCTATTCTCCCCTCAGATAGTCCCCCTTAAAATTTCTTCCAGGGCTGGTTTAGTGGTCACGAACTCCTTTAGCTTTTTGGGGGGAAACTCCTTATCTCTCCTTCTATTTTGAATGATAGCATTGCTGGATAAAGAATTCTTGGCTGCATATTTTTCCGATTCAGCACATCGAATCTATCCTGCCACTCCTTTCTGGCTGCCAAGTTTCTGTGGATAGGTCTGCTGCGAACCTGATCTGTCTTCTCTTGTAGGTTAAGGACTTCTTTTTCCATTGCTACTATCATGATTCTTTACTTGTCTGTGTATTTTGTGAATTTGACTATGATATGCCTTGTTGATGGTCAGTTTTTATTGAATCTAATGGGAGTTCTCTGTGCTTCTTGGATTTTGATGTCTGTGTCTTTCCCCAGGTTAGGAAACTTCTGCTATGATTTGCTTACATAAACCTTCTACCCCTTTTTACCTCTTTTTTACCTCTTTGTCCTCTGGGACCCCTATGATTCAGACGTTGTTCCTTTTAGATGAGTCATTGAGTTCTCTTTGAAGTTTTATTTTAATGAAATTTCAGTTCATGTTAATTAGGCCAATTCTTTAATATTTACCTTTAGAATTCAGACTGAAAGTTTTTCGTAGCATTTATTTGTTTATAATATTTTGTTTAGGTTATTAATGAAATTTATTTTCCATGATTATATGCTTTCTATGAATATTTTAGGTGGCAGAAATCATTTTGGATATACATTGCCCATGGAAAATGTAAATGTGAATGAGCAAGTATTATGTTTTCCTTCAAAATTTTAGTAATTTTTTTTACTGATTATATAAAGGTACCTATTTCTGTTAAAAATGTAAAAATGTAAAGAAGAAACAAAAATTACCTTTAGCTCCACTACATAAAGATAATTACCTTTAAAATTCTTCCATTGTTAATATTGGTGGCCACATTTTCAGATATCTTTTATGTTCAGAACTTAAGTATGCATTGAAAAGGGAGATAACACCTAAACCAAGGAGAAAAAAGATGAATCTTTTTGGCCTATTCTGTTCATCCATTTGATAAATATTATTTACTATCATTTTTTATGCTTAAGTGTTCTAAAAATACTAGAATTGTACCTGAAAATATAGAGAAAGAGGAAGAGAGGACCTGTGATGTTTTCCTGGTTAGTAGTTGGAGAATTAAGGAAATGGCTCACATCATGGAGTTTCTCCAGAGTACTTTTTTCTTAATCTCTTAGCTAGAAGACAAAGAGTAAAGAAAGGACTGAATCATTGACCTTATTCTTTCCCTTTACATATTGCTAGGAAAAGAACATTTAGAAAATCACATGGCTATAAAGACTCTTAAGTGGTGTCAGAGAAGTCACCTCTGTAGCTATGTATTTCTTACTGTGTTTGAACTCTTCAATCAGTAGAATGAGTCATAGAAACATGGTTGGTTCCTTTAAGGAACTTAAAAATTCTTTGTATAATGTAGACAGTTTTAAGAAATCTAAAGCATTAGTTAATGCTTTTTTTTTTTTAGTGTAATTGGCATACAGTGTTATATTAGTTTCAAGTATGTAACATGTTGATTTGACAATTCTGTGTATTATGCATTGTTCAGCATGGCAAGTGTAGTCACCATCTGTCATCATATAGTGTTATTAGAACATTATTATTGAGTATATTCCTATGCTGTACTTTTCATCTTCATGATTTACTTATTTTATAACTGGAAGTGTGTATCTCTTGATACCCTTTATCTATTTTGCTCGTTCCCCTACCCACCTCCCCTCTAGCAGCCACCAGTTTGTTCTTTGTTTTTAAGAGTCTGGTTTTTTTTCTTTCTTTGTTCATCTGTTTTGTTTCTTAGATTCCACATATAAGTGAAATCATATGGTATTGGTCTTTATTTGACTTAACTTCATTTAGTTAAGTCAAATAAACTCTTTATCTGTTGGCAATAATAACAATAATTACTTCACATTACAAAGATATGTTAGCTTTATTACCACCACACACTTCAAAATTGTCACCTTTATGACATTAATAACCCGTCAAGCAAAGTAGCTTTACTAAAAGCATTTAGACATTCGTCAATCCTCATTTGTCCAAATAATGAAAGTAGGGTAGTATTTATTTCCATGGTGATATAAAGAAAATGATATGGCAGTTTTTCTCCGCTGCCTCCTTGAATCACTCATTCTTTTTTTTTTTTTAATTTTTAATGTTTTTATTAGTGAGACAGAAACACAGCATGAGTGGGGGAGGGGCAGAGAGAGAGGGAGACACAGAATCTGAAGCAGGCTCCAGGCTCTGAGCTGTTAGCACAGAGCCCGATGCGGGGCTCGAACCCACTGTGAGATCATGACCTGAGCCGAAGTCGGACACTTAACCGACTGAGCCACCCACGCGCACCTTGAATCATTCATTCTGACTGCTTCTCATTATGTTGAAGAATTTAATATCCTAACTTGGTGCTTTAAAATTTTTATCCAGTTTTCACTTCATTATTTTATCATTTCATAAATCTTATCTGTTCCTTTACACCAGGTTCAAAGCTGTTGCAATTTTCTGAGAATATGTTTCTAGTGGTCTTTAAGATTAAAGCCTCATGGGCGCCTGGGTGGCTCAGTCAGTTAAGTGTCCGACTTGGGCTCAGGTCACAATCTCACGGTTTGTGAGTTCAAGCCCCACATCGAGCTCTCTCCTCTCAGCCCAGAGCCTGCTTCGGATCACCTGCCTCCCTCTCTCTCTGCCCCTTCCCCACTCATTTTCCTCTCTCTCTCTCTCTCTCTCTCTCTCTCTCTCTCTCTCTCCCCCCCCTCTCTCATATAAATAAAATAACAACAAAAATTAAAACCTCAAATTTTTGAGATTAAGTTCTTTGTAGGTATAAATGTTAAACAGGATTGATGCATACTTGGGGTACATAAATCTACAATCACTGGAGTGTATTTTTTCTTCTTAGCCTGAAAAAACCATAGTAATGTGGACACAGTATTTCTTAGGTAAAACTTCTATTCCAAAGTTACTGATATGAGGGTGTTCTGTTTTACACTGGTGCTAACACTCCACTTATGGAACTTTGGTCAATATTGTTAACAGATACAAAAAATATTTTGGTGTATAGCAATAACTTTTCAAAAATAAAAGCCAGCACACTAATCACCAGCTGAAATTCTAGTGCATTTAACAAGAATATGGTTCTCACGGTATTGAAAAAGGATGGTGAGTGCCAGTTTTTTCTTACCAAGTGAGATGACACTGCTGTGTGATAGTAGCATGAATATAGTTCATTTGGCTTAACCAGTTTTATTTATTTTTTCAAATTTTTGTTTAAATTCTAATTAGTTAACATACAGTGCAATGTTGGTTTCAGGGGTAGAATTTAGTGATTCATTACTTACATGCAACACCTAGTGCTCAGCCTAACAAGTACCCTCCTTCATCACCCATCTAGCCCATTCCCCACCCACCTCCCTCCATCCACCCTCAGTTTGTTCTCTATCTTTAAGTGTCTCTTAAGAGGGGGAAAAGTCTCTTATGGTTTGTTTCCTCTCTCTCTCTCCCCCGCCCCCATATGTTTATCTGTCTTTCTCTGACTTAGTTTGCCTAGCATAATATACTCTAGTTCCATCCATGTCCTTGCAAATGGCAAGATTTCATTCTTTTTGGTGGCTAATATTTCATTGTATACATATACCACATCTTCTATATCCATTAATCAGTCCGTGGACATTTGGGCCCTCTCCATAGTTTGACTGTTGCTGATAATTCTTCTACAAACATTGGGGTGCATGTACCACTTCGAATCTGTACTTTTGTATCCTCTGGGTAAATACCTACTAGTGCAATTGCTGGATCATAAGGTAATTCTATTTTTAACTTTTTGAGGAACTTCCATACTGTTCTTTTTTTTTTTTAATTTTTTTCTTTTTAATGTTTATTTTGAGAGAGAGTGAGCAGGGGAGGGGCAGAGAGAGAGTGAGACACAGAATCCGAAGCAGGCTCCGGCTTTGAGCTGTCAGCACACAGCCCAATATGGGGCTCGAACTCACAGACTGCGAGATCATGACCTGAGCCAAAGTCCAACACTTAACCAACTGAGCCAGCCACTGAGGCGCCCCTAGGAACTTCCATACTGTTCTCTAGAGTGACTGCCCCAGTTTGCATTCCCACCAACAACGCAAGAGGGTTCCTCCTTCTCCACATCCTTGCCAACATCTGTTGTTTCTTGTGTTGTTAATTTTAGTCATTCTGACGGTGTGAGGTGGTATCTCGTTGTGGTTTTGATTTGTATTTCCCTGATGATGAGCAATACTGAGCATTTTTTCATGTGTCTGTTAGCCTGGATGCCTTCTTTGGAAAAGTGGCTATTCATGTCTTTGGCCCTCATGTCTTTTGCCCATTTCTTCACTGGATTATTTGTTTTTTGGGGTGTTGAGTTGATATAGATTGTGGATACTAACCCTTTATCAAATACATCATTTGCAAACATCTTCTCCCATTCCAGATAGGCTGCCTTTTAGTTTTGATGATTGTTTCCTTTGCTGAGCAGAAGCTTTTTATCTAGAAGAGGTCCCAATAGTTCATATTTACTTTTGTTTCCCTTGCCTCCAGCACTGGCAATGTGTCTAGTAAGAACACTCCAGCAGAGGTCAAAGGGGTTGCTGCCTGTGTTCTCCTCTAAGATTTTTATAGTTTTCTGGCTCACATTTAGGTCTTTCATCCATTTTGAATCTATTTTTGTGCATGGCTTAACTAGAAGTTAAGTACTCCCTGCTGAATTTTAATTTGGGGTGAATTGTATTAAAGTTACACATAAAGTAAAACTTAATAATTCTTTTGTATCTCACTACAAATTTGCAGAAGTCTGATTGGCATAAAATGTGATCACACTGTAACTTTTGTTTCAGTTAAGATTGAGTTTGGTTGCTTTTAACAAAAATCCAAATAATAATGCTTTAAACAAAATAGTGACTCAGTTTATATAGCTAGCATTGGTTCAGTCTCTTTAAGATGTCAGAACATAGGATTCTTATGAGTTTCTTGAATCTTCCTTCTTGGTGGCATCATGCTCTAGCACAGATGTCATATCTATTGTCTACAAAACAGGATGCAGGAAATACCAGTACCTAAAACCAGGGATAGCAACATTCTTCCAGAAATCCTTGCTTTTGTTTCATTGTCAGAATTGTCATGTGGCCACTGTAGCTATAAGGAAGCATTCTCCCAATAAAATCAGTAACTTTTTCCAAGACAGGGAAAGTGGATCTTGAGTAGGCAGCAAGGCTCTGCCACAACCTTTTTCTTGGTTGGTCTCACCCTAGTCATTTCATTAGGAGGGTCGTCTGTCAGCAGCCTATTCACCCGTTAGTCTTACTCAGTCATTTCTCATTTTCAAATATTGTTTGAAATACTAGCTCCTCTAGGACAAGTAAATAGGTGCCTCCCTCTTGCAAAAAGCCCACCTATATACTTCCTGCATGTTAGTGTAGAATTTAGGTTTCTATATAAAGGACAAGGAGCAGGTGGGGAGGACAACCCATATCTGATCTCCAGCTCCTGTGCCTATGTGCTTTTACAGGTCGTTGTCGTCTTCTGCTGCTTCTTTCTTCTCTCTTTCCTTTCCTCTTCTTTCTTTTCCTCCTCCTCCTCCTGTTCCTCGTTTATTTATCTTTGAGAGAAAAAGAGCGTGAGCAAGGGAAGGGTAGAGAATCCAAACAGGCTCTGCGCTGACAGCAGCTAGCCCGATGTGGGGCTCGAACTCAAGAATCCTGAGTTTGTGACCTGAGCCAAAGTTGGATCTTCAACCGACTGAGCTACCCCAGGCACCCTACATGTTTTTATTTAGTTCTCCCATCAACTGTGTGAGTGTATTGCAGAGGAAGAAATTGAGCTTTGAAATGTTCAATAATTTGCCAAAGTTGATACAGTTCTAAAGTGGACCACTTAAATAAATCTGCAATCCCTGGAATGTATTTTTGCTTCTAATCCTAACACACAAAAGCATAGTAATGTGAGGCTGCTGAAACTCAGACTGACTTCTGTTTGATCCAAACTCTCTGCCTTTTCATCATACTGTGTAGCTTCCTAAAGTCTTCAGCACATAATTATGTACAGGCTAAGTACATTTGTCCTAGATTTATGTCCTTGTAAATAAGGTTCTCTGAAAATGTAAGCTCTAAGGAGAGAAACAAAAACTGTATAGCTCTTTTACTAGTAAAGACAGTGACAGAGGTGGTTACTAAAATGCTTTAATGATACAAAAGAGTGGTTTCCAGTATTTTGTTTGCTACCTTTTTAACAATCTGATAGGCTTCTTTGTGTAAGTATGAAATTAAGAATGAGAAATAATAAGAGTTATGCTGCTATGATTGTCCCAAAAGTTAACTGTATAAGAGAAGAGAGTAATATGTTATATAAAGGTGAAAATATTAAACATATGAAAGATTTGAGGATTTATTTCCTTTTTTACTTTGAGATTGTATGGGTGTTTGTCGTGCTTTTACACACAGGACATTAATATTATGGTTTGAGGCCCTATTCATAATTATGAATTTCTCTAGTGGAGTTCATAGTGCTCTTTGCCTCTTAATTATCAGATTCAAACTTTGTTCTTTTTTTTAAACTTCATACCAGGATATGGTTATACAAGCTCTTCAGAAAACTAACAACAGAAGTATAGAGGCAGCAATTGAATGCATTAGTAAGATGAGTTACCAGGACCCTCGCCGGGAGCAGATGGCTGCAGCTGCTGCCAGACCCATCAATGCCAGCTTGAAGCCAGGTGACTAATCAAACAGTTTTTCCTCATTTCTTAAGAGTATCGTTCTAAAATTACTTAAATATATCAACTCTTGGGGCACCTGGGTCGTTCAGTCGGTTGAGTGTCTGACTGTGGCTGAGGTCATGACCTTGCAGTTCGTGAGTTCGAGCCCCACATCAGGCTTGCTGCTGTCAGTGCAGAGCCCACTTCAGATCCTCTGTCCCCTTCTCTCACTGCCCCTCCCCGGCTTGCACTCTCTCTCGCGTGCGCTCTCTCTCTCTCTCTCTCTCTCTCTTTCAAAAAATAAATAAACCTTAAAAAAATAAATATGTGGGATGCCTGGGTGGCTCATTCGGTTAAGCGTCTGACTCTCAGTTTCTGCTCAGGTCATGATCTTGCGGTTTGTGAGTTTGAGCCCCACATCGGGCTCTGTGCTGACAGTGCAGAGCCTGCTTGGGATTCTCTCTCCCTCTGTCCCTTCCCCACTTGTGCTATCTCTGCATCTCTCAAAATAAATAATAAATTTAAAAAATTTTTAAATAAATAAACTCTTTAGTCGTAGAAATTGTTAAAAGCTTTACAGTAAATAAAAGTCTCAAGTCAGGGAAATGGCATGATAGTGTTATACCAAAATGAATTTGAGGGTGGGACCCTTAAAGTTGCACAGGTAATTTTGGTAAGCAGCAGCCATGGTTGAAAATTACTTGGTTATAGTAAAGCTGAAATATTTCTTTTTAACCACAATTATCATATTCAAACTATTCTTTTTTTATAATCTTGTTTTATTATAATTAGTGGAAGATGCTCATCACATTATATTTAGAAAGTAAATAAGCAAAAAGAAGACCCCACTATTAATACACACTAGATTTTTGTGTGTTTTGTTTCTCAGTCTTTTTTCCTGTGGAAAACCAAAGTGGGTTTACCTGTGTGTATTTTGATTCTTATAAGCAAAAAATGGGGTCATACTAAAACCTACTTGATTCACGTAATACACTATGCATAACTTTCCTTGTTATTAACTACATTAAGTTAGATTTATCACCTACTTTATGTAAACAGTCTCAT
Organism: Cryptoprocta ferox; assembly: GCA_028646485.1. Classification (NCBI taxonomy): domain Eukaryota; kingdom Metazoa; phylum Chordata; class Mammalia; order Carnivora; family Eupleridae; genus Cryptoprocta; species Cryptoprocta ferox. The sequence continues at coordinate 16,406,327 of CM053577.1, forward strand.
TTTTTGACATTTGCCTTGTTTCTTTTTTTGCCATTATAGACAGTACTGCAGTAAATCCCTCTGTACCTAAATCTTTGTACATTCCTGATGACTTTGTAAAGGAAAGTTTCAAAGTCCTATAAAAATTTAAGGTTTTTCTTAGATATTGCTGTTCAGAAAGGTGTTCCCAATTTATATGCTCCTGATCAATTTAATATGAGAATGCCTAGGGGCACCTTAGCGGCTGACTTTGGCTCAGGTCATGATCTCTCAGTCCGTGAGTTTGAGCCCCGTGTTGGGCTCTGTGCTGACAGCTCAGAGCCTGAAGCCTGCTTCAGATTCTGTGTCTCCCTCTCTTTCCGCTCCTCCCATACTTGCATTCTGTCTCTCTCTCTGAAGAATAAATAAACATTAAAATAAAATTAATATGAGAATGTCTATATTTGTAAATCCTAGGTATTATAATTTTTGTATACTTAATTGCTGTGGAAATAATGTCTTATTTTTTAAAATTTATTTATTTTGAGAGAGTATGAGTAGGAGAGGGGCAGAGAGAGAGAGAGAGAGAGAGAAAGAATCCCAAGCAAGCTCTGTGCTATCAGCACAGAGCCTGATGTGGGGCTCAAACTCACAAACTGTGAGATCATAACCTGAGCCAAAATCAAGAGTCAGATGCTCAACTGACTGAGCCACTCAGGTGCCCCTAAATAAACTTTATTTATTTTTATTCATTTTTATTTTTTTTAACTTTATAGTTTATTGTCAGGTTGGTTTCCATATAACACCCAGTGCTCTTCCCCACAAGTGACCTCCACCATGACCATCACCCCCCTTTACCTTTCCCCCTTCCCCTTCCGCCCTCAGTTTGTTTTCAGTATTCAAAAGTCTCTCGTGTTTTGTCTCCCTCCCTCTCCCTAACTCTTTTTCCTCCTTCCCCTCCCCATGGTCCTCTGTTAGGTTTCTCCTGTTAGACCTATGAGTGCAAACATATGGTATCTGTCCTTTTCCGCCTGACTTATTTCGCTTAGCATGACACCCTCGAGGTCCATCCACGTT
>CM053577.1:16407861-16468562 GCA_028646485.1 Cryptoprocta ferox
CCTGAGCATCGTTTCATGTGTTTGTTGGCCATCTGGATGTCCTCTTTGGAGAAGTGTCTCTTCATGTCTTCTGCCCATTTCTTCACTGGATTGTTTGTTTTTCAGGTGTGGAGTTTGGTGAGTACTTTGTAGATTTTGGATACTAGCCCTTTATCCGATATGTCATTTGCCACTATCTTTTCCCATTCTGTTGGTTGCCTATTAGTTTTTTCGATTGTTTCCTTTGCAGTGCAGAAGCTTTTTATCTTGATGAGGTCCCAATAGTTTATTTTGGTTCTTGATTCCCTTGTCTTTGGGGATGTGTCGCATAGGAAATTGCTGCGGTTGAGGTCATAGAGGTTGTTTCCTGCTTTCTCCTCTAGGGTTTTGATGGTTTCCTGTCTCACGTTCAGGTCCTTCATCCATTTTGAGTTAAATAAACTTTTTTAAAGGGTTAAAAATATTTTTAAAAAGTGGAAGAAATGAAATATTCAAGAGAAAAGGATCAAGTAAGGTTCCTGAAAAGCCAGGAGAAGAAAGGATCCAAAGTGTAGGATGAGAGATTATTAGCATATTATAGAGGAAGAGAAACAACTATTTGGTTCTAACAAGAACAAACAGGCTTAGGTGATATAGGAAAGATAAGGGAGTTCCTTTCTGATGCCTTCAGTTTTCTCCAAAGTGTAAAATCAGGTCAGGTCATCTGTCTAGAGTGATGTGTGAGGAATGGGACAGATGATTTGAGGAGACTCAGGACAGGGGAGGGTTGTAGTGAAGACCAAAAGAAACTGGAGGATTTCCTGACAGTGCTAAAGCCATTTGATGATGCTGATCGTTGAATTTATAGTGAAATCAATCGCACTTTACCTTTTCTAGCAGGTACGAGAAAAAAGTGGGTGACTGGAATCATCTGTGACTAGAGTTCTAAACAGGTACAAAATAAGATTGATAAAGGGAGTTCAGAATGTTGCTAAAAGGGTAATATAATTTAAATCCTTCATCAGAGCATATTCCTCCTCTGCCTTTAGTGGCTTTTCATTCCTTCCAGACTCCTCCTGATGGCCTTGATGCTCTCAGACTTTATCCAATATCCCACTTCCCTTCATTTACTTCTCTCCAGTCATACTGGGTTTCTTTTTGTTCTTGGAAAATAGCAAGTTCCCATCTCAGGACTTTTGCCTAGTCTTAGTTCATCTGCTTGGTGGAGCCTTTTCTGTCCTGAATCTCATTCCTTTCTGTCCTGTTACTATTTGACACCATTTATGGTTCCTTCATTGGATTTATCAATACCCAGATATTACCTTGTTTGTTTATTTTTATTTATTTATTTTGAGAGAGACAGAGACAATGTGAGTGGGGAAGGGGCAGAGAGAAAGAGGGAGACACAGGCAGCGCAGAGCCTGATGTGGGGCTTAAACTCACAAAACCACAAGATCATGACCTGAGCTAAAACCAAGATTTGGACGCTTAACTGACTGAACCATCCAGGTGTCCGTACCTTGTTTGTTTATTTATTTGTTTATTATCATTGTCAGTCTTCTCCCCCAAGAATGGAGGTTCCATGGGGCCAGGGATATTATTTGTTCACCACTGTACCTAGATTACTTAGACGCTCAATAAAAATTTAATGAATGAATAGAAATGAGGAGAGGAGAAAAGGAATACAGAGGGAAATAAGAGGTAGTGGACCCTGGATTTAAATTAGCTAAAGTGGGGATGCCTGGGTGGCTCATTTGGTTAAGTGTCCAACTTTGGCTCAGGTCATAATCTCACGGTTCATAGGTTCGAGCCCTGCATAGGGCTCTCTCATGTCAGCACAGAGCCCACTTCAGATCCTTTATCCCCCCACTCTCACCTGCACATGCTCTCTCTCTCAAAAATAAATAAACTTAAAAAAATAATAAAACAGCTAAAGTGTATCACAAAGAAAGCAGAGGATTAATGAAGTAGGGATTAATACAGAGGTCTTGATGGGTTTGGAGAATGCTCGTAGTAGTGGTTAAACAGGAACGGGGAGTTGTAGTCCCAGAGTATAAACCTTAAAGATGTGATTTTGAAAAAAGCAGATATGGATGATATCAAAATTAGAAATGTGATCTTAGAAGTGATGCTTGAGGTAGAGTTGAGGGGAGAAGACCAAGAAACTGAGAGGTGAGGGTGATGGATGGTCCGTCCTTGTGGATATTGAAGTTACAGAATGATGGCAGGGTTTAGGGCAGACCAGATGTCAAAACTATGAGTGAATGAGGATGAGCAAGTAGGAGTTCATTAAGTGAGAGGAGCGTCCAAAGAGTGTGAAGGAATAATAAGAGGTAGAATCCCAACTTTAGCTCAGTTCATCTTTAAAGAAAACCTGTTAATGGCAAAGGCTGAAAAGAAAGTAATGTCAGCAGAAGATACCCAGCTTTAAGGAGGTGGTGGGAAAGTTTGGGGCAGAGGTTAATGATATAGGAGCATTTGTTGGAGGGCAATAGTGGGAGGGTTTGGGAAGTGGGAGAACATAGAGAGCTTTATGGGAGAGCAGAACAGAGATGGCAGTATACTTTTGGGTTGTGGAGACTCATAATTTCACTGGTAAAAGCTGGGTGAGTGAATACATGTTGTATTTAGCCTCAGGTGACCATCTGAGGGAGGTGAGAGTGAGCTTGGCAGCCAGAGGACTTGCCTAGGTTGCCCAGAGTGATGATTTTCCTAAAGTCATAGACCCAGTATGCTGCCCCGCCTAGATGAAATAAACTGGTAAACTGTACACTCTTTTTTTTTTTATGTTTAATTTGAGGTGGGGGTGGGGAGAGGGGCAAAGAGAGAAGGAGAGAGAGAATCCCAAGCAGGCTCCTCGCTGTCAGCATGGAACCCAATGTGGGGTTCAGTCCCACCAACTGCGAGATCGTGACCTGAGCCAAAATCCAGAGCCAGACGCTTAACTCACTGAGCCACCAGGGGCCCCTAAACTGTACATTCTGAACATTTACCTTTTTTTCTCATATGTTTTATTAACTATATTTTCTCCCAGGATGATATTGACCTTTCAGATTTGTAGATGTTTCTTATTTGTTTTGTTTTGAATGTTTTTAAATGTTTTATGTATATAGATCTGTCAGTCTTTACTGTATGTTCTCTATCCTTGTCATACGTGGGAAGACCTTCCCAAGAGGTACAAAAGAGGTACCCCAATATTATTGGATGTTCACTTGTTTTTTCTTAGTGCTTGTATGGTTTCATCTTTAACACTTAAATGCTTAATCTTTCTGGAATGTATTATTTATATGTATTGCATTTTATACAAATGTACTTTATATATTTTTAAATGTATTAATGATCTTTTTCCAAGTAGCTAGACTATTTTAAATACTTCATTGCAGGGGGGTGGGTATCAAATATTTTCTTGCCTATTTCATTTATTTGGAAATTCTAATAAAGAGAAACTCTGTAAAATCTACACTTTATTTAGTGTTCAGCTAATTATCCCCCAGTGTCTTTGAAATATATTTAAAATTAGTTGTTGTATCTATTAAAATTTTAAATGGACAAAACCTTTGGCTCAATAATGCCACTATTGATAAATTTTCTACCTAACATATATATGAAATGATATCTGTACACAATTTTTGTGTTTTTTTTTGCTTTTTTTTTTTTTTTTTGTATAGCAAAAGGTTAGAAACAACCTTAATATCCTTCAGTAGGAAAACTGATTAAATAAATTTGGTATATCTATACAGGGAAAAACTGTGGTGAAATTTTTTTTAAATTAAAAAACACTTTATATACAGAATCTTCACAACATTTTAATAAGAGCAGGCATAATAATATAAACAGCTCGTATGCTCTTGTGACAAGGAATCCTTCCTTCAAGGAAGGAAGCTGGTTGGCTAAGGGACAGAGGTGGGTATTCTTTTGACTTCGAGAATTTTTAGCTATGAAAATGTATTATCTAGTCAAAACAAGTAAAAATTTGAAAGGTAAAGTAAAAGTACTGAACTAAAATTTGATTTTTATAATTCTTGAAAGAGAATTACCATTTAGCGGTGTCAATTCCAAGCTAAATTTTTCAAAAATAAGAGGTTAAAAACCCATTTCTCCCCCTCTGTTTTATGACTATAGGGAGTGTGCAACAACCAGTTAACCGCAAACAAAGCTGGAAAGGTTCCAAAGAATCCTTAGTTCCTCAGAGACATGGCCCACCACTAGGAGAAAGCGTGGCCTATCGTTCCGAAAGTCCCAACTCGCAGACAGATGTAGGAAGACCTTTGTCAGGATCTGGTATAACAGCGTTTGCTCAAGCTCACCCAAGCAATGGACAGAGGGTGAACCCCCCACCACCTCCTCAAGTAAGGAGTGTCACTCCTCCCCCACCTCCCAGAGGCCAGACTCCCCCTCCAAGAGGTACAACTCCACCTCCCCCCTCTTGGGAACCAAACTCTCAAACAAAGCGCTATTCCGGGAACATGGAATATGTGATTTCCCGAATCTCTCCAGTTCCACCTGGAGCCTGGCAGGAGGGCTACCCTCCACCGCCTCTGAACGCGTCCCCGGTGAATCCTCCTAATCAGGGACAGAGAGGCATTAGTTCTGTTCCCGTTGGCAGACAACCAATCATCATGCAGAGTTCCAACAAATTTAACTTTCCACCAGGAAGACCTGGGATTCAGAACGGTAGTGGTCAAACTGATTTTATGATACACCAAAATGTCCCTGCTGGCACTGTGAATCGGCAGCCACCCCCTCCGTATCCTCTGACCCCAACTAATGGACAGAGCCCTTCTGCTTTACAAACAGGGGGACCTGCTGCTCCTTCAGCATATACAAATGGAAATATTCCCCAGTCTATGATGGTGCCAAACAGAAACAGTCATAACATGGAACTTTATAACATTAGCGCACCTGGACTGCAAACAGCTTGGCCTCAGTCCTCTTCTGCTCCAGCCCAGTCGTCCCCAAGCAGTGGGCATGAAATCCCCACATGGCAACCTAACATACCAGTGAGGTCAAATTCCTTTAATAACCCACTAGGAAATAGAACAAGTCATTCTGCTAATTCTCAGCCTTCAGCTACAACAGTCACTGCTATTACACCAGCTCCTATTCAACAGCCTGTGAAAAGTATACGTGTATTAAAACCAGAGCTACAGACTGCATTAGCACCTACGCACCCTTCTTGGATACCCCAGCCGATTCAAGCGGTTCAACCTAGTCCTTTTTCTGAGGGCACCGCTTCAAATATGGCTGCGATGCCTCCTGTTGCTGAAGCTCCCAACTATCAAGGTCCACCTCCACCTTATCCAAAACATCTGCTGCACCCAAACCCCTCTGCTCCCCCGTATGAACCAATCAGTAAATCCAGCAAAGAGGATCAACCGAGCCTGCCCAAGGAAGACGAGAGTGAGAAAAGTTATGAAAATATGGATGGTGGAGATAAAGAAAAGAAACAGATTACAACCTCACCTATCACCGTTAGGAAAAACAAGAAAGACGAAGAGCGAAGGGAGTCTCGTATTCAGAGTTACTCTCCTCAGGCGTTTAAATTCTTTATGGAGCAACACGTAGAAAATGTACTCAAATCTCATCAGCAGCGGCTACATCGGAAAAAACAATTAGAGAATGAAATGATGCGGGTAAAACCTTTTAAAATGCACATTTTTATACTTGATCATTTATTTGCTTAGTGTTTATTTTAAAATATTGGTCCAGTATTTTTCCTTCTTTTTATAGCTAAATATATTATCAATTATTTAAAAGTCCGTAAACTTTAAAGTACTTTTGATTATACCGTTTTATTTTAGTACTTCAAGATGTACTCAGAATTTCCTATAATAAAGTTCTAATAAATTAAGAAAAATATACTTTATGGAATGCTATTTAGGTGTACAGAATCCCTTTATATGGAAATAGGAGGAAAGGTTATTTTCTAGTTTTTTACATTATCTTACAACTGTTTAAAGTAAGCTAGAAATATCTGGTACCATCTCTTGATGTGAAACATTTTTTTTTTTTTTTTTTACTTATAGTAGTTTTGGGGCCTTACTTGTCAGGTTTATTCATCTGGTTGGTCTTACTAGAAAGTATCAAAGACCTATCTCTTCAGTTATTTACTCTTCTAATTTCATTTTTTTAATGTACCAGAAAAATATGCTGCAATTATTAAACTACTAAAAAGGAGATCAGAATAAGTGCTCACTCATTTTAAATGAATCTGTTGTGATTCTATGTACATATCTTCACTAGATATTATGGTGATACTATCATCGTTACTATTTTTGTCACATTTTGCAGTTCAAACAAATTTAACTTTCCCTCAGAATCCAAGAGGCTTAAATTTGTGATAAAACTCCTCACATAACTTGAGAGCCATTCTTTTAAATTTAAATTTTTTTTAATGTTTTTATTTATTTTTGAGAGAGAGAGAGAGAGAGAGAGAGAGAGACATAGAGAGAGACATAGTGCAAGTGGGGGAGGCGCAGAGAGAGGGAGACACAGAATCCTAAGCAGGCTTCAGGCTCTAGGCTCAGCTGTCAGCCCGGAGCCTGATGCGGGGCTCAAACCCACAAACTGTCAGATCATGACCTGAGCCAAAGCCAGACGCTTAACCGACTGAGCCACGCAGGCGCCCCGAGAGCCATTCTTTTAAGATCATTTTTCTAAATCTGACTTCACAGTATTGTTATTCCTGCTATAAATTGAACTTTCTTAGATGAGAAACACCATGATAATCTGTATGACCTATCCATATTTTAGCTCTTAGGATTTCTTACTAAAGTCTGTCTGTATGTATTTTCTTAGTTTATTTTTCCTTTTTCCTCTTCACTTTCACTAATAGCTGATTTAAACTTTTATGGTGTTGGAAGCTTTGCTGACTTCTGTAGCCTCCATTACTGTGTAGGCAAGTAAGATTTTAAGAGAAACAGTTCTATACTAAGTCTGGCATGCCACCCTTCTTAAAAGATACTGCATGCAAATGCGCGCATCCTAACAGAAGCATGAGGTTGCTATATTCTAATTAGGCTTGCATTTCTAGAATTAGACTCTACTTCTTAAAATTCCTGTTCTATGTTAACCCTTAAATTAGTTCTTTATTAAACTAGCCCAAAATAAACTTCCTTCTAAATCCAGGTAGTCCATGCCTACTCAGGAGTTGGCTTTTGTTTTTAATCTGTGTTTTGGTGTCTTCATAAGTCACACTGACTACTCTTTGAAATGTTCCAAAATATCTACAAGATACCTTGTAATCAAACAAGTTGTCCTTTTTAAATAAGGTTAGAGAAACCCTTTGCATTTTGTGTTAGTGGTGGCTGTACACCCTACCCTTACTCTAGTGCCTGAGAAAAAGAAAAGAAAGATGAAAAGATGGACTGTTGATGAGTCATTAAGTTAGAGAAGACATTCTTTTGTTCTTAATACATCAGTTTTTTACAATAAATGAATCTGGAGGGGAAGAATTTCTTTTCATGAAAGAAAATAGGAAGAATATTTTAATTGTAGGCATTCCACAAGAGAAGCATATATAATAAAGGCAGTCTAATCACATAATTCGGGGTGAATATGCATGGAGAGATGGATGAGGATGCATGTTAACAGATGTTTGGTTGTTGCACATTGGGAACTTTTTTGGGGGTGCATTAGAAAACAGTAGAAAGCTGACCGTTGGTATCATCTTGCTCTCCACAGCAGAATCTCCATAAAAACTCACCTCTGTATATCCTGTTAACTATCCCTTAGGCTGCACTTTTGTTAATTAATTTTCTCTGAAGTACATTTTAGACTTCTAACATGCTTCATTAAAAATTATTATGCATTTAACTTTTACATATATGCCTGAATGTTTCCAAATTATTTTTTAATATTTGGTATAGAAGATAATTGCTCATTTAACCTTTAGTTTATTTGCCTAGGTTGGATTATCTCAAGATGCCCAGGATCAAATGAGAAAGATGCTTTGCCAAAAGGAGTCTAATTATATCCGTCTTAAGCGGGCTAAAATGGACAAGTCTATGTTTGTGAAGATAAAGACGCTAGGAGTAGGAGCATTTGGTGAAGTCTGTCTCGCAAGAAAAGTAGATACGAAGGCTTTATATGCAACAAAAACTCTTCGAAAGAAAGATGTCCTGCTTCGAAATCAAGTCGCTCATGTTAAAGCTGAGAGAGATATCCTGGCTGAAGCTGACAATGAATGGGTAGTTCGTCTATATTATTCATTTCAAGATAAGGACAATTTATACTTTGTAATGGACTATATTCCTGGGGGTGATATGATGAGCCTATTAATTAGAATGGGCATCTTTCCAGAAAATCTGGCACGATTCTACATAGCAGAACTTACCTGTGCTGTTGAAAGTGTTCATAAAATGGGTTTTATTCATAGAGATATTAAACCTGATAATATTTTGATTGATCGTGACGGTCATATTAAATTGACGGACTTCGGCCTCTGCACTGGCTTCAGATGGACACATGATTCTAAGTACTATCAGAGTGGTGAGTAAAACCATAAAATTTGTACATATTAATATGATTTGTTAATGTAATAAGATAAAAGGTGTTATCGCTGGATGGGAGCCATACGTCCTGGTTTCAGTCTTGACTATTGGATAAGTGTGAGTGAATCCTTTAGACACCTAGACTTTTAAAATGAAAGAGTGTTAGATTCAGTTATTTCTGAATATCATTAACATTTTTTATTTAACCTCTTCATACTTTGTTATTTTGAAATATGTCAGACAAATAACATTTTAAAAATAATGTTTAAGTGTTTATCTTGAGAGAGAGAGAGAGAATGAGAATGAATGGGGAAGGGGCAGAGAGAGAGAGGAGGAGGAGAGAGAAAAATCCCAAGCAGACTCCATGCTCAGTGGGACCTCACGATCAAGCCTAAGTCGAGTCAGACACTCAACCAACTGAGCCACCCAGGCACCCCTCAAAACTCTTTAAATGAAGCCCCACACCCACCATTCAGCTTAAACACTAGATTATCATCAGTGTTTTTGAAGCCCTTAAATGATTGCTTCCCCTTTTTCTTCCACAGAGGCAACCATTATTTCAGAACTTTGTAATCAATTCTTTACTTTTCCCAATGTTTATAACCCTAAACAATGTTATTTTACTTTGTCTATTCTTGAACCTTTATTTAAATGTAATCATTCTATATGTATTCTTCTATGTTCACTTCTTTTATGTGTTTGAGGTTGATCTGTTATTGCATATGACATTTATTTTCACTATTATTTAGGATTCCACTGTATGACTATTACACAACTTATTTAACCTTGAACACTTTATGTACATAATTTTGATCAATCCTCACATCACTGTGAGGCAGGATAAAGAAACTGAGGCTCAGTTAGAAGAAGTAATTTGCCCAAGGTCAGACAGAAAAGAAGTGTAAGGGCTAGGCTTTGAACCCAGGTGTATCTGATTACAGGGCCCATGTTATTTCTACTACACCACACTGCCTCACCAAGACCCCTTCAAAGTGCTAATGGAAGTGTAAGTCAATCTCACAATTCTTGAATACTTATTATGACTAGGTTCTTTACATATATTCTGATTTGAGGGTCACAGCAATCTTCTGAAGTAACTATTGTTAGCCTCCTGTGCTTCTGTGGAGCCCAGTAGATTGACATTAAATGGATAGAACTGAGACACTTGAATCTGTCTCCTCAGATTCACCCAAATTACTTGGGGTTCTTCTTAAAAATATGATTCGTAGGCTCTATTCCAGTCTTCTGATTTAAAGTCTTCACTGGAGGGGAGAAATTGTATTTTGTTTTATTTTTTTCAAGTTTGCTTTTTATTTTTTTACTTTTTTAAGTAGGATCCACACCCACTGTGGGACTTAAATTCACGACCCTGAGATCAAGAGTTGTATGCTCTACTGACTGAGCCAGCCAGGTGCCCTGAGAAATTGTATTGCATCAGACATCCTAGATGATTATTACAGTCAGTTTAAATATGACCTGTATTTTTCTAGGTGATTTCATCCAGTCATGGCTTTAAATGCCATTTCATATCAGTGACTTCCAAATCTCTCTCTAGAATTGCCCCTCCCATTCACTTGTGTTTCTAATAGGCCTTTTAAACTTAACATTGCCAATAAACAACTCTCAATTTCTCCTCCTCCAGTCTTCCCCATTTTCGTAAATTGCACTACCACCAGTTACCCTTGATTCTTTTTTCCCCCCACCTTCCACATCTAATCCATCAATAAATCCTGTTTATTCCACCTCTAAAAATACCTTCATCTGTTCACTTTTCTCCATATCCACTGTTCCTGTCAGAGTCCAAGCTTAATTGCAGTAGCCTCCAAACTAGTCGCTCTTCACTCTTGTCCTCCCTACAGTCTATGCTCTACATGCCAGTTAGTGTTTTCTTTTTGAAACATAAATTAGACCTTGTCATTCTCTTCAAACTCTCCACTATCTTCCCACTGTACTTGGAGTAAAAGGCAAAACCATTTCTTTTGCTTATTAAACCCAGGTGCACTGGCTCCCACTCCTATTGTCCACCATTCTCTCCTAATTTACCAACCCACTGGTCTTCTCTTGTTACTGTTGTTTCTCTGTGGAATGTCTTGCCCTGGTTTTCAAATGGTTGAGTCCCTCTGTTTTTTACAAATGTCACCTCAATCGGTCTTCCTGAGCCACCCTAGTACATTTGTCATGTTACCCCACATTGATTCTCTGAATGGGATGCATCACTATTTTCTTACATATATGTCTGTTTGTTGTGTTTGTCCCATACAGAGAAGCTACCTGAGGGAAGTTCTCTGTCTTTCTTATTTATCGTTGTCATTTGTTGAATGAACAAAACACTGATCTAATTTGTTTGAAACTTTGTTCAGAATAGTAAGGGGAAGCAGTCTGCATAACAAATTCCTGATCCTACGAACTCATGACTTTCATTATCATCATTTAGCATTGAGTAAATTACTGAAACTTATACTAATTTTTCTTAGAGTAAAACTTGTCCTGTTAGTATCTCGGAGCACAGGCCGTAGTTAGTAATAAACACCGTCAGTGATATGGCATACATTGTGTCTTAGTTTGTCATAGGGAAGAGTATCATTAACTCTAAACCATGATGTCAAAAGATTAAACAGTCTTTAGGGTTACTCTTGTTCTTGTTGCTTTTATTTACTTACTTACTACACAGGTGACCATCCACGGCAAGATAGTATGGATTTCAGTAATGAATGGGGTGACCCTTCTAACTGTCGATGTGGAGATAGATTGAAGCCACTAGAGCGGAGAGCTGCACGCCAGCACCAGCGATGTCTTGCACATTCGTTGGTTGGGACGCCCAATTATATTGCCCCTGAAGTGTTGTTACGAACAGGTAAATACATTAGCTTCATGATGATCTCAATAGACCGTTAGACCAGCTGAAACTTACATTAATTAGCATGTGGCTTATTTTTCAGGTTTATAATAAAAATATTAATTATAAGCATGTTGGTGATTTAATATTTTGATTGTATTGATTCTGAGCACTTTTTAAAAGGTTTATGAATAACTGTAACTTTGGTATCTTATTTTAGGTTATACACAGTTATGTGATTGGTGGAGTGTTGGTGTAATTCTTTTTGAAATGTTGGTGGGACAACCTCCCTTCTTGGCACAAACACCATTAGAAACACAAATGAAGGTAAGATATAGCATCTATACTAAAGAATTGTCACAAAGTCCCTGTAATATAGACCTTTAGCAATCCTTTACTTAGAGCATCTTAATCTGGAATTTAAGAATGCATTTGTAAGGTGGGGCATATGGGTGGCTCAGTTGATTGAGCATCTGACTCTTGATTTTGGCTCAGGTCATGATCCCAGCGTCATGAGATCAAGCCCTGCATCGGGCTCTACACTGAACGTGGAGCCTGCTTAAGAGTCTTCTCTTTCTCTCTCTCTCTCTCAAAAAAACAACGAAACCTGATTTAAAAAAAAGAATGAACTTGTAAGGAAGCTTCTGGCTGGCTCAGTCAGTAGAGTGACTCTTCATCTTGGGGTCATGAGTTCAAGCTCCACCTTAGGGGTGGAGTTTACTTTAGGGGGGAAAAAAAAATGAACTTGCAAGGTTAGAGGAAGCCACTAAAATTCCAGGAGTGAACTCTAATCCGTCAGCCCACTGTCATCACACTGTTAGGTCCTCTGTCACTCATGTGCTCATATACTCATTCCATTCTCATGGAAGTCTTTAGTACTATGTGCAGATTTATTCTAATTTACTTTTTGTCACCTTCTGGCTCCTGGCTCTCTTTCCTTCCATGCACAGTGTGTCCCCAAACTACAAACAAATATCTGTATCTCCGCTTGAAATTACTTCTGGCACTTAAATGAGAAGCTGCCCACAATTTTGGTCATAAACAGTCCCAGTAAAAACCCTTCAGTGGTTCCCATGTCCATGGATTAAAGTCCAAATTTGTACTCCCTTCCCTGTTCATACCATTCCCTCTGTCTGGAATGTTCTTCTTCTTTCTTTCCCATCTTCCACAACCGTCCCTACTTTCTTAAACCTGCTTATTAACTCCTGAACTAACTCATTCTTAATCATTCTTAAGATCTCTCTTCTATGATGTTCCCCCTAAGTTGTAACTACTTCTTCCATTGCATTTAATATATTTAAGGGGCGCCTGGGTGGGTCATTCAGTTAAGCTCCCGACTTTGGCTTAGGTCATGATCTCATGGTTTATGATTTCAAGCCCTGCGTCGGGCTCTGTGCTGACAGCTCAGAGCCTGGAGCCTGCTTCAGATTCTGTGTCTCCCTCCCTCCCTCCCTCTCTCTCTCTCTCTCTCTCTCTCTCTCTCTCTCTGGTCTTCCCCCTCTTGTGCTCTCTCTCAGAAAAATTTAATATATTTAAAACTTCTTGGGGTGCCTGGGTGGCTCAGTCAGTTAAGCATTCAACTTCAGCTCAGGTCATGATCTCATGGTTTGTGAGTTCGAGCCCTGTGTCGGACTCTGTGCTGACAGTGCATATTCTGTGTCTCTGTCTTTCTCTGCTCCTCCCTTGCTCACGCTCTGTTTCTGTCTCTGTCTCTCTCTCAAATATAAATACATTAAAAAAATTTTTTTAAATATATTTAAAACTTCCTTTAAAATTTCTTTTAGTATAGGTGTTGATATTCTCTCAGGTTTAGTTCAGATTAGTTTGTCTGAAAGTGTCTTTATTTCCCCTTCATTTTAATATATATATATATGTATACGTATAGGAAACTATATGCGCATATATATATAATATAAATAATAATATATATATTATATATATATATATATATAAATTGTGTGTGTCTGCGAGAGAGAGAGAGAGAGAGAGAAACTGAATGCTTTCTCCTTAAAATCAAGAACACAGCAAGGGTATCTGTTTTTACCAGTCTTATTAGACATAGTTCCGGAAGTCTTAGCCAGCATAATACAGCAACAAAAGAAATAAAAGGCATACAGATTAGAAAGAAATAAAAACTTCCCCTATTCAGAGATGACAACATAACTTTCTATATAGAAAATCCCAGGGAGTTTATGAAAAAACTCATAGAAATAATAAGTGAGTTTAGCAAGGTTGTAGACTATAAGGGTAATACATAAAAATCTATTGTATTTCTATATTCAAGCAATAAATGACCAGAAGCTGAAATTTAAAAGTAGTACCATTCAGGGGAGCCTGGGTGGCTCAGTCGGTTAACCCCTGACGTCCGCTCAGGTCATGATCTCATAGTTCATGGGTTCGAACGCTGCGTCAGGCTCTGTGCTGACAGTGCAGAGCCTGGAGCCTGCTTCAGATTCTGTGTCTCCCTCTCTCTCTCTGCCCTTTCCCTGCTTGTGCTTTCTCTCTCTCTCTCTCTCTCTCTCTCTCAAATAAATAAACATTAAAAAAATAAAATAAAAAAATAAAAACAGTAGAAGTAGAAATTTCCTCCAATTGAAATAGGCAGGTGTAAATCTAATAAAACATGAAAAAGTTCTCTATGCTGAAAGCTACAAACTCTGATGAAAGAAATCAAAGATCTTCATAAGTGGAGACATGTACCATATACTGTGTTGATAGATTGGAGGACTCATCATAGCAAAGCTATCACTTACCTCCAAATTAATCTATAGATTTGATTCCATTTTAATTTTTGTAGATAAAGATGAGTCAGTTCTAAAATGTGTATGCATAGGGTGCCAGGGTGGCTCAGTCGGTGAAGCATCTGACTCTTGGTTTCAGCTCAGGTCATGATCTCATGGTTTGTGAGTTTGAGTACTGCATCGGCCTCTTTACTGGAGGCTGCTTGGGATTTTCTTTCTCCCTCCCTCTACCACTCCCCTGTGCACGCGTGCGCAGGCACGCGCACACGAGCACACGCTCTCTCTCAAAATAAATAAACATTTAAAAATAAATGTATATAGGTGGACAGAGGAACTAGAATAATGGAAAAAAATTTTAAAAGAACAAAGAATGATCAACTACTTTTAAGAATCACTATGAAGTTACAGTAATCTATACAGGGTGATATTAGCAAAAGGACACAAAGATAGATCAATGGAATAGGATAGAGAATAGAGAATAGAACCACACAAATATGGCCTTTTGATCTTTGACAAAGGTGCAAATGAAGAAAGAATAGTATTTCAACAAATGTTGTAGGAAAAATTGGTCAGCCATATACAGAAAGTACTGAAACTTAAACTTCATCCAAACACAAAGATTAACTCAAAATCGTTCGTCAATCTAGAGATAAATATAAATACTATAATACTATGATACTTTTATAATACTATAAAATCTTTATGGCTTCGGGTTAGGTGAAGAGTTCTTAGAAATGATACTAAAATCATGATCCATAAAATAAAAAGTTGAGAAATTGGAATTCATCTAAACTTAAAACTTTCAATATACAAAAGACACAGCGAAGACAATGAAGACAAGATACAGCTTGGGGGAAGATATTTGTAGATCACATTTCCCTCAAAGGGCCTGTATCTAGACTATAAACAGAACTTTAAAAACTCAACAGTAACAAATATTTCTTGATTACCTACTACTTTTCTTCCATTCTTCCTTCTCTTCCCTTCTTCCCTTCCTCTCTCCCTCATTCTGGTTTATTCAAAGCCAGAATAAATATTTATTGAATATCTGTTAACTATGTGCCAGGCAACTTGCAAAGCACTGAGAAATACAAAGACAAAACATGGTCTGTAGCCTTATGGAATTTTATCTGTGGTAGAAGGACACAGACATAACAGGTACGAAGTCTATACTATGATACCAGTAAATACATAGAACGGGGCGGCACAACAGAAATTGTCATCTCTGCCATAGGTTGAAGAGCTTAACAGGGGAGCTAAAACTCACAGTGAGACTTATAACATAATTGTACATTGCCTGGAGAAAGGTTATTTCCCATCAGTGATTCATTCATTATTCAAGGTAAGGAAGGCAGAATACTGTGTAGTTTATTTTTAAAGATGCAAATAGTCTGGTAAGACTTTGGTATAAAACTTGGAGGATATTTTTTTCTTATTTATCTCTTCCCTCCTAATTTCTAAAAAATCCTCTTTAAAGGTTATCAACTGGCAAACATCTCTTCACATTCCACCTCAAGCTAAACTGAGCCCTGAAGCCTCTGATCTTATTATTAAACTTTGCCGAGGACCAGAAGATCGCTTAGGCAAGAACGGAGCCGATGAAATAAAAGCTCATCCATTTTTCAAAACAATTGATTTCTCCAGTGACCTGAGACAGCAGTCTGCTTCATACATTCCTAAAATCACACACCCAACAGATACATCGAATTTTGATCCCGTTGATCCTGATAAGTTATGGAGTGATGATAATGAGGAAGAAAATGTAAACGACACGCTGAACGGATGGTATAAAAATGGAAAGCACCCTGAACATGCTTTCTATGAATTTACCTTTCGGAGGTTTTTTGATGACAATGGCTACCCATATAATTATCCAAAGCCTATTGAATATGAATATATTAATTCACAAGGCTCAGAGCAACAGTCAGATGAAGATGATCAGCACACAGGCTCAGAGATCAAAAATCGTGATCTAGTGTACGTTTAACAAACTAGGAAATCGTTGTAATGAGGATTTGCAAAAAGACCTGAAACGCAGAGTTTTTTGAGGCTCCGAGAGTAAAATTATGCAAATGTGACAGAGCTATGTATGAGTGCTCTGTGTACAATATTTTATGTTCCTAAATTATGGAAAATCTTTTTAAAATGTTAATTTATTCCAGCCTTTTTAATCAGTAATTTAGAAAAAAAATTGTTATAAAGAAAGTAAATTATGAACTGAATATTATAGTCAGTTCTTGGTACTTAAAGTACTTAAAATAAAAAAATAGTGCTTTGTTTAAAAGGAGAAGTCTGGTATCTATTTGTACATACACTAAATAATTTTAAAAGACAAGAGTGTTTGAAATTTTTTGAAAGACAGTTTTAGTTTTATCTTGCTTTAACCAAATATGAAATGTACTCCACATTTACAGAATTTTTTTTACCCCATATCCTGGGTAAGCTATAGAAATTAAGCCATTACGGTGATGAGTGTTCCTAGGCTAATGATAATCTGATAATTTACATCTTGGAACTAAGAAATACAGGGTTGTAACAGTATGCTCATCAGAAAAAATAACGTATTTTATCTTTTTTATTTTTCCCCGCTGTGGAATATTTAATCTTCTAGCATTTATTTCTCAAGAATTACTGGCTTTAAAAGAAGCAAAGCACTACCATTTTTCTTTCTATACTGGTATTTTTAATGCTGCTTCTAGTTTTAAAAGGGAAAAAAGATACCATAAGTCACAATTTACAATACTGAATGCTAAGATCTTTCATATTTTTACTTCGAAATTTTTTTTACAGTTTCCACTATCCTAAGCAGAGAGATTATTTTCAGTTTCATAAGAAACTTTAAGTAGAAAAATTATTTGTGGGTACTCACTAGAAAAGTACTTTTTCTGCATAGGGACAGTTTTGATTATGTCATCAGTAATGTTACATGTTTCCTCTTTCAGAACAGTGCTGTATACACGAGTTGTTATTGGCAAAGGAAATCTGGCTATTTGGCAGTATTTCACCTATGGGCAGATTAATTGGTGAAACAATTATTTAACTCATAAGGTGGCCATTAGTAATTAGAAAAAGTTATATAGTGGTCTTAGTACAAAAGTCAAATCCTCCTGACTTAATTTAAGGTTAAATAATATGTTTTTCAGCATGCCTATTATATATATAATGCTTAGGTTTTAAGGAACACTTGTGGTTTCATACCAAAATACATTTAGCTTATTTTTTAGGAAGGGGAAAAGGGCTCTATTCTGACATTAGTAAAATTTGTATTTTAGTTCCTTTCCTTTAAGCTCCTCTGATAGGGAATTGTCTTATCAAAACTGTATATGTGTAGATAAGAAGAGGCATAATTTTAGTGATTGTCAAACTAATGGAAACAAGCTAATGGAAATCCTATATGTAAGTAGAAGTAAAGGCAAAGCTGTTCCAGCTGAATTGGGGAGGGCAAAGAAGATTTATTAGTTCACACTTGCCCCCTTTCCATAGGTGGCTCTCTCAGAGTTCAGCCTGTAAAACCAACGCGTGACCCACCGTGTAGTGGTGGGTCTTTGGGGTTCGTTGGTTTTTTTGAGAATCTGGTGAAAGTTGTAGACTCTCTTCCCAGAAAAATGCACATTAACACACACACACACTGCTGCATGCAGTCTTAAGGGTTCTGGGCATGTTGAAAACTGTCACAACCTTGGTTGAGGACCTCTGTCCTGTAAGAACACTAATATGTTAAACTCAGAACTTTGCTTTAAGTTTACTGATTAGTACTCATATTAGCAAATCTTGTATAAACACTGATAATTTGTGATGGAAAAAGTCTGTATCATGTGATAATATGTCCCTAGGAATGCCTTTCTCTTGCTGGTACGGCACGAAGACATTTTAAAGATATTCTTGAGGGCGCTGAAATACACGTTTGGCTTGTTACAGGCTTGATCTGGAAATATTTCTGAAGGACTTCTAATCAGAGAACTGTAAGAAAAGGCACTATACTGAGTTGGCAGTCTTCATGGAACATTTGATTAGTCCTATAAAATCCTATGCAAAACAAATTAGTTCAAGAATTTTTAGCTCACTACTCAAATTTTAAGATATCCCTTTGGCTCTTTGGGTTTTCTTAGTCAGATTTATTGAAATTTCCACTTAGTTGTTTTACTTCTGGATTGTGGGACAATGCAGTAAAAAACCAACTTTGTTACCTGTATGTTATAGGAAAATTAAGGTGCTGTCTCCTCCCCATTTCTCCCCACAAAATCTGTGTTGACACTACAAATTGTGTGTTCTTTTAAAAAAATTTCCTCTGACGATATAAGCTTTCTGTGTTTATCTAAAGCAAGCCTTTAGTATCTGCAGTTTTAACAGTTTGGATATACTCATTAGCTCTCCTATTCCCAAACTATATCCGGTTCTTCTAGCATAGAATCTGGTGCTTTCTGACCAAAAATATGAGAACAACATAAAAAAAATCTATATGCTTTCAATTGAAATAGAGTGAAAACATTGGTTATACATGTTTTCTTTTTAAAATCATTTTCCCACTCATTTGAAAACTTGCTGTCTTTCTTACACTTCCCCCCTTTTTATGTATATTAATAGTATTTATAAAATGTGTTCTATAATTATGTAATTGTAGATACTATTATGTATTGTCCAGTGACATCCTAAGGCAGGCCCTATTGCTGTATCTTTTCTACCTTATTTGTAATAGGAACTATAGAATGTATGACTAAGAAGTCACTTTGAGATTGACTTTTTAAAAAAGTTATTACCTTCTGCTGTTGCGAAGTGCAAAACTGTGAGTGGAGATGTTTTATTCTGACTTAATAATATGTTAGAAATTAGAGAATTCAGTGGGAGGATTTTTAGATATTGCTGCTGCTGTTACCTAAGGTACTTTAGAAATTTTTTCTTTAATAAACAAAAAAGAAACAAAAATCCCTTTGGTATTTAAAGTGAAACATTTATTTAGCCTGTTTGTTTTAATCTAAAGCAAAAAGTAATTTGGGTCAACATATTGGTATGTTTGTAAAGCGCCTTAATATATCCCTTTGTGGAAGGCACTATACCACAGTTTACTTTTATATTGTATTGTGTATATAAGTATTTTGTATTAAAATTGAATCAATACAGTACTACAGTTTTATAAAATAATGCTTTGTTAGGAAAAGGAATTACAGCTTCGCAATATAACTAAATTGTTTTGCATACTTCTGAATGTAGTAGATATGAATAATCAGCCCGTGTTTTTAATGACTATTTGTATTTTCCCAATCATTTTCTCTAGTTGTAACATTTGCTGGGATAATAATAAAAAAAGAATTCAAATCTTTCAATTATGTGTGGAAAGCTGACTTTTAAGCCACTTATGTGTTTTGATTTTTGTTTTCAAAAATTTATTTTAATCTTTATTCTCAGAAAATTTGTGATTAAAAATTTGATGTTTTAGAATAAATATATATATCGCTAATGATAATACCTAGTTAGGTTAAGGCAAACTGAGTAAAGTAACCCATTAAAATGTTTTCATTTTGCCCAACATAAGTACAATAAATATTTCATGTTAAAGGCTTCCTTTAGATCACAGATTTACACTTTTCTAATTATTAAACTCTTCATTTAGTATCATTTGAGTCCACTTTAAAATTCTTTTTAAATGTAGTTGTCGGCTAATCTGTTTTCCTTTTTTCACAATCCTTTATCACATGATTGCCTACCAGAGAAAATAGATATGTTGATATATCTAAAATCAACTTTATACAGATGAACACATTTTTAACTTTTGTTTTTCCTTTTTCAAGCATTACCATCGCTCTTAATGTCTTTTATCCTCATGTTTGCACTTCTTTATAACACTGTATTTAGTCTACATGAGGCTGTTGTATAGCTGATGTCAGTTGTATTATTCCTCTGATTCACTGTACTATCCTGTAGACCCTTGTTTGGCATGCTTGTGACCCTACTTTGTTATGCCAAAGCCAAACACAAAAATCCTATCTGCTTATGTGTGTGAAGAGTGGAGAAAAGATATCAAATTTATGTCTGAAATATAGGCAGTTATTGTCCTCCCTAATATCTAATCTCTCCTTCTTCCTACTTAGAAGACCCAGAGATCTGAAACATACTGCTGGATTCAGAATCTGGGTGGAACGTTGAGTTGTCTCCCCGGGAGAGGGGTTACATTTGTTCTGTGGTGGGAAAAGGGTTCTCATGAGTACTTAGCTCCCAGAGTGGTTGACTAACGACATCTGCTGCTCTTGTTCCCCCCATCCATTCTCTCATTGTCTTCTATGAATAGAGCCCCCATTCCTGTCCAAATTGTAAGAGACCATGTTTTTCACATTCCCTTGTAATTAGGCATGGCCACATGATTGTGATAAGCATATGTGATATACGCTTAAAGCTCATACACTTGAAGTTGATGTTGCTTGCCCTCCACTTGCTCTTTCCCTTTTCCCACAGTATGGAACATGGACATACACAAACACATTCACACACACACACACACACACACACACGTATACTACATATATATAGTATTAATACAGTATAGGATTTATATTAGTGTATAATCTGATTTGCAAAACAATTCAAGGAGGTCATTTTGTACTTTGATCACCCATGCAATCAATCATGAAACTCCATTACTTTACCTCATGCATTTTTCTCATATTTATCATCTTCAGCCCCCCTGTTCCTACTCCGGTTGAGGCCCTCATCAACTCTTGCCTGAGTTATTGCAATAACTTTCTAACTGTATTCTTTGACTTCAGGTCCTTTAGGTGTATTAGCTAAACTAGCACTCAAATGACTTATTTGAAAGATAAGTGGATTCTGCTTCTAGTATGACCCAAGTAAGCTCCTAATGGATTGACTTTATCCCACATAACTACTTTAAATTCTGGGGAAAATCCAAAATCATCCACCTAAAGATACTGAGTGGAACCAAGAGCAGGCAGATTCTGGATCGAGGTCAGCGCTTGGCAGAGAGGAATGGCACTAGATGAGTATCCAATTTTCAAGGTACATTGCCTGAGAACGGCCCAAATCTCTAGCTGAAATCATTAGCCACACATCAGTGAGGAAGAATCCAAGAACAAAAAGACTAAACTGGTATTTGAGGTGCTGCCCAACAGAAAGTGGATCAAGTCAAATGAACTGCCTGCTTAACAACCACCACCCAACCAAACACCACCTCCAGAGATACATCACAGATCTAAACCGGAGTATCTATAACATAACATATCCAATATCCAGGACACACTTCAAAATTACCTGACCTACAAAGAAATACAAAACTATCACCCTCGTCTCAAAACACAAACAGTGGAGGTCAACCCCAAGATCTTGTTCCAACATCTGGAAGTGGCAAAGATAGCACAGTGGCTCTTATAACTATTAACAATGATCTAAAGAAAAATAATTCTCATAACAAATATAAAGATAGGAAATCCCAACAAGAAAATAGAAGCTATAAGAAATAACCAAAAGAAGGGCTTGGTGGCTCAGTCGGTTAGCTGTCCGACTTCGGCTCAGGCCATGTTCTCACGGTTTGTGGGTTTGGGCCCAACAGCTCAGAGCCTGGAGCCTGTTTCAGATTCTGTGTCTCCCTGTCCCCCTGCCCCTCCCCGGCTCGTGTATCCCTCTGTCTCTCAATAATAAATAAACGTTAAAAAAAATGAAAAAATATTTTTTCTCATATATACACTCTGTATCCTAAGAGATAGCTCAAATTTTTGAAGTATGTGGAGAAGAATTGCCAGATGCAATCGACCGGGTGAGTACAATTAATAAAGTAGTCCGGGCGCCTGGGTGGCTTGGTCGGTTAAGTGTCTGACTTCGGCTCAGGTCATAATCTCACGGTTCGTGGGGTCGAGCCCCGTGTTGGGCTCTGTGCTGAACACTTGCTCAGAGCCTGGAGCCTGCTTCAGATTCTGTGTCTCCTCTCTCTGCCCCTCCCCTCTCATGCTCTGTCTCAGTCTGTCTCTCAAAAATAAGTAAGTGTAAAAAAATTAAATAAATAAAAATAAAGTGCTCCAAAACATCCTTTTAGATCTCTCTGAAGTGGAAATTGTTTTAAATTTAAATTTAATAAATAAAACAATATGTAATAAAAATTTTAATTAAAAATGATTTCATGTATTTATTTCTTCTAGAACTATCTTTCTGTATAATTCCAGAGGTCACCACACTTCTTGCAAGTCTCCCAATCTTCCTCCCCTCCAAACCTTCCTACTCACAGCTGACAAATTAATCTTCCTATTGCTATATAACTTATGCCTTCATTTGAAAACTTTCAATGCCTCCATTTTGCCAATTGAATATTTATGATTATGATATATATGATATATAATAATATATATTATCACTCATTATTATTATTTGAGTGATGATAATAAATAATTTTCTGAGTCTCAGTTTGGACACAATCACTGTAGAAGGCTTGTGGTTGTTGAAGCCACCCTGTAAAAGAAGAAATGGCTGGTGTAGTAGTCATGACTGTGGAACACAAGTTCTCTTTTTGTCCTTCAGAGCTCACTGCAGAGGTGCACATCCCCATCCCTTTGAAGTCAGGCTTGGTCACATGACTTGCTCTGACCAATGAGATGTGGGCAGAAGTAGCAGGTGTCATATCCAGGCAGAAGCTGTGCAAATTATTTCATTTTCCCCGCCACTGCCAAAGGGTCCCAGTGGCTGCATCCACTCTGCTATGAACATATAGAGTAAATGGGAAAAAAAATTGTGTTAAAAGGAGCATGAGTTTATAGCCCCTTTGGTAAACTCAGAGTTCTATTATAACTGCAGGGAAACTTCAGAATTATTAATCTAGCCACATTTAGTGTCATCGGTTCTCAAATTGTTTTCCCTAACCTATAACTAACTCCTCTTGTAGATCTCCTAACTCTTGTTGATCTCTCAATATAATTTTTGAGTTAGTAAATTTTTTCAACATTTTGCTGCCCTAAGCAGAATGAGCCCTCAAAGGTCAATGCTTTCAAGTACATTCTTTTTTTTTAAATTCCAGATTCTCCAGCCTTTTGGATCATCTAGATAGACCAATAAACCAGTTTATCCTGGAATCAAACCCTTTTTTTTGTATGCTACCACTTAAAAGAACAAATCCTGTTGTTTGAAACCTCTGATTTAGTGGCTACTACAGCTTAGCCTAGTCTTCCCTAACTAGTACAACTAGTGAAGAAATGGAACTACAGAATGTAAGCCACTCTGGAGGTTTATTTATTTATTTTTTTTTTACTACAAATCGGGTGGCTCAGCTGGTTAAGCGTCTGACCTTGGCTCAAGTCATGATCTCACGGTTTGTTGAGTTCAAGCCAGATGTTAGGCTCTGTGCCGGCAGTGCAGAGCCTGCTTCGGATTCTCTGTCTCCCTCTCTCTCTGCCCCTCCCCTGCTTGCACTCTCTCTCTTTCTCTTTCTCTCTCAAAAATAAATACAATAAACATTAAAAAAATCAACTTCATTGAGGTATGATTTATATACAATAAAATGCATCCATTTTGGGGCACCTGACTGACTGGCTTAGTTGGTGGGGAACACACTCTCGATCCCAGGGGATCTTGCTGGGCACGGAGCTTACTTATAAAATAAAACACATCCATTTTATGTGTATTCTTTGAGGAGTTTTAATAAATATATACATCTGTGTAACCAATACCCTAACATTTCTATCACCTCAAAACATTTCCTCATGCCTCCATGAAATCTAATCCTTTCCCCTCCCTCCTCCCACCCTCAATGTGGCTTCAGGTAAACACTGATCAGCTTTCTGTTACTATAGATTAGTTTTGCCTGTTCTAGAATTTCATATAAACAGAATAATATACTATGTATTCATTTTGTTTTGAGAAGTTTTTAAAGTACAAATGGACTTTATAATTCAACATACCTTTGCACACATAAAAGGTGAAGGTTGCTAATTAGTATAGCATAATTAATATGTACCTCCCCTGTTTTTTTTTCAGATATACTAATTATAGTTTCCTGTGTTGCATTACAATGGCTTTCCTATCCACCATTGCAAAACGATTATTTTCTACTTAGTTGAGAATTTTACAACACTTTAAGCTCCGTGAGACATTCTGGTTTTTTGATCCCTGTATACTCAAATTCCTGGAACAGTGTCAACAACATAGTAGTTGCTCAATAAATATTTGTGGACTAAATGGATAGATTTCCCTTGAATTGCCTTTATATAAATCTGTGTTAAATTACTCCGATGATTTAAGATTAGAATTTTAATTCCCATGCACTCCTCGTAGGGCCTCATTCCACCTTAGGTGGAGCTCTGAGAGGATGGAGATTGGGGCTGGAGGAAGCATGGCACTGTAGGGTACGTATCCCTAAATCGTGGAACATCACAGTACTGTGTGTTATCTGGTTGTATTGAAACGATGACCAAAAAATAATAATTCAAGAAAATAAAATTCCACCAGCCGCCATGTCCGAATACCTTTCTTTACCGATGCCCTATGTTATTCATCTTATGTCGTGACAAGCGCCTCAAGTCGAATTCCGCCTATTTGGTTCTAAAACTGGCTTTGTCATAAATCCTTTGGCCCTCGACACTCACCTGTAAAGTGACACTCCGCCTTCCTAACTTCTGAGGCGTGTGGAGAAAATCAAATGGCAGGAAAAGCGAGTAAGAACTTCGAAAAAAAAAACCGAGGTATGATACGTGCTACCAGTTTCAACCTTTTCAACCTTCACCACCCCTTCCCTCCACCCCGAAAGCCTCCACGAGGCGGCGCTCACTGCGCAGGCGCGCCCCCGCCTGCCCTGCCCAGTCGGCGCGCGCCCGGCGCGCGCACGCCGCCCGGCGTCCTCGCTCCCGGGGCGTCGCCCCGCGTGCGCCGGAGTTGCCCAGGCCACCCCCTGCACCGGAAGTGACCCTGGCGGGTTCGCCTTCAAATTCCCGGCGAGGCGAAGCTGCGCCGGGGGCTGGTGACGGTTGGACCCAGCAGTGCTGGGTCCGTGAACCGGGCAGAGTGGTTGGGGCCGGGCAGGGCCCTGCTTCCTGGCCGCCTTGAGCCACGCAGGGCCCTTCCCCTCCGCCTGGCGGTGGCGGTTTCCCGAGGAGCCTCGGCAGCCTCAGGTGAGCGTTCCCTCTCCTGGTGCTCTGCGGATCCCCGACTCCCGGGGCCAGCTCGGCCGGGGACCCTGGGCGGGCGTTGGGAGCCCGCCGCGCATCCTGCGGTGAGCCTGCTCTTGCCTGCGCCGAGGTCTTAGGTCCTTGATGTTGGCGCTGACACCTGTGGCTCAGGTGACGGTTCCCCTGCCTGAGGAACCCCGTCCCGCCGAGGACTTTGGGGGGCTCTTGGCGATCCCGTTTCTAGGCCTGTGTCATTAGAGAAGTCTCTGGCCGGAAAAACTCGTCTTTCTTTATTTCTTCGCTTTTTTGAGCGGATTTCTCCCGAATCCATTACACGCCCCCCATCCCCAAACTCTCCCCGCTGAAAAACCTCGAAAGCCGTGACATTGGGATGCAGCTTCTTTTCTTACAGTTTATTAAGTTGGTGTGATATTGTTGAGGATATTCTTTCTTATTTATTCCGAGGCCAGGCGTGCTCTGGGAGGCTTTTGGCCCTTTTTGTTTATAGAGTTGGTACCTTTTAGGAGAGGCAGCCCTGTAAACATTTGTTTCATATGGCATATTATGTGGTGACGGAGTTAGAGATAAACGTGGATCCTTAAGTGCCTTACAGTGGATCGTCTCAGCCCTGATTTAATTTAAAAAAAATTCTCTTTTAACGGCCAAGTGCCATTTTTATATCAGTTACTAAATTCCAGCAGCACAGTGTTGCATCCTTCTCTCTTCAAAGCATTCATTTATGTGTTCCTCTTTGAAATCAGTCCTTTAGTTACTGCCGGAAACATTCCTAATGTTTTACAATGTGTGCGATAGATCTTTGCCTCAGTGGTAGAACACCCCGGTGGCAAGAACGGTTCTTGTCAAGTTCAGAGGCCTCAGTGTCTCCTTGTGCAGCCCCTATTGTCTTTTCCGAAGGAGGGGATTTTTGTAATCAGTAAATTCTCACACGGAAATAGTGGCAGAACGCTTTGTTTTGTATTGGTATTAACTTGGGGCCTGTATCAAGCCTTAAAAAAGGGGCGGGGGTGGGGAGGGGGGGAGTACTGATCAATTTCCAACATTCCTAGACTGTGGAAAGCTCTGCACGGCTCCTTTGTGGCATCGGTTATTCGAGAAGCTTTTACATTTTACAGATTCAGTAGTAGGCATATTATACAACAGATTCTGCATCATATTTTGGAACTGGTGTCACGGTTCTGACAAATACTAAGGATTAGAGAATCATGTAGAACTTTAGTAACATTGTTGAATTTCTCTTTACGACAGTGGTTTGGGTCCTTTTTAGCTGCTGACTGGTTAAAAAGATAGTGTATCGGGGCGCCTGGGTGGCTCAGTAGGTTGAGCGTAGGGCTTCGGCTCAAATCATGATCTCGCGCTTCGTGGGTTCGAGCCCCGCATCGGCTCTGTGCTGACAGCTCAGAGCCTGGAGCCTGCTTCGGATTCTGTGTGTCCCTCTCTGACGCTCCCCTGCTCATGATCTGTCTCTCTCTCTCTCTCTCTCTCTCTCAAAAATAAATAAAACATTTTAAAAAATTTAAAAAATAAAATAAAAAGTGTATCAAATCAATATGGTCAGTGTTGATAACATGCTAAATAGATTTTGCTTGTGGTGTTTATTGGCACAACTTGAATATAGCTTTTAAGTTACATTTTAATTTTTATATTCACTGTTTTATTTTTTGTCTTATTCACGGTAAACTGAAAGTTTACCAAATACATATACATGTATTATTTTTTCCTGAGCAGTTTTTTTTCTTTGGCACTCTTTAGATAACTTTGTCATGTTTCTTGAGTGTTAATCATATGATGATTATAAAGGTAAGAAAAATGTATGCCATGCTGTAATTGGTTATGGGTCACTCATTTATTATATTTTTTCATAATCATTAGTGACTGTCAATTAGCATTATGGTTGTTCTTATATCCCAGAGATGAACATTTTGAATGTTGCCTAATAGTGTGTTGTCACTTTTAAAGTTACACACACTTGATTTACCGGAATGCCTTCAAGAAAACGTATGATTGACGTTCATCTGTTTTTCTTTTAGGACATCAGTTTTACAGGTAAATATTTTTAACATGGATGTTGATTTTTTAGCCTGTGCTTAATAGTATGCTGTGCTTGTTTCCTTCTCCTAAGTAAAGAAAAACACCTAGGATAGATCAAATGATGTCCCTTATACCAAACTTCAAGGTTTTAAAGGTTTAATTCTTTTTTTTTTTTAATTTTATTTATTTATTTTTGAGAGAGCACAAGCAGGGGACAGGCAGAAAGAGAGGGAGAGAGAGAATCCCAAGCAGGCTCTGTGCTGTCAGTGCAGAGCCTGATGCAGGGCCTGAACCCACAAACCCGTGAGATCGTGGCCTGAGCTGAAAAAAAGAGTTGGATGCTTAACTGACTGAGCCACCCAGGCACCCCGGTTTAATTCTTTTTTTTTTTT
The DNA here is from genome assembly GCA_028646485.1 of Cryptoprocta ferox. NCBI lineage: Eukaryota > Metazoa > Chordata > Mammalia > Carnivora > Eupleridae > Cryptoprocta > Cryptoprocta ferox. Next base: position 16,435,423 of record CM053577.1, read on the forward strand.
TTTTTTGGTCTTCTGTGCAGTTCCTTGCCACCGAGTAGGTGCTCTGTAAATATTTCTTGAATGACTGACCTATGCACACTACAGTAAAAACTGCAATTATTAGTGGAGCCCAGTCTAACTCCTTGAAAACTTAAGTGGATATGGTCTCCTTTTTTTAGGTGTGGAATAGGAAAGTCCCCATATTGGTTGTTTTGGAAGGGAGTAGGGATCTTGGAACTCAAATGTTTGCATCTGTTGCCTATTCTTTTTCTGTCTCTTTGATCACTTCTTTTCCCTGTTCCAGGAGGAGAAAAAGATACTCTGTTTCTTTGTGGAGATACCACACCATAGCACATACTAAGTTTGCTAGAAATTTTGCTGTAATGTTTTTTATTATTTAAAGGTTTGGACTCTGGGAGTACCTGGCTGACTCAGTTGATTAAGCATCCGACTCAATCTTGGCTCAGGTCATGATCTCACAGTTCATGGGTTCGAGCTCCAAGTTGGGCTCTCTGCCAACAGAGTGGGGCCTGCTTGAGATTCTCTCTCTCTCTCCCTCTCTCTCTGTCTCTCAAAATAAACAAATAAACCTTAAAAATAAAATAAAATAACAATTTTGACTCTGTTACTTGAATTAAAATTTCTTGTTGCATCTTACTTAGTTTAAATAAATTGATTTAGTCATTGACTAAAATAAATGCACAACCCATGTAAGGAAAAGGTTGGTTCTGATAGGATAATGTGAGATGTGAAATAAAGTGGGCATCACCTATGGTTATTTTTCTCTTTGATAATGTCTACTCAAGAATCTGAGTTTATGGACAATCTCATTTTTTTTTATTTTAAAACATTTTTTTAAAGTTTATTTATTTTGAGAGAGAGCATGAAGGAGGAGCAGAGCGACAAGGAGAGAGAGAGAGAGAGAGAGAGAGAGAGAGAGAGAGAATCTTAAGCAGGCTCCACACTGTGAGTGCACAGTGCACAAACTGTGAGATCATGACCTGAGCCCAAACTCAGAGTTGGACACTTAACTGTTGGAGCCACCCAGGTGCCCCTGGACAATCTCATTTTTATAAGTGTTCTATTAATTGAACCAGTGGATAGTCTTTACTGTCCATGGTGGTTAAAATTTGGTCTGTAGGCTTTTCTCCAGATATCTTCATTTCTTCAAACATTGCCAGATATTGGGGCACCTGGGTGGCACAGTTGGTTAAGCATCTGACTTCAGCCCAGGTCATGATCTCGTAGTCTGTGGGTTTGAGCCCCGTGCTGACAGCTCAGAGCCTAGAACCTGTTTCGTATTCTGTTCTCCCTCTCTCTCTGCCCCTCCCCTGCTCGTGCACTGTCTCTCTCTCTCAAAAATAAACATTAAAAAAGTTTTTTAAAAAAATTACTAGATATTGTGCTAGGTAGACCCCCATCTCTGTACTCCTGCAGAGTAGTTTTAGCAATGAAAAGGTAATATTCTTGGAAATTTGAGAATCTCATAAATTTGCAGTGTTGACATTCAATTGAGAAGGCTGTCTCAGAGACTACTAGAAGAATAGGAAAATGTATTTGTCTCACATATAATTAAAGACATTTTTTAATGTTTATTTATTTAATTTTTTAAATATTTATTTTTGAGAGAGAGAGAGAGAGAGAGAGAGCACAAGCAGGGGAGGGACAGATAGAGAGGGAGACAGTGAATCTGAGGCAGGCTTCATTCAGGCTCCGAGCTGTCAGCACAGAGCCTGAGTGGGGCTCAAACCCATGAACTGTGAGATCATGACCTGAGCTGAAGTCGGATGTGCAATCGACTGAGCCACCCAGGTGCCCCTGTTTATTTATTTTTGAGAGAGAGAGTGCAAGTGGAGGAGGGGCAGAGAGAGGGGGAGGGACAGAGGATCCAAACTGGACTCTGTGCTGACAGCAGCGAGCCCCATGTGGGGCTCAGAGTCACTGTGAGATCACGACCTGAGCCAAAGTCGGATGCCAACCGACTGAGCCACACAGGTGCCCCTGATATTATTTTCAGTAAACACATTGTTTCTTTGATAATCAAGAATTTTTCCGGTCATTTTTAATGTGGCCTTGGATTGACTTTTACATTTGTTTGTTAGAAAATGTCAATTCATTGGATGCTAAGGAATTTTATCTGACTTGAAGTATCCATAACACAGAACCTTCACTGAAGGCCTGGAGTGAATTCTGAGTTTTGGAACATTGAATCATGGCCCTTAAAAAAAAAAAAAAAGAAAAGTACAAGGAGGCACCTGTATATAACAACTTGATTTAGATTTCTTTTTAGTAGGGGGACGTGAAGAAAGATCTGGAGGGAGTCAGTTAAGGAAAAGACATGAGGCTTGATATCCAGCTTCTCTGAAGCCACTGTTTACTGCCAGCACCTGGCCCAGCTCTCTTCTCAGTTTCCCAGACTGGGTGTCACCGTAGGGCGTTTATCGCTTCAGGGCAGGAGCCATCACACAGCTCTGGGCCGTAAGGGTTGAGGATGGAGGAATGTGAGAGTGCTGAGGGTCAGCAACTGGACAAAAATAAGAAGTCTTAGTAGTTATATCAAAACCTGGCAGTGTTCATTCATTCAAAGATTGGCTGACCGTCTCCGGTGTGCCAGAGCTGGTGCTGGGTGCTGGAGATCCGTCAGTAAATAACAGAGCTGTGGTCTCCGAGCCTGGAGCTCTTGTCAAGGTGAAGTGTTAACAGTGGTCATGACTCCATGGAAATCACTGTTGAGGTCCTGGAACTTTTTTTCTTTTGGACCTCAGCTGCTCAAGCTGGAGTCAGTTCATAGCTACATTGTTTCATAACAAATTACTCCAAAACTGAGTCGCTTGAAACAACAAACTTTTATCTCACAGTTTCTTTGATTGGGCTGTGGGCATGGCTTAGCTGTGCTTGTGATTCAGTCTTTCCCAGGCTGTTATCAACGTGTCAGTCACGGCTGCAGTCAGCTCAAGATTCAAGGGAGGAAGGATCGGCTTCCAGGCTCCTCTACGTGGTTAGGGCAGGATTCCGCTCCTCTGTGCTGATGCCCTGAGGCCCTCAGCTCCTCCCTGGCTGTTGGCCTGGGGTCTCCCTCAGTTCATGGCCACGTGAGGCTCTGCACAGGACAGCTTAGAGCTGCCAGCAAGGGGTCGTGAGCAAGCTGGAAGTCACAGTCAAATCTCAGAAGTGACATTCCATAATTTTTGCTTATTCTGTTTGTTAACAAGCTCAAGTTCAAGTGAAGGTGATTACTCAAGAGTATGGATACCAGGGGGCATCTTAGAGGCTGTCTGTGGTTATGTCGATACAAGACTCTTCTTTTGTAGTATGTATTCTTTGTTTCTTCCTTAGCCCACGTCCTCTTTCTCCACTTATATTCTGTATCTTACCCTCCAAAGACACTCTAATATATTTAATATATGTTTTTGGATGTGTATATATCCCTGACAAAAGAGTGTTTTATATAGTATATATATTTTGAATTTATAAAATGCTATTGTGATCTAGATCTTGTTCTATGTCTAAGTTTTTTTCACCCAACCCTGTATTTTGATGATCTATGCATGTTGCTATTTTTAAATTTTGTCAACTGCTTCCATCTTCTACATGGTATTCCATAGTATGCATCCTCCACATTTTCTTACCCATTTCTCTAGCAGGGAATAGGTTGATTGTCTCTAGCTCCCTGATTTCTCAGACAGTTCTGTCATTAACATCCTAAAACAAGTCTTTGGATCTGCGCAAGACTTTCTCTGGAATATTTACAGAAGAGTGGGATTTCTGGGTCATAGGATATTTGCATATGTAATTTCTCTACGTATGGCCAGATTGCTCTGCAAAATGACTATACCAGTTGATGTCTACACATTATATGTGAGGGTTTCCTTTTTCCCAAATCCTTTCCACTACTTAGTATTATTAGATTTACTGTTTTGTTTTTAATCCGGTGAATGTAAAAGGGGTCTCTGATTGCTTTCATTTGCGTTCATCTGTTAATAGTATTGATATTTTTAGCCATTTGGATTTTCCCTTCCACGAATTGTCCTTTATTCTCTTTACTTTGTTTTGTATGAAGTCCTTTTGTCCCTTAGTATGAGGAATGATCAGAATGAATTTTCTTTATTCATTTCTTGAGAGCGAGAGAGACAGGGAGAGAGAGTGTGCATGGAGGAGGAGGAGGGGCAGAGGGAAAGGAAGAGAGAAGCCTAAGCCGGCACCACGCACAGCACAGAGCCCAACACAGGGCTCAGATCATGACCTGAGCCAAAGTTGAGTCAACATTAACCGACTTGAGCCACCCAGTTGCCCCAACGATGGGTTTTCTGATCTTAAATTATCTTTGCTTTCCTGTGATAAATCCTTTTTTTTTAAAGTTTTATTTATTTAAGTAATCTCTTCACCCAACATGGAGCTCAAACTCACAACCCCAAGATCAAGAGTTGCATGCTCTTCCAGCTGAGCCAGCCAGGCGCCCCCCCGCCCCCCGGTATAATTCTTCTTGATCAGAGATACTGTGTGTGTTTTGAAACATTGTTTTAGGTGTTTTGGGATTTTGGATTTCTCTTATTTTAAATTTCTGTATTTCTGTTCATAAGCAAAATGGGCTTTATATTATTCATACTCAGTTTTGAAATTGAGATGATCCCAGCTGCTTAAAAGAGTTGGTCAGTTTTTCCCTTGTTTTCTCAGTCAACTTTTATGTGATTAGAATTACTTTCTGTTTAGGTAAAACCCACCTTTAAAAAATCCTCTGGGCCTGAAGCTTTTTAAAGATAGAGGTCTTTCATTAAAACTTCATTTTCTAGGAAATAAGAAAATAAACATTTTTAAAGGAGAAAAAATTTTCATTTTCTTTCAGCTCAAATCTATCTAGTTATTTCTTCCTTTTCAGTTTGTATTTCATTTATTTGCATGTTCTTTTTTCTTTTCTTTTATCAGTCTTGCCAAGATTTGCTTCTCAATTTTTTAATGACTCATATTTTGTTTTGTTTTTAAGTCTTTTCCAGCATTTTAGGGTTTTCTTTTTCTTTTTTTTTCTTTTAAGATTTTATTTGTAAGTAATCTCCATACCCAGTGTGGGGCTTGAATTCACATCCCTGAGATCTAGAGCCCTCTGAGCACACTCTAGCTCTACGGACTGAGCCAGCCAGGTGCCCCTTTGTTTGTTTTTATTTAAATTTGGCCCTTTATCTTCTTCCTTCTTGTACTTTTTGGTCTGCTCTGTTAGTCCTTATCCAGCTTCTTGAATTGCTGGCTTAGCTCAGTTACGTTTACTTTCTTATGGTGATGGCGTGTGCTGAGTCTCTGCTGTCTTATTCAGCCACCCCTCATCATTTCCTGATGTCCCAATTGTGTGCTGTCCCACTCCTGCCATTAGGGATTCTCAGCCTGGAAACTGATTTTCCTAAGAACTGTCTTTCTTTGTTATTGCCATCTAGCCTAATCCAAAAAGAGTGGCGGCAAGAGACCACTCACAGAGCTGTCCTGTTGACCTCTGTTTTTATCAGCTCCCCAATCTATCCAGGCCTAGGTTTGCCATGATGTCTCCATCTGGGACCAGGCTTGCATAGCTGCTCTTCTGACTTGCAGCAGTAAGTGTGGGTAGGGTCAGCAAGAGTGGGCCAGGAGAATAGACCTCAGAAAGGCACAGATAGAAAAATCTATCCTGGCCCTATTTCCCTCCAAGCTGCCTCGTACCTCCCCACACAGTGGGAACGAAATCACCATCTGGTATTTAAGTGTTTTTTCAGAATTTCATATTCGGTTCTAGGACCCATCAACCTTCTACAAAGTAACTGTGGCTCTTCTAGGATTGGTTTTCAGGAAGGGGGCCAGTTGCTGTCTTGGCTTCTTGGTTTGCCCCCTACTTAGGAATTGAACCTGATACTGAGATTAACGATGTTTGGGTTTAAAGATCCGAATAAGGGGCGCCTGGGTGGCTCAGTCAGTTAACATCCACTATTGATTTCTGCTCAGGTCATGATCTCCTGGTTTGTGAGTTTGAGCCCTGCATCGGGCTCTGCACTGACAGTGTGGAAGCCTGCTTGGGATTCTTTTTCATCCCTCTCTCTCTACCCCTCCTTTTCTTTCTCTCCCTCTCTTTCCTTCCTTCCTCTCCCCCTCTCCCTTCCTCTCTCTCCCCTCAAAAATAAACAAAGAAAAAAAAGTCTAGTGGCTCCTGGGTGGCTCAGTCAGTTAACTGACCAACTTCGGTTTAGGTCATGATTTCACGGTTCATGAGTTCGAGCCCCGCGTCAGGCTATGCCAACAGCTAGAGCCTGGAGCCTGCTTCAGATTCTGTGTCTCCCTCTCTGTGTGCCCCTTCTTCGCTTGCGCTCTGTCTCTCTCTCTCTCTCCCTCTCTCAAAAATAAATAAACATTTTAAAAATTTAAAATAAAAAAGTAAAGATTCTAATAAATAACACATGAAATGTATTAATCAAGCCTATCTGGGTAGGGGCACAGTAGTTGTGCCTTTATTTATTTATTTAATGTTTATTTTTTTATTTTTGAGAGTGCGCACACGCAAATGGGGGATGGACAGAGAGAGAGGGAGACCGAGGATCCCAAGCAGGCTCTGTGCTGAGAACAGAAAGCCCTGTGTGGGGCTCAAACTCACGAACTCTGAGCTCATGACCTGGGCCGAGCAGAAGTCAGATGCTTAACCGACTAAGCCACCCAGGCGCCCCAGCATTTGTGCTTTTGGCTGGTTAGAGAATGAGCACCGCCAGAGACTGGCAGAGGATGGAAGCCTAAGGTTCTTGGTGTGATTTTGACAACCTGCTTCTCCGCTGAGGTGACCCCATCTCCCTCTAATCTCTGTCCTAGGGAGCACAGTGCCCTCCCTTTTCCGCTCTGCTATAGATCACAGTGCTGGTTTTGAACTTTTCTGCCTGCCAACATTTCCTGCTAATCTTGCTTTATATAGTCCTCTAATTCTGGGCTGTGTGGATTTGATTACCTTCTCTTGTCTATTTGGTAGAAAATCTTTCTGGTCCTGTGTGTAACACATAGTGTTTGTTAGCTGTTCCTGGTTGATCTGCAATTACTCTCCTTGCTCTGCACACTAGCTCAACCGTCTACACTAAACTCAACTCAGGAGTTTGGCGTGGCATGCTTTATCACAGAAAACCTCATCCCTGAACAGAGAATTTGAATAATAAAATAAGAGCCATAGTGGTCTCTATCAGACTCTAGCTATTGAATCACTGGACCTTAACCATAGACGGGTGGGGGAGGGAGGGGTCAAAACCCACAATTTTAGGAAATGCCTCTGGCTACATTAAGCTAGCTAGAGAGAGCCCCACATGAAGTTGTCTCTTCATCTGTGAGACACATCTATTTGAGTATCCCACTGACAAAAGGAGTCAGAAAAAATGATCTTGTGTCCTTCACACATCTCTGTCTTCTCAGCTTTCCTGTATTTTCTAGTTCCACAGCCTTGAAACTTCATTCATTTTAACTCTGAGCAGTTCTTTCACTGTGTTTCAAATTTCTTTTTATTTTGAAAGCCACTACCCTAACTTCTTGCCCTCTTAAAAGAATGCAGATCTTTCAGATCTTTGAACTACACCATGCTCTGTATGGTTAGTAATAGGAATTATTGTCAACATCAACGAAGCTGACATTTATTAGGTGCCTATTTCTGATGCTTTATATCCACATCCATATATCCATATCCTACTAATACAAAGACTGTGCTGGGTTCTCATGTATAGATAGTTTCAAGGAAGATGCAGGGAAGGTTGACATCCTATTATTTGCCAAGTAGTATGCTAGGTACTTTGAATAGTCATTTATTCCTTACAGTTAGTGCAAGTCTTGGAAGTAGTTACTATCTCACTTTTACATATTTAAAAACTGAAGTTTAGAAACGTTAAGGGATTTGACTGAGGTGGCAGAATTACAATTCTAACCAATATTGTTCTAACTTCAAAACACACGTGCTTTCTGCTGTTCCACACTGCCTTCCAGAACTATCTGACATTGTGCATTTGTTCTACAGATGTTCAGTAAGACATGTGTGTCATGCACTGAGGGTAGCCTCACATCTTTCAGATAGAAATCCTGCTCTCCAAGTAAAGATAAGACCTATATCAGTAACTGTAATTCAGAGTAGACATGTGTCTTGATATGAAAGGTCCCAGTAAAGTGCCAGGGGGCATTAGAAGGCGGAGAGTTTATTTCAAACTGAGAAGTTCAGAGGGCAGACATACTGGGAGAACTGCCCTCTGAGCTGGGCTTTGACACATCAGGGTTTCCCTATGAGAACTAAGAAATTTCTCTGAAGAAGTGGAAATGGCAAGAGCAGATACAGAGATGGGGAGTGCCGTGTGTGTGATTGCGAGCGTCCTGAAGGAGCCCTGGGAAGTATAGGTGGAAAAAACTCTTTGATTACAACTTATTTTTAGGAGGCATATAATATGAAAATGTTTCTTTCTTTTCCTTTTTTTTTTTTTTTAGCTTACAATTGAGCATGAGTCTTCTTATGATTAGTGAGAATGTAAAATTGGCTCGTGAATATGCACTGCTGGGGAACTATGACTCTGCGATGGTCTATTATCAGGGAGTTCTTGACCAGATGAACAAGTATCTGTATTCGGTCAAAGATACGTATCTCCAGCAGAAATGGCAACAGGTGAGAATCTTGGCTGCTTGTGTTTTAATGGTGTGAGTACTCAGAAGGAGATTGTCTGTGCTTTTTGCAGTTAGACATGAAGGGTGTATGATTTGTTTCATGGATTTGTATGCATGTTACTTGAAATTTCATATATTATATTAGTAATAGTCTGTATTCACCATCATCAGTATCACGAGTTCTACTCAATTATAGTTGTTGGAATCTAATAGATGAAAAAATAATTTTGACATTTTTTCCTAAATCACACTTTTTACCTTTTACCTGGTAAAATTAGAATGGACTTTATTAAGCCGTTGTTGAAACTGCTTATGACACTTGAATCTCAGGGTACTGGACTTTCTCTAGACTGTTATGAAGCAGACTATATTTGAATCCCATTTGAGGACAGTTAGTCCCTGAGGACCAATAGAAGTTTACAGGTGGAAAGTGTAGAAGTTATAAGTCCAGTTGAAGGTGCCATTTCTAACAAGGTTCAACTATATCACAGAGGAAAGAAATATGACAGTATTTAATAGTCTTTTTGAGCTGGTCTTCTAGGTCGAATATTTCCCTCAGATTCTACTAAACTGCTTTTTTGATAGTATTCCATATTTGTACTTAATTTCTTTAAAAGAGAGATGTATCCTACCTCTTTGAATTTAAACCTCTTCACCTAAATCTGCCTCCGCATGTCCCTTACATTACCAGAAGAGGGAAATAATTTATTTCATAAAGAGTCTTAAGTTTGTCTCTGAAAGATTTTTGTTTGTAGGCTGGAGACTTTTATTTTAAAAGTCTAAGCCTTTTTTGTAAAGACACTAACCATTTAGTTTTATTTTTTATTTTTTTAAAGATTTTTTTATTCTCATGTAATCTCTGCACTCAACATGGGGCTCCAACTGACAACCCCAAGATCAGGAGTCACACGCTCTACCAACTGAGCCAGCCTGGCACCCCTTGTTTAGTTTAAAAACAAAACATTACCAACTTTATTTCAATATTTTATATATGTTGTTTTAAATTGAATCAGGAATGCTTAAAAAAATCTTGGTTGTGTGTGAATTGGGCCATTTTCATCTGAAGCCATATTTTTCAAACTGTGGCTGCAGTCCATTAATGAGTTATGCTCTCATCACCGTTTTAAAAGTCAATTACATACCATAAAAACCAATGAGAGAATCAACCTAGAAAAGTATTATTTTTATCAAACTTTCTACTAAAAAGAAAGTTATATCTAATTTCAGTTTGTCATGCAATTTGAATATGAATCATAAGTCAATGACATGATTTAATTATTCAGAATATTTAAATCATTTGTCTTGCAATTGAAAACAAAAAATGAGCCGTTCTTAAAATTTTGACAGAATATTTGGGTGTGATTTACAGGATAGCTGATGTCAAAATGGAGGTTTCTAACATCTGTAATAAATGGCCCTAGTTTAATCTTGGCAGTGATTCATCAGTTACAGATATTTAAAGAGTCATATTCTCCTCTGAAACCAGGTTTGGCAGGAAATAAATGTGGAAGCTAAGCATGTTAAAGATATCATGAAAACACTGGAGAGCTTTAAACTAGACAACACTCCGCTGAAAGCTGCCCAACATGAGCTTCCAGCTTCCGAGGGGGAAGTTTGGTCCTTGCCTGTACCTGTTGAACGAAGGTAAGTAGAGACCTTTTCAGAAACAAATTAGCACAGGAAACTAATAGCGTTGGTCATATCTAGGAGAACTGGGTGGCAGAGAGACAGAAGCGGAGAGCGTGTTTTACTGAATGCCTTTTATAGCACTTACGCTCTGGATCATGTAACTATGATCTATATCAATAAATTAATCATAGGTGGAAATAAGCCAAAAATATCCTTTTGTGAATGAGCTTACAATAGTGGAGACATTATCTTAGGGAAGGAGCATGGGGTGGGGAACTGAAATACCTGGGCTTTCATTTTGTCTTTTCCACTATCTGTAGCTTTGGGAAAAATATGTGTGTAACCTTTTCTAGGCCTCAGATTTTTCTTATGTAAAGTGAGGAAGCTAGATTAAAACAGTGTTTCTCGGGCACCTGGGTGGCTCAATCAGTTGAGGGTCTGACTTCAACTCAGGTCACGATCTCACCGTTTGTGAGTTTGAGCCCTGTGTTGGGCTCTGCTGACAGCTCAGAGCCTGGAACCTGCTTCAGATTCTGTGTCTCTCCGTCTCTCTGCCTCTCCCATGCTCATGCTCTGTCTTTCTCTGTCTCTCAATAATAAATAAACATTTAAAAAATTAAAAAAAAATAAAAATAAAAATAAACAAAAAATAAAACAGTGGTTCTCAAACAGGCTATCACAGAATACTGGTATTCATCAAAATTGCTAAAATGAAAAATGGGCTTTGTAAAAAAAAATTTTAATTAATGTATTTTTTAAAGTTTATTTATTTATTTTGAGAGAGAGAGAGAGAGAGAGAATGAGAGAGAGAGAGAGAGAGAATGAATGAATCCCAAGCAGGCTCCATGCTGTCAGTGCAGAGCCTGAATCAGGACTTGAGCTCATGAACCATGAGATCATGACCCAAGCCGAAATCAAGAGTTGGATGCTGAACCAGTTGAGCCACACAGGCATCCTTATTTATTTATTTATTTTATTTATTTATTTATTTATTTTAAATGTTTATATATTTTTGAAAGAGACAGAATGCAAGTGGGGGAGGGGCAGAGAGAGAGGGAGACAGAGGATCCAAAATGGGCTCTGTGCCTACAGCAGACAGCCTGATGCGGGGCTTGAACTCACCAACCGTGAGATCATGACCTGAGCTGAAGTCAGACACTTAACTGACTGAACCACCCAGGTACCCCTCTATTTTTTTTTTTTTAAGTTCTGTTTATTTATTTTGAGAGAGAGAGCCCATATGAGTTGGGGAGGGGCAGAGAGAGAGAGAGAATCCCAAGCAGTCTCCATGCTGTCAGCTTAGAGCTTGATCTCATGAACTGTGAGATCATGATCTGAGCCAAAGTCAAGAGTCAGATGCTTTACCGACTGAGCCACCCAGGCACCCTGGAAAATGGGCTTTTTTTTGTTTTTTTAAGATTTATTTAATTTTGAGAGAGAGTGCAAAAGGAGAATGGCAGAGAGAGAGGGGACAGAAGATCCGAAGGGGACTCTGTGCTGACAGCAGTGAGCTCAGTGTGGGGTGTGGACTCATGAACCGTGAGATCATGACCTGAGCCAAAGTTGGACACTCAGTCAACTGAGCCACCCAGGTGCCCCAAAATGGGCTTCTTAATTCACAGAAAAAAAAGAAAGATAAAATATTCTCTATTTTAGGTTTCTCTTTGATATTTTCCCCCCAGGTTCTTATTACCTGGAGCTGGCAAATATCACTTTAGTGAGGGTGGTATTTCCAGAAATGCTCTACACAGCCAGTTGTGCTTAGTTTCACTGCGTATTTTTTAACTGACAAGTGTCAAATGGCTGTCACTTGTCTGTTTCACTCACATAATAGATTTCCTAGTTTGTATTGTGGGTTTAAATATGTAAATATATCTTAGCATTCTATTAAGAACACTGACTTGTGGGTTCTTTGCCCCCTAATCAGTTTGAGAACCTTGCACTAAGACATTGTTCAGGTGTTTTTCAGTTTCACGTTGTCATTTTAATTCTTAATTCTTGATTGTATTTTATGATGGGTGGTAGATGTTGAGTGCCCACCTGTCTTTACCACTATTAGAGGCTACACGTTATTTCATTTATTCACAGTTAGCCTTTCAAATAAGCCATGTTCTTTTTTTATATTTCAGATAAGATAGCTTAAAGTACAGTGAAGTTAGGTGACTTTTCCCCATTATCACAAAACTAATAGTTGGTGGAGCTAGAATCTGAACCCAGATATATTTGATTAGAAAGCTGGGACTCTCTGCCATACCACTTATTCTCAAACTCTAGTATCCCGAAGGTCTCTTGGGGAGCTCATTAAAATGTAGATTCTGGGTGTTCACTCCTGGGAGTCTGATAAAATACAGGCATATGTAGGAGATAATTGTGGGTTCAACAAAGTCACACAAATGTTTTGGTTTCCCAGTGCAGATAAAAGTTATGTTTACACTATATTGTAATAGGTTAAGTGTGCAGTAGCATTATGTCTTTAAAAAACAATGTACGTACCTAATTTGAAAAATACTTTAGTGCTGCGGCATCTGGGTGGCTCAGTCGGTTAAGCATCTGACTCTTAATTTTGGCTCAGGTCATGATCTCGCAGTTTGTGCGTTCAAGCCCCACATCGGGCTCTGCAGAGCCTGCTTGGGATTCTCTCCCCCCCCCCCCGTCTCTGCCCATTCCACATGGTCTCACTCTCAAATAAACTTTAAAAAAATAAAATAAAAATATGCTGTTGCTAAAAAATGGTAACTGTCATCTGAGCTTTCAACGAGTTGTAATCTCTGATCACAGATCACCATAATAAATGTAATAATAATGAAAAAGTTTAAATCATTACAAGAATCACCAAAATGTGACACAGAGACACAAAATGAGCAAATGCTATAGGAAAAATGGCACCAACAGACTTGATAGGTTGCCCCAAACCTCTGTAAAAACCCATACAACGTCTGCAAAGCACAACAAAGTGAAGCACAATAAAGCAAAGTCTGCCCGTAGACGGCAGGTGGAGCGCAGAGCCTGCCGCCCATTCTCATACTCGGGGTCCACGGATCACACTTGGAGAAGCACCGTACCGAAGTGCTCCCTTTCCACATCATGAGCAACTCACGGGTACTGAGTATATACACTATAAGAGTAAAGGTTTTATTAAACTTACATAAAAATTCATTTTCCTCAGCTCCGGGGACAAGTACTAATATTCTGTTGTTGACTCTCATATCTTTTGAGTATTTACTAAATTTTTCCTTTGCTCATAACCACTTTACTATATTTTCTGTTACATTTTGGTTTTAAAGGGTTATGTGTAATCTGCATGGTTAACCATGCTCTTATTGGCTGTTTCCCCCTTTTTGTTACTATAAAATCAGTATTTGTGCGTGAATCTTTTTCCACATTTACGATTACCTTTTTCTTAATTTCAGTAGAACGAATCATAGATGAGTCAAGTTGTGTTTTTATTTTTTCTTGCCTATAAATGTGTTTTACGTCTATTTACTTTCTTTTTTCTTTCCTCTTTCTGGAGAATCATCATTTGGCCCATGTATTATTAGTCTGTTCCTGTTGCCATAACGGAATACTCCAGACTGGGTGTCTTAAACAACAGAAATATGTTTCTCTATTTTTTCATAGTTCTGGAGACTAAAAAGTCCAAGATCAAAATGCTAGCCAGTTTGGTTCCTGGTGAAGACTCTTCCCAAGCAGACACCTGCCTTCTCTCTGTCCTTAAATGGCAGAGGGAATGAGCAAACTCTCTGGTGTCTTACAAGGACACCGTCCTCAGATCAAGGCCTTATTTAACTTTATTTATTTATTTATTTATTTTTAAAGTAGGCTCCACGCCCAGTATGGGGCCTGAGATCAAGAGTCACATGCTCTACTTAATGAGCGAGCCAGGCACCCCTAACTTTAATTAACTCTGTACTCTAAATGGTGCCTGAGTTGAGATCAAGAGTCGGATGCTTAAAACCGGACTGAGCCACCCGGCGCCCAAGTTGATTTCAAATTTAATGAATTATTTGGTCACCTGAATCTAACAAGCAGAGGCAGGAGGATTCTCTCTTGGGAGTAGTGGGACGTTGAATTAGATAAGCCTCTTCATCTAGAAAATTCTATAATGAGGAGCCCTAGTTTTCCTTATGATTGCTTCTTGCTTTCTTCAATATCTTTTCCTGTCCCTGATTTCAAATGCCCTGGATGGATTACTATTAACTGTAAAGTTCTCTTTGACTTTATTTGCTGCATCTTTGTTTCTTCCTGTAGTTTATTTTAGTTGCTGCCTCAACTGAATATCCCTCAAATCTGTTTTTTGTTAGTCTTCATTTGTACTTATCCTTAAGAGAGCTTGTTCTTTCTTGAACTCTCTTGGTGATTCTGACCTTGTCATCAGTTAGATTTTAGTCCATTTAAGAACAGATTCAGCTGATCTAGTGTTCTCTTCTGTGATTGTGCACCGAAATGTTTACACAAGGAGGTTCGCTGAGCCTTTTAGAGCAAAGATTAGAAATAGCTTCAAAGCTATTAAATGTGATTTTTTAAAAATATCTTTTAAAAGCCAGCTAATAGAGCCACCTGGATGGCTCAGTTGGTTGAACATCTGACTGTTGATTTTGGCTCAGATCATGATCCTGCAGTTGTGGGATCAAGCCCCATGTGGGGCCTCCACACTGAGTGTGGTGCCTGCTTAAGATTTTCTCTCCCTCTACCCCTCTCCCTAGCTCATGCACTCTCTCTCTAAAAAATAAAAAATAGGGGCACCTGAGTGGCTCAGTTGGTTAAGTGTCTGACTCTTGATTTGGGCTCAGGTCATGATCTCCCAGTTTGTGGGATTGAGCCCAGCATTGGTTTCTGCACTGACCGCATGGAGCCTGCTTGTGATTGATTCTCTGTCTCCCACACTCTGTGCCTTTCCCCTCCCTCCCTCCCTCCCTCTCTCTCTCTCTCTCCCAAAATAAATAGACTTTAAAAAATAAAAATTAATTAAATTAATTAAAAAAGTTTTAAAACTAGCTTGTATCCCTGAAATATCTTATCTCACAATAAAACCCAAATCTTCATCATATTCTTCAACAGCACATGAGGCTTCTTTCCCCTTACCTCTAGGACCTCAGTTCTTAGAACTCTCTTCTTCTGTGAGCAAATCAAACACACAGATGCTTCAGTTCTTTGCACTTGCCTTTTTTACAGCTCAGATGTTTGGTGACTTGTTCTTCATTTCCTTTGGGTCTTGACTTAAATGCCACCTCAGGAGGGTCTCTGACCACCATACTTGAAATTCCACCCTCCCCAATCATAGCCCTACCCTCCTTTATTTTTCTTGACAGCACTTAGCATCATCTTATGTTTCGTTTATATCTTCATTGACACACACACACGTATGTAAGTCTATAAGAGTAAAGGTTTTATTAAACTTACATAAAAATATTTTATCCCTAGTGCATAGAGTAGTGCCTATCAATAGTAATAGTTCAGTAAATTCTATTTTGGATGAATGAACAGCTAGCAGTAAGAAGTAGATAAAATGTGGCACAGTTTATATGTAATTGCCATCTAGTCATTAAAAGCCATTTAATGAGGTGATGATATAGGAAATGCCTTATGATATGAGTAGAGAAAATATGAGTGCATGTGTGTACAGTGGTCCCTATTTTGTTTAAATAAAAGGCTGCTATAAGAAGGTAAACTAATACAATATGTTAAGTGGCTAACTCTGGATAATGGGGTTACAGGTGACCTTTATTCTTTAGAGTTGATTGTATCTCAGTTGTCTATTTAGTAAGAGGGGAATAAATACGTATTTTAAAGAAATATCTCCACTTGGCCATCCAAGTGTCTAAATCCAAAATTGAATCCCCATCATTCCTTCCACATTGGTTTGGCTTTTTTATCCTGCCAAATCGTCATTCTCAACTTCCCATGTCCAGGAGTATCCAAGTGTATCTCTTGGACTCTTCTTGCTTGCTGCCTTAAGTTAGGCCCTCATCTCATGCCTCAATAACATTTGTAACCTGCCAGTGTCTTCCTGCCTTCTGTTTCCTTTATCAATGTATCTTACACAGCACTAGACGTATTGCTCTAAAACCTTTTCGGCAGCATTTAGCTAAAAGCCAAGCCTCTTGAACTGGTATTCAGATTTTCTACTTCCTGAACCACCTTCTCTGTTCGGTATCATCTCTGAATGCTCACCATTGTTTTTATAGTTAGTGTCTTTATAATCCTTTCCCTAGATTATGCTCATTTTGATTTCTTTCCTTTTCTACACTGATTTTCTTGTCTGCAGTTTTACCCTCTTGTTTAGTTCATCTCTTGTGTTTCCAGGCCCAGTTTATTTTTGGTCTTCTTGAGGTCATCGATAGCACTAGATCTTTTTTACGCTTTCTGGTATACTTGCCTAGTTTACGTATCTTCTTTCTTACCTGTACTTGAGGTGTTTGAGGATTGGCCTCTCTTATCTTTTTTACTGCTCATTTTAATGGCCTCAACCCAGTGTAGGAGCCTGAGAAATATTTGGGAGGTCTGATTCCTGCCACAGAAATAAAGGTGACATGAGGCAACGTATGTGAATGTAAAAACACTATACATCAGTTCTCATAACTGTCTGTAGCTAGTGTTTATATCAGTTTTTTAAATGGGAAAATGATTAAATTTTATTAATTAAAATATAAGAACTATGATATATTCTAAATAAAATAGGGTCAACATGGGACACGTGGGTGGTTTGGTCGGTTAAGTGTCCAACTCTTGATTTCAGCTCAGGTCATGATCTCACAGTGTGGGATTGAGCCCTCCGTCAGGCTCTGCGCTGACGACAGATTCTCTCCCTCTCCCTCTCCCTCTGCCCCTCCTCCCACTCCCGCTGTGTGCACTTGTACTCTCTCTTCCTCCATCTCCCTCCCTCCCTCCCTCCCTCCCTCTCTCTCTCTCTCTCTCTCTCTCTGAAAAAAATTATAGTGCCAACTTGCACATGTACCAGTGGATAAATGTGAATTCTGTACCTGCTGTGTTCTGGTTCTTTTTATAAAACTCTTCGTTAATTGCTGTCTTGTCAGTTTCCAAGAATCAGACTAATTTTTCATTAGTACACCAGTACTTGATGTACTCCAGTTATTTCCTCTCAAAGGAGAGGTGATGATCACTTCTGTTATTTTTATCATATAACTATACTGCAGCCCATTCTTCTCACTAAATCACCACAGACGGCTGTGTCAGATTTATACATTAGATCTTAGATTTCAGTGACTTAAGTTTATTCAGTCCTGTCTAGTGTTCCGTTACTTGGTTTCTTTAGTTCATAAACTCTAACTTACACATGATAATGCGTTCATGTATATTCAGACCTCTTCCCGAAGTTCATTATGATTTTCACAATCTTGTGTCTAATTAGACCCTCGCCAGGACCTAGAAAACGCCAGTCTCCTCAGTACAGTGACCCTAAACCACATGGTAACCGACCAAGCACAACTGCCAGAGCTCACCGTTCGTCCGCACACAGTCTTCACAACGACAGAGGGAAAGCTGTTCGTTGTCGGGAAAAGAAGGACCAGAATAAAGGAAGAGAGGAAAAGGTAAATGTTACTGATTTTCATAAATGAAATATTTATTAACCTTACAGATGAAGACTGTATAAATTTTAATAATTTTTAGTCATTAAAACCGCCAGACCGTATAACAAAACCTTTATCATATTCCACCTAGGATTTTTCCCACTCAGTATTACAACAGATATTTTTGGGTATTTTTTGTGTCTTTAGATCTTGATATAATTTCAGACTTGCAAACAAGTTGCAAGAATGGTATAAGGAATTTCCATATATTCTTTACCCAATTTTAGCAAATATTTTGCCCTTTTTGCTTTATTATCTACTTTCTGTGTACTTTTTTTTTTTCTGAAGCATTACGAGTAAGTTGTAGATCAAGCCCTTTTACCCGTCAATACTTTATAGAGTATTTCCTAAGTACTTGGACATTCTTTTACATAAACACAATGCAGTGGTCACAAGCCATATATTTTACATTGATCCATCGACCCTCATAAAATTTAGCCAGTTATCCTAGTAATGGCATTGACAGTTAATCCCAGTAATGGCATTGATAGCTCATCTACCCCCGGGCAGCAAGAGAAGCACATACTGCGTTTGGTTGTCATGTTTCTTTAGTCTCATTAATGTGAAAATGTTCGCAGCCTTGCTCTTTTTGACCTGGCATTTTTGAAGAGTACAGGCCAATTATTTTGTAAAGTACCTCTCAGTTTGGGCTCTTTTGATGTTTCCTTGTGATTAGATTAGGCTATACATTTTGGACCGGAATACCGTTGAAGGGAAGTTTTGTTCTTCGCAGTATATTATGTAAAGAGGCACAGGGTGTTTTTCTGTGACTTGTGATAGATTGGAGTGCTTTGTGATGTCTGCCTGGGCTCTCCACCACAAAGTTATTCTTTTTCCCTTTATAGTAATTTGGGGGGAGATACCTTGAGACTAAGTAAATATCCTATTTCTCATCAAAATTTCATCTACTTGTTTTAGCATCCAGTGATGTTTGCCTAAGTTATTCCTATGACAATTGAAAAATCATGGTTTTCTAATCCAGTGAAACCTTGGTTTGCCAGCATAATTTGCTCCGGAAATATGTTTGTAATCCAAAGCACTTGTATATCAAAGCATATTTCCCCATGAGAAATAATGGAAACTCAGATGATCCATTCCACAACCCAAAAATACTCATATGAAAATGATTACAATACTGTCATATAATACAAAATAATAAAATACAATATATAAAGGATAAACAAATTAACCTGCACTGAGTTTAAAAACCTTCGTGGCTGGTATGAGGGAGGTGAGAGAGAGGAGGGTTATTGTGTAGGGTGAATTTCACTGTCACTGACGGAATCACTGCTGTCTGTTGGCTCAGCGGGACCTTTTTCTCCACGGGGGCCATTGTAATACGCTCACATGAATGTTAACTGAGTACAGTCTTAATAAATTCTTGTCACAGACTGTATTAAGTGTAACTGGCAATAAGGCAGCAGAGGAAAGGGTCTATGTCTGCGGGCAGCCTGACCTAGAATGAAGCAAAGCCTTCCTAAGCTGACTCTTGTCTGGAAAAGCAAAGGACTGTCCATAGGTGCTCTGAAGTGACAAAAATACACTAGTGCCAGTTGTGGGTACTTTCCAGAGTTCTGAAAAATCACTGATTTCTGCCAAACACTGTGGCCTGAGACCAAGCAGATGGTCATGGGAGATGATCACCCATAATTCCACAGAGAGAGAGAGAGAGAGAGAGAGAGAGAAGAACCATTGGCTTACTTGTGATCTGGTGACATTCAGTGTCACATACTACCCATGTTGCAAGACATCGCTCGTTTATCAAGTTAAAATTTATTAGAAATGTTTGCTCATCTTGTGGCACTTGCAGAATAAGTTCCTCACAATCCAAGGGTTTAGTGTAATTAGATGCTGAATGGTGGTAGTAACTAGTGACTAAAAAGAACAGACTTCTGAGTGGCTGGGTGGCTCAGTCGGTTAAGTGTCTGACTTCCGCTCTGGTCATGATCTCACAGTTTTGTGACTTCAAGCCCCGTGTTGGGCTCTGCGCTGGCCCTGCGCAGCCTGCTTGGGATTTCTCTCTCTGCCCGTCCCCGGCTTGCACTCTCTCTCTCTCTCTCTCTCTCTCTCAAAATAAATAAATAAACTTAAAAAAAATAAAAAGAACAGACTTCTTAGAAGAGGATGATGGTAGTCAGAAACCTTCATGGAATAAAACCAGTAAGCCATAAAAGGTGAATAGACTTTTATCCTGTATAAAATTTTTTATTATATATTCATTTTAGAAAATCAGAAAATAGAATAAGTAAAAAAAAAAAAAAAAACCCTCAAACTCATGTTCCTACTCCTCCTGAGATCTGTTAATCCCATGGAGTATCCTTTTCCATATACGTGATTTTTTTTTTTTTTGCCGTAAGTGAAATCATAATCTGTTCTTTTCAGCAATCAGTATATTCTGACAATCTTCCAGTATTGAGTTGGTCTGTTCTAAATAGTAGCTGTACAGATGATAGAGGAAAAGAAATACAAGCACATAGACATGTGCTCTTTAGTAGAGCTTCTTTAAATTTTTAAAAAAATGTTTATTTTTGAGAGGGAGAGGGTGAGAGAGAGAGAGAGTGTGTGTGTGTGTGTGTGTGTGTGTGTGTGTGTGAGGGGGGAGGGGCAGAGAGAGAGGGAGACACAGAATCCAAAGCAGGCTCCAGGCTCCGAGCTCTCTCTCTGCACAGAACCCGACGTGGGGCTCGAACCCATGGACTGAGAGATCATGAGCTGAGCTGAAGTTGGACACCTAACCAGCTGAGCCACCCAGATGCCCCACAGTGTTTCTCTTCAGGTCTTTTGCCTGTTGTCAAAATGGGTTGTCCTTTTAGTTTTGGGGTTTGAGAGTTCTTTATTGTTGTTTTTTTATTATTTTTTAAATTTACATCCAAGTTAGCATATAATGGTTTCAGGAGTACAATCCAGTGGTTCATCCCCTACATATAACACCCAGTGCTTAGCCCAACAAGTATCCTCCTTAATGCCCATCACCCATTTAGCCCATCCCCCCCCCACAACCCCTCCTGCAACCCTCAGTTTGTTCTAGGTATTTGAGAGTTTCTTATTTATTGTTCCCTCCCTGTTTTTATATTATTTTTACTTCCTTTCCCTTATGTTCATCTGTTTTGTATCTTAAATTCCATATATGAATGAATTCATACGATATTTGTCTTTCTCTGACTAATTTTGCTTAGGATAATATACTTTAGTTTTTATTCATGATGTTGCAAATGGCAGGTTTTCGTTCTTTTTGATTGCTAATACTCCATTGAATGTATACACCACATCTTCTTTATCCATTCATCCATCAGTGGACATTTGAGCTCCTTCCATACTTTGGCTATTGTTGATAGAGCTGCTATAAACATTGGGGTCCATGTGCCCTTTCAAAACAGCACACCTGTAGCCTTTGGATAAATACCTAATAGTGCAGTTGCTGGGTCGTAGGGTAGTTCTATTTTTAATTTTTTGGGGAACCTCCATACTGTTTTCCAAAGTGGCTGCACCAGTTTGCATTCCCACCAGCAGTGCAAAAAGAGATCGTCTCTGTCCACATCCTCGCCAACATCTGCCGTTGCCTGAGTTGTTAATGTTAGCCATTCTGACAGGTGTGAGGTGGTATCGCATTGTGGTTTTTTGATTTGTATTTACCTGATGATGAGTGATGTTGAGCATTTTTTCATGTGTCTGTTAGCCATCTGGATGTCCTCTTTGGAAAAGTGTCTTTTCATGTCTTTTGCCCATATCTTCACTGGGTTATTTGTTATTTGGGTGTTTGTTAAGTTCTTTATAGATTTTGGATACTACCCCTTTATCTGTGTGTCATTTACAAATATCTTCTCCCATATCTAAAACTGCCTTTTAGTTTTGCTGTGAGAGTTCTTTATATATTCTGGGTACTGGCCATCTGTCAGATATGTGTTCTGCAACTATTTTCTTTCAGTGTGCAACTTGTCTGCTTATCCTTCTAAATGGATCTTTTACAAGGCAAAAGATTGTAATTTTGATGAAGTGCAGTATTCCAATTTACAAATTGTACTTTTGGTATTGAGGTTTTAACTCTTTGCCTAGCCCCAGATCCTAAATATTTTCTATTTTTTCCTAAAAGTTTTATAATTGTATGTTTTACATTTAAGCTCATGATCTGTTGTGAGCTGATTTTTGTGTAAGGTGTGAGGCTTAGGTTGAGGTTCAGTATTTGCATATTATTATACATGTGCAATTGCTCCAGCACCATTTGTTGGAAAGGCTCTATTTTACTGAATTGCTTTTACACCTTTTTTTCAAAAATGAGTTGGACATATTTGTGTGTCTTTAGTTCTGGGTTCTCTGTTGTGTTTCATTGGTGCATTTATCTGTCTCTCAACCAGTATTACCCAGTCTTAGTTACCATAGCTGTATAATAGGTTTTCACACTGGGTAGACTGATTCATCTCATTTCATTGTTTCTTCTCAAAGTTGTTGTAGCTATTCTCGTTCCTTTCTTTTTCAATATAAATTTTAGAATCCGCTTTCCACATCTACAAAGAATCTTGCTCAGGTTTTGATAGGAGTTACGTTAAATCTGTATATCATTTTGGGGAAAGTTGACATCTTAATTATGTCAAGTCTTCCAATCCACAAACATGTTATTTATCTACTTTTGTTTAGATTTTTTAATTTCTTTTGTCAGCAATGCATAGTTTTCAGAATACAAGTCTTGCAGATGTTCTGTTAGATTTTACATCTGTTTAGTTGTAAAACAGGTTGTAAGTGGTTGTAAGTGGTATTGTATTTCTAATATCAGTGTCTACATATTCATTGCTAGTACTGTGTTTGCAACAATCACTTTCTAAAAAAGTTTTTTTAATTGTCGTTTTAATATAATGTAACATAGGGGCACCTGGGTGGCTCAGTCGGTTCACCATTTGTGGGTTCAAGCCCCGCATCAGGCTGTGTGCTGACACCTCAGAGCCTGGAGCCTGCTTTGGATTCTGTGTCTCCCTCTCTGCCCGTCCCCTGCTTATGCTGTGTGTGTGTGTGTGTGTCTCTCTCTCTCTCTCTCGCTCTCAAAAATAAATATAAACATTAAAAAATAAAAAAATATAATGTAACAAAATTTACTGTTTTAGCCTTTATATATATACATATACATAAATATAAATATAAATATAAATATAAATATATTTATATATATACACATACATATATATATATATTAGAGTGAGAGAGCTGGGGAGGAGCAGAGGGAGAGAATCTTAAGCAGGCTCCATGCTAGGTGTGGAGCCAGACATGGGGCTCAATCTCACAATCCTGAGATCATGATCTGAGCCAGAATCAAGAGTCAGACCCTTAACTGACTGAGCCACCCAGTCTCCCCCCATTTTAACCATTTCTAAGTGTGCGGTTTATTGACGTTAAGTACATTTATATTGTTGTACCATCCCCACCATCTATCACGGAACAATTGCAGTTTTGCAAAACTGAAACTCTACCCATTAAACAATAGTTTCCTGAAAAGGAAAAACTGTCTTCTGCCTACTCCTACTCACAGAACACTTCTGAATTCCAAGTGTGTAGGGTTTTTCCCCCCATCCCAACCAACTCTCCAACACCAGGTGAGTGTTGTGCAACTTAAGTTTGACACTTATCTACCTGGAGTTAGCATCAGATCTCACAGGGAAGGGCTCAGTCCCACAAGATCGCTTCCACATCAGTACCAGTCGCAAGGCAGGGTGTCACCTGTGCTTCTGACCAACTGGTATAAATCAGAGGTTACCATGGTAGACCCCGTCTTTGGTTTGGTAATTATCTAGAGCAGCTGACTGAACTCAGGAATAACAGTTTATACCAGATTACCAGTTTATTACGAAGGATACAACTCAGGAACAGCATAGAAGAGTAGCATAGGGCAAGGTATATGGGAGCCAGGCGTGCCACGTTCCTAGCACCTTCACGGGTTCACAAACTGGAAGGTCTCCAAACCACATCCTTTTGGGTTATTATATAGGCTTCATATTTGATTAAATTGTTGATTGAGTCATTGGCCATCTTTGATTAATTGAACCTCTAGCCCTCTCCCCTTGCCAAAGTTTGGTGGGTGGGGCTGAAGTTCCAACCCTTTAATCACGTTTGGTTTCCTTGGCAATAGCCCCATCCAGTGGTTATCTAGGCGCTTTCCAAAATTCACCATGTTAACATATGCTCAGATATGGTTGCAAGGGGGCCTGTTAAGAAAAACAAAGGATACCTCTTTCATCTTTACTACTCTGGAGCAATTTTAGGAGCTGGGAACAAAAACTAAATATTGTAGGAAAAGATCTTCCCATTGCTCTTATCACTTAAGAAATTGCAAGAAATTAAGCGCCTGCGTGACTCAGTTGGTTAAGTGTCTGATGTCGGCTCAGGTCATGATCTCACAGTTTGTGGGTTCGAGCCCTGCGTCGGGCCCTGTGCTGAACACTTGCTCAGAGCCTGGAGCCTGCTTCAGATTCTGTGTCTCCTTCTCTCTCTGCCCCTCTCCTGCTCACGCTCTGTCTCACTTTGTCTCACAAAAATAAATAAATGTAAAAAAAATTTTTTTTTAATAAAAAAAAAATTGCAAGGGTTGTAGGAGCTGTGTGCCAGGAATAGGAGTTAGACTGAATTTATACTTACTACAAATCATAATATCACACTCCCTATTCCTCCTCTTTCCCCCAGCCCCTGGCAACCATTATTTCACTTTCTGTCTCTGTGAATTTGATGGCTTTAAGTACCTCCTATGAGTGGAATCATACAGTATTTGTCTTTTGTATTTGCTTATTCTATTTAGTATAAGGTCCATCAGAATTTCACCAGCTCCATTGGTGTTTATCCAGTCATCCATCAGTGAACACCGGGTTGCCTCCACCATTTGGCTGTCGTGAATAAGGCTTCATATCATTGGTGTATAAAAATCTCGAGACCCTGTTTTCAGGTCTTTTGGAGATATATGGATATATATATCCATCTAGAAATGGAATTGTTGAGTCATATATAATTCTATTTTTAAATTTTTGAGGAACCACCAAACTTTCACAGTGGTTGCACCATTTTTACATGTCCATCAACGATGCACACGGGTTCATATTTCTCCACATTTTTGCCGACACTTAATTATTTTCTGTGTTTTGCTTTTTAAAAAATTTTATAATAGCCATCATGATAGTATGAACTGGTGTCTCATTGAGGTTTCGATTTGCATTTCTGTAGTGATAAAATTGATTTTTGTATGTTTATCTTGTGTCGTGCCACCTTGCTGAAGCCATTTATTAATTTTAGGAGAATTTTTGTAGATTCCTTACCATTTTCTGAGCAGACATCATGTCATCTGCAAATAGGACAGTTTTACTTCTTCCTTTTGGATTTAGATGCTTTTATCCCTTTTCTTGCTCTGTTACACTGGCTGAAACTTCTAGCACTATGTTGAATAAGTGTGATGAAAGTGGACATGTTAGCTTGTTTTCAATCTTAGGAGGAAACCATTCAGTGTTTCTTTATTAAATGAAACGTTAATGCTAGGTTTGTTGTATATTGAAGTTCCTCTTTAATCCTGTTTTTCTGAGAGTTT
Organism: Cryptoprocta ferox; assembly: GCA_028646485.1. Lineage (NCBI taxonomy): Eukaryota > Metazoa > Chordata > Mammalia > Carnivora > Eupleridae > Cryptoprocta > Cryptoprocta ferox. The sequence continues at coordinate 16,460,794 of CM053577.1, forward strand.
TTATTCTAGATGGATGAGTTTTGCCAGATGCTTTATTAGCATCTATTGTGAATTTGATGGTTTTAAGTACCTCCTATGAGTGGAATCATACAGTATTTGTCTTTTGTATTTGCTTATTCTATTTAGTATAAGGTCCATTGTATGATGCTATAGTTTTCCTTCTTTAGTGTGTTAATATATAGATTACATTGATATATATTTGTATTTATGTATTGAATTAGCCTTGCATTTCTGGAATAAACATCACTTGGTTATGGTATACAATTCTTTTTCTTGCTGGATTCCGTTTGGTAATATTTTGTTAAGGATTTTTGCATGTATATTTATGAGGGATATTGGTCTATACTTGTTTTTTTGAACTGTTTTTGATTTGGTAGCGCAATATTAGCTTCATAAAATGAATTGAAAGGCATTCCTTCTATTTTCTGGAAGAGACTATGTTTGATAAAATTCTCCAGTGAAACACCTGGGCTTTGGATATTTCTTTTTTGGTTTTAAAATTATGAGTTCAGTTTCCTCAGTAGTTATAACGCTGTTCAGATAATCTTTTTTGTATTAGATGAATTGTGGTGGTTTGTGCTTTTCAAGGTAGTGATCCCTTTTGTCTAAGTTATCTAACTTATGTATGTAGAGTTTTTGTAAGATTTCCTATTCCTCTTTTGGTATCTGCAAGTCTTTAGGTCATTCTTGACATTGATAATATGTGTTCCCTGTCTTTTTTTTTTCATTTTCAGTGTTGCTAGAGGTTCTTCAGTTTTATTCACCTTTTCAAAGAACCAGTTCTTTGTTTTATTGATTTTTCCCTATTTTTTTCATTTCATTGGCTTTTGCTGTTATCATTGTTATTTCTTTTTCTCTCCTTCAAGTTTATTTTCCTCTTATTTATAAAAAATTTTTTAAAAGTTTTTATATTTTTGAGGAGGAGAGAGCAGAAGCGGGGGAGGGGCAGAGACAGGGAGGCAGAGGATCAGAAGCACCATCTGCTCTGACAGCAGAGAGCCCAATGTGGGGCTTGAACTCATGAACTGTGAGATCATGACCTTAGCTGAAGTCATACACATAACCAACTGGGCCACCCATGTGCCCCTTCTTATTCTTCTTCAATTTTTTTCATTAGTAGATTCCATGCCCAACGTGGGGCTTGAACTTACAACCCTAAAATCAAGAGTTGCATCCTCCACCCACTGAGCCAGTCAGGAGCCCCTATTTTACTCCTCTTTTATACATTCTTAGGTGGGACTTTAGATTATTAATGTAAGACTTTTCCCCTAATATATACATTTAGTGCTCTAAGTTTCGCTCTCAGTACTGATTTAGCTGTGTCCCAGTAGTTACATTGTATGTTCCTTTTCATTTAATTCAGTTTATTTTTTAAAATTTCTTAGACTTCCTCTTTGACCTGTGATTATTTATAAGTGTGTTATTTAGTTTCCAGGTGTACAGAGATTGTATTACTTTTCTATTACTGATTTCTAGTTTGAATCCTTTGTGCTTTGAGAATATATTCCATTTGATGTCAATTCTTTTGAAGTTGTTTAAGTTTGTTTTATGGCCCTGGTTATGGTCTGTCTTGGTATATGTTCTATGAGTACTTGAAATATGTTTATTGAGCATCGAAAATAATATGTATTTTGCCCTTATTGGGTGGAACTATCTTAATGTTAGTTTGATTCTGCTGGATGATGGTACTGTTGAGTTTTTCTGTGTCCTTGCTGATTTTATTTCTGGTTATTCTGTCAATTGTTGGAGAGAGTTGTTGAATTCTCCAAGTATGTCTAAAGATGTGCCTATCAGTGTTAGCTTCCTATATTGTGGCTTTGTTGTTTGGTGCATTTAGGGTTGCTTTCTCTTAGGAGGATTGACCTGTTTATCATTATGTATTGTCTCTCTCTGTCTCTCGTAGTTTTGTGTTTTTTTGTTTTTGCCTTGAAATTTACTTTATCTGATATTAATAGGCATGGCTGTTTTCCCTTGATTAATGTTTGCATCTTAAACCTTTTTCCATTCTTTTTCTTTCAGCCTACCTGTATCACTATATATGAACAAGTTTCTTGGTGACTGCATATAGTTGAGTCATGTTTTTAATTTTGCCAATTTTTGTCTTTGAATTGGTATATATGGTCCGTTTACACTTAATGTATTTTGTTATGTTAGGGCTTAAGCCTGCCATTTTATTTTTCGTTTTCTGGTTGTTCTGAGGGTTTTTGTTTTTGATTTAGAATTCCATTTTGATGTTCATAGTATTTTGAGTATATCCCTTTGTATTAGCTTTTTCAATGGTTGCTCTAGATATTATGTATATGGAACTTGTACTGGTTGACTGGTATTGTCATTTTACCAGTTTGAATGAAGTATAGAAGTCTTACCTCTTTTTGTATCCCTTTAACCTCCCCCATTTACAATTATTTTAAATATTTCCTCTCCATTCATTTAGAGTCTCATCACGTAGTGTTAAAATTTTTGCTTCAACTGTTAAATAAATTAGAAAACTCAAAAGGAGAAAGATTGTTGTAGTTACCCATATTTTTACGTACTGTGTTTTTTCCTCCTTCCCAGTGTTTTACCCTGTTTCTTTTCTGTTTAGAGAACTTCTTTTAATTGTTCTTTTAGGGTTGGTCTCCTGGCAACAGAATTCTCTTACATTTCCTTCGTCTAAGAATGTTTTGATTTTCCTTTTATTCCTGAAGGACATTTTTGCTGGGTAGAGGATTCTGGATTGACAGTTCTTTTCTTTTAGCACTTGGAAAATTTCATGCCACCTCCTCTGGCCTCCTTTTCTGAGGAGAACTCTGCTTTCATTTGAATATTTTTTTTCCCTATAGGCAAGGTGTTGTTTTTGCTCATTGCTCTCAGTTTTTCTTTGTCTTTAGTTTTCAGAAGTTTAATTATGATGTGTGTTGGAATGGACTAATTTGGAGTCTTCTCTTTCTGAAGTTTTCTGTTTTTTCATTTGTTTCACACATGTTCATTATTGCTTGTTTGAAGCATTTTATCATAGTGGTTTCAAAATCCGTCAGGGCTTCCTATCTTCTTGGTCTTGACATGTGTTGATTCTCGTTTTGTTAAGCTTGAGATCTTTTTTCTTAAGTTCATTTATTTTAGAGAGAGCACAAGCGGAGGAGAGATAGCATCAGAAGTGGACTCAGCACGGACAGGACAGAGTCCAATGTGGGGTTCAAACTCACGAACTGCAAGATCATGACCTGAGCCAAAGTTGGATGCTTAATTGACTGAGCCACCCAGGCCCTAAAGTTTGAGATCTTTGTGGTACTTGATATGACAATTGATTGTAGATTGAAACCTGGACATTTTCATATTATGTTATAAGACTCTACATCTTACTTAAATCTACTGTTTTAACTGACGTTTTCTAACACTGCTGTGGCAGGGAAAGCCGGGGGGCCATCGCTCACTGTCGGGTGAAAGTAGAAGTCTAGGTTCCCACCCAGCCTCTTTTTAACACCTGAGTCGGGGAGGGCATCTTCTCATTACTGCTGAGCTGTGGTAGAAGTTCTGCTTGTGACCTCCAGTGACGCTGCAGTGGGAGTGACCTTGTCTTGACTTTCTATGAGTCTTCCTCTGACACCACCCCAGTGCCCCATACTGCCCAGTGTGGATGTAGTCCAGGCTCCCTCCGTGATCTCCACTGACTGAGTGGGAGTCTTGTTCCTGGTTGGCAGGCATGAAAATTCCAGCTACCTGACCGGCTTCTGCTACCACACTGATGAGGGTATAAGAGTACCTCATTACAGTCTCCCGAGGGTGGAAGTCTAGGCTCCCCACTGGGCTTTTGCTTACCTGGGTAGGGGTGGTGCTCAGCCTTATCAGAGGTGCTTGACTGGAGTAGAGTAATGGTGTCTGGAAGTTTCGTTTTGCTAGCCTACCTCTTTCTTGGAGCTCTGGCTAGAGAGAGCAAGCTTTTGTTGGGGGTTTTGTGTGTGCCCGTGTTGTTGTTGTTTCTGGGTTTCTGGCTTCTTTGACCTTGACTGTGGATTTATGAAGGAGGAAGAAAACCTGGATAATGCACCACCTTGTGTAGGTTCCCTAGTTTGCCTTTCTCTCTACTTTCCAAAGTCCTATCTTTTTTTATTGTATAATGCCAGGGTTTTTAGTTCTCTGTAGCAGAAGGAATAACGAAAAGTACACCTGCTGTATTTTCCTGTGAGTGAAAGCCTAGCTGTCATTTCTAAGTAACCCTTTTAATTGAGACCGTGGATTGGGGTTTTGTGTTGATAATGTTGCCAGCTGTTAAACTAACCGGTTTTGGGGCACCTGGCTGGCTCAAGTCGGTTGAGCGTCCGACTTCGGCCCAGGTCATGATCTCACGGTCCGTGGGTTCTAGTCCTGCGTCTGTGCTGACAGCTCAGAGCCTGGAGCCTGCTCTGGATTCTGTGTGTGTGTCTCTCTCTCTGCCCCTCCCCTACTTGCACTTTGCCTGCCTGTCTCAAAAATAAATAAACATTAAACAAATTATTTAACTAACTGGTTTTAAACCTGACTAGGTATTTATCTCCTGGTTAATTGGTTCATCTTCAGCTTTATTTTGAGTATCAAAGGGGAGGCTATGTTTTGTTTAGCCTCTCTCCTGCCCCCTTTCACCTCCTAATAGTTGTTAGCACTTTTACTCAGAGCAGGTTATTGAATCGATATGTGCTTAAAGGAAATTGTGCTGTTTTAGCTATTTAATAAATAAAATCCTGTCAAAGATGTCAACATTTAAAATTCTATACCTCTGTTTAGCTGAATATTTTTTATTTTTTCTGTTTGACTTTTATTGAATTATTTCTCCTTTCTGCCTAGCTTAAATTCATTTAGCTTTGTCTACAAACGTTGCCCTCAGCACTGTGTTCTGTGGGAGGAAAGAAAGCAGCTAGAGAATATTTCCAAGGGACGCCTGGATGGCTCAGTCGGTTAAGCGGCCTATTTCGGCTCAGGTCATGATCTCATGGTTTGTGGGTTCAAACCCCACATCGGGCTTTGTGCTGACAACTCAGAGCCTGGAGCCTCCTTCAGTTTCTGTGTCTCCCTTTCTCTGCCCCTCTCCTACTCATGCGCGTGCTCGCTCTCTCTCTCTCAAAAATATATAAACATTAAAACATTTAAAAAAAATAAATAAAACAAAAGAAAGTACTTTCTATCTGTGTCTTCCTAGGCTCACAGTGGGAGTTCCCAGTAACCAGGGATAGTGTCTTCTTTCTGTCCCCCACACAGTTAGCACAGAAAGCGTTCTTGGTAAATATCTGTGAATGAATAACAACTCGACAAATAGCTAAACACAGCCTTCTCCTCTTTTATTTATTTATTTTTTTACATTTAATTTTTTTAGTAATCTCTACGCCCAACGTGGGGCTCAAACTCACAACCCTGAGATTAAGGGCTGCATGCTTTTCTGACTGACCAAACCAGCGGGTGCCCCAGACTTCTCTTTTAAATACTGCACAATACCTTCCTTGAATTTTTAAAAGAAAAATTTTTAACATTCATTTTTTTGAGAGAGAAAGAGCAAGTGAGCGCACGAGCAGGGGAGGGGCAGAGAGAGAGGGAGACACAGAATCCGAGGCAGGCTCCAGGCTCTGAGCTGTCAGCCTAGAGCCCAACGGGGGCTCGAACTCACGAATCGTGAGATCATGACCTGAGCCGAAGTCAGATGCTCAACTACTGAGCCACCCAAGCGCCCCTCTTGAATTTTTTATGTTAGTATCAGATACTGAACATGTCTATGGTGAGACATACTTTTTTTTTTACCATCTAGTGTAAGACTTGAATATCATAAATACTGGCTAAGTGGAGACATTAATACTGACTTTTAGATCGCACCACTAAGAAATCATGTTATGGGCTAAACAGTGTTCACGAGACAGGGTAGGAGTTCTGGTATAAGACCAAGTAAATGTTTACCGTGGTACAGAGCTTCATAAATTTTCTTCCCTTATAAAATTCATGAGTATCTGTAATTTTTTACAGAACCTCTAGGACAAAGAGAATACCTACCTGTCCATTGGTGAAGAAGTTAGGTTCAGACCACTTTGCTGTGTCCTAACAGCGTGTGTTGGATGCAGCTCAGTTTCTCAGACTTTGGAGGCAGAGTGGACATTTCACGGTCATTCTTTTTTCACCTCGATTTTTCCCACTATTCCTTTTATCACAGAAACTGCCAGCTTCACAAAAATATGGCGTTATTGAAAGGAATGTAGCAGTTTTAACGTAGAAACAGAACTACCTGGAACTGGTAGTTCACCCAGTGTTCACCACATACTCTGGGTTTCCCTCAAAAATGTAAACTACCTGCAGCACTGTGAGTTTGCCGTTGGGCCCTGCAGGACCTAGTACACGGCTTAGGCGCTGCGCCCTTGAGGACAGCCGGCACAGAGGAGGGGCAGGGACCGCGAGGTGTTGCTTGGAGTGGGGTGGGAACTGTGAAAAGGGATGTTTTAGGAGCATCGGTGAGGGCCGAGGAGTGGTGAAGAGTGAGCTGTAATCTTAGCTACATAAACCATCTGTCTTTAACCTTACCTCCTCTAAAGCTTTGAGATAAATGTCACACGTATCTGATATTCACTAGTAACCACAGGTCATCTCAGTGTTGATTTCTTAATTCTTGCCAGTTCGTATACATAATGTTTTTGTTTCTCTTGAACACTTTTGTCATACTTTTTATGTAAAAGTAGAGGTTGAATATGAAACTCTGATAACTCTGATGTTGGTATAGAAGGATGACTTAACAGTCTTTGATTCTCTCCCTATTACTTGTACTATTCTATTAGCTTTTGTAAAAAATATCACTGGAGTCCAGTCTTTGTGTCTAATTCACAGAAACAAAGTATAATTTTTGAGGCAATCAGAAGCTCTTGTTTTTTTCTCCCAATGTAGAACAAATCACCTGCTGCAGTTACGGAACCAGAGACCAGTAAATTTGATAGCACTGGATATGATAAGGACTTAGTAGAAGCTTTGGAGAGAGATATAATTTCTCAGAATCCCAATGTTCGATGGTAAGTTGTATCATACCAAGATAATGGGATAATGCTTTTAGGAAAAGAAAATGGAACCAGTGTGGGCATGCACTGAAGATTAGTCCTTGGGGATGGACCCGGAGTACATGCGGTGTGAGCCCCACACTTGGTTCAGCCTATTCCAAGTTTCTGTCTGAGATTTTTTTTTAATTTAATAAAATAACAAATGATAAATACGTTTCTGTTAGATAAAAAAAATCTTCCATACAGAGCGGGAAGAAGATCGCAGAAACTTCCATCTTCTTTTTGAGACATCCTCTAATGGGGAATTGGCAATGACCCTTATTGCACGTGTGTTGCTTGTTTTTGTCTTTATGTAAGCGCTGTGCCCCAGTAGGGCTTACGACCCTGAGATCAAGAGTCTCATGTTCTACCGACCGAGCCGTCCAGCAGCCCCTTGTTGCTTGTTACCTGTGGGTGTTTCTTTTATTTTCTATGACTTTGAGTAGTGGTTCTCAACTTGTTTAATATTCTATTGAATCAAAGAACTGTAATTATCACACTAAGTTCTAAAAGCTCCCTTAATGACTTTTAGGTATGGTTTTGGGGATATTTTAAAAATATTTTTTGGTATTTGATATTTATACAGTGAGCGTATATTTTTATGAAAATGCCACATGTAGAGCAGCAGCAGCAGTAAAGTTTTCTAGTGGTTGGAGATGACTTCGTCTCAGTCTCTGTGATAGTCTTCTGCCCTTTATATTCTTTATGGGTTTTTTTCTTTTTTTTTTAATTTAAAAAAAATTTTTTTTATTT
>CM053577.1:16468662-16618859 GCA_028646485.1 Cryptoprocta ferox
TTCTTTTTTAATGAGCTCATTGTTCCTCAGTCACGGAGTTTATGGAATGAGCATCACGAGGGCAGGAATTTAGAGTGAGATGGCCTGGTCTTGAGAGTGGGCCTGTGGGCCTGTGTTCTGCTTCCCGGAGCAGACAGTCTTTCCTGCCAGGAACTGATGATTGAGCTGTGCCCTGCGCTGGCGGTTGGCGTGGTGGCCTCATCGTGGCGTGCTGGCTCCCCGGTGCCCGCAGCCGGGTCCGCCCCGTGCGCGCCGTGACACCTTGTGCTTCGGCGGCTCTCAAGAACCACTGTATGGAGCCAAATATATAATCTGAGACGTCGTTGATAAAATGTCTCCTCTTTCAGGGATGATATTGCTGATTTAGTCGAAGCTAAAAAGTTGCTTAAGGAAGCTGTGGTGTTACCAATGTGGATGCCGGAATTCTTTAAGGGCATCAGGAGACCATGGAAGGTAAGTTTATTACTGTTGGGCGTTGTCAAAGTGAGCGGCATGTACATTGCTGTGGAAAACTAGTATTTATCTTATTCAGGGAAGAGAGGGGAGAAAGACGAGGTAAGGAAAATTTTTAATTAAAAGGTATGTTATTGAGAATTTTGTTTAGACCAGAACCTATTGCAAGGTTCCCAGAATAAGAAATAGGTACAGTGTGACTTTTGGAAAGTTGATTTCCAGTGAGCTCGTATTTGCAGATACGAACAAGTCGCCTAATGTAGAAATACTCCGTTTTGTGTATCATGCTACAGAACTTGTATCCTCTACTTCTTGCATTTGTCTTTAAGAAATTGAGACATCTGCATCTAGTAGGTACTTTTTTAAAGGTCATGAGCTGATCTGAAAAGACACTGGAAAAAACTCTTTCTTGGATTTGGAAAATGTGCTAATGGCTAACTCCGCTCTTACTATTAAGAATTCTTGAAATATGAAGTGATAGGTCTTAAAGTTCTAGACCTACTTTAAGTACAGCTGTGTAACAAAAAAAACTAATTTGTTCAACCAAAAGCCTAGAAGGAACTATATCCAAATACTATTGGTATTTGTGTTAGAGTAGGATTATTATAATGTCAGTATTATAATCTGATTATATTTTTCTCATTTCTGAGTTCCAAATTTTTCATAACGTAAATTTGTGATAAAGTATCCTTTTGTTTATATTTTGTTTGTCTTACTATTACATATTAGTTGAAGATTCTCAGGGAATTCTTGTGAATTAGAACCGTGGCAGGGACATCTTTGACTTATGTCCTTATGTCCCCAACAGGGAGTGTTGATGGTTGGGCCGCCCGGCACGGGAAAGACCCTCCTTGCTAAAGCAGTAGCTACGGAATGCAAGACCACATTCTTCAATGTGTCCTCCTCAACCCTGACTTCCAAGTACAGAGGAGAGTCTGAGAAGCTTGTTCGCCTTCTGTTCGAAATGGTGAATGTTGGAGCCAACTCTGAAGATTCTTTACCTCTAAAAGGGGAGAAAGGGAGTCATAACCATCTCCAGGGTGTAGACTAGCGAGGCAGGGAGATGTGCCCACAGGGTGACTCCTGGGCCCTCGAAGCTAGAATCCTTTAATCACATGAGTAAATCAATGTTTTCTGTGTCTCCTTTCCTCTAGAGGCAGAGCCGTCTCTATGGCTTATGGGCATATGCTCACGTTATGGGGTCTGCGTTACTAATCTGCCATAGGAGTTTGAAATTGGTCCGTTTTCTAAGCCAGTAGGCCTAGTTATAATATGGTAAATGCAGTGCTATAACCCTAACGCAGAACAGTGAAAATCAAGTAGTTATGGAACTTAGATCACCTCCCATCTATTAACTATATACTAAATACTTTGAGTTTAATGCCCCGGTCTCTGGATTGTTACTTCTGTGCTTGTTACTTTGAGTTTCCTTCTTCCTCCTTCTACCCCCACTAATCTGAATATCAGAAGGAATAGAATTCAACAAATTCTAGTAGAGTGTTTAGATTGAATTCAGCAGCTTTTTAGACTTAAGACTCTAAGCTTCACTGATTATTTCAGTCTTGCCTCATTTAAGAAATTGTGTAGTTTAGGGGCCCCTGGGTGGCTCAGTCGCTTAAGCGTCTGACTTCAGCTTAGGTCATGAACTCGTAGTTCGTGAGTTCGAGCCCTGTGTCAGGCTCTATACTGACAGCTCAGAGCCTGGAGCCTGCTTCAGATTCTGTGTCTCCCTCTGTCTCTGCCTCTCCCCCACTCGTGCTCGCTCTCTCTCAAAAATAAACCTTAAAAAAAAAATTTTTTTTTAAGGAGCGGGGGGGGCGCCTGGGTGGCCCAGTCACTTAAGAGTCCGACTTCAGCTCATGTCATGATCTCATAGTTTGTGGATTCGAGCCCCACGTTAGGCTCTATGCTGACAGCTCAGAGCCTGGAGCCTGCTTCAGATTCTGTGTCTCCCTCTCTCTCTGCCCCTCCCCTGTTCGCACTGTGTCTCTCTCTCTCTCTCTCTGTCTCCCTCTTTCCCAAAAATAACGTAAAAAAAAAAAAAAGAAATTGTGTAGTTACATGTATTAGGAGAAAGTTACACTTATTATGTAGAGAATGACTTGCATTCTTAACTCTAAAGACTCCATCGTGGACAAAATCTTAGATATCTGTGTTAATAGGACGCTAGATCTTACTTCCTTAGGCTCAGAATAAAAACAAGCAAATGAAAACCCTTATAATTTCAGGTTATCCATTGGCTTTAAAAAAATATTTTTTTAATGTTTATTTTTGAGAGAGAGAGAGAGACACACACACACACACACACACACACACACACACACACACACAGCATGAGTGGGGGAGGGGCAGAGAGAGAGGGAGACACAGAATCCGAAGCAGGCTCCAGGCTCTGAGCTGTCGGCACAGAGCCTGATGCGGGCTTGAATCCCTGAACCACGAGATCATGACCTGAGCCGAAGTCGGATGCTCAACCACCTGAGCCCCTCAGGCGCCCCAGGTTATCCATTTTCTGTAAAGTCTTCCTGTTTCGATTCCCATTTTGTCCTTTGGGTTCGATAATTTATAAGGCAGGATGCAAATTCTAACAGGTTCTTAATAGTTTATCAATAACTTATACCACAAGAGGAATCTAGTGGAGAACCTCTTAGATCATTTATTTGCTTCAGGAGAAAAAAATTACACTGTCAGGATTCCAGAATAACTAGGCTTTTAAAAAATGTAAGCTAACTAGTGTGACTGGCTAAGTATGGAGTTTTTGGAGCCAGGGAGCCTGGGTTCAGACCCCTCCTCTCTCGCTTTCCTAGCTGCTGCCTGAGGGCAAATTCCTCTCCTCGTCCTCAGTTGCCTGATTAAATAAAAAGAGGACATTAGACAGGAGTTACCTCTGTGAAAGGAGCTCATGCATGTAAATTGTTTAATACAGAGCCTGCCTCACAAGGGTGGATAGAAATGAGCTGTTCTGTTTAAGAATTATTTGATATATTTTTCTAATGGAGGGTTTACATTTGAGGAAACTGACCATTTTCTTCTGTGTGGGGAAGCTTTTTACGAAGTACTAATTTGCATTATTTTTCATAGTGGGGTTTATGAAGGCATTATCAAACGGCTTATTTTTTACCGGCTTCCCTGGCATTTATGTCTTTAAATAATCGCCACTTATCTGCAAAGTGCTGCTTTGAGGTGCATGCTTGAGTGGGGCTCAGTCCCAGCCCGCAGTTTGGAGCTTCTGCCCTTGTGACTTTTGATTAGGGCTCAGATTTAAAACTAACTTAGGTTTTGTTCTTTGTTTTGGGTTCTTTTTTTTTTCTGTTCACCCTATGGACTCTCTGGTGGACTAAAGGGATCCTGCCACTGTCTTGTTTTGACTGTTCTACAGAGAACTTGCCTCTCCCTGAGAGCCCACCCCGCTCCCCCAGAAATCTCTCAAAGCAAACATGCCTCAAGGCTTGTATTTTAAATAATGTCACTTAAATAGAAGTCTGTCCAGGAATGTTCTCATGCCATGATAACAAACACATACAAAACTTAGTGGTATAATTTTTGTTGCATTGTCAAGAACTTTCATTTTCAAGTGTCAGAAACCTAATCAAGTGAGTTTAAACCAAAAGAATAATATATTGGGTCACGTAACTTGAAATTTTGGGAGGTTATGTTTTAGATTTTTTTAGGTAGGCCTAAAAATGTTTTAGATTTTTAGGCCTACCAGGATCTAGTAATGCAGATGTTTTTGGGAATGTCTCTCTGACCTTTGCCTCTGTTTACCTGTGGGTTGGCTTTGATTTGGGGCAGGGCTGTGTGGTGGTCAAGATAGCCATCAGAGCCGTAAGCCTTGTTTTTATTGTCTTTATGGTAATCCCAGAGGAATTAGCCCTCATTTCTCCGTTCTTGCAGCAAAATTCCAGGGATTAATGTTTGGCCTGTCTTGAGTCACATGCCCATGCTTGAATCCATCATTTTGGTCAGAGAATTGGAGTGATCTTATTGGCCAGACCTGAACCGGGCCCCCGGAACTTCAAAAGAGTTGGCCTCTCTTGAAGTAGTGGAATAAGAGTGTAAATGGATGGTTAATGGATGAAAAAGCAAACTTCTCTTACTAGAAGTTACCAGAAGGGATGCTGTGCAGGCCAAAGCATTTGAATCTTTCTGTAGTATTTTCCGTGTCCTCCAAAGCCAATTGTACAGGTGCCATGTAGCCTCTGCTCCAAGTCAGACCATTCTGCAGACCCTCAGTAGTTGGGAAGAATCTACTAGGTTTTTTCTTGGTATGGCAACACGTAGATTAAATTTAATTTAATTTTTGTCAGTGTAGTCTCTGTTGACAGATGGTTTCTTGATAGAATTTCAATTGAGATTTTTCTTGGATGCTTTTTTGTTTTCTCTCCATTTTTTTCTTTTTCTGTTTTTTGAAAAGAGTACAGAATTTTTGTACATACTACCTAAAATCCAAATAAGGACACCTTATTAAAAATTAAATTATCCAGGGTCCCTGGGTGGCTCAGTTGGTTGAGCATCTGACTCTTGATTACGACTCAGGTCATGATCCCAGGGTTCCTGATTTGAGCCCCACTTTAGGCTCTGGGCTGACAGCATGGGGCCTGCTTGGGATTCTCTCTCCCTCTGTCTCTGCCCTTCTCCCACTCTAATTCTCTCTCCCTTTTTCTCAAAATAAATAAACTTAAAAAAAAACTGTCCCTGTGAAGGGAACTGATGACTAGAATTCAGATTTTCAACTAGAAGAGAAACTGAGATTTAAGTAAGGATTTTCCAAGTGGAGAGACTAAAACGGAATCCATCCTTTGGAGCCACAGGCCTTCCAACCCAGTGAACTGCCTCGTAGAAGATGCTAGATCATAACTCATGGTCCGAGGGAATTGATAGACCCCGTGTAATTGCATGTTCAAGTCCATAATGTTCACTTGCTGTTGCAGACTTTTATTTTTGGAAAAACCTTTGAAAAGTGCTGTGTGTTCACTAAGCCGTGTTTTGAGAAATCTTTGTCATCATTTAGCTTCAAACCCTCTTGAGCATTGATTCTGTAAGTTTGGATATTTCATTTAAAAATAATTAACAAGAACTTTTTTGTATTGCCAAATAAAAAATGGCAATTTAATGAGGATTTCTTAGAGGGAATCTATGATTTTTTTTAAGGTAACAGTTCTCTGTAACCGGTTTTTTCCTAGAACTGAGAACACTTACGAATATCTGTAAATGTTTTCCCGCCATTGTCCTTACTGTTGTAGCATACAAGGTAATTCTGTATGTGTATCACTCATGAGTAAATATATATTGCCAGCTAAAGTACTGAGTGTTACAAAAATAGCCATGTAGGATTTAAGTATATGCTAAGCTTGTATCAGAAGCTGTCTTTAGCTGTTCCAGGTTATCCTCTCCCCACCAGAATTAGGACGAGAGAGATGCATTGTGGCAGGCTCCGCAGCTCTTTCCTAATTACTGTAGATTATTTTTAAATGAAATAAAAACCTGGTGTTACCTTGGTTTCTTTACTTAGGCTCGATTTTACTCTCCGGCCACCATATTTATCGATGAGATCGATTCCATCTGTAGTCGCAGAGGAACTTCCGAAGAGCATGAGGCAAGCAGGAGGGTGAAAGCTGAGCTGCTGGTTCAGATGGATGGTATGTGCGCGTCTGTGCACTGACTGAGCTCTCCGCCTGGTGCCCGCCCAGGACGGCGGGAGGGGGCTGGCAGTAGGTCCTGGAGGTTGACGGTATATTGGGCACGCTGGGGGGACATGCCAGGAGTGGCTATTCACAGAGCACTCGTGGGCCTGTGCTCAGATTTCTTATTTTTAGCAATGAAATTGAAATGAATGCAAATAAATTGGCCTCAGGGATATGGATGCTTTGAAGAATTTTAGAAGTTGGTATATAGTTACGCTGAGCTGGTCTTGATTAAATCTATTTTGAGTCCTATTTTCTGTTGTTGTGGTTTTTTGTTTTTGTGTACTAAAATTTAGCGTTCTTGGGCCCCAAATTCATGTATGTACCAGTTAGCTTTAGAAGTCTTAGGCTTAACAATTACGCTACCTTGTCATTTAGTGCCAAATGTGTGATGGTCTTTAAGTAGTTGAGCTTTAGTTTGTTTACTGACTTAATCTCTTTTTACTTTCTCGTCACCCTTCTTCTTAGGTGTGGGAGGCGCTTCTGAAAACGATGACCCTTCCAAGATGGTTATGGTTCTCGCAGCCACCAACTTTCCCTGGGATATTGATGAGGCATTAAGACGCCGCCTTGAAAAAAGAATCTATATTCCATTACCATCGGGTATCTTCATTTGACTCTTGTCAGAAAGCTCATGTTAACTGTTAGGTAGTTTTGTTTAGAGATTTTAAAATTTGGTATTAATTGACTTTCCTTTAAAGAGACAAATGTAGGATGTCTTTCCTTGCATTAACAGGTTTGGCTCTATCTAGAACCTGAAAGCCTTGATACCAGGGAATTTTAAATGTAGTGAGGAATGACTCTTACGTTTTTAAACAAATGAGCTCTAAGAATTGGAAAACCACCTTCTTATACAAAGTAGACCTGTTTACGTTTATGTTGAAGGCTTACATTTTAAAATTTGTTTCCATCATTAGCAAAAGGCAGGGAGGAGCTGTTACGAATAAGTCTGCGTGAGCTGGAATTGGCTGATGATGTTGACCTTGCAAGTATAGCAGAAAATATGGAAGGTTATTCAGGTGCGGACATTACCAACGTGTGCAGGTATGGATTATCTTGAAAGCATAGGTGTTTGTGGGTATTAACTTCTGTTATGAAGCTTTCGTGCTGAGTTAATAAGACAGGTGAAGAATAAAGACCTACATGATAGTTTCTAGTCAGAGACACAAGTTTTGGTAGGAAGTTCGTGGTAAGGTGCTGGTAAGAATCCGAGTCTCTCGCATGGCACTGAACAGTCTGGTGCATTTGAAAACTACAAGTTTCAGAATTTAATATTAGAACAACTGGTATAATAATATAGAAAATCAGTAATTGTCTTGGATTAAAAAAATGTTGATGTGCCTTTTCCATATACTTTTTCGTAAGAAGTAGAACCGTGGGGTTGATTGGACATTCTCAAGGACAATCTCACTTTCAGTGCGAGTGTCCCGAATATGATAGGAACAGCAGTAAAAAAGAAAAAAGCCTCTAATCCAGTTGATTCAAGTAGGTTTTGTCCTAATCTAAGTATTAGTTGATATGTTTATTAGCAAGGGACTTGTCATAAAGTGAGCACCCCACCAGGTGGTTGTGAGGATTAGTAAGAACTAGCTGCGTGTAGCTGTCCCTTTGCATAAATGGTGTCTATTACCAAAGATGAAACTTGGTGATAGCACAGGTCCTTGAATCCGAAGTGTCTTCTTTAAAAACAAAACCATAAAAACCCAAAAGACAAACAAACAAAACTAATACAGAGGGGAAAAGAGAAACACCTTAATTTGATCATTTAGTTTTTCCTACACAGGTAGAAAATATTATTCAGCTAACAGGTTCCCTCCTCTCTGATGTTTATTTTATTGGACATTTACACAGAAATTCAATTGCTAGCTTTGTTACATCTTTTTACTTTTTCTTGGGCTTTCTGCTCAGTATCATTCATTTAACCTAATATCCTTATTTTCATCATGAAGATTTAACTGCTAAAAAGCAACTCAGAACAAGCCGTGTATTCTGATACAAGATTCTATGCAATACTACATACGTGTAGTATGGATGATAACAGAGTAACACATACTGCAAAAATTTTCTTTTCACAGGTCTGTACTCAATCAAAATAACACTGTGCGTGTGTGTGTTATGTTTTCATTTAAAAACTAGGGATGCATCCTTGATGGCAATGAGAAGGCGTATTGAAGGTTTGACCCCAGAAGAAATCAGAAATCTTTCAAAAGAGGAAATGCACATGCCTACAACTATGGAGGATTTTGAAATGGCTTTAAAGAAAGTTTCGAAGTCAGTTTCTGCTGCAGACATTGAAAGATATGAGAAATGGATATTTGAGTTTGGATCATGCTAAATTCTCACAACGTAAACTGTGAGAAACCTGCCTTAAGTGTTTGAATAATAATTAAATGTAGTATTTCATTGCATCGAGTGCTATATTTTTTTAAACTTTCATAATGGTAAGATTTTAAAAAAAATACGATTCTGAATAAAGGCAATTTTTTAAAGCTGCATATTTGTTTTACTTTAGTATTACCGGATTTCTCTTTCAGTGACCACGTATGCAGCACAGTCACGTGATTACTTAGCTTGGAAAAGTGTCTTTACGCTCACTTCTACGCACAGCGTCTTCTCTTCCCCTGTGCGGCTGCCGCTCCTCCTCCTGTGAGACTGCAGCACCTTGGGCGCCAGTGGATAACGGGAAATTCCTAACATTTTTACACAAGCAGCCGGTTGACGCACGAACCACGCTTTGTGCGCCTTCCTGCTTGCTGTTCCAGTAGCTTCCCTCCCTTTCCTGGGAGAGCTTTAAAGCCCCTTCATTTCACAGTGCACTTGAAAGGAAAAAATAGAGATCTATGTATACTTTTTTCAATTTTTTTTTTTTTTAAGTTTATTTACTTTTAAGAAAGAGAGCGTGTGAGAGGGGTAGGGTGGGGGCAGAGAGAGAGGGAGGAAGACAGAATCCCAAGCAGGCTCCACACTGTCACTGCAGGGCCTGACACAGGGCTCAGTCCCACAATCGTGAGATCATGACCTGAGCAGAAGTCAAGAGTTGGACACTTAACCGACTGAGCCCCCCAGGCGCCCCTGTATCTACTCTTGCTTGACTTTATTCTGCCTGTGAGGCTGCCTTATAGGCAAGTTGATGCTCGTAAGCCTATGCTGCCCACTGTGCCCTAATAAATGACACTTATTAACCCATTCACTCATGGATACCACACATCATTAAAGTGACAGTTAATCGGGGCACCTGGGTGGCTCAGTTGGTTAAACGTCTGACTCTTGGTTTTGGCTCAGGCCAGGATCTCGCAGTTTACAGGATCAAGCCCCGAGCTGAGCTCTGTGTTGGTGGCACGGATCCTGCCTGGGATTCTCTCTCTCCCTCTCTCTCTCAAAATACACATTTTTTAAAAAGTAAGAGTTAATGGTGCAGCTCTAAGTTAATTAATGGCATACATTCTTAGGTAAGATACTCACTTAGGATTAGTTTTTTTTATTAATGTTTATTTTGAGAGAGAGAGACAGTAAGGGATGGGCAGAGAGACGGTGAATCCCAAGCAGGCTCCTAGCTGCCAGGGTAGAGCCTAATGTGGGCCTTGAACTCATGAACCATGAGATCATGACCTGAGCCAAAAATCAAGAGTGGGATGCTTAACCGACTGAGCCACCCAGGCTCCCCGTGGATTACTTTTTAAAAGCCAACTTACTGTATCATCTCAACCATAGAAAACAGAGCCTCAAAGACACTGAGTCCTGGGGCCCCTGGGTGGCTCAGTCGGTTAGGCTCTGACTTTGGCTCAGGTAGTGATCTCATAGTTCATGGGTTCGAGCCCTGCATCAAGCTCTGTGCGGACCGCTCAGAGCCTGGAACCAGCTTCTGATTCTGTGACTCCCTCTCTCTCTGCCCCTCCCCTGCTTGCATTCTCTCTCTCAAAAAAAAAAAATAAATAAATAGGGGCACCTGGGTGGCTCAGTCGGTTGAGTGGCCGACTTCGGCTGAGGTCATGATCTCGCGGTTTTTGGGTTCGAGCCCCGCATTGGGCTCTGTGCTGACAGCTCAGAGCCTGGAGCCTGCTTCAGGTTCTATGTCTCCTTCTCTCTCTGCCCTTCCCCTGCTCACGCTCTGTCTCTCTGTCTCTCAAAAATAAATAACATTAAATAAATAACATTAAAATAAATAAACACTGAAAAATAAAAAAATAACAGCTAGGCAAAATGAAACCTCAATCCTTCACTCTGCCACCTATCATCCCTCCCTGCCCACATAACTATTTAGCCTAAATCTAAGGTGGTTTTATCTTTGGCCCCCCTTCTCTAAGGTGGTTTTAAAAACCAGTCATTACTTTCTTAAAGTGTTTAAAACAATGGGTTACAATAAAAAATTATAAAACAGAATAGGAAACATCAATCACATGGAGTAAAGGTATATTATATCCTAGATCACATTATAAAATAGATGTCAATGAGAGATGTTTTTTTAAAAAGAGACCAAACACTGTTGAAGGGTAAGCAGCACGAAGAACGACAAGAGCAAGGACACGAACTCCAGGATGCTGACAGACTCACTCATGGATTTGAGCCCTGGTTTTGGCCCATGTATGTGAAAGGAGCTCTTCCCAACAAGTAATTCTTGCCTAGGAAATGCTTTTATACCAAAACTCTATGCTGTTTTCCTCAAAGAAAGTTTATTTTAGAGTGAGAACATGTCACTGCTCTGTTTAAGTCCTCGCGCATTCAAGGTTTAAGTAGTCTTGGTACAGGGTACAATCAAATCATGACACACGTCAGTGATTTTATACTGAGTCACATAATATAAAGGCACACTTTACTGAATAAAAAAATAAGTGTTAAATTCTTGAGCTTTTAAATTAGGATTTTATAAAGTGCTTTTCATAAAGTCTCGTATAGTAATTAAGTGGATATAATTTCCTTTACAAAGGCACCTTGAAAAGTATTGGCACGTGGCATTTCGTCTTGCCCTTTTTTTTTTCTTTTTGGTAATTTGGAAGTTTCTTCATGTCTTCTCTTCCACTTCATTTAGATTTTTCTTAACAATTCATCTCTGAATAGCCAGCCCTGTTATAGAGTAAGGTGAACTTTAACTTGTCACTTTAAAGGTCAAGGTTTAGGCAGTTTTAGGAGCTTAGCAATTTCCCTGGTGTATAAACTGATTCTTAACGACTTAAAGAAAATTCTATTTAAGTGGCAACTTTAGAGCCAAAAGACTAGTTCAGAGTCCATGATTTGAGATGGTGTTTTAAACACATGTTTTATCTTCAAGGTTTTTTGCTCTTTTCCCAGAATCATCTGGAAATAAGTTGATAGCTGTCACAGGTATATTTGCTTTATCCAATTGAAGAATTCCTCTGAAATATAAAAATAAATATTAAACATTTCCTCTGTCTACCGTCTGGTAATAAGGAAGGCCTACTTCAAGGTTATAATTAAATATATCCCTGGGGGTAAATGCTTTTGCTTCATTTTATTTAGTTTATAATAGCTGGACAAGCTCTGAGTCCAAAGTTTGCTTTAACCAAACTGGGCCACAGAAAGGTGGAAGAGGAAGTTCCTTACTTACACTGTAGGCAGGGAAAGGACTGGGTAAGTACAGATCTCCAAGGCAGACAGAACCCCAGATTTGCACAAGTTGGTCTAAAAGACCAGGCCCAAGCATCTTCCTAACTGGTACCACTGGGATGCAACCTTAGATATTGAGACAGCATTTTCTCTTTTTCCTGAAGCACCTGACCAGGGAGGAGATCTCTGGACTGTATCCAAGACCCTCTTTTGCAAGTTCAGTGTTATCCCAATCGAGATGGCAACAGAAGGTAGTTGTTTATGGAACTCATCAAGCCGATTCTACAAGTTCACAAGGGAGAACCTGCAAGAATAGTTGTAACAATTTTTTTAAAAACGATGGGGAGGAGACAGTCGCTGGTTTTATGAAAGCAGTATAGTTAGGAGAACTGTGCCGCCGGCCGGTACTAGACGAAGCGGTGGGAGAGGGTCCAGAAATGAGACTAACGTATGCAGGAATTCAGTGCACGGTAAGGTGACATTCCGATTCAGTGGGCACATGATAGCCGGAACAGCCTCACTGGAAACAAAAACTCGGGATCCTAGCGTAACCTATACACGAGCGATGGTAAAATTTAGTTTTCAGAGGACACGTAAATAATTTTAAGAAGGGAAAGATCCACTTAAGAAAAATTTAAAACCCTTAAGAGCCACATAGGAAAGGCATGGATTGCTCTAACCCCAAATTTAAACTTTTTCCTTTTCCTTTTATTTTCTAAGGAGGCTTCACACCCAGCGCAGAGCCTCATGCGGGCTTCGGCTCGCGACCCCGAGATCAAGACCCGAGCTGAGATCAAGAGTCAGACACTTAACTGACTGAGCCGCCCAGGCGCCCCCCAAATTTAAAATTTCTGTATGATACTAGAATTAAGAGCAAAAGACAAATCACAGTCTGAGATAAAAAAAAAAAATTTGGAATAGATACTATGTCCGTATAACAAATAAAGGAGGTCCAATATACGAATGATTACAAAAGGCAACACAACTGAAAAATGACCAAGGCTATAAGCAGGCATGTCACAGGCGGAACACCCAGCCAGCTACCCAGGGTGCTCAACTCAGCCAGACCGGGGCCAGCAAGGATGCTACTAAGAAGAAAATGCAAATTAATTAACATGAGATTGTATTTTTGTCTCCAGTAGCAAAAACAGAGAAGACTGCCGTCAGGAGCTGACAAGGTAGTAAATAACACACGTTCTTCGCCCCAGTAAGTTCACATTTGGGTATCTATTCTACATTCAATCCCCATGTGCAAAGAGACGTATGTGCATTTCGGATGGACACCGAAGCATCACTGGAGAGAATGTGAAACCGGAGCTTCCCTGAGTGTCCAGCGGAAGACGGATTAGGTGCTGGCGTATCCATCCCGTAGAACACTCTGCAGCCACGGGGAGAATCAAGAAGCACCTGGACGTGTGGACACGAGAAGACCCGAAGCCCACGTTCCCAGGGGCACAGAGAATCCCGGGGCGGCACTGCAGCCCCGGAGGGCAGTTCAGTTCCAGCGTCAGACTGTACTACACTGTCCTTTCAGTGAAGTCAGATCTTTGCAGAGCTGGACCCCGGCAGTTACTGTGATAAAAAACAAATTCTGTACAAAAGCTAGTGTTGAATAGGAAATAGGGTGGGAGTGTCCGATCTGATGCTTAGAGGTTTGTGTGGCGTCCTACAGGCGCACACATCCCACTTGAGCACGTAAGTGAAGAATTATGTACGTGTGTATGTGTGTATGTAAGTTAAGAATTAAATACAAATTTTTTCCTTTAATTTTTCTTCTGGCCTAGATCGGGGCGGCAGGAAAAGACTGCTGGCACACCAAGAGCTGTGTACCAAGACAGTTTAGGAGCCTCCGCCATTAAGTGAATAAAACAATTTGTGGGACAGTTACGGGTCTAGGATGATAAACAATTATAATTACCTTAGCATATGTTTCTACCGACACACAGAATTTGGGTAAAAGATGCACGCACACCCTGAAGGTTAACAATGGTTCCCCCTGGTTACAAGAATTAAAGAACAGGGAAGAGAAAAGGTACTTTAACTGCTCTCTATATTTCTGCATTGATGAAATCTTTTACTACTAGAAAGTATCCTCAGTACAACGGCCATTGCTGAAAAGTACACCGCAAGGGCGCCTGGGCGGCTCGGTCGGCTGAGGTCTCCTTGGTTTTGGCTCAGGAAGGACATGATCTCACATTCGTGAGTTCGAGCCCCACGTCGGGCTCTGTGCTCACAGTGCAGAGTGTGCTTGCGATTCTCGCTCTCTCCCTCTCTCTGCCTCTCCCCTGCTCTCTCGCTCCCTCCCTCTCAAAATAAGCTTTTTTAAGAAAACAGTATACTGCAAATCTGGTTTTTAATTTACATTTTGTCTTTTCCCACAGAGAAGCCCATAGCAGAACATCTGGTAAAAGCACAAAAACAAGTGCAACACAGTCTTCTATGCAGGCTCGCATAATAAAGTTCAAAACAAGTCTTGAGCTTCCTGGCAGTCACAGGAAATAGAAAGAAAGAAGAAAAAAGAAAGAAAGTGTTCAGTTTTAGGAAGAAATGGGAAATGCGACTTCTTCAGGGAAAACCAAACTAAAAGCTGGGGTACTATTTCTTTACTCAGCAGGCGCTGCGCGTGCGAAACGGCCTTTTAACAGCCCTTTTAAAGGAGGCATCAGTTCAACGTTACACATAAAGACATGGGAACGTTGAAGACCTTAAGACCAGCAAGTGGGAAAGTGAATGTTTAAATTGGGTCTTTTTTCTATAAATCCTATGGTCTTTCCAACATAGTACAATATAATTTAAGCCAAAAATTGTGGTCATCTCTATTGAGATTTACTTCTACAAAGACAACTAAAATGACTATGTGACTTATCTTTTTTTCTTTCTCTCTCTCTCTTTTTTTTTTTTACTTAAGTAAATTCTCCCCTCAATGCGGGGTTGCAACTCACAACCTCAAAATCAAGAGCTGCATGCTCCAACTGACTGAGCCAGCCACGCGACCCTATTTAACTTGTGAAAAGGCCAACAAACTCACTTTTAAATTTATAAAATAATTTCTTACAGTTAAAAAAACCAAGCTGTACAGAAAGGGAAGAAGTGAAAGTCATTCTCTCTATCCCTGCTCTCATCCTCACTCATTAGAGATTACTTTGTCATCCCAGAAATGTTCTATGCATTTATATATATACTTTTGTTTTACGCAAATGAAATCATACTGCTATGCAACGTTTTTCCCCCTAATAGATTTTGGACTTTTTGCATCTCAGCTGCACAGAATCCCACTGCGTGTGTAAACCACTGGTTAGTTACGCCCCCACGGATAAACAGTTCGGAGGTTTCCTCTGCTTTCTGTTACGAGCAATGCCGCACCAAACACCTTGCTAGTCCTCTAAAATCCACACCATTTTAGATTGATGGTTTGAGGCAGAAAACACATAGGGAGGCCCTCACTTCATTTGCTAATCTAACACTGCACTTTCCATTACAGATACAGGTTTCTGTTCTCACACACACTAAGTTCTTAGAGAGCAGTTTGTCTTGTTCACGTCCGAATCCCCAAGACCAGCGTCTTGTTCAGGATCGATATCCAATAAGCATCTAAATTTTGCTACAGTTGGAAGACGCTAAAAAAAAAGCTGACATTATTTTCCCTCCCACTTGTCTTATAGCCTTCCTTATTATTTATATTTTCTACTTTAAAAAACAGTAAATACAACTTGCTTTTTAGTTAGTAAAAATACCAATGTTTCAAAAATAAATACTTACTTGTATTCACAAACTGGGAAAAGCACCTTTAACATGGTTATTACCACAGCTGCTCCTAGAATTCCAACCACCATGACGTTCAGAAACATAAAGAACACTGGATAAACGCTGCTCCAGAATCTACACAGATCTTTCCTGAACTTTTCCATCCACTGACACATCACCTAAAAAAGGAGTTTTGATTAGATGAGCCACGTATCATCTGATCTCTAAGAAACTTTAAAACTTATGTTCTAGTTCAGGGTGATGATAAAATTCTGTATTTTGATGGTGATGCTGGTTACATGGGTGTCTACATTTATCAAAACTTATTTAACTGTACGTTTTAAATGGGCGCATTTTATTTTAAAATGTATCTTGATAAAGCTATTTACAGTTTTAAAAATTATATTCCAGTAATACAGGCACAGGAATGTTATTTTATTATCCTTCACAATTATTTATACTACTGTCTTTAAGTTAAGTGAAAGTCATTGCTAAATGGTAAGAGGTTTGGTTCATCTGCGCAAAACAGACGAGAGGCAACTATGTGTTTCTAATACTTGGAGGACGAGCAGAAAAGAAAGGCAGACGTGTTAGTAGCCTTTGGCCTGGAAGGGGGGTTCGCTGTGCACAGAGTCAGAGTCGACGCTAAGGTGCACGTGGATGGCGTGGGCTGCCTCGCTCTGAGGAAGGGGGGTAGACAGGGTCGGGGTGCTGGCGTTCAGGCAGCAAAAAGTGACCTGACCCTTTCCAGCAACCCCAAATAAGCAATCTCAACCTGCAGCGTGAACTTCAAAGAAGTCTCTGGAATCCGTAGAGACTAATCACAGACCTTGCCCACTTAAATAGAAATTACTTTGAATAAGAGACCTAGCTCCTACATACGGAGAAATCAACAGACTCGGTCTGAAACCGTACATATATTCCCAGGCAGCCATATAATGTCATTAGTGATGCAGGAACAGAGAGCAGGTACAAATACACACTTGAGTTTGTACCCAGTTTACTGCATGGTTTCACGGATTCCAGGAGATGCGCCGCTGTACAGACAAAGTGGGTCAGAGAGACCAGGAACTTGTCCAAGATCACACCACTAGGCTGGGGCAGGGCCAGGATCCAGACCCAGGCCATCTGACCCCTGGAGCATACCCTGACCAAGTGTGGTCCGTCACTGTTCCAGACCCCGAGGGCACTGTGCGTGTGCGCGCACACGTGCGCACGTTGAGGTGGCAGTCACAGAATAAATGGGAACATGGGAATGACCCTGGACGTGAAAATCCCCCCCAAATTGAAATCCAATGACTTGATAATCATGTAACTACATTATTAAATGAAACTTGAAAGGAAATAGGAATACCTAAAAATATCACACTAAAACAGCGATGAGCCCATGACTGACAACGTTTCATACTTGCAACCCTCGTGGTTTCCACCTCACTTGAAAGGCCATTTTCTTCCTCAAATGCTCGTAATACAAAGAGAACCCCAAATCCCCAGCCTACCTTGTATGAAGACGGAGGCTCTGCTCTGAGAGGAGTTTCAGGTAATTTGCCCGGCAAAGCGCCTTGGTCTGCGGTGGTCTCCACACTCCTGGTGAGGTACTGGCTGGCGGTTTGCAGCGAACTGACACTCTCTCCTGAGGAGGAAGAGCCGAGTCACCAAAACGCTAGGCGCACGGCGGTGTCTCCCCTACTAGTTCTAACATTACTATTCCAAACATGTATGGGACACTTAAGAGTATGTGTTTGCCATGGGAGAAAAAAATGACATACAATTGTTCAGATTTAAATGCCAGATAGGAGCCCTAAACTAAAACAGCTATAAGGAGCCACACCAGTTACGATTCTATTATGCAGAAAGTCACATCTCCAAAAAGTTCCATGTTTCAATGGAAAGAATGAATACTTCTTTCTCTAAATGAACATAAACAATATTCTTTTTTTAAAAATGTTTCTTTAGAGAGGAGGTATGCGCGAGTGCGAGCGGAAAAGGGGCAGAGAGAGAGAGAGAGAGAGAGGGAGGGAGGGAGGGAGAGAGAATCCTAAGCAGGCTGCACGCTGCCAATGCAGGGGTCAACATGGGGTTTGAACTCACAGACCGTGAGATCATGACCTGAGCCAAAATCAAGAGTTGGATGCTTAACCGACTGAGCCACCCAGGCGCCCCATAATCAATTTTCTTATTGTGTATTTTGTGATGATTGCCCAGAGTGAGAGTAGATAATTACCACCAAATGTCACCAAGCAGTCATCACTGATCACTTTTTTTATCACTTTCTATTAAGACCCTTTTAAGTTCTTAAAAGGACATGTAAAGTAATAGGTGTTATAAAACATTTCTGAAAGAAGCCTACTTCCAAACGTATTAACTACAATTAAAAAGCTACCCACTAAAAAAAAAATAATTTCCTTAATACTTTAAGTAACAGTCTATTAAAGTACCTTTTTTGGAGAGGTTAGGAAGGGTAAATAAAACGTCACTGTCTTGGGAAAGAGAAAACAGCATGCTTTCTTCCAAAGGTAGGGTGTAGCTTGAATGTCTGAGAATTCTCTGGTTCTTAACTAAAATATCAATTTCAGTAACTTCCTTTTGTTGAGCCTAAGAAAGAAAAAACAAGCAATGACTCTTCATTTTAAATGGCACAACCCCATAAGAATCTAAAACTAACTTTTCCTCCTTGATCTCACCCTGTTCACAATCACTCTGTATTCGCCTCACTCTGAGGCATTTCATTAGCAGCTCTAATCTGAGTGTTTTCGCACTCAGCATCGCAAGCTTGCTCTCCCTTCTACTTCATTTACTTAGACTTGGCCAGAGGACAAGGCAGCAGAGCCATGAACCAAATTCAAGCTTTTCACCACTTTCTGTTTACTAATGTTTGTAATATTTTGAAGTGATATAAATATGTACAAATATGATCCGTTTTTTAAAAACTAATACTTCAAATGCTGAACAAATGCTAAACCAAGTAAAAAAAATTCTAAATGACTGGCTGCAGGTAACATTAGGGGACAGTTCTTCCTTATCAAGTCAGATATAAATAACAAAATAATGGAACACAGGTATAATATCTAGAACAAATCTTTACAATTTAATTCCCAATTAATAATCGTACTCTCTTACTTGTTTTCCATCAATCTCTACTACCTCTTCTTGAATGACAATTAGTTGCAAACTGGAACCGGACGTCATAGGCCACTCATGAACTAAAATCCTTACACTGACAACTCCAAAATATTCTTTTTCCTCCAAATTTTCCAGATTTTCATTCTTCACTATAAAAAAAAGGAAGCAGTGACAGCTGTGAACAAAAAGGTCACCAAACCTGTCACTGAATTTGATTATTTTGATGACATTTACACGGAACAAGACAGTGGTCTTTGCCTTTCTTCGTCTCCAATTTCACGAGGTTACAGAATTTATGAAAACAAAGACAACCTGACAAATCCTCACAATGTTTACAGTCACTGGAAAAGGGAAAAGTGCTTGGTGGTCTTTAGAACACTACACTAGCAACATCACTTCGGTTCTTTTACAGTTTGTCAGGGAGGAACGAACAAAGCAGAACTACTTACAAAGCAGGCCAGAAGACACAGCCAATCTCATGTTTTAGTGAGGGAAGTACATTCATTCGTCCATTCAACTCATTCACAAACTCCAGGGATTTAAGGGGACCAAGCAGTAAAGACGCCGAGTTTTTTTTCTCAAAATTTTCTCCAGTAAGTGACCTGTTGCTGCTACTGGAGGGCAGGAACGGGGAGGAGGATAGGAGAGCCCTGTAATTACTCTCCACCAGTGGACGATTCGGTAGGATTCCACCAGTCAGGACGATGCGCTGACTATTCTCCCCTCTAGCTAAGATCCCCCCAGCCCACACCAGTGGGGGTGTGGTGTGACCACTGCAGCTGGTCTACAGAACCAGTGGATACCGTATTAAGGCAGAAAACACTACAGAAAACGACAAATCAATATAATTCAATGAAACTAGTGCAAAAGGAGCACTGAGTTTCTCAACTGTTAGTCCCTCAAATGTTATCGTATGAGGATTGTTAGACAAAAAAGGAACCAAGAAGGATATTCTGCATGCAAACCCAGCTATTTAAAGGGATTCAGTACCTGTACAGGGCTATTCCCTTTATCTGGAATGTTCTCTACTGCTCCCTCTCTCCTCATCTGTTTTTAATAAACTACTGAGGTAGTTCTAGCTACCGTATACCTACATGGCTGAGTCCGTGCCTGTGTTTTTCTTTTTGAGAGAAAAGAGTGTGTGCACACATATGCACCTGTAGGGGAGAGGGCAGAGAGGGAGACAGAGAAGCCAGAGCAGGCTCCGCACCATCAGCACAGATCCCAACACGGGGCTCGAACTCACAAACTGTGAGATCGTGACCTGAGCCAAAGTCAGACACTCAACTGACTGAGCCACCCAGGTGCCCCTCATGCCTTTTTTTTTTTTTTTTTTAAGCATTAACTTTCTTGCAGTGTAGCCCTTCATTTATCGGCCTGTCTCCTCGACTAGGCTACGTTCCTTGACAGAACGCATTAAGTTTACTCTTCTATGGCTTTTGCTCAGCCGTGATTCCACCCAGAATTACAAATACGTAATTTAAACTAAATATGCCCTCGTAAGGTATCAATACCATTCAAACACCTGATCCGGCGGTTCTCGATCCTAACTATGCACCAGAATCAACTGGAAACCAGTACAGACGTCAGAGCCTCATCCCAATCTCAATAAATCAAAATCTCTGAGAGGTACAGACTAACATTTCTAACGTTTGAAATAGGCACAGACATTTCCATTGAGAACCAAGTGACCTAACCCTTTGGTTGAGCCCAAGTGTTCACAGCACTGGGCCTCCTAGCTTCGCTGTTTCTGTGAGTAAATTCACGTGCCTCCAAACCAGCAAAGACAGAAGTCACTAGGTTACATCTGATTTCTTAGGCCTCATTTCCTGTATCCAGTCAGTTGCCTCCCTCAGGCCATTCCAGGCCCAGCTTCTCTCACATTTGTCCTTTCCGTCCCTCCCTCCCCCACCACCCAACACGGACTTCTTGAACTACTTACTGTTCTAATAGTTACTGAACTGTTTGCTTCCTTCATCTCGCCCCCTTGAAACCACTCGCACAAAAGTGCCAGATTCATCTTCTGTAGTAGAGTTTTGATTACACAGCCTCCTTGCTTAAATGCCTTCAGCGGCATCCTTGTGACTTTTCTGGTAGTTCTCTGAATGGTCCTTCTTCAGGCTCCTTAAGGGGGCACTCGTTGCTCCCCTCTCTCTGGTCTGCCTACCCTCCCTCATATCCTCTAAGGCTCCCAAATGCCCCCTCTTGTGGTCCATCTCAGTGTTTTCCCTGTTTGCCCATCGGTCTTGCTCACAGAAGAGCAGACTCCCTGTTAGCACATCTGTACGTCCAAAGGCTGGTGCACTGGGGCCCAAGAGAGTCAACGGATGAGAAAATGCAGTCTTATAAATACATCAGAGTGGTGATTCTTTGGTCCCCAAATCTGGTAACTGTGGTGCAGAATAAAATTAAATTAAAAACAACAAAAGCCCTTGATGTTCTGACTTTCCCTACTGTAGTAGGCAGCTTTCAAAACCAACTCTCAATGACCTTCGACCCCGATAATTCATGTCCTTGTGTAATTCCCTCCCAATAAGCGTGGGCTGGACCTAGTGACTTGTTTCTAACAAGCAGAATACAGCAACAGCAACGGAATGGCAGTTCTAGGATTATAGAAGGCTATGACTTCTGTCTTGCTAGTGCTCTCCTGCTGACAGTCTCCCTTGTCCTCACTGATAAAACCAGCCGCCATGTTGTGAGATGCCACAGAGAGGTCCACATGGCAAGGGAATGACGCAGGCCTCCAGCCAACCTCCTGTGAGGCCTCAGTCGAGCCGGAGCCAGAGGCCCCAGCTAAGCCAAGCTCGGATTCTTGATCTGCAGGAACCATGAGATCATACTGTCACTGGCTACTAAGTTTAGGATCGCACTGTTACACAGCAGTAACCAATACACGTACCAAACAAGATTTTTTTTAAAGATTTAAGGAAAGAAGACTTTTTGTTGTTGCTGTATTTAATGTCTGGAAGATTCCTGTAACTGGTAAGGTGGGCGTTTGCTTCAGCTATCAAAGAAACTCACTGCAACGACTGGGATGACCAGCAAGGTGGCTGGAGTAGAGACAGCACCGGGTCGCGCTCTGTAGCAAATTCCATAATGGATATAACATCAATGGAATGATTACTTAAACCAGTAATAGCACTTCTTTTCCTAGCCAGGAAGAATTAGCTTGTTGTACACCAACTTTCTCACTGAGAGCCACTAGAAAAGGTGTAAAAATAAATAAATAAACACACGGGGCGCCCGGTTGGCTCAGTTGGTTGAGCACCCAACTTTGGCTCAGGTCCTGATCTCATGGTTCGTGAGTTCGGGCCCCACGGCGGGCTGACTGCTGTCAGTGCAGAGCCCGCTTGGGATCCTCTATCCCTACCCCCTCGCTGCCCCTCCCCCACTCATATGCACACACGTGCACACACATATACTGTCTCAAAAATAAATAAAATAAACATTTAAAAAATAAGCGCATACATATACACCCACAACCCAAATCTGTCCAGAGGCACCAGAGATCTTTAAAAAGAGGGCCAGCGCTCCCACAAGGCATCGCTGATGGCCGAGCTCAACGGGCAGAGGAGCTGGGAAGCTCAATAGAAAGCAGTGACAGAGAAGCTACACAGGCCGACCTCGGCAGTCTCCTGTAGAGGGCCATCAAATACAGATTATGGCTCCAAAGGTATCCAGGACTTGGGACAAGGTCCTAGAGAGAAGAGAAGCACAGAAGTAAGCCAACATTCTGTTCATTTCCCCACTGAAACATTTGCTGGTTAGTAAGTGGGGCTGGTTGGGAAACCGAGCACACACCTGAGACACTGAGGAGAACTCTGGCAGGCTCAGGACAGCACAGAGTTTGGGACCCACAAAGGGAGGGGCCCTCATAAATGCCCCAAGATATCACTTGGAACCTATGCTGAGCTACACACGAGGAATAACAGTTAATGAGAAATAGACAAAGCCTCACAAAGATGAGAATACAGCCTTCAAACAGTCTACTCCTCAATTTAAATATTAAGGTACTCTTCCTCTTAATATCATGACTGCCAGGACTAAAGTAAATCCTCTTTGGAGTAAAATATTATCCAGAGCCTTTATCTCTTTTCCTACACAGTATCAAAAATAACAACACATACTGGAAGAGAAGCATCAAGAGGAAAAAAAATATTGGTGCTTGGGTGGCTCAGTCAGTTTAGTGTCCAACTCTTTTTTTTTTTTTAATTTTTTAATATTTATTTACTTTTGAGAGACAGAGAGTGAGCAGGGGAGGGGCAGAGAGAGAGGGAGACACAGAATCCGAAGCAGGCTTCAGGCTCCAAGCTGTCAGCCCTGAGCCCGACGTGGGGCTTGAACTCACGAACCGCAAGATCATGACTTGAGCCGAAGTCGGACGCTCAACCGACTGAGCCACCCAGGCACCCCTAGTGTCCAACTCTTGATTTCGGCTTCGGTCATGATCTCATGGTTTGTGAGATGGAGCCCTGTATAGCATGGAGCCCACTTGGGATTCTCTCTCTCCTTCTCTCTCTGCCCTCCCCTGCTTGTACTCTCTCTCTCAAAATAAATAAATAAACATTTAAAAAAAAAGAGGGGAACAAACAGATCCAGAGGGGCTCAAGAAATTAGACTGGGCAGACATGAACTTCAAAGTTATTGAAAGTAGGGGTGCCTGGCTGGCTCAGTCAGCACAGCGTGCAACACTTGATCTTGGGGTTGTGAGTTAAAGCCTCACACTGGACATAAGAGATTACTTTAAAAAATAATAAAAAGATAAAGTTACTGAAAGTAATAGGTTCGAGAGAATCTATGAAAATGGAGAATTTCACCAGACCAGTCTATTACAATAAAAATTAAAATTAAAAAAAAATTAAACTAAAAAAAAATAAAAGAGGTGGGCCCATATCTGGGACCCAAGTGGGAGATGAAATAATAACAAAAAACAAAAAATGAGAGAAGAAAGAACATGGAAATCCTAGAAGTAAAGGTCAGTAAATTAAAGTAACTCAATTAGACAGAGATGACGAATTTGTGTGCAGGGAGGAAGAAAAGAAAAAAAGGATAGAGGAAAAAGGTGTAAAATATATATGGAACCCTGTGAAAGTTTCAAACATATATGTAAATAAGAAGAAGAGAATAAGAGAGAGGAAGAGGAAGTAGCACTTGTTGAAAAGATAATGGCTCCAAATTTTCCCAACCTGACAAAAGATATCAAGTCACAGATTAAAGAACTGCACACCTGGGCACGTCACAGTAAAACTACTGAAAGACTCAGAAAAAAACAAACACCAAGCACAACCAGAAAAAAGGCCCGTATCATCTCCACAGAGCAATGAGCCTGACACGGACTCAGAAACTACCAAAGTAAGAAGACCATGAAATCAGCCTTTAACATACTAACTTATGAAGTACTAACCTATATTTCCATATCCAGTAAAAAGATCCTCTTAAAATGAAGGCAAAGTAAAGATGTTTTCAAACAATGGCTCACATAATTCACTGCTAACAAATCTGTTTTAAGGGGAATGTTTCAGGCAAGGGGAAAGTGACCTCAGGGAGGAACACAAATACTCAGAAAGGAATAAAAAACGATGGAAAGGGTAACCATTAAGGTAAAAATAAATGAGTACTGGACTACACAAAATCATAAGAACATTTATGCTGCATAATTATGGGTATGCTATATAATATTAGGGCTTAAGAACACAAAGAGTTGGAGCTCCTGGGCAGCTCAGTGAGTTGAGCATCTGACACTTGATTTTGGCTCAGACCATGATCCCAGAGTCATGGGACCGAGCCCTGCGTCAGGCTCTGTGTTGAGCCTGGAGTCTGTTTAAGATTCTCTTTCTCTCCCCCGCCCCTCTTCCCCGAACTCTCTCTCTAAAATTAAAAAAAAAAAAAAAAAAAAAAGAATACAAAGATTTAAAATGTATGACAATAACAACACAAAAGCAGAAAGGGAATAAATGGAGTTTATGCGTTCTAAGGCTCTTGTATTGTTTGGGAAATGGTAAAAATGCTAGTTTACTGGGGCACCTGGGTGGCTCAGGTCATGATCTCACAGCTTGTGGTTTTGAGCCCCGCATCAGGCTCTGAGCTGACAGCTTGGAGCCTGGAGCCTGCTTCCGATTTTGTGTCTCCCTCTCTCTGTACCTCTCCTGCTCACACTCTATCTCTCTCTCTCAAAAAATAAATGAACACTAAAAAAAAAAAAAAAAAAAACTAGTTTATTGATTTCAAGCATAACCATTAAAAGAATAGTAAAATAACATAAAAACCAATAAGATAGAGGTGAATGATGAAACAAAAAATAAATAACCTGGAAGAGGACAGAAGGAGAAGAAGGAACAAAGAACAGGTAGGACACAAATAGGAAACAAATAATTAAGATCAAAGATTTAAATCCAAATATATTAGTTATTATATTAATATACATAAATTAAAATCCCAATTAAAAGACAGACTGATTTAAAAAAAAAAAACAACAAAACATCAATATATGGTGCTTATAAGAGATTCACCTTAATTATAAGGACCCAGAAAGACTGAAAGAAAATGGAAAGATACCACACACCAATCCACCTCCCTCCTATCTGCCAGGCCAAAAAGCAACTATTGTTAAAATAACAGAGGTAAAGCTGATTTTAACGCAAAAATATCACTAGAGATAAAGAACATAGTATAATGATAAAAGAGTCGATCTAAAGGAAGACATAACAGTTCTAAATCTGTATGAATTTAGTAATATTGTGCCAAAATATAGAAAAGCAATAATTAACAAAGGCTGAGACAACAGACAAATCTACACAGTGGAGATTTTAACACACCAGTCTCAGTAACTGACCGAGCAAGCAAACAAACAAAAACATCAGTAACTCTGTAACAGATTGAACAATATGCTTGGCCAAAGTTTACCTGACATACATAGATCACATCCCAGTAATTATGTGCTGTACTTCCTTTATTCTTTTTTTAACATTTTAACGTGTATTTATTTTGAGAGAGAGAGAGAAAAGCGTGCGTGCGAGCAGGAGAGGCGCAGGTGGGGGGACAGAGGATCTGAAGCGGGCTCTAGCAGCAAGGCCCAAGTGAAGCTCAAACTCATGAACCCTGAGATCATGACTGAGCCGAAGCTGGATGCTTAACAGACTGAGCCACCGGGGGCCCCAATGTACTTTCTTTTAAAGGACACCTGGACATCACCACTTACTAACACTGACCATCTGCCAAGCCACAAAGGAAGTCTCTAATTTCAAAGGGTTAAAATTATACACAGCATAGGGCGCCTGGGTGGCTCAGTCGGCTGAGGCTCTTGATTTCAGCTCAGATCATGATCTCACGGTTTGTGAGATCGACCCCACATCAGGCCCCGCGCTGAGTGTGGAGCCTGCTGGGGATTCTCTCCCTCTCCCTCTGTCCTGCTCACATGTGCACACTTTCTCTCTCTAATAAATAAATGAACATTAAAAAAATATATACACAGGAAAAAAAATTATACACAGTATAATTTTAATGATAGAGGTGGAAACATTTCCAAAATGTCTGGAAATTAAGTAGTTTAACTTCTAAATGGACCACAGGACAAGGGAATATCACAACAAATAACCTGAAAACACTATGAATTGAATGGACAACGAAAGTACATAACAAATCAAGTGCAGAATACAATCGTTTGGAGAAAAATTTACTGCTTTAAATGCATACATTAAAACAGGTAGTAATGTTACACGTATTTCTCATATTCTTTCCTTCAAATACTATGGTACAACGTAACATATTTGCTTGCTTTAAGTAACTCAAGATTTTAAAAGGTTAAAAAGAAAAATGTTACTTGGACTTAAAGGTAGAAGAAAAGGAAAACTAGAGCATCAGACCAATGACATTATCTTTCTCTTTACTTTTTATATCTGTGATAAGCACTCCTCCAAGATTTTGCCTCTTACTTGTAAATCTCCACTTATGAACTTCCTGCACATCCTCACACTGGTGTCAACCTACCAGAAATGCAGCTCCAATCAATGCCCATCTCATGAAAAAGAAATGTGAACATGCCAGGAATAACCAATATAAAGTAGGATTTGAATTTTAAACACATTAGTATTATTATATACTCCAGTAATGATGTATGTTATTAATTTAAAATGGAAATACTTCAAAGAACTGTGTTTCACAAATTTAGTATTACTAAAAACAGAACAATTATGGAAATAATTTAGTAGTACTCACCTATCCAAGTCTGACAGCTTATTCGGGTGACACCACTATTGACAGGCAAGTCATTTACATATACCTGTCCACTCTCGTAGGTTATGTTAAGAATAACCTTAAAATAAAGCAGCATATACATTAATTCCAAATTGCTTATAAATGATGACAAATTCTTCGTGTACAAAATACATGATCTAACGAAACTAGATGTGTAGGCAAAAATAACATAGGCTGCCTAATACTTAGCTAAGCGACATGTTAAAAACATAATCAAAAGGAGACAAACCTGTTCTGTAGATACCTCCCCATCGTCTGTCAAGGTAGTTACATTAATTCTGAGGCTGTCCTGCAAAATACGTATAAATCGGATAGGTATGCATTTCACAAAATGAGAATAACTCAGTTCTTTTTCTTTTCCCTTCAATTATATATTTATTGTATCATCACTTATAACATCAACATTTTTTAAATCCCAGCATTTTTTACAGCACTTTGTATGCCATATACCCTTATTCACAATTCCAACTTTTCATAATCTGTATTTCTTCCACTTAACTATAAAATATATCACATTTAAGAGCCTATAATATGCAAATGTAAAGCTTAAAAGAAAAGATTAATACTCCTATACCTACTACCTAGGTTAAAAACTAGAGTACTGTCCACACCTTATAAAGTCCCCCCTCTCAATCATGTTCCCCTATTCTCAGAAGGAATCCCTAGACTGTCTTCCATATTAATCTTTTTTTTTTTTTTTTAGAGAGAGAGAATGAGAGCGTGCGAGCTCCCAAGAGAGGAGAGGGGCAGAGGGAGAGAGAGAATCTCCACGCCGAACGTGGAGCCTGACATAGGGCTCCATGATGCGACCCTGGGATCATGACCTGAGCTGAAATCAAGAGCACTGACTGAGCCACCCAGGCGCCTCTTTTGCTTATCTTGATAGTTTTACTGTCTCTCTTTCTAAACAATATATTGTCTAGTCTCATCTGTTTCTGAGCTTTATGTAAGTGGAACAATTTTGTATGTATTCTTCTGGAACTTCTTTTATTAAAACTGTTGATGCATGTAGCTGTGGACATTTATTTACAGTACTGTATAAAAAGCCCATCAAATGATTACCAATTTACATATTTGTTCCACTATCAATGGGCATTTGTTTCCAATTCTTTTTGTTTTCATAAACAAAATTGCTCTAACCCTACTTAAATGTGTCCCCAAGTGCCCATGGGCAAGTATGTATTGAGCATAATCAGTTTTCTCAAGGATGCTCAAAAGCAGTTACTCAAATATTTAATTACTTACAGTTTAAAAAATTTTTTAATTTTCTTACATGTTTTTAATATTTTTGAGAGAAACACAGAGTGCAAGCAGGAAAGGGGCAGAGAGAGGAGGAAATACAGAATCCAAAGCAGGCTCCAGGCTCCAAGCTGTCAGCGCAGAGCCCGATGTGGGACTTGAACTCACCAACCGTAACATCATGACCTGAGCCTAAGACTGAGCTTAACTGACTGAGCCACCCAGGTGTCCCAAGTTTATTTTTTTACGTTTATTTATTTATTTTGAGAGACAGTGAGAGTGCGATAGAGAGGGAGAGAGAGAAAAAACGTGAGAGAGACAGAGACAGAGAGAGAAAACCCCAAGCAGGCTCTACATCATCAGTGCAGAGCCTGACAGGGGGCTCAAACTCACAAACTGCGAGATCATGACCTGAGCCGAAAATCAAAAGTCAGATGCTCCCAGGTGCCCCAAATATTTAAGTGTATTAATGACATGCTTTCTATAGAGAAGAAAGCAGTGTTTTAAGAAGCAATCACCGATACTCAAAGGAATTACAATGTGTCATTTATAAAACAGATCCATCCCCTATGTTTATTCACAGATAGAGTTATTCTAGAATAAAAAATATTTTTTGTGGGGGTATTCTCTGAAAATTATTCATACACAAAATAATATGCAAGTGAATCTCTTGGCACTGTGACTATTTCCAATACTTTATATATTTCCAACAAAGGAGACAACAAAACTGAAGCGATTTTATGAGATTGAGGTGATTCTACCCAAAGAACAGGATTCCAAACCGTACATGTGGGCTCACTCTGGCAACTCACACCTGCCAACTTACGTGGGGGCTTATGAAACTTCAGAACCAGCCTGGCTCTCCCCTGGCCTGCCCGTACCTAGAACTAAGCATGCGCTAGAACCAATACACTCATCCTTAGAACCAACCAACATTCAGTAAGTCATCAAACTGGTGGTTATATTTTTTTGTGTTCTAATTCCAGCCAAGAATTCTTCTTTTCAAACTAGAGGATCCGTTAACCATAGGCTATTGTTTCTTCTAAGAGCCCAGAGAAAACCCTCCAATGATGGTATTTCAAGAAACTTTTTTATAGCTTCTGCCTTTCAGCAGTGAACATACACTATGTTACTTATAATTTACTGCACTTACATACATCACTTGCCTCGTAAAATCTGGGGTTTGTAAAAGACAATTAACAGATACTATCATGCTGTATTTTGCAGAGAACCAAATTCAATTAAATTTTTTAGTCCTCTCGCATTTCATTTCAGAAGAGATTCTAACCCCTTACTACCTACTGGGCTCAAGTTCAAAGATAGGTCATATTTCTTGCTCTGAGAGCCTCGAACTGAACTGGAAGTTCAAGCTTGTGAGCCAGGGCGGCAGATACTTAAAAAGTGGGTGGCAGAACTGAAGTTTCTACCCCCATTTTCAATTCTTCCTCTAATTCCTTCACTTATAAGATGCCCAGCTGGTACACAATGGCCTCCTAAGGACAAAAGATAATAGATACCTGGCTTAAAATAAATGAATTAAGTCTGAGGGAAATACATGAAATAAATATTTACACATATAAGAAAATAAGTGTAGGAGCGCCTGGGTGGCTCACACGGTTGGGCGTCTGACGTCAGCTCAGGTCATGATCTCGAGGTCTGTGAGTTCGAGCCCCGCGTAGGGCTCTGTGCTGACAGCTCAGAGCCTGGAGCCTGCTTCAGATTCTGTGTCTCCCTCTCTCTCTGCCCATTCCCCATTCACACTCTGTCTCTGTCTCAAAAATAAATAAATGTTAAAAAAAAAAAAAAGTGTCCTCTGGACGTCTCTCTTTGGTGACCAAGTTATTAAAATATTAGAAGAATGTACTTTAAAACTTTGTATTATTTCACAATCTGGGTAGCCTCAACTTCTAACAGTTGCATATGTAAACAAAACAGAAAATGCTTATAATCCAGTAGATCTGACCCACAGAGGGGTATGGAGAGAATCTTCCTCACTTCAATCAGTTTTCTTACATTCAGATGACGTTGGCTACAAAAATGAACAGATGAACAGATGTTTCATAAAGCAAGGCTAGGGATGCCTGGGTAGCTCAGTAGGTTAAGCATGGAACTCTTGATTTCAGCTCAGGTCATGATCTCACAGTTTGTGGGATTCAGACCCGCAAAGGGTGGTGCCCTAACAGGGCAGAGCCTGCTCGGAATTCTCTCCCTCTCTCTCTGCCTCTCCTCCAAGCCCAAGCTCTTTCTCTCAGAAAATAAACAAACATTTAAAAAAAAAAAAAAAAGGAAGTATAGTGAAACATTAATGGCAGTCCACGTTTGCACTATTCAATATGGTACCCACTAACCGCAAGTGGCTATTTACTTTTAAATTAACTAAAATTAAATAAATAAAAGTTTTAAAAGTCAGTTCCTCAGTCATCCTGGTCAGCCACATTTCAAACACTCATTAAGGACATTAGTCTAGTGGCTCCTATAATGAAGAGAGCGGACAAACACCATCACTCCACAGTGGTCTAAGGGACAGCACTTATCTAATGCAGTGACCGCTGTAAAATTCCTTCAAATGGTCTGTACATTTGAAAATTTTCACAATGAAACATCGAAGAAGTGAGATCAAGAAGCTTCAACTCTTGAAAAGCTCTTGGAAAGGCTTCCTTTCCAAGGGATGAGACTCTCCCTCTCGCTGCTCAGCATTCTTTCATCTGTGAAATTCTGAGTTTAGATCTGGACTTTCCAAAAGCGGAAGGCAGGCATCATAAAAAGGGAGAACTGAAATGAACTCAGTAAGCCCACAGTGCAGTGTACTTTCAGCTCGCAGTCAAAATGTATTTTTCTCAGACTATAGGGACTCAAATGTCTTTTGAGGTTTCGAAGTGATTATGATGAATCTTTACAATTTGGAAAACAATGTATTTCTGGAACTTCAGGAACCACTTCATTTGTACTTGGTCTTTTGGTGCTGGCCAATCACGTTCACATTGGGACCAGTTGCGACAGTGGTCCACCTACAATTTCAGATACAAATGGTTTTGGGTTTGCATTGTTGTGGCTTCTTGATACGTCCCAGCAGAACTGAAACTGAGATATGCTCGGTATTTTTGTTCCCAGGGAGAGTAATGTCATTAAAAATTCAAGAAAATAGAAAAAGTGACCTTTAGGGTGTAAGTCACCCTTGGACGTGGAGTATTCAAGTCCTGACCAGTAAGAAAAGGTAGACCTATATTGTTTCTTTACATTTTGGAAAAACTCGCATTTTAAAATCTTCAAACTTTTCCCAACCATGCAGGCAATGGATGAACGGCAAATACTGGTTTCTGTCAGCATGACTCCCTGGCAAAAATGGTAAGAACGAGCCACCCTGTAGTACAAGGATGCAGTGGTTCTCCAACTTGTAGCTGGCCTCAGGTTCACCCGGAGGGCTTGCTGACATAAACTGGTGGGCCTCACCCCCAGAGCATCGGATTAGTGCGTTTCCAGCAGGTTCCCAGGGGATGCTGGTGCGGCCGGTCCTGCCACGCTCAAAGACCCACTCCCCCTAACACCCACCGAAGGGACGACGTCAGGTTAAGAGTCGGGTCTTCGGCCCTTCTCCTCCCGCCCCGTCGACCCGGCGTAGGCGCACCCCGGGGCCCTGCCCGCCGGGGGAAGGCAGTCCTTCCCGCAGGGACAGACAGGTGGCCTGGAATCGGTCTTGCTCTCTCACCGAGCCACTTCTACATTTCCCGTGCACGTAAGGCAAAAACACCGCCTTGCCCCAGTCCTGCTCTACCCCAGGAAGGCGCCATTACAAAGGGCTGAGAGCACTTGTGATCTGGGACTTTCGATGGCAAAACCCCCTCAGGCTGGCAACAGTTGGGGCCGTTGTTAAGAATCCCTAAGTTTCGCTGCACAAGGCTTAACCGCACATTAAAGAGCCCTTTTCGCTCTCTCGCTTCCTCCCGGGCCGCCCCCATTTCCTTGGGTGCTTCTCCCCACTACTCTCTCGGGCGCCCGGACCCCCGCCCCTGGCCCGTCGGGCGGTGGTAAGAGGCATCGACGAGGACGCCGAAATCCCATGGCTCTGGCCCGGGCCTCGCTGGAGGGTCCGGGCGGAGGAGCGGCCGAGTCGCGCCCACCCTGCCCTACCTTCGGGGCTTGGGGCGGCAGGGGCCGCTCTTGGGTAACGGTCGTCAGCCACCCGGCGGCCGGCAGCGCCGCGAGCAGGAGCAGCCGGAGGGCACACGGCGCCGGCGGAGAGCCCTCCATCTTGGACAGGCCAGCGGCGGCGGACAGCCGGGAGCTCAGGGCCGAGCCAGCCCGAAGGGCGGGGACGGGGCGAGGCTACTGGGGGGCGGGACCCTGAGAGGCGGGGCGGGAGCGCGATGGTCCGGGGAAGGAGCCGGCGGCAGCGGTGGGCGGGCACTCTGGGAAAAGCGGGCTGCGCACGCGCACCGCCGCGAAACGTCGAGGGGCGGAGTGAAGTCGGGGAAGGTCCGATTTCGTCATTAGAGTGGAGGTGCGAATTGGAGGCGGTTACTAATCCGAACGGAGTGAAAAGCTTTTCGATGCCATGATTTTAAAATTAGTATATTCTAGCAAGACTAGTATATATAGGTATGTACATAGCTATAGTTGTGTGTTTGTATTTTACATATATAAAAGGAAAACAGTGGTAATCTAGGTGAAGACTGTTCTACATTATAAGCAGAGTATGTCACGTTTTTTTTAAACTTAAAAAAATTTTTTTAATGTTTTATTTATTTTCAAGAGAGAGAGAGAGAGAGAGACAGCATGAGCAGGAGAGGGACAGAGAGAGAGGGAGACACAGAATCCGAAGACAGGCTGCGAGCTGTCAGCACAGAGCCCGACGCTGGGCTCAAACCCACGAACCGTGAGATCATGCATGACCTGAGCCAAGTCGGACGCTTAACCGACTGAGCCACCCAGGCGCCCCGAGTATGTCACGTTTAGAGGGGAAATTTTATTAACTCGGTAGTTCTCACCCTTGGCTGCACATGGGAATTCCCTGGACAGTTTTAAAAATTACTGACTCTGGAGTCTTCCGGGACACACGAGTTTCTGATTTAATTAGTCTGGGCTGCTGCTCAGGCATTGGTAGTTGTTAACAAGGTCCCTAGTGATTTATTGTGACAGTGGTTTATTGAGAATCAACCACACTTGAATCAAATGTTCAACTTTAGCGTATAACGGGTAGACCGCATAGGAACGACATTCTCAGCAGGAAACCCGTCTACCTGGGCTCTGGGGGCCTTTCTAGTCAGTTTCTTAAAATCTACAAAATAAAGATGATAGATGTCTTTCTCCTTACGTATTCTTAAAAAATATTTTATGCAATGCTCCAAAGCAGAGAGTGCCAAGAAAGTCAGGCATTTCTGATTAATAGGTTTGCGTATTGACTGAGAAGAACTTGGAGTCGTTGCCATTCAAGGTAGAATAGAAACATTTAGCCTTTTTTCCAAAGTAAAACTTTTGACTTGGAAAGAACCCAAGCCTCTTTCTCTCTTAGCCCTTCTTCTTTTATCAACCCCTCTCCCCATGCCTGCTTTTCTAGCTGGGTAAATTTTAAAATCTTTGTGGTCTACTACAAAATCATTCAACTAACTCCTTGCCTACTATGAGTTACGCAACAACATTATTAACTTGCAAGTGGTGTCTGCAGTGAAGTCTCACTCGCTCTTGGGTTCCAACTACAACCACTGGGTTTTTCACTCTATATCAGACTGCTGGGATTAAAAAGGAATCTGGAGATTAGAACATAGGACATGTAGATTTGCATAATTTTAATTGGTAACATATGTATAGGATTATAAAGTATCTTTATATGAAGAAGTGGATAGGAAAGATGAAGTAGGCTGTGTTTTCCAACAGAGCCCTCCCATAGTCTGACCATCCATTATTCTTCCACTTGTCTGTCTCCATAGCTAGTTCTGAGGTCCAGGAAGGCTTTGGCCAAAACACTGTAAAAAAAAGCCTGCTAGCTTAGGAGTTTGTTGGAGGTTTTGGCGCACATCAATAAGCAATTCTCTGCCACACCAGCTGTGTCCTACAATTTAATTTAATTCTGACAACATAAGATAGGCATCAGATCCCATAGGATAAGGGAGACAGCCCACACCTACCTTCGCCCACACACACTTCAGATGCCAGTTGCAAGCCCAGATTATTTCCTGTGCTTCTGACTAATCAGCTACAGAGCAGAGGTTCCAGTGACCCCCTCCGCGGACTGGATTAGTTTGCTGGAGCAGAACTCAGGGAAACACTTATGTTTATCAGTTTATTAAAGCATATAACAGAAGGTACAGATGAAGAGCCAGATGGAAAGAGATCCTTAGGGTAAGGCATACGGGTAGGGGCAGAGCTCCCATGCCCTCTCCAAGCATGCCATACACCCTAGTACCTCCCCTTGTTCACCGGCCTTGAAGCTCTCCAAACCCTGTATTTATGGGCTTTTAATGGAGGCATCATCAATCATTAACTCCATTTTCAGCCCTTGTGCCATCTG
Source organism: Cryptoprocta ferox (assembly GCA_028646485.1). Taxonomy (NCBI): domain Eukaryota; kingdom Metazoa; phylum Chordata; class Mammalia; order Carnivora; family Eupleridae; genus Cryptoprocta; species Cryptoprocta ferox. The sequence goes on from CM053577.1 coordinate 16,503,226, forward strand.
AAGAGAATCAGGGGCAGGGCTGAAAATTCTAAGTGTCTAGTCACATTGTGGTTATTCTGGTGACTAGCCCTCATCCAGGAGCCAGCCAGAAGCCCACTAAGAGTTACTTCATTAGAACAAAAGACACTCCAACCACCCAGGAAATCACAATGGTTTCAGAAGCTCTGTGTCAGGAACAGAGTCAAAGACCAATGTTAGAGGTGCCTGGCTGGCTTAGTTGGTAGAGCATAGGACTCCTGATCTTGGGGTCATGAATTCAAGACCCACATTGGGTCTAGAGCTTCCTTAAAAAAGGGGGGAAAAAGACCAATATTAGAACAAGAGATGCTGCTAATATTCTTATCACTTAGGAAATTATACAGTTTTCAGGAGCTCCGTGCCAGGAACTGGGGGCAGAGACCAATATGTATTTTCTATTAATTCACAGCATGCCTTTTATATGCAAAACAATCAATCCAGAGCCCATATTCTGAGTCCCCTCCTTTATGAGGCTCTTAAGGTTTAGGAGGCAATATTCGTCTGTCCTCATCATCCCAGAGCCAGGTACCAGACAATTAGAGATAGCCTATATACCCCAGAGCCCACTGAAATTTTTCAAACTAGCCAACTCAGTCTGTTTATCCTACCTTGTCTCACTTTCCCCATAGAAACCACAATAAGAACTCTTGCCTATAGTTTCCTCTTGGCTCCTTCCGCCTCCTGACCAACCCTGGTACTTTTCTCTTTGGCCCTGCATGGCATGTGTGCTCCTGCCTGACTTGGGAACTGTAACAAACCATTTTTTTCTTTTAAGTTTATTTATTTATTCTGAGAGAGAAAGAGAGAGAGGGAGAGATGAGTGGAAGGTCAGAGAGAGAGAGAGAGAGAGAGAGAGAGAGAGAGAATCCCAAGCAGGCTCCTTGCTGTCAGCATGGAGCTGAACAGGGGCTCGATCACAAACTGCAAGATCAGACCTGAGCTAAAACCAAGAGTCAGATGGAGCCACCCAGGTGCCCCCAAAACTATTTTTTCAATGGCATCCATCTCCTGACCTGTTGGCTTCACCATACACGAATAATAATAAAACCTACATTTTATTTTTTTAAGGTCTTTTTTAAGTTTACTTCTTTATTTTGAGAGAAAGAAAGAGAGCAGGGAATGGGCAGAGAGAGAGGGAAAGACAAAATGCCAACCAGGCTCAGTGCTGTCAGCACAGAGCCTAACCCAGGGCTCAATCTCATGAACCCTGAGATCATGACCTGAGCCAAAATTAAGAGTTGGATGCTTAACCAACTGAGCCACCCAGGTGCCCCAAAACCTACATTTTAAAATACCATATTAATATCGACTGAAAAGGTCAACGCTAAAATAATCACAAGAAAGAAAAGGCAGTTAAAGTTCTTGACAAGGATAGGCAGATGAAGAAGCAGGCTTTTCAGCCAGCCAAAATTGTCCTGTAGCCCCTGGACTGCCACTGTCCCAGATATCTTACTGTAAATGTTTTGACAAAAGTGACTAGGATGAATCTCAGTTCACCAAACTGAGATTTCTTAGGGTGTGAGGCGGAAAAGCAGGAAAAAGAACAGAAGTTGAATAAAGGAAATCATGCTGAACTTGTCAAACACGTGAACACCTCCACAACATATGTGATCATAAATAGTGTGTTGTGTGTGTGTGTGTATGTTTTAAGTAGGCTTCACACCCAGCATAGAGTCCAACATGGGGCTTGAACTCATGATCCCGAGATCAACACCTGAGCTGAGATCAAGAGACAGATGTTTAACCAACCGAGGAACCCGGGCACTCCATGTGTTTTTGGTGTTCATATATTTAGTCATTTAATAACAGGATTTTACTTTTGACAATTTTTGTAAGGCTAAAGACTTTTTAAAAAATTTTTTTAATGTTTATTTATTTTTGAGAGAGAGAGAGAGGGAGAGAACACAAGTGGGGAAGGGACAGAGAGAGAGGGTGACAGAGTCCGAAGCAGGCTCCAGGCTCTGAGCTGTCAGCACAGAGCCGGACGCGGGGCCCCAACCCACGAACTGTGAGATCATGACCTGAGCCGAAGTCGGACACTTAACCCACTGAGCCACCCAGGCGCACCAGACTAAAGACTTTTGAATGTAGTTGTTCAGGTTAGGCATATGAAAAGATTTCAACAGAGAAATTAGTCATGATGGTTGGTGATATTGATATTGGGAAGGCAATACAAATTTACTAATCTTTTCTCTAAATTGAATCTACTTGAGTATTTATATTGGGTAGAATTGTGAAGGATGTATCTCATTTCTTTTCACCTATGTATCTACTATATAAACCACTTAAATATTTATACCATTAGAAATTCCAAGTGTAATAAGACGATGACAAGCATAAACTATATAATGTCATGAAATGGTATTTTTCCCACGAAGGTAGAATATTTGATATTTAATGATATGTCAGTGTGTGTGTGTGTGTGTGTGTGTGTGTATTCAGTATAGCATAATTTAAAGATCTAGCAAATTACACACTGAATAACAAATCAGGTATTCTACCTTGGGTGTAAGATATATACACCTAGGCCTGGAGTCTGCAAAAGAGTCTGGCAATATCATTTATGGTCATTAGTGAATCACTTTATATGTGAAATGATTCCTCATATTTATTATCTCTATTTCTAATTCTTTTTGTAATAGTCCAAATTTGTCATTAAAAATTATTTAATTTTGCCAAATCCTCTTTTTTTCTTGATCTGTAAGATTTCTTTTAAGCATACACAGACTTTTACCAAATAGTACTCTGTAATCTCTAGTCTTACTATATTGGGAAAAGATTAGATGAGTTCTATACAGTGTCCAAAATAGCTGTACCATTTTACATTCCCATCAACAATTTCATTGTTATTTTAATTTGCATTTCTTTAATTAATTGCCAACATTCATTAATTCACTCAGCTAATATTTATTCACCCATTAAGTGGCAGGCTGTCACAGGCACTAGGGAAACAGCAAATAAGACAGGCAAAATTGGCTACAGCTTTCTAGAGCTTATATTTCATTTTATTATTACTATCTTTAAATGTTTATTTTTGAGAGAGAGAGGGAGAGCAAGGAGGGGAGGGGCAGAGACGGGGACAAAGGATCTGAACCAGGCTCCAGACTGAGAGCAGAGAGCTGATCAGGGCTCCAACTCAGGAACTGTGAGATCATGACCTGAGCCGTTTTCAAGAGTTGAATGCTTAACCCACTGAACCACCTAGGCGCCCCTAGAGCTTACATTTTAATAGTAATATAAAAATACAAATAAATTCATAAATAGCATGTTAGATAGTAGAAAGGGCCATGGAGAAAGAGCCAGCTGGGAAGAAACCCCAAAATGTACGTATGTGGGGTTAATATTAATTATGGTGGTCAGGGAAGGGTTCACTGAGAGATGACATATGAGTAAGAGACCTCTAGGAGGTGAAGGAGACCCATGCCAAGTATCTAGAGAAGAGGGTTGGAACCTGAACGTGCAGCAAGCCCAAAGGCCTGAGGCAGAAGAATGGCCAGTAGTACTCAAAGAATACCGAGTCTAGTGTGTCTTCAGAATAAGAAAACATACCGGTGGACACGGCAGCAGAGTATCCGGTATGGCCTTGTAGACCATGTCGGCTTTTAGTTAGATGTGAAGTAACTGGAAGCTCTAAGTATGTGTAAAATGGAATAAAAGTGAGTGATCTGCTTGGACAGATTTGGGGGAATAAACTTTGCATGGAAACCCTTAACCAAAAGTAGTTTTGTAAGTCTTTAAAGTTAAAGATTATGGCTAAGACCAGTAGAGATCTGGGGCTGAAGCTTTTAAGCTTGTCGCACTAAGCGTAACAGCCTGGGCACCATTAGCCAGGGAAGACCTCCCTGTGAACCATCTTTCTGGGTAACAAATCGTATATTTAAGGCTAAAGGTTGTGATTTAGGGAGACGAGAAGGCACCGATGAGGAAACCCCGAGTAGTACCCACAACAACACGGGCGAAGCTGGCGCCATTGTCGCCCTCGAGGCGGCCCGAGGAGCAAAGAAACGGCTGCTCGAAGGGCCGCCTCGTTCTCGAGATGGACACAAAAGAGGCACAATACCCTTTACAGATGTCCTTTCGGGCGACAGGCTTCCGTGCCAGTCGCCTGGGGCGAGCCAGGATTTTCAAAAGGACCGCGCCAGAGGCGGGACCCACGAGCACAGCACCGCGCCGGCCCGGGGCTCCGGGGGCGCCGGGGGCGGGGTCGCCGGAAGAATGACGTAAAGGCGTCGCGCCGTGAGTGACGCGAGGCGTAAACCGCGGCGGGCCGCGCCTGTCACACCCGCGGCTGGTTGCGGAGGAGCGGCGGGCGCCATGGCGGTCCTGCTGGAGACCACTTTGGGCGACGTCGTCATCGATCTGTACACCGAGGAGCGGCCGCGCGGTGAGACCCGGGCCCCGCTCACGTTTCGCCGGGGCCGCGAGCTCCTTTCCCCACTGTCCCTTCGCGGCCCGGTCCCCTTGACCGGGTTCGAGTCTCTGGGCTCCTGGCGCCCACGACTGGGCTGTTTGACTCGCGGGCGGTGGTTGGAAAAGTTTTTGTGAGGAGCGGCCTTTCTCTCGTCTCTGGTGCTCGCCAATCGGGTGGCGGGGGCTTGTGGCATTAAATGCCCATGTGTGTGCGTGTGTGCGCGTGCGTGCAGGCTGCATATACCATGCCTCTAGGTTTTGTGGCTGTACGGCACTTTACTTGTGAGAGGAACACAACCAGTGTTCCTTGGTGTGTAACCAGCAAGTCCTCCTGATGGAAGCGGGAGGGATGTGTTTGGAGCAGTGAGTGTGGGCATCCAGCGTGGGCGGAGGAAGGGCTGGCCGGAGGTGTGCACGGTGTGCCGTAGCAAACACTCATTGATCGCCTGCTGTGTAGACTGTGCCAAGCTCTGGGATCAGCGTCTTGTCCTTGACGGTCTAATTTTCCACCGAGAGAAATAGACGTGGGAGCCCCTTCAAGTGTTGTTAAGTCTTACAAACCCATTGTAAGTGGCTTGGTTGAAGAATGTGTGAGTTGCCATGGAAACCAGAGGGGGGAGTAATTCTTCCTGGTTGGGGGCGGGGAGAAGCGAAGCCAGCAAAGAAAGGAGAACAGTTGAAGTAGCTTTTTCAAAGATGAGTGGGAATGAGGGTGTTTTTTTTTTTTTTTTGACGTTTGCTGGGAACTTTCTGGAAACAGCAAGTAGTTTGGCATGGCTTGAAGGAATGATCTGTGACATGGAATGGCAGACTACGTGTCTGCTTGTATAGGTGATATTGGTTGGGTCAGATGTGAATAGTCTTGAGTGCTCTATTGATGAGGGTCTTGGAAGGTTTTACAAGCGGGATTGAGGCGCTGGCAAACTTGTTTTAGGAAGATAACAGGCAACAGTGGAAAGGATGTTTGAGAGCAGGGAAAGCTGGAGGCCACAGAGGTTAGTAACAATTAAGATCCTCCCCCTTGGAATGCGGAGTCTATCAAAGGATGAAACAAGCCAGAGTAGGTACAGTAAGTGCTTTCCTGCACTTGTACAGGAAGTGGTACACCCCGCCCCCGCCCCACAGCACTGCAGCTCCATCATCCGTCCATGCCTTTCTCGAACTGTTGCCTCTACCCCGCCTTTCTCTCTACTGTTGTCCTGTTCCCGACTTCTCGATTATTCACTCCAGGGATGAAGCCTGATTTCTTCTGTGAAGCTCTCCCTTGCCCCTAAGCAGAGTTAGATCTGTTAGCTCTGCTCTGTCTGAGATCTTTTTAAAAAGCGTGTAACATTTTGTTCTCTTGTTTACCTGTTATCCTGTAACTGTCTGCAAATCTTGTCTCCTCTCCAGAATGTAAACGCCAGGAGAGCAGGGACTGTGCCTTCCTTGTCTTTCTATCCTAAGCGCTTGGTGCAATGCCTGTCACTCTGCACACAGTAACGGCTCATTTAGTGACCAGTGTACATAGATGTGTTTATTAGGATTCTCTGTGCAGATGGTAGAAACTCAACTCAAGCTGGAGTAAACAAAGAAAATAATTGATTGCCTCCTGTTACTGGGGTAAGCTTGGCTTTAAGGCTCGTGGGATCCAGGCGTTCAAATGATGTTATTCTAGGGAATCGTGTTTTTCATCTCTTGGTTTTGCTTTCCTTTGAGTTTCTTTCTTCATGTGGGGCAGCACCTGGCAGATGAGTGGGCGCCTTTCCCCAGGGTTGTGGGGAACTACAGACGGAGTAGGGTTAGCTCACCTAGCGAACACAGACAGAACAGACAAGCAGCGATTCCGCAAGGTAGTTCGGAACACTGAAAACATAAGCTCACCCCATTTGTATGTATTTGCAAGCATGTGATCGGATATTTACTTACGTGTCTAACTACTTATCCATTTATAGTAAACATCACCAGGCTTGTTTTCCTTCCTGCCTCCCTCTCTCCCTTTTCTTCTTTTTCTTTCATTTTTTTTTACTTTCTATTATAGAAAACTTGAAACATAAACAGAAGTAGAAAGAGTCATGTGAATGGCACCTTCATGTGCCAATGACCGGTTATAATGAATAGTTGTCAACACATAACCAGTATTTCATTTCTACTGGATTTTTTGTAATAAATCCATTACATGGGATTTATTTAATCTGTAATTACTTCATTTTGTATTTCTCTTTTTTTAATGTTGATTTATTTTTGAGAGAGAGAAACAGAGTATGAGCGGGGGAGGGGCAGAGAGAGAGAGGGAAACACAGAATCTGAAACAGGCTCCAGGCTCTGAGCAGTCAGCACAGAGCTGGACCCGGGGCTCAACTTGGGAACAGCGAGATCATGACCTGAGCCGAAGTCCGACGCTTAACTGACTGAGCACCCAGGAGCCCCCTCATTTTGTATTTCTAAAAAATTATTTAAAAAACATAACCCCAAATCATTATATCTGAAAAAAGTAGCAATAATGTTTTAGTTTCATTCATATTTTATTATTGTCTCAGAAACGTCTTAAGAATATTTGGTAATTTTGGGGAATGTCAGTGGCTCAGTCGGTTAAGCGTCCAACTTTGGCTCAGGTCATGATCCCCCTGCTTGTGGGTTCGAGCCCTGCATTGGGTTCTGTGCTGACAGCTCACAGCTTGGAGCCTAGAGAGGGCTTCAGATTCTGTCTCCATCTCTCTGCCCCTACCCCATCAAGCTCTGTCTCTCTGTCTCTCTCTTTCTCTCAAATATAAATAAAACCATTAAAAGTTTTTTTTAATATTTGGTCATTTAAATAAGGATCCATACAAGGTCTGTTATTATATTGGTTGATATATCTCTTAAATACTTTTTAAAGAAGAATTCTTAAAGATTTCATTTTTATTTTTTAAATTTTTTAGTGTTTCTTTATGAGAGAGGGAGAGAGAGAGAGAAAGAAAGTGGGGGAGGGGCAGACAGAGAGGGAGACACAGAATCCAAAACAGGCTCCAGGCTCTGAGCTGTCAGCACAGAGCCCAGTGCAGGCTCTAACTCATGAACCTTGAGATCACGACCTGAGCCAAAGTCGGATGCTTAAGTGACTAAGCCACCCAGGCGCCCCTAAAGATTTTATTTTTAAGTAATCTCTACACCCAACATGGGGCTTGAACTCACAACCCTGAGTCTCATACTCTACCAACTGAGCCAGGCAGTCACCCCTGTCTTAAATCTTTTAATCTATAGATTCTCCTCCTTGCCTTAAAAATTTTTTTTTAAATTTGAGTTTAGTGATACATAATGTTACATTAGTTTTAGGTGCAACATAGTGATTCTACTTCTCTATACATTATGCTCTGTTCACCACCCCTCTTGCCTATTTTTAAAAACATTATATTTTAAGAACAATTTAAGGTTCGTAGTAAAGCTGAGGGAAAGGTATAGAGAGAGATTTCCTGTATACCTCCTGTCCTCATGTATGCACTTCTCCCATTTTCAGTATCCCTACCAGAGTGGGACCTTTGCTGTACATTTGTACCACATGTACTATATAGCATTGTATGTAACAGTAATCTTTTTTCTGGAAAAATGATAAACAACCTGGTATTCAAGACCTTTCAATAGATGAGCCCCATCCTACCCCTTCAGTCCCTCTACGTCTCTGACTCTAGTATTACCAGGGTGTTACAGAACTGAAACTGGTCTCTCGGACCCTTCAGAAAACATTTAAATTTGCGCTTCCAGACTTATTCACAATGTCTTCTCAGCTTGAAATGCTTACTCGGCTCTGCCTGTCTAGTTCCTTTACTGCCCACCATAAACTCCGTGGGGTCTTCTAATTTCCCTGGCCACAGACAGTCTCTCTTTTGAGCTCTTGTGGCTTTTTTAAAACCACTTTTTACTGTTTAAGTGACACAGAGGGTATTACCGGGTATATCCAGTATTGTAACTATTTTTGTTTGGGTATAAGCTCGCTAGACGGCCTCGTCTGTCTTTCAGTCTGGTTTCTGGCTTCATGTTCTGAGAGCTTGTTAGTGTATCTCTTCGCAGTTAGACTGTGAACTTGTTGAGGACAGGTACTGTGGTGTCATGGTACCTGTGACAGTGGTGCCAGGCACCTAAAACGTACTCAGCAACTGCTTATTGAATAAGTGAATGACTTTATATGAGAAAGCTGGTACGTGATCAGTGTATGGGTTTTTGTGAAGGACTATTTAATTGTCATAAAAAAAATTGGTCTTGGACGCCTTGCTGGCTCAGTTGGTCTTGGGGTTGTGAGTTCGAGCCCCATGTTGGGTATAGTGATTACTTAAAATCTGTAAAAAAAAAACAAAAAAAAAACAATGGTCTCAGATACTTGATTTTCTCTAATTTATGTAAGTTGTATCCATTTACAGGTATTCTGGTGGATTCCTTCCCATTATAGTGTACTCTTTGTTCCTTTTTTCTCTTGCAAAACTAATCTATTAATAAATGATTGCTTATCCCAAATGTTAGTTTTCTGCAGGAAGTCCTAAGAAAAAGAGAATACAAAGATAATTTAAATATGTTGCTTTTTTCTAGACTTACTTCCCTTTTTATGACTTTGGACATTTGAGCATTAGAGGGAGGTGTTTGTATGGTAATTTAGAAATTAAATTATACCAACTGTGCATACACTTGCTTAAAAATGTATTTGTGAACTACTGTGATAAATATAATATTTACTTTCTTTCAGCCTGCTTGAATTTCCTGAAGTTGTGCAAAATAAAATATTACAATTATTGTCTTATTCACAATGTACAGGTAAGTTGGTAGATATTAGTCATGTTCTTTATTATTGGAACCACTTAGCAAACCCTGTGAATTAATAATGTATGCTATTTATTATAGAGGGATTTTATTATACAAACTGGCGATCCTACAGGGACTGGCCGTGGAGGAGAGTCTGTTTTTGGGTGAGTTCTTTTATTTTTAAATGAGAAAAAATGGAATTGCCTCTTAACAGTATTAACTAGCATATTTCTGCTGGGAGCCACATCGGCCTTGCTGGATGATACAGTCACAGCGAAGAAATGGCAGATGTTTGCACAGCTCCTGCCATGAAGCGAAACCGGTATCTCCTTCTCTTATTGGCTCATACTGGGAATGGGACCACTGTTACTGATTAAGCCTCACAATGTTCCATATCAGACCGATATTCCCCACACAGTTACCCCATAAGGAAAAGTATATTCCTGCCCCTGCATAAAAGATTTTAGATCAAAGCGCTGCAGATGTTTGCCAAAAGGCTCTTCTAATGAGCCTTGCAGACCCAAGACATAAATAATAAGGGGGGACTCAGAACACAAGAGTTACGATTAACTCTGGCCAGGAGAAGAAGAGCCTAACTTAGAGATCAGAAACAGACAAGGACCAGACATAAGTTGCTACATATACCTTTGCTAATTGGAGCCACAAATACCCTCCCTTGTGGTGACTTCAGTTATGAGGATGGATAAAAAACTAGAAACCCAGGTGCAAGGCCAACACACATAGGGCCCCCATTATGCTTACATCAAAGAAAGGGCTTTCTCAAGCAACTTGTTAACAAGCGTTCTTTCTCTTATGGTTAATGAGCTAGATAAAATAAGTCCTAGCCTATATATACAATTTAATCTGTGTTTTAATTTTAGTGTTACAAACTTAAATAATATGTATATTATCCTGTTTTTTTCCTAAAAACATCCTGTTATTCTCTTGATTATAAAATTTACTCAACCTCACTGTAAGTGCATTACATGACTTGGTTATAACTTGTTAATTAAAAACAAAGTCATAATTATTGGCCAAAAACCAACCCGTACAAAATAAGATACGTTTGTTACTTTCTTAATCTTGGGGACTGATGCCAAGAATGAATGGGATGGTTCTACGGAAATAATTCTGTAAAACTTGTTTCTGTACACTTTCGATGATCAAAGCATCTTATCACAAAGAATTAGCCACTGTAAAAAATTTCTATTTTCTGATGTCATGTTATTGATTGACCGATAAAGACACCAAAGCAGACAGAACAGAGATGCTTGCCTGGTGATCAAGAAAGAAACTTGAGGCTCTCTCACTCCTTTTCGCCGACACTGTCCATCCTTTTAGGGACCCCTGGACCTGCTGGAGCTGGACTCCGGCATATTTCAATCTGCTTTTTAAAATATGGTTCAAATAATAGATTTTTCCCCCTAAGTTCCGTAAACATCTATAGCAAAAAAAAAAAAAAAAAAAAAAAAAAAAAAAGTATTCTGAATCATAATGGTATTTCTATAAAGAAATGTCAGTCCTATTTGTTACTAGTACTTCTGTATTTCATATTGAGAGTAATTATATTTTAAAACTTTATTATGCATTTTTTCAGTCAGCTGTATGGTGATCAAGCAAGCTTTTTTGAGGCTGAAAAAGTACCAAGAATTAAGCACAAGAAGAAAGGCACTGTGTCCATGGTGAACAATGGCAGTGATCAACATGGATCTCAGGTTAGGAAATGAGTGAGAAGATGAATCTTGTTTTAAAATGAAGGACTAGAAAGAGCCACAGAGTTATGTTTTTAAACTATCCAAAAGGAAGAGAATTGCAAAGATATTTGTTAGAAGAAAAATATTACACTATATTTTTTTCTATATAAAAAAATATGGGGGGGTTCCTGGCTGGCTCAATTGAGATTAGAGTGTGCGACTCTTAATCTCAGGGTTGTGAGTTTGAGCTTCATGTTGGGTGCAGAGATTACTTAAAAATAAAATCTTTAAAAAATATTTATTTTTGTTCTTTTAAATGTAAGTCATGTCCATTGTGAGGAGATCAGAAAATACAGAAGAGTACATGGGAGAAAATAGTATCCACAATCCCACTATCCATGCATCATCACTGTTGACACTGTGGTCTGTTTCCTTTTGGTATTTATTACTTACTTCAGAACAGATCGAGTTGAGAACCTTTCATTCATTGTCTCATTTGATCCTTACAACAACCCATTTTGGAGTAGATGGTTTTTTTTTTTTTCCTTCACAGTTCACATGTGAAGAAACTGAGCTTTGGTTTCTCCCAAGTATTTTAAACAATCAGGGACTACTTTTTAAAAGTAACAAGTGGGTAAGAATCCACACAGTTAATGTAGAGTATTACTTTTGTGTATTTTTCTGTCAGTCTGTAACTGATTTCAGTTAGAATTATAGATACATATTTATATTTTACTGTGTCTTTCTATGCAGTTTCTTATTACTACAGGAGATAATCTAGATTACCTCGATGGTGTTCATACAGTGTTTGGTGAGGTGACAGAAGGCATGGACATAATTAAGAAAATTAATGAGACCTTTGTTGACAAGGACTTTGTACCATATCAGGATATCAGGTGCGTTTGCTGTCTCACTGTACTAGAATGTTTTAATACTGTAATGTTTGACATGTAGTGGAGAGAGCAAGCACAGGACTCGTTTTTGGATAATTCCAAAATGTGAATTAATATAGGACTATAAAAAATCCATAAAGCAAAAAAGATTTTTTTGTATTTTTATACTTGTACTAATTAATTATAGTTGCTTATGTTGGGAAGAATTATTAATCCTTCAATTTGGTTTTTTGAAAAATGCATATTGAGAAATACGGCAAAACTCCTCTAAGATTTAGACATTTCTGTTAATATTAGACATATTATTGTAGAGTAATACAGAGTAATAAATCTAATAGCAAACAATTGAAAAACAAGATAAATGATACTCTAGTAATATATCCTGTGCATTAAAATTTAAGTGCCTTTGGTTTTTTGTCACTAGAGATTCGTAAGACATTTGTTATAATCTTTATAAAAAGTAAAACATGGATTCTGAAATAATGTAAATGTAACCTTTGACTTGGGTTTATTTTGTAAGGATAAATCACACAGTGATCTTAGATGATCCGTTTGATGACCCTCCTGATCTATTAATTCCTGATCGATCACCAGAACCTACAAGGGAACAGCTCGATGTAAGTGGAGTCTTCTTGTGATTGAATGTATGTGTGTATTAACGCTTTGCGTAGATTTTGCTTATGTTTTCCTAACTATGTAGGAGCGTAGCTTTAAGGTTAAACATCATCTTGTAAGGGAGCTTTTCAACTGGGGACTAGAGATATACTAGAAGCTATAAATTTTTGTGGAATAATGCAGACTTTTTCCTCTTATATTTTAAGGTATAAGTTTTGTTTATCTTATATATACTAGAAGCTAGAAATTTTTGTGGAATAATGCAGACTTTTTCCTCTTATATTTTAAGGTATAAGTTTTGTTTATCAAGCTTTCTCAAAGCTGAATTGATCTTTATAGTTGGGATTTGGTGCTTAACTTTTAAGATCATTTATCTTCTGCATTCAGCACTGGGTTGGATACCGGATAGTTTCTTTATAAATGTTTATCTCGATTTAACACTAAATTAGAAGAAGTTTAGTCTGGCTAATAGTATCAAATTAATTTAAAACAATTTTCAGAGGCTTGTAAGTTTGTTTGAGTTTCCATTCTAACATATTTGATGGAACTAAGGATAAAGGGTCATGTCTCCCATGTTTCTTAGATTTTTCAATTCTTTCAGTATATTTTTAAGTGACTTCTGCCTTACAGAGTGGTCGAATAGGAGCAGATGAAGAAATTGATGATTTTAAAGGAAGATCAGCTGAAGAAGTAGAAGAAATAAAGGCAGAAAAAGAGGCCAAAACTCAAGCTATTCTATTAGAAATGGTAAGATGATTATCTTAGGTCATATAGTTGTTCTGCAGTTTATTTAATATATATGTAACTCATTGTAAGTTTATTTTTGGCTCTTTGACCAAGTCAAAATATTAAAAATTTAGCTATGAACTTTTTTCTGGATTAAATTTTATAGGATATAACATATGAAAGGGAAACAAATTTTGGTTCCATTATCAATATAGTGCTAAGTGCCTTTTTCAAAAATGGGCAGAGGAAATACAACTTTGAAATATGGATTGAGTTTTAATTGTTTTTATTCATCTCATTATTTATTTATTTTATTTTAGAGAGAGTGTGTGCACATGTGAGCTGGGGAGAGGGGCAGAGGGAGAGGGAGAGAGGGAGAGAGAGGGAGAATCCCCAAGCAGGCCCCAAGCTCGGCACAGAGCCCAGTGTGGGGCTCATCCCATGACCCTGGGATCATGACCTGAGCCAAAATCAAGAGTTGGATGCTTAACTGACTGAGCCACCCAGGCACCCCTATTTCTCTCATTTTTAAAGAGTGTTTATTGGGCTGAATTTTGTATATATTAAATAATTCTTTGTATAATTCACGTATTGAGGTTAAGTAGTCACAGGATAAAAGGAACCTGTGTAGAAATTGACACTCTAAAACATACTCCTTTGTATTATTAACAGTATGAAGTCCTTTGGGGAACAGTTCTTCAGTAGTGATTAATTGACCTACTAGACATTTTTTCCATTTGTTAATTTTTTGTGGAATAGGCATACCTATCACACAGTAGATCATCAGTAAATATTTGAATGGATAATTCAGTTTTTATTATTATCATGTTTTATATAGTAGAGCTTTCAGATTCTTGTTCTGTTTCAAAATTCATATTCTCGCCTCAAGTCTGAGGGAACAAATACTAAAGGCTATAATTCAAGAAAACCTTACTGAATTAAAAAAATTTGAAAATGCACATTTTAATGAGCACACTGTATCTGAGACTATCGACCCAGAACAACCAACAACATGGCAAATTCTAAAAAAATTACTGCACTTAAGAGAAAAATCTTTTGAGCAACTGGGCAGCAAGAGTATGTGACTTATAAGTGAAAGAACATTAGATAATCATCAGAATTTCAAAAGCAAAAGTACAGGCAGTTTATGCCAGAAAGATGTTGGGTTAGCATAACAAAACCTTTTATTTTTCAGATAATTTCAAATTTATGAGAAAGTTAAAAAAGTAGTGCAGAGAACTTCTCTGTACCTTTTACTCAGATTCACCAATTTTTAACATTTTTGCCACATCTGCTTGATTATTCATTCTTTCTTTCTCTCCCCCGTCCTCCTCTCTCCCCAGTTGTACATGCACATCCACATATTATTTTTTCTGGACCATTCAAAACTAAGTCCTAAACATTATTCCTTTTTACCTCTTACATCAGGATGTATTTCCTAAGAGCAACAGTATTATTGTGCATATTCACAGTACATTTATCAAAATGAGGAAATTTAAAATTGATAAAAATTACACCCGTGTTTCAGTTTTGTCAGTTATTTCAGTAATATCCTTTATAGCTTTTCCCATTCAGTCTAGAATCCAGCACATAACTGATCACCTGTTGCATTTAGTTATCATGTTTCTTCTAACCTCTGTAAGAATTCCTTAACCTGTTTTTATTTTTTATGCTATTGACATTTTTGAGGAATACAAGCCATCTGTTATATAGAATATTCAACTGTTGCCTTGTGGTTAGATTCAGATTATGCACATAGCCAGACTACTACATAAGGGACCTTCTCAGATGTTACATTTGCAGTAACAGGTGCACAATATCCATCTGCCCTTCATTGGAAAGTGGTCATTTTGATCACTTGGTCAAGGTAATCCACCGCCTGGTGTTTCTGTTGAATACTTTGTTTTTCCCTTGCTTTCCCCTTGCAACCTGTAAACAATCTGTAGCATTTGAGACCTTTCAAATTCCTTGTCCTTTATCAAACTGTCCCTATGGAGTTCTCAGCTGTTCACGATTCTTGGCTCAGCCAGTCTTGACTTTGAAGAGTGCAAAGTGGTGATGTTTTAACTCCACGACTCCTTCCACACTTGTCAGCCTGCCTTCTTCTGTGAGGAATGGCCCTCCTCTTTTATCTTTTTATTATATGTTCGTTTTCACTAAAGGCTCATGGATTCTTTTTTTGTTTGTTTGTTTTGATTTTAATGTAGAGTTTATTTTTTTAAGGTTTTATTTTTTTAAGTAATCTTTACATCGAACAGGGGCTCAAACCCACAACCCCAAGATCAAGAGTCACATGCTCTACCAACTGAGCCAGCCAGGTGCCCCTAAATAGATTTTATTTTTTAGGGCTGTTTTACCTTTATAGAAAAATTGAATAGAAAGTTACAGAAAATTCCCTGTGTACACTCATCTCCGTCCCCAACAGTTTCTCTTATTATTAACCTCTTGCATCAGTGTGGTACTTATGTTACACTTGGTGAGCCAATATTGATAAATTATTATTAACTAAAGTCCATAATTTACATTAGATTTCACTCTTTGCGTTGTACATCCTGTGTGTTTTGAGAAATGTGTAACAACATGTATCTACCACTATAGTATCATGCATAATAGTTTCACTGCCCTAAAAATCCCCTGTGTTCCACATATTCATCCCTCCCTGCCCCCCTCCCCTAGCAGCCACTGATCTTTTCTACTGTCTGCATAGTTGCACGTTTTCTGGAATGTCATATAGTTGGAATCATACAGTATGTATCCTTTAAAGATTGCCTTCTTCCACTTAGTCGTGTGCATTTAAGATTCCTCCATGTGTTTTTGTGGCTTGATAGCTCATTTCGTTTGATCACAAAATAACATTCCATTGTATGGAATGTGCCACAGTTTGTTTATACGTTCACCTATTTAAAAATGTCTTGGGGCACCTGGCTGGCTGAGTTGGTTAAGTGTCCACCTCTTGATTTCGGCTCAGGTCATGATCTCAAGGTCTTGAGATCAAGTGCTGGGCTTTTCCCTGAGCATGGAGCCTGCTTAAGATTCTCTCTTTCCCACTTTGTGCACGTGCATACTCTCTCTCAAAAAAAGTGTCTTGATTGCTTCCAAGTTTTGGCAAGTATGAACAAATTTGCTATAAATATTTGTGTACAGATTTTTGTGTAGACAGAAATTTTTAACTCATTTGGGCAAATACCTAAAGATGCAATTACTGGAATTCATGGTAAGATTATGTTTATTTCTAAAAAACTGTCAAACTATCTTCCAAACTAGCTGTCCATTTTGCATTCCCACCAGTAATGATTGAGAGTTCCTATTGCTCTGCATCCTTGTCAGCATTTGATATTGTCAATATTTTGGATTTTAGCCATTCTAATATGTGATTTTGTGTTGTTTTGATTCTCTATTAACAGGTTTCATCTTCTATTTGTTTTTTGTTTTTTTTTTTAAGTAAGCTCTACACCCAGTGTGGGGCTTGAACTCACAACCCTGAGATCAAGCACGTTCTACCAACTGAGCCAGCCAGGTGCTCCGGATTGTTGTCTTTGTGAGGCTTCTGAAGCACTGAGCAGATCTAACTGGCTCTGTTGCTTATTACTGTTTCTGATTAAAAAAAAATTTTTTTTTAAGCGTGTTTATCCAAGAGGAGACACTCGCATGATAATGTTATCAGAAATCATTTCTGAGAGCTTTCAAATATATGTATAAAGGCATATTGTTTGCCCATCTAAAGGTCCATGGGAAATACAGTGTTCCCACAATGAAACCATTTCCATCATGTTCTCGCCCATAGTTACCCTCACTGGTTCTTTAGTAGAGCTGGATGCTCTACCCAGTGTAGTAGTTGGCTGAGAAGTCGACTTCATTTTGGTTGAAGTAGAAGAGGATAGTGAGGGTGAGAGTAAAAAATGAGAAACACTGTCCAGGAATTGTTGCTGTTCCATACTGAACAACAATGTGGAAAGAGCTGAGCATTGCTAATGCAGAAGGCTAGAATCAGTATGATAGTATTTTTCAAAAGTTTAAAAACAAGCAAAACTAAACTATATTGCTTGGGGATACGTATTTATGTGGGAAAACTCTGAAGATACAGGGGAATGGCCAAAAAGGAAAACCAATTATTTGTTATTTTGGTGAGACAGGCAGAGTAATGGGATCAGGGGACATTTTAGTTTTTTTTTTTTTTAATGTTTATTTATTTTGAGAGAGAGAGAGAGAGAATGCAAGCAGGGGAGGGGCAGAGAGAGAGGAGAGAGAGAATTCCAGGCAGGCTCCAGGCTCCCAGCGCAGAGCCCATCAGGGCTCAATCCCATGAACTGTGAGATCATGACCTGAGCTGAACAAGAGTCAGACTCCCAACTGACTGAGCCACCAAGGTGCCCCAAGGGACATTTTAGTTCTTAAGCTAGTTGGCATCGTGGGTGTTTTTTATTTTCATGCTCCATAACTTAGATATATTTATATAATTTTTTTTATATATGTATCAAATACTTGAAAAAAGAAAAACGGTAGATAAAATTGAGACTTTGAAGCCAGATAGATCTGGGCTCAAATCCCAATTCTGTTACTGATTACTGTGTGGCCTTCAGTTAATTATTTAACATTCTTGAATATTATTTTATTCATTTTTAAAGTGGAAACCATGCAGTTGTTCTAAGAATTGGCAGTAGTGTATATGAAGTGTGAAGGATGGTATTCACACAAAATCAGAGTCAGACAAGTATTAGCTATTAATATTACTACCAGGAGCTGTATAGTTTCAGATTTTGCAATCTTATTTAGATTTCTTTTCCTGAGCCTGTAGTTTCTTTTTCTTTCTTTCTTTCTTTCTTTCTTTCTTTCTTTCTTTCTTTCTTTCTCTCTCTCTCTCTCTCTTTCTTTCTTTTTCTTTCTTTCTTTCTTTCTTCCTTCCTTCCGTCCGTCCGTCCTTCCTTCCGTCCTTCCTTCCTTTCTTTCTTTCAAGTTTATTTTGAGTGAGAGAGAGAGAGAACGCAAGCCGGGAAGGGGCAGAGAGAGAGAGGGAGAAAGAGAGAATCCCAAGCACAGAGAATCTGACAGCACAGAGCCCAAAGCGGGGGTTGATCTCACGAGCCACCCAGGTGCCCCTGAACCTGTAGTTTCTACTGTAAATTTAGTTGTTTAGGGAAATCAGCATTTCCTAGGTAAGGTATTTAGGGGCCTAGGTAAGGTATTTAGAATAGAAACAACAAAGGAATTGATTTATATTTTTGTTTACTTACAATTTAGGTGGGAGACCTACCTGATGCAGATATTAAACCTCCAGAAAATGTGCTCTTTGTGTGTAAATTGAATCCAGTGACCACAGATGAAGATCTGGAGATAATATTCTCAAGATTTGGGCCAATAAGAAGGTAATCTCTAGAATTAGTGGGAGATTTTAGAAAAACTAGGTATTGGTGTGAACTCTAGAATTTTGTACTGGTGAATTTTATAGTTGAGTCTTTTTCACATCAGGGGAGAAAAATATGTATATGTGTACGCGTATATATATATTAATATGCATACACAAATATATACACATAAATACACACAAACATATATAATTAAATGATTCTCCCACGTCCAACACACACATTTTCACTCTAAAACAGGAAGTGAATGGAATAGTCTAGTTCTATAGTGTCCTCAGTCATCTTCTTTAATATTTAGAATACTTATTTAAGTTCTCCCTAGAATTACCAACAATCTATGTCAAAATTAATTTTTTCCTTTTCTTTCTTCTTCTTTTTTTTTTTTTTTTTTTTTTTTTTTTTTGAGTGGGCTCCACACCCACCATGGGTCTTAAACTCACAACCCTGAAATCAGGAGTCTCACGCTGTACCAAGTGAGCCAGCCAGGCACCCCTATGTCAAAATTAATTTGAATCTAAATTTTCTCCAATTTTTCTTTTGCTTATAATGCTCACTTCCCCTGCATTATTAATGCAAAAGTCTAAGAAGCTAGTATTTCTGTGAGAAAGGGAAATATTCTTGAGGAGGGTCAGTTATATAGTTGATCTTGCAGCTTTGAACTTCATGGGTCCACTTATACACAGATTTCTTTTGATAAACACAGTATAGTATTATAAATGTATATTCTTTTCCTTATTATTTTCCTAACATTTTTTTTCTTTAGCTTACATTATTCTAGGAATGCAGTATATAATTCATGTAATATACATAATATGTATTAATTGACTGTGTTATTAGTAGTTAAGTTCTGGGGGAGCCAAAAATTATATGCTTATTTTTTACTGCAGGGGAAGGGATCAGGACCCCTAACCACCATGTTTGTCAAGAGTCAACTGTAATTGATTAAAAAGTATTATTTTATGTTTAGAATTTCCTTTTAGGTTATGTTTTGGGGTTTTTGTTTGTTTTTTGCTTATGAAATCATTCTTTATTCTTCCTGTTGAAAGAAAAATCTTTCTATAAATGGCTACTCAACTTTATTCTTCCACTCACAGTATATCATATTTATAAAAAGCACTCCTATATTGCTACTTATTATTTTTGAATTTTAGGTATTATATACTGACCTCCTGCTGAGGAATATGAGGATTTACCTCTATTCCTATCCTCTCCATCTTCATTCTTACCTCCTACTACTTTGATTGTGTCATAGTTTTGGTTAGATCGTTATTCCATATTTACATTTTAATATATGTAAACGTTATAACAGCTGATCCATATGCTATAATGTGATTACTTTTCCTTTGTCTCACAATGTTTTATTTCCCTGTTCGTTTCATGTTTTTAAAATGAGACTTACGCTGGAAATGGACAAGCCAGGTGATTTCAACTCCATCTTATTGGCCCTTTTACTTGATTGTTAAGATGGATTAATTCTATTTAGTAGCTATACTTATGAAGTTAAATTTGAGCTTGGTTTATATTAAAATTCAAAGGGACATCTGGGTGGCTCAGTCGGTTAAGCATCTGACTCTTGATTTCAGCTCAGGTCATGATCTCACAGTCGCGAGATCAAGCCTGTCAGGCTCTGTGCTGAGCATGGAGCCCACTTGGGATTCTCTCTCTCCCTTTGCCCGCCTCCTCCCCCACAATGTGCTCCCTCTCTTTCTCAAAAAAAATAAATAAATAAAACCCTACAAAGCATACACTTATTAAATATGTATATATGTATGAATGTGCATACATTATTCTACAGTAACATTGTATACTCTGTAATTCACTTATATTTGGACTAGAAGTGAGTAATTAAAGAATTTTTTAGCATCAGTTTACTTTTGGCATGGTAAAGTAAATACTTTTATATTATTCTTTCTTCAGTGCATTAGGAATTTAGGACTGTAGGCCAAGATTGGGCATTTAGACTAGAATTTAAATAATTAAGTTACTACACTGGTGAACTATTTTTGAATTGTTATTGAAGAAATTTGGAGAAATATAGTTCCATGAGTTTAAGTTTGCCTTGTAATAAATGGCTTATTTTATTCTTCACTTTTGAAGAGTAAGAGTAAATGCTTTTTCTTTAAAGTCACTTTAAAATATAATAATAATAATAATAATAAAATAAAGTCACTATTCCCAAACTTTCTTTCAGTTGTGAAGTTATCCGGGATTGGAAGACAGGAGAATCTCTTTGTTATGCTTTTATTGAATTTGAAAAGGTAGGTCATTGTATAGATACATAAAGTTTATATTTATTTTGTTCTTATATTGTTAAATTTTGAAAAATTATAAAATTTTTCCAGTCTCTTAGGTTAGAAAATTAATTTGCCCTTTCTTTAGGCACCCAAGAAAAATAATTTTCTTTTATTTAAATAGAGGATGAATACAACATCTGTTGGTGTTAATATATGTACCTTTACTTTCGATTCAGGTACAGTCTGAGTTAGTGTATCTTTAAAACTTTAAAGTTTTAGGTTAAGTCCTTCATGTTGTATAAATGATTTTTCATCATTGTTTACATAGGTCTATAATTGAGTAATAGAGAACTAGACTGAGTATAAAGTTCTAGGTATTAATCTGAGCTCAGTCACAGACTAGCTATTATATGATATTTGGCAGTTTATCTAGAACTCTTATTTCTAGACATTCCTCTCATAAATAAAACCTGAATTTTGGATTAGATGGTACCTTCTAGATCTATAATAATAATGATGATAGTTTATGTTACTCAAATAGCTTTCTTTTTTTTTTTCTTTTTATTTTTTAATGCTTATTTATTTGGAGAGAGACAGACAGAGCGTGAGCAGGGGAGAGGCAGAGAGAGAGGGAGACACAGAATCTGAAGCAGGCTCCAGGCTCTGAGCCATCAGCAGAGAGCCCAACGCGGGGCTTGAACCCACAAGCGAGATCATGACCTGAGCCGAAGTCAGACGCTCAACTGACTGAGCCACCCAGGCGCCCCATCAAATAGCTTTCTTTAAGCTAGGTATACTCTATTTGATAAGCTTTTAATCCTTACAACTCTGTGAGAATAGGTGCTGTCCTCCTTTTCCAAATAAGTAAATGGAGACACATAGTGGTCATGTGACTTGATTAAAATCATGCCCCCAGTGATTGCTTACCCTGTACCAGATGATGTTCTAAATGATGTAGATACAAAGTTGACTAAGGCTTTGTATCCTCATTGAGTATATAATCCATTTAATTCTTGACATACATGGTCAATAAATATAATTGTAACTAGGTTTTTTTTTTTTATCTGCTTCTCTGAATTGTTTCTAGTAAGTTGTGAGTAGACCAAAGAATACATTTCCAGGAATGTAGGAGATAATTGCTCAGTGCTGGGTTGAAATGCATGATTCCTAGTCTTCAGGTGTCAGAAGTGGAAATACGGGGTTTCAGAGTTGCTGACAGGAAGAATCCTTATGTAACAAGGACCTTGGTATCGCAGGCCCACAGTCCGTTTTCCAAACCCTTGGGTATAGCTTTGTTTCTGACTTCAGGCTTTTTCAGAACTTAGAAAGGTAATAGTGTGTGTATGTGTCTGTGTATGCACACATCTGTGGACTGTGTCATACTCCTTTGGGTCAGCACTCCGTAATCGATCACAATTTCTACACCCAAACAGAAGCATATTCATATTAAGTGGAATAAATTAAGGCCGCAGTCTCCTATTAGGAGACTGTTTTGTTAAATGGATTTTAACACCAAATTTATAAAAACAACTTTGAACCTTCGGGATAGTTTTGGGTTTTGAGTAAAAGGGGTTATGGACTCACAGAACACAACTTGTAAGCCTGTGTATGTCCACTACAGTCAGACTGCCTCAGCTCATGTCCTGGCTCTCACCTTTGCCAGCCGACCTTTGGCAACTTCTGTGCCCTCTAACCTGATGTTTTCTCTTTGGGAAAATGGAGGTGATAACAGGTATCAGAGTTAACTGGGGTCATAGATGCAAAACATTTAACGGCATTTCGTGTGTAGTAAGCTTTCAAATGCTGGTTTGGCTAACAACAGACTTTCTGTATTTTTAATGTTTGTTGAAGCTGCAGACATCTTTTCCATAAAGATTTATGCTTGAGTTTTTATAATTACTATCAGGAAGAAGATTGCGAGAAAGCATTCTTCAAAATGGACAACGTACTTATAGATGACAGAAGGATACACGTGGATTTTAGCCAGTCTGTTGCAAAGGTTAAATGGAAAGGAAAAGGTACGTTGGTTCCTCTTCCTTTGTTTCTGTTCACTGTGCGTGCTGGTGTGTGCGCACGCGTCTGCGCATCTATCTCCCGTGACGTAGTGCTGCTTGTTAGGAACAGTGTGCATGGATGCAACTTCTTCTGCCGTTGATGGTTTCAGGTAACTGCTGTCAAGAATCTAAGATGAAGAGGAGTGTGTGTCTGGGTATTTTAAGCTGATGATGAATGGATTTATTACCTTTTTAATAAATTTTAACTCATTGCAGATATGACATATTTGCAAAATGATGGTTGTGGCGGCTTGGTTCCTCTAAATGCAAAACTCTGAACCGTTTTTTAAAAATTTGCTTTCGCTGTCATATGGTACGATGTTGAAAAGGTCCATAAAAAGGTGGTGTTAAAAACTCCCACTTCTGCCCCTCACCTGTCGCATTTCCCTTCTGAGAGGTGACCACTCCTACCTGTTTCTTTATTTTCCACACACATCTTTGAATATACATGCATACGTGTTTATTTTATGTTGAGAATTTCCTCTCAACATGTTTTTCCCCATATATATTTTATGTGTATTTATCGTTTTCTCCTTTAAAAACGGAGGTAGATATATCTTATATATATTGCTTTCAACTTTAGAAAAGGATAAGACAAATGGGTGCAGGCTATACATACTGCTTTTGTATCTTGCATTTTTCATTTAATAATACATGGAAGAGAGCAAGTCCTATCAGTATATAAAATGACATTTTATTTTCAGCAGCCACAGTTTTCTACTGAGTGTATACATTGTAATTTATTGAACTAGTCCTATTTATGGACAGTGAAGTTTCTAACCTTTTATTCTTCTGTTATACTGTCCCTGTGCATAGGACATTTTCCACATATGCATATATATATGTCAACTGAAGTTCTGGTAGTGCTTTGTCAGGCTTAAGGTCGAATATCTGTATGTTAAAATAATGTCAGTTTTTGGGGTGCCTGAGTGGCCCAGTTGGTTAAGCATCCGACTTTAGCCCAGGTCTTGATCTCATGGTCCATGGGTTCGAGCCCCGCATCGGGCTCTGTGCTGATAGCCCTGAGCGTAGAGCCTGCTTCATATTCTGTGTCTCCCTCTCTCTCTGCCCCTTCCCGACTTGTGCTCTGTCTCTCTCTAGCTCTCAAAAATAAATAAATATTTAAAAAAATGTTTAAATGATGTAAGTTTTTACTTTTGAAGCAGTATTTTTAAAAGATTTCATTTTGATAGTTATTAATGCTAAATTTTACTAGGAATTCCAGGATTACTTTCTTTTTCTATAACACGTTTCTTTCTTTCCCATGATTTTTATGAATTCTTTTTTTTTTTCCCCCAAATAAGAAAGAAAGAACACTACTTGAGACTGATGTGCTGGATTGTTTGGTAGGTCATGGTACCTTGTGGGAGTTCAGAAAAGGGAGGAATTATCAATGGCCAGGATAGGCAAAGAAGGCCCTCTGGAAGCCATGTTCTCTGTGGTGGGATATGGTGACGGGCCAGGGTCCCCTGTAGTGTTGGTTTCTCCCATGAGACTGCCCTGGATTGCATGACTAGATTTTCACACTGCTCTCTATTTTCAGGGACTTGCAAAAACTAAGGCACTAAGATGGTGTGTTTTTCACATGTGGTAATTGCAGCTTTGTAAACAAAAGAATCAAATAAGTACATTCAAGAACTATAGAGCAGCTGTTGGCCTAATGCACTATAGTTCTGGTCCAGTGGTGCTACCAAGTAGCTCTTCTGTGGGGCTTTCTCCCCAAAGAGCTAATTTAATTTTATCGTTTGGGATATGTGTGAAACCAGTACAATTACAGTTCCTTATCACAGCGAAGGAACTTGAGGCACAATCTTGTGAAGTGATTTATCCAGGGTCACATAAACTGATGATATAAACGGGACTTAATTTAGTTTGGTTTTTTTTTTCCTCTCGATTCTTCTTCCTAACCTTTCCACCCACTGAAAAAATGATACTGCCTTCTAAGTAGTTTCAGTGTAGTTTATTTACAGAGGACTTTTTTTTTTAACCTTATTTATTTATTTTGAGAGACAGAGAGACAGTGCAAGTGGGGGAGGGGCAGAGAGAGAGAGGGAAAGAGCGAGAATCCAAGCAGGCTCTGCACTGACAGTGCAGAGCCTGATGTGGGGCTTGAGCCTACCAAGTGAGGCAAAACCAAAAGTTGGACGCTTAACCAGCTGAGCCACCCAGGCACCCCTCCTATATAACATTTTAGAAAAGAATAAGAAGTTCACTTAAAAGCCCTCTTTAAGGGGCGCCTGGGTGGCTCAGTCAAACGTCCCACTCTTGGTTTCAGCTCGAGTCATGATCTCCCGGTTTGTGAGTTCAACCCTGGCATCAAGCTCTGTGCTGACAGTGTGGAGCCTGCTTGGGTTTCTCTCTATTCCTCTCTCTCTCTCTCTCTCTGCTGCTTCCCTGCTTACTTGTTCTCTCTCTCTCAAAACAAATAAATAAACTTAAAAAAATTAAAATAAAATGTTATATAGAAGGAGCTCTTGGCTGGCTCAGTTGGTAGAACATGCAACTCTTGATTTCAGGGTCATGAGTTCAAGCCCCACGTTGGGTGTATAGATTATTTAAAATAAAATCTTTTTCTTTTTTTTTAATATATTTTTTTTTTATCTTAGAGAGAGAGTGCGAGTAGGGGAGGTGCAGAGAGAGAGAGGGAGACACAGAATCTGAAGCAGGCTCCAGGCCCTGAGCTGTCAACACAGAGCCTGACGCAGGGCTTGAACTCACAACCAATGAGATCATGACCAGAGCTAAAGTTGGATGCTCAACTGACTGAGCCACCCAGGCGCCCCTAAAATAAAATCTTTAAGAAATAAAATAAAATGTCACATAGGAGACACATGCTTTAGCCTCATGTATGCCATCATAAACATGCTTATTTGTTAATTGTAGTTAGTTTTAAGATAATTTTATATATTATGGATTCATATTTAGTAAATTGAATATATACTATATACCATTCACAGTGCTAAGTACTTGGTCTTATAGCTCTGTGAAATGTAGGTGTTATTTTCAACTTACAAATGAAGGGAATGAATATAAATGAGTTTCAAAGAAGTGGCTGACCTAGGGCCTTCCTCTAGAGTCAGGATTTGACCACAGAGCGTCTCACTTCAATCCGTTGCTCTTTCCACGATAACCAGAACTGCCTCATCCATAGTGAAACTCCTGACAAGCACTGAGTCCTTTGTCAGTGATGAAATGGTACCTGTTTGTTATAATTATCAGTTGTCTATTTAACGTGTGCAGTTGTCTATTTCACGTTCGCGTGAAATATTGTCTACTCGCCAGCTTTGTTTCAGGAGCCTCTGGAGTTACCAGATAGAGGCATCCTGCTTTTGATGCTTACCCACTTCTTTTATTCGTATTTTCTCGTTTGTGTAAAGAACACAGTAATAGTCAAGGTGTAGGTAGGATTTGCAATCAAAACACCTCTCTGTGCACCTGCAGTTTGCTTTACTTGTACGTTCAGTCTTGGCCCTTGTGTGGGAAGCTCTCCCACTGGAAGCATTCGTTGTAGTAGTTGGGGGGATGGGAATGGCAAGTTGGTGAGCAGATCTGGGACTGAATCCTCCTCTGGCAGGAGAGTAGGCTTGGGAATCGAGGGGCTCCAGAGGATGATGCTCTTTCCCCGCCCTGCCACTGAAGGCCAGTCAAGATAGAACAGTAGGTCCTATTTTTCTGAAGGGATTGTTGATTTCATTTTTGGCACTTGGGAGGAATAAAGGTGCTCTTAAGCAAGAATTTCAAAGCAGAGACAGATTGTCTTTGGTGTTCTTGCCAACCCTCCCCTCTCACACCCTTTAGTGAATTTCTGTGTACATCCTGCTGTGCCCTATCTGCTTGGTGCTCTGTTGAGATTTTAGTCTGTGTCTCTTGACAGGTAGAGATCTTTAAAGCCTTCCTTCTTCTAAGATAAGTCTCTCAGATCTCAGACTTCAGTCTCAAGCCCTCAATTTCCATTGGACCTAATTTTCTGTAGACTTAATGGCTCTCCTTAAACACTGCATTATTTCCCACTGAAAGTATTCACTGTGTAATTTAGGATTTGAAAATTTGATGTTGTAATACTCTCCTATATCATTAGGTGGCAGCATAGCGCTACCTAGAAAATGGGTATCAGATTTCATTTAAAATAGTAATGGAGAATGAATTACTAATCTTCAGCCGTTTTCTGTCCCTCAGTGTATATGCCACTTATAAAATAGCTCATATATTATACCTCTTATAAAATAATTATTGTTTTTTTGATAAATTAGGTGAGTTTTCTTACTAAATTCTTTTTTTCTTTTTTTTTTAATAGGTGGGAAATACACCAAGAGTGATTTCAAGGAGTATGAAAAGGAACAGGATAAACCATCTAATTTAGTTTTGAAAGATAAAGTAAAGCCCAAGCAGGAGTATCCTTCCTAAGAACCAATTGATCGATATGTAGAGATCATCCACTCTGTGTAGAGTACTGTGTGATATGTTATAAAAAGTCACAAAGTCTGTAGAAGACAAGGTTCCTGAATCCAGACGGTTTGTGAAGACATCATTTGGTTTATTGTTAATCTTTTTTCCACCATCTTACATATACTTTTCCTTTTTGGTATTTTCTCTGTTGTATGGAGTTTACAGTTCAAAGAAATCTTTAGCCTAATTCTTTTCCCTCCTTACTCTTAGGTTAAGGTTAACACTTATTCTGAAATCTTCAGGTAAGATTTGTATTTTCTGTATATAATTGTAATGTTTTCAGTTCCCCATAGTCAGAAATTTTCTTCATATAGTTTAGCTAAATTCTTGGTGTTAACCTTCCTTGTAATGTTTAACTTCTTTGGAGATGGTA
Source organism: Cryptoprocta ferox (assembly GCA_028646485.1). Taxonomy (NCBI): domain Eukaryota; kingdom Metazoa; phylum Chordata; class Mammalia; order Carnivora; family Eupleridae; genus Cryptoprocta; species Cryptoprocta ferox. The sequence continues at coordinate 16,530,801 of CM053577.1, forward strand.
AATGTGTAGATTAACAAAATCCTTTTGTTCTTTTATATGATTAGTTTGCTTCTTTCTGCTTAGTACATTGTCATTCTAGCAACAAATAGTTATTTGGCTTATACTGTAAGCAAAAGTTGACTTTTATAGGATTAAAAAGAAATCCATTGACTTGACCATTTAAATTTTTTTGAGGTTTTAGGTTGAGACAAGTAAAAATCAGTGGAACATACTACTTACATTATGTCATTTTAATTTGTTCATGGATATTCTCGTTATAAATCCATCACTCTCCACGTTGCAAAAGTTATTTCTTTTGTTATTCTTTCTGGTAAATGGTTTCTTTGTTTCCTAATTTCTGTTAGTGTTTTAGGGATTCTCTTTTCCCACACTGCCTTAGACATTTCTTTTCCAAGTATTCATCAAAGAAAGATGAGTATCAGGTTGACTTGTTATATACTCATTTTAAAAATGGTGACTATCTACAGTACATAAAACATTGTAAGGTGTAAGAACTGGATAAAGTTGAAATATACTGACGTAATCAACACGAGGAGAGGCTTTCACATGTAGACACACCAAGCAGTAAGCTAAGATCCAGTCTAAAAAGATGAACATGAGAGGGATATGATTGAAATTTTAAAATCATAAAAGATATGGATGGAATACACTTGAGATTTTTTAAATAAATTTTTAAAATGTTTATTTATTTATTTTGAGAGAGAGAGAGATAAGAGTGTGTGCAGGGGAGGGGCAGACAGAGAGGGAGACACAGAATCTGAAGCAGGCTCTAGGCTCTGAGCTGTCAGCACAGAGCCCGATGCGGGGCTCGAACTCACAAACTGTGAAGTCATTACCTGAGCTGAAGTCGGCCGCTTAACCGACTGAGCCACCCAGGCGCCTCTTGAGATACACTTGAGATTTATTTAACAAATAAATACACTTGAGATTTACTTAACAAATCTTTGAAATTAAATTTAAACTTACCTACTAGTAACTGCAGCTGGAAGAAGGGGAAGTGTGTAGTACAAATAAAAGAAAGTCTAGGCATAGAGTATAAACAACAGGCAGGTGTCTTTTCCCTCATAGTGGTAAGTAGATCAGGCCGCAAGGAAAGAATATGTAGTATTAAAATGTTTTAAGTTTAAGATAATAAATTACTGAAAGTTAAGAAGGAAACCAGGCATGTTTGAGAATAAATCTGTAGCCCAGTGCTGTCCAATAGAACTTTCTACAGTGCTGGAAAATATCTTCACCTTCCAGGGTGTCTACTAACCACGTGTGGTTTTTGAGCATGTGAAATGGACTGAGGAACTGAACTTTAAAGTTTGTTGAATTATAATTAATTTACACAACCACATGTGGCTAGTATTGAAAAATGCTTGCCTTCAGTCTTTTGAAATTGATGGAGAAGACAGACATGTCCTGATGTAAACCATTGTTAATCATTCTCAAAAGAGAATATTGAACAAGAAAAGGGAAAGTCTTGAATCTGATCAAGTACGGTGGTCTTTATGTTGTTGGTAATTGATAGATTTCATTTCAGCAAGGCATTTATAATCTCAGGTACTATATTAGATTGGTAGAACATGTGTTTATAATGTGTAAGAGATAAAAAGCAAAAACAAAGTATAACACGTAAGAGATATATGTTTTTTCTCACTGTCTATTATATGTTACTTTGTTACTATGGCAAGGAAAGGAGATTTAGAGGACAATCTAATAATCAGGGAAGGTTTTTTATAATAATAAGTTTTAAGTTAAAAGTCATGGTGGAGATATACTTTTATGGATCTTGAGAGAAAGAGAAATTGCTGTAAATTAGACTACTAATAAGAAGATTAAAAATAGAACAAAAGAAAAGGCAAGTTTACCTTGGCCAGGGTAGACCTTGGGGAAGGAACTGTGGAAAAGAAGACAGGCCAATCTGAAATTTGTGTTTAATTGGAAAGAATTGACATCTACAAGTGTTGACTTAGTAGTGAGTTAGAAGATAGTAGCTAAGTGAGGGAGAAGAGGCGTGACAAGTGTCACATCTAGTGGTCTAATAAATAATCCACAAATTATTTGGCATCTGTTACGTACTTAGCAGTCAAACATAGCCCCTTGCCCTTATAGACCTTACGTTTTATTGTTGGAGAGGGGGGATGGACAGACCTTAAATAATTACCGTGGATCAAATATAAATATGTCTAGAGTGTTGCTAAGCAGTTTGTTTGTGGGATTTGGGACTTGTAGAGGCAAGGAGTGAGGGAACACCCTCGGGTAACACTAAGAGAAGTGACCGAAAAGCTGCAACTTGAATATGAGGACAGGAGGGCTGAGGTAGGATGCTGTTCTCTCTAACTTGATCCATCGTTTCAGAAATACAGTTTATATCTTGACCCACCACAATCCAAGTATAGCCATTCACACACACACATAACTGAAACAGAAATGCAGTAGTATTTTTACGAGGTACCACATACTCTTTTCTGTTGTACATTATTACAAGGTGCTGGCTGTGACCCACTAAGTGGATTTTGCACCCCATTGACGGGTTATAGTCAGCAGTTTGGAAACCGCTGCTTAAAGCATTTTGGACGGAGGGAGTAGCATGTGTAAAGCAACACAGTAAGATGAAGTGCTGGGCAAGGGCTACTGAATCCGTACCTGAAAAAGGAGAGGCTCCAGAAGCTACTCTGGAAACAGTGTGACATACTGAGAAGGAGAAAAGAAGTTAGGGATAGTGGAGTAACAGTGGTATCTGGTTTCCGCTGAGTAGCCATCTTGTGAAAAGCCAGAGGGTGAGCGTTTTCCTGTTCAGTCTTCTGTAGAAGTGAGACGTCCCTGAGGAAAGCGCAGAGCTGCGGCAGCGTGAAGGCAGACCTGAAACTCTAGTTCTGGGGGAAGTGTGTCTGCGATTTACTCTAGTCCCACACACCACTGAAATAGCTCCGCATGTGGGCTTTTTTATTTTTTGAAAACCACTATTATCGCACTTGCTAGCCTTCCTCAAATTCTAAAATAGAATTTCAATAGAGGTTGTAATAGTTTTATATTTTCTCTTATTCTAAGATGTGATAGTACATTATTAGAAAAAACTTATCTCTGAATTAAAATACATTATAATTTTTATAACATGTTTATGTGAAATTAAAACAAGATTCATTCATGTATATAAATGTTGAATCACCATGTTGTACACCCAAAACTAATACAATATTGTGTGTCAACTACACTTCAACTAAAAAAAAAAAAAAAGATTCACTCACAGTTTACCACAGAAAAATGATCCCTTTTCTCATTGTTCCTTTCAAGTCTTCATCTTTTATGTTTTGTAAGTTAATGATTACCATATGGTATAGACAGTTTTTATTTCAAGCTCCTTTCACTTTTAACTTTTCATAAACAACTTTCCAGGTTTTTTCGTTGCATTCACTTATCATTGCTAGTATCTTTCTTTGCAGTAATCCGTCATGTTGAAGTTCTACAATATATTGAAGACTATCTTCATTACTAGGCTTTATGTTGCTCTCAGTTTGTTATTAAAAATAATCGTTATATATGCCTTTGTTCATTTAATGTATTTTAATTTTTTATGAATTCTTATTATCATTTAAATATGGTAGTTGTGGGTACCTGGGTGGTTCATTCAGTTAAGTATCCAGTTAAGCTCCAGTTATGATCTCACAGTTTGTGGGTTTGAGCCCTGCCTCGGGCTCTTCTGACCCGCTCAGAGCCTGGAGCCTCTTCAGATTCTCTGTCTCCGTCTCTCTCTTCCCCTCCCCTGCTCATACCCTATCTCTCTCTCAAAAATAAATAGACATTAAAAAATAATAATAAAATAAAATACGGTAATTGCTGCTCTGCATTGCTAAATTTCCTCCTACAGGATTGAACTAATTAGTACTTCAAAGGAAGAGTCTCATGAATGTACCTTTCATCTTATATCGCTCCTCTGCCATTGGGGTTCATAATACCTTCTTTTTTTCCAATGAAACATGTGCCTCATTTTCTAAATTTAAGTTTTTTCATTATTGACAAATAGTTTTCCTTATTTTTTTATGGCTGCTTATATTTTAATTTGTGGACACAGTTTTTTTTGCCCTCCATGTTTTTGGCCCACTTACTTGCCAATTGTTAATTGCTTATTTAAATCAGGTTCATTTTTCCTGACTATGTAATGAGAGAAAATAGTTTTGTTTTAGAAATAAACTCTGTGCTTGTGAGATGCTTTTGCTTTAAAAAGTTACCTTTAGCCTCTTGGCCTCCTTTGTTTACCAGATTCTTATGTTTGGATATATTATCAGTGACAGTTCTCACATCTGTCCTTAACTAGCTGCTGCAGTGCAAAATATGATCTTGTACTAGATGAGCAAGCAGAAGACTCAAAATCAAGTCACTCACACACAAGTAAAAAACACAAGAAGAAAACTCGTCACTGCTCTGAAGAAAAAGAAGATGAGGACTACCTGCCGATCAAAAATACTAATCAGGTACTTCTGCGTCCAGCCTTCGCTGTAGAGGGATACATATTTTATCTCTCTGTAAATTACATCTCAGCGATAATTTAGGGACTGAGGGTATAGTTCTGAACAGGGTGGATATGTTCCTAACTCTAGAACATAGAACGGTTTCACTGGGGTTAACGAACTTTAATTTTCAAGAACATACATCACAAATGATAAAAGATTGTTTTCAAAGTAACTTAGTATATCATTTAGTTCCGTATGACAAAGCAAGTGTGATTTCCTTAACCTATGGACACTAATTCCCATCAGTGTAGTTATGCTGAAAAAGTGCTCACTTATCATTTTCACTTATTACCAAGTGTTATGTATAGTACTGATAGCTCTTGAGGTTTTCAGGCCCATGGAACATTTATGTGTTTCCATATTGTATATCTGAAATTGAAACAGCACTCATAATTAACCACGTGAGGACTTTTAAGCCAGGTCCTGGTTGATGCAGAGATTTTAGGAGGCAGAGGTGAGAAGTGAGAAAATTCAAGCTGGTGAGAATATCAAGCAAAGACGCAGAGAAGGAGAGATGCGTATGGTGGGCAAAGTAAAGGATTGGCTTCAGAAAAGCTGGGTGCACATTTCTGCACGGCTGTTCGTTGATGTGGCCTCCACAAGTTAGTGAGCTTTCAGTTTCCTTCTCTGTGAGATTGAGATTATACTTACCTCACAGGCATGATGTTGAGATTAAGTGAAGGAAAACGTGTGTGCACACATTTTCTACATGGGGTATTATTACTTTTACTGTTACAGTCAAATTACTGTGTTTTAAGTCACTTGGAATAGTTTCTGTGGTAAGGCCGTTAAATGGACTCATATTTCAGTTTGTTTCTTTTTGATGTTTAGGGATTGCTTAAATATTTTTTTGTTTGTTTTGTAGTTTTAAAAATTTCTCCTATGGTTCCAAAGTAAAATCCACGACATAGTACATACGGAGAACCTAGATTCTCTCCCTGCCCCCGTCCCCTTCTCTTCTGCCCCCAAGGTAGCCATTTAATGTGTTTCATGGGTTCTTCATTTTTAAAAAATTTCAGCAGATACATATTTTATATATATTCTTAGTTTCCTGTATTCTAGAAAGCATATATTCCTACTTCTTGCTGTCATCTTGTGTATCTTTTTCCATAGCTCTCTGCTGTTTAAAGATTGCCATCATTCATGCCCCACCTGCACTTTTTAAGTTACACCTTCACTCTGTTACTCAGTCCTCCAAATAATAGGCATATGAATCAGTAAGAGCTAATATCTCTTGTGTGCCTACAGTGTGCGGTGGATACGTTTTCCCCATTTCACAGTAGAGAAAGTGAAAATTGAAGAGGTTAAGCAGCTTGCCCTGGTTTTATCCTGCTGATAAGTAACAGAAGCACGGTGTAAATCTGGACCTGTACTCCGAACCCCTCTGCTGCTGCTCTCCCTGGAATCTATTCCTGGCCGTTTGCTCTCCTAAATTCTATTGCTGTGCTAATCTAGTTCGTCCCCTAGTATAATAAGCCAGGTTGTCCTGAGGGAACACTGCCCTCTTCTTATCAGTTCCCGTACTCTGTTTATCCTAAGACCACCCCAGTCTTTTAAAATGGTGGCTGTGTCACATTTCTGTGAATATTTAGCATATTTACCACTAAAAGTCCTTGCTCTCTACCCCTGCTTCCTCCTCCCACCACACGCAGTTTCTCATCCTGCACTTGGACATGGAATCTTCAGTGAATTTAGGCCCGAGATACACATGGGCATATTTGAAATCATCAGAGGTCTAAAAAATCCAAAATTTGGCTACATTTTAATTAAGTCTGTGATTCCCTCCTCTTTCTATGAATCTTTTTTACCCTCTCTTTGATTAGTTAAAACTTATAATACCAAATACTTTTCTTTTTTGGCAGGGAGTAAAAGGCATCAAGTAGTTTTGGGGGGAATGTTATTAGTATCTTTCAAATAATTTTAAGTCAATTGGCAATTATAAAATTGTTAAATTCTAAATAATCTCCTAATTTTATTTCTCTCCTCAAAGTATATTAAAGCAAATGTTTTTGGATTTTGTACTTTGTTATTTATTTTGAGACAGAGAATGCAGGAGGGGCAGAGAGAGGGGGAAAGAGAGAACCCAAACAGACTCTATACTGTCAGTGCAGAGCCTGACACAGGGCTCTATCTCACGAACTGAGAGACCATGACCTAAGCCGCAATCAAGTGTTGGAAGGTTAAACGACTGAGCCACCCGGCTGCCAGTGATTTTGTACTTTGATTTAGTAATACAGCTACACTAATTTTCTCTTATTTTTTTTCCAGTTAAATAGCATCTGTGTTTAAGATTTAGTGGGCCAGAATTTTTTGTATTATTCTGATTTTTAGCCTTTTGATTTCATATAATCACTAAAGGGGATTTTCAATACTAGGTTATTTTCTTTTTTTTCTTTTTTATTTTTTTTTAATGTTTTTATTTATTTTTGAAAGAGAGAGAGAGAGAGAGAGAGAGAGAGAGAGAGACAGACAGACAGTGTGAGCAGGGGAGGGTCAGAGAGAGAGGGAGACACAGAATCCGAAGACAGGCTCCAGGCTCTGAGCTAGCTGTCAGCACAGAGCCTGACGTGGGGCTCGAACCCACGAACTGTGAGATCATGACCTGAGTAGAAGCCAGATGCTTAACCGACTGAGCCACCCAGGCGCCCCAGTACTAGGTTATTTTCAGGTATAGCTCAGATTTTCCTATTTATTGGTATTTTGCTTGGTAAGCCTAGTTCCCTAAGAATGTTTTAACTTATTTTCTGAAGTTCTTTGTTTTTTAACGAGTGACAGACTTACTATTGAATTCGAAAACTTCTGTTTAATTTTTTCACCTCATGTCTTTATTCCAAAGTGGTTACTATGTTGTTGAGGTTTGGGTTTTGGGTTTTACTGAGGTTCCAGGAAGTGAGTTCTCAGCTGTGGGTTGCCTTGCTGAGAAGTATTCATACTGGTTGTCAGTCCTCTGTGGCTTTCAAGGTGTTTATTATTCTTATAATTTGGGACTCTTATTTTTACTGTTATTTTAATCATTTAAAATTATTTTAGTGATTTAGATTTAACTAAATCTTTGATTGAGTCCTAGAGACCTGAGCAAGGATGGCTCTTAGTTTAGATTTTTTTTTTTTTTTTTTTGGACTTCTTTACATGAAATCATTGGCTAGGTTAAGGTGAGTGCTTTAAATTGGCCACTTAAAAAACAAATACATAAATATGTCATTTTATGGTGCTTTTTCTTTCCTTTTTAGCCACATGCCACTTTAATAATTTTGTCTTGTGTCTTAAGTGTATAAAATGATAGAATGTTTTTTCTTAAGATTTTTTTTAATGTTTATGTATTTTTGAGAGAGAGAGCAGGGAAGGGGCAGAGAGAGAGAGGAGCAGAGGATCCGAAGCAGGCTCTGCGCTGACTGACAGCAGAGAGCCCGACGTAGGGCTCGAACTCAGGAACCGTGAGATCATGACCTGAGCCGAAGTTGGACGCTTAACTGACTGAGCCACCCAGGTGCCTCTAAAATGATAGAATTTTTTACAGTTTGTACTGGAAAAACTTAGAACTCACCGAATTAATTTTTCTCACTTTAGATATAAAGCTCCTGACCCCACAGGCTTGTGAACCTTCAGAGTTTAATGAGGGAGCTAGAACTTTAACATTACTTTGATTCAGTCAGGTATGAGTTTTTTTCATTAATCTGTACCACCCCCTTTTCAATTTTACATGTCAAGTTTTACCAATCAATTAAATAATGATCTCCAACATGTATAGATTTTTTGAGTCTCAGTTTATTTCTAGAATGAGGGTAATATTGTACCCCCAAAGCACTTGGCACTATGCTAGCACATACTTCAAGGATCTATCCTTTTTTTTTTTTTTAATTTTTTTGTTTAGTGTCTTATTTATTTTTGAGAGAGAGAGAGAGTGTGTGAGCAGTGGAGGGTCAGAGAGAGAGGGAGACACAGTATCTGAAGACAGGCTCCAGGCTCTGAGCTAGCTGTCAGCATACAGCCCAATGCGGGGCTTGAACCCACGAACCGCGAGATCATGACCTGAGCCGAAGTCAGACGCTCAACCGACTGAGCCACCCAGGTGCCCCTTAAAGGATCTATTCTAATGTGGCTTCATCCAGCCACCTGAACTTTGCTTTTTCATGCGCACAGTGCTGATTCTTCCTTGCTTTTCATTTTTCACTTCCACTCACTAGCCTTCCTGCAGCCAGTCCACAGCCAAATCCACTCACTCTTTGAGGTTCACATCCAGTCCTAACTTCTCTATGAAACCTTCCCTGATTAATCTAACCTCAAGATTATTTGTTTGACACATCTCCTAAATGGCAAAGACCATTTGAACCTAGCGCTGCCTGACTTCAAAGCTTGTGTAGCTTTGAAAACTACTCCAAGTAGGAGAAGTTTTCAGGCTTCTGTCCATTTCACATTTTCAGCTTCCTCAGTTTTTCAGAGAATTAAGTATTGTGTAATCTTTTATCTCTTTTCTCTGTTATTTTAAACACTCAAAGCATTTAAGTTCCTATTTGTATAATAATGTGCTGAGGACTTTAAAGAGTTATGCATCAGCTAAGCAGTCCCTCCATTTTAAAAGTTGATTGTCTCAACCAATACAGGAATTAAGTGTACAGACAGAATAGTACATAGATACTTAAATTTTGTATATGTTAGAGGAAGAACAAAAAATTCTTTTATCTGGGGCTGTCCTATTTTGCTAGCAAATAGTTGGTAAAGGGTTAAACCACATCGTCATTTTTCTACCTCTGGGACTCTTATAGAATGACAGGAACTGTTAGGATTGTGTGGGAAATCACCAATCAGTTTATAATGTTGTATTCCTCAAACACTGATTATATCTGTTTTCACATACGACAGTCTCCATGCCGCATGTAATGTATGGTATCTGGACAGTGTATGGAATAATTTTGAATCTTTGCTTAAAACCCAGCCCTTAACATGGGTATTCATCACTCTAGATTTTAAACCTTGATGTGTACATTTATTATAATGTCTGTGGTGATAGAGTTTGGACCCTTGGGAGCTCAACCCTTAGGATTTTGCCTTTCCTCTGAGAGAAATCTGTTAAGAGAGTTGAATTTTTTGAACTCATCTCTTGAAAGCACTGGCTCTGGTCTCTAGATTTCAGCTACTTGCCAAGATAGTCATTTTAACTAGGGATAGAACACAAGCAGAAATAGAATTGTTGTAAGTGGCCCTTTTCTATATGTGAAAATTACTACTGTTATTTACTAAGAATAGAATTTAATGTACCTACTCTCTTGTCTTAAGGGCAATGGAATTTTCCATTGTTTCTTAATTCATTTTAAAGATATATGTAAATAAATGATTTTAGTAAAAATGTGTATCAGTCTAGTGTAAACAAGGAAAACTTATTTGAAGATTTCGAGAGGAGCTGTTATAAAATAAACACTTGAAAAATAATCAGACCAAAGGATGCAGTATCTGTTTTCCTTTTTAGACTGATTGACTTGTCTAAAACCTCTCCTGGCTCTCTTCTTTGTAGGGTGTTTAGGGGAATTTTAGTAATGCCATTGCAGATCAGTTGGGGAGTGAGGAAGGGGGAGGTAGAAAAGGTAACCAGCCACAACCAGAATTCTTGGTGTTGCGATTTTCTCTAAAGACTTGTTCTGATTTCAGTTGGGTGATTTCAGTTCCTTGTTTTTGGATCTGATCCTTTAGTTCAGCGGAAATAGTGGATATAAAGCAATGAGATCAATACGAAAAAGTGGTTAAGTCTTTTTCTGAATTATTTTTGCTTTCTGATTTACAAGATTCTTGGCATTAGTGGTAGTGTTCCAGTCTGAGCCGGTATGGCATCTTGCTGAGTTTTATTAATTGACAGTGCCTGCAAAATGATTCTTTTTCTCATTCACCTCTAACTCTCTCCCCATTCCTTTGACAGGATATCTACAGGGAAATGGGGTTTGGTCACTATGAAGAAGAAGAAAGCTGTTGGGAGAAACAAAAGAGTGAAAAGAGAGACCGACCTCAAAACCGAAGCCGTAGCCGATCTCGAGAAAGGGATGGCCACTACAGTAATAGTCACAAAGCCAAGTACCAAACAGACCCCTACGAAAGAGAACGGAGTAAAAAGAGAGACCGAAGTAGGAGTCCCAGGAAATCCAAAGATAAAGAAAAATCCAAGTACAGATGAAAGACAAAGGATCAGACATGGGTGGCCAACGTATTCACTGTTGTCTAACTTAGAGCACCAGGTACCCAGCTGTTGTGTCAAAGCGGTCAGAGATTCTGCTGGTTATTTTTTTTCACACTAGGGTTATGGCCCTTTTCCATTAATACTGATTGTATAGGGCACAGAAAGACAATAAAAAATTGAACATTTTCTTTGTATACTTTTGTACACTAATTTTATTGTTATATATGAACAGTAGTCTTCATATTTCAAGTCTTTCACATTTTCCACTCTTCTCTTTTTTAAATGAAGTATTTCATACCTACAAAAATTCGCAGATGTGTATGTATAAGGTACAAAGAATAGTAAATATTTGTGTACCCATGAGCCAGCTCAAGAAATAGTCTCACCTGCATTTTAGAAACCCTCTGTGTGCTTGCTCCCCAAGTGAGGATTATTCTGAATTTTATATTGGTCATTCTCCTGCTTGGTATAGTTTTACAACATATGTATGTATTCCTAAATAAAATGTTAAATTTTGTATGTTTTTGAATTTTATATAAATAGCATAATGTATGTTTACTTCTGTGACTTGCTTTTTTCAGCTTAGTATATTTTGAGAGTCATTCGTTTTTATTGCTTTATAGTGTCGTACGAATAGACCACAATTTACCCATTCTTCTGTTAGTGGACCTTTGGGGTTGGTTGGTTGGTTTTTGCTTTTGCTGTTGCCAACAGTGTTGCTACGACCGTTCTGTGTCTTGGAGTGATACTGCTTGCCCACCCGGCATGGCAATCCTCATCTTTAAAAGATAATGCCAATTATGTTCTGCAGTGGCCGAACCAGCATATTCCCCGACCTGTGTTACGTGAGTTACCTTCGTTTCACATTCTCTCCAACACTTCTTACTTCCACACTTTTCAGTTTTGTCGATTTAGTGGATGCCTAGTGGTACGTTCCGTGCTATCCAGCAAGAAGACTACTGTTCCCCTTCTATTTGTTCTTCTATATGTAACTCGTTCTTTTGCTCCTGCTGCTTTTAAGGTTTTCTCACTGCTGTTAAGAAATTTGAGTGTGATGTGCTTGGTGTAGTTTTTTCCATCTGTCTTCTGTTGGGGCTGTTTACCTGTGGGTTCATGGTTTTCACCAGGTTTGGAAAATTTCAGGCTGTTATTTATTCAGTGACTTTTTTCTGTTTCCCCTCCTCTTAGCCCTCTCCTAAGACTGCCGGGTACTTGTATGTCAGGCCATCTGAAGTCGTCGCGCGTTACGCTGATGCTCCATTTGGGTTACATCTTTTTTTCTGTTCATATTGAATAGTTTCCGTTGTTATGTCCTCACATTCATTAATCTTTTCTCCTGAAGTATCTGATCTTCTGTTAATCCCACCCAGTGTATTTTTCACCTCAGACATTATTTTTTAATTTTAGAAGTTCCATCTGGGTCTTTTTTATATCCTCCATGCCTCTCCTTAACCTGCTTATGCTTTCCTCCTCCTCCTTTTTTTTTTTTTTTTTTTTTTTTTTAAACACCCAGAGTACATTAATAATAGCCATTCTAATGTACTTGACCATTCTATCATCTGTATCATTTCTGGTCTGTTTCTATTGATTGGTTTTTCTCCACCCATTATTGAGTTGTAATTTACTTTGTATACCTGGTAATTTTTGGATTTTACATTGTCGTGTACTACAGTTTTTGTATTCCTTTAAATATGTTGAGCATTTTCTGGAACATAATGAAGTTACTTGGGAACAGTCTGATCCTTTCATAGCTTGCTTTTAAGCTTAATGAGGTAGGACCAGAATAGCCTTTAGGGCTAATTTGGCGCACTGCGGGTGTAAACCCTTCTGAATGGTCTCCACTGTGCTTTGTCTTTTATGAGATTTCTCCTCTCTGCCTGTGGGAACCAGAGCTGTTTTGAGCCCTGTATGAACCCCCAGATTGTGCTGCTTGTTCTTTTCTGGTGGTTCTTTCCCACCTTTGGGTAGTTTCCTCACGTGCATACACTGATTTGTATTCAGCTGAAGACTCAGCCAGACCCTCTGCAGATCTGGAACTCTCCCTCTGTAGGTCCCCCGCTTTCCAATCCTCTGCCCTACACACCTTACCTAGGCGCCCCTGCGTTCTCCATCCACTGAGGCTCCTGTCATCGTGCTACAGTGTGGCCACCGTGCGGTGACCTCAGACAGTTGTTGGACTTGCCTTGTTCACTCGTCTCTCAAAGTCTCTGTCCTCTCTGTCCTGCACTGGCTGTTGTCCAGGGTCTGGAAAACTTTGTAGTATATTTTTTGTACAGGTTTTTAGTTGTGTAAGATGGGGAAGGTAAATTCTGCTCCTGTCACTTCTTTGTGGCCAGAGTGGAGATCTCACCGTTTAAATTTGCATTTCCTAAATGCTAACAAGGTTGAGTATCTTTTCATATGTATTATATTCATTGTGATTGCTTGCTGTGAAAAGTTTGACGTGTCTTTTGCCCATTTTATGTGAAGTTGTCTTTTTATTACAGATTTTTTTGAGTTTTTTTTTACAGATTGTGGATACTAATCCATTTTTACTACTTGATGTTGTAAACATTGTTTCTCAGTTTGTGGCTTATTTTCTCACCGTTTTATTGACCTGCTTGAAAGGGCACAAGTTGTAAATGCCCCCTTAACTTTGTAATATAAAAAATTTCAGGGGCGCCTGGGTGGCTCAGTCGGTTAAGGGTCCGACTTTGGCTCAGGTCATGGTCTTGTGGTTTGTGAGTTCAAGCCCTGCATCGGGATCTCTGTTGTCAGAACAGAGCCTGCTTCGGATACTCTGTCTCCCTCTCTCTCTCCATGCCTCTCCCCCACTAGCACACTCTCTCTCAAAAATAAACATTTAAAAGATTAAAAAAAAATTTTCATACATATAAACACAAAAACAATGAACATCTATATACCTTCCATCCAGATTTAACAATAACAACTTATTGATCAATTTGAAAGTAAATTGAACACATGATGAACTTTAACCTTTCAGTATTTCACCTTGCCTTTCTTAAAAACCAAGTGTCGTATATAACCACGATATTATTACCACATTTAAGAAAGTTAATAAGGGCACTTCACTGGCCCAGTCTATAGAGCATGAGGCTCTTGATCTCAGGGCTGTGAGTTGAAGCCCCATGTTGGGGATAGAGAAGATAAAAGTAACAATAAATCCCATAATAAATAATATATAGTCTACATTTGCATTTCCCTGAGCATCTCAAGAATGTCATTTTTTTTTTTTTGGTGTTGATTTGTTTTTAATCCCAAACTCAAAGTTCATGCAATGCATCTTGTTCTTGTCATTTATTCTCTTAATCTAGAAGAGTTTCTTATCTTCCCACCTCAAATGACATTGACTTTTTGAAGTGTTCAGGCCAGAATATTTCTTAAGTGTTTCAGATTCTGGAAGCTGATGGTATCTTCATGGCATCTTCTTACTCTTCTCTGTTTCCCATAAACTAGAAGTTAGGTCTAAATGTTTGATTAGAATTAGGTTATATATTTTGGGCAGAAATTTTTAAGTTGAATGTCAAATTTATTAGCCTTTCTTGTGTGTTTTTGTGTTTTTTCTATTTTAAGAAATCCTTAATAAAGATATTCTCCTATATTCTAAAAGTTGTAAATAAAGCTTTGTTTTTTACATTTAAATCTTTAATCCACATTGAATATGTGTATGTATATGGTGTGATATAGCGAAAATAATCACCGTTTCTTAACATATGGATATAACCAATTGTCCAAAACATTAGTGAATGGATCATGTATATTCCCCGTTGATTTTCTGTCTGTAAGTTTCCGTATATGTGTGGATTTTGTTTCATGGGCTCTGTCTTCCATTGGCTTACCGTTTATCCTGCCACCAATACCAAACGTCTACATTTCTATGACTATGGTAAGTATTTAAGCACATCCCCTCACCTGTTTGATTTATTGTTTTGTGCAATTTTGGAATCGATTTACCTGGTTTTCCCTAGAATTCTGTTGGGATTTTAATTGCATTTGCATTCAAACAATAGGAACTTTTGTGGAAAAAACCAACATCATAATATTGAATTTTCCTATTCATAAAATAGCCTATCTCTCCAGTTCTTGAATCTCTTACAATTTTCCTTATAAAGCTTTTGCGTTTCTTTTGTTTTAAACCTAGTTTCCACATATTTTATAAGATTCTATTCTGTTCTACTGTAAATTTGTTTCCTGAGCTAAGAACTCACATGTATCTTTCAACTTTTAATTTTGAGATGATTTTAGATTTACAGAAATAGTGCAAAAAAGGAAATAAGGAATACTGCTAATTTTCATATCATCCTTGTGCAGGGAACATACTGATCTCTGTGTAGTTCCAGTTCCAGTATATGTGCTTCTGAAGTGAGCACATAAGTTACGTTTTTGATTACTGCTCTTCTATCCAGTCATTTCACTAAAGCCTTATATTTAAAATTTATCTCCAGGGTTTTTTTTTTTGGGGGGGGGGGAGGTCTTTAGACAATGATGTTACCTGCAAACACATTGTTTTTTCTTTCCCCATTCCTGTTTTTAAAATTATTTTTAAAAATATGTATACAGGAAAACCTTGGATTGCAAGTAACTTGTTCAGCAAGTTACTGAATTCTAACTCGATAAACAAGCAATGTCTTGCATTAACAAGCAGTATATGATGCCAAATGTCACGTGATGACAACTGAGCCAATGGTTCTTGGATTCTCTTTGATACAAGTGCTTTGGATTATAAGCATGTTTCCAGAATGAATTATGCTTGCAAACCAAGGTTTTACTGTATACTTATTTGTAGTAATGGTGTTCTTTCAGTGTTTGCCGGCTAAGATTTCTAGTACGGGGGCTCCCAGGTGGCTCAGTTGAGTGTCTGTCTCTTGATTTTGGTTCAGGTCATGATCTCACACTTCATGAATTAGAGCCCAGAAGCGGGCTTGTGCTGACAGTGTGGAGCCTGCTTGAGATTCTCTCTCTCTCTCTCTCTGTCTCAAAATAAATAAAAACTGAAAAAAAATAAAATTTCTAGTACAGTGATGAAGTTGGCCTATAATATTCTTTTTTTGTGTTGCTCTTGTCTGGCTTTGATGTCCAGGTTATAGAATCAGTTAGTGAGTGTTCTTTCTCTCTTTTTTCCTATTATCTTCAAAGAGAAGAAAATGATTTAAATTATCCATTTCTTGAAAATTGGGTAGAGCTTGCCTATGAAATTATCTGAACTTTGTATTTCCTTTGTGAAAAAAGTTCTTAACTACTGATTAGATTTCAATGATTATGGAATTACTAGCCTTTATGTTTCTTGCAAGTGCTTATTTTTGTTACCACATTTTTCTAGGAATTTGTTCTTCGAAGTTTTCAATTTATTGACATGAAGTTGTTCGTAATATATCTGATAGAGTTTGTACTATCCTTCCTTTTAATTTTATCTTACATCTTATGTTTTAGTGTGGCTTTGAAACATAGATCATTTTATTTTATTAAAATTTTTTTTTAATTTTAGAGAGCACGTGTGAGTACCTGAGTGGCAAGGGGCAGAGGGAAACAGAGAATCTTAAGCAGGCTGCACACTCAGCATGATGCTTGATAGGTGCTTGATCCCACGGCCCTGAGATCATGACCTGAGCCCAAATCAAGAGCCAGACGCTCAACCAACTGAGCCACCCAGGTGTCCCAGTTTTGGCCTTCTGATAGATGTATAGTGGTATCTGATTGTGGTTTTAATTCTGTTACCCTGATTGCTAATGATGTTGGGTATCTTTTCCTGTATTCATTTTTCTATCTTCATATCCTGGTGAAATATATATATACTTAGAGCAAGAGCATGAGCAGGGGAGGAGGGGCAGAGGGAGAGGGGCAGGCTCCATGCTCACTGCAGAGCCTGACATGGGGCTTGATCTCACAACCCTGAGATCATGACAGCTAAAATCAAGAGTCGGTGACTTAGTCAGCTGAGCCACCCAGGTGCCCCAAGAGTCCTTTATATATTTTAGATATTAGTTCTTTGTTGGATATATTGTTTGCAAATATTTTCTCCCAGTGTGTAGCTTATGTGCTCGTCTCTTCATTCTCTTATAGGGTCTTTGCAGAGCAAAAGATCAGAATTTTATTTAAATTTAGTGCATCAGTTTTTTCTTTAATGGACTATGCTTTTGGTGTCAAGAGTAAGAATTCTTTGTCTAGCCCTAGATCCTGGGGTTTTCCTGCTATATTTTTTTTTTTCTAAAAGTTTCAGAGTCTTACATTTAAGTCTGTGATCCATTTTGAGTTAATTTTGAGTAATAGGTAATACGTAGGTCCAGTTTTTGTGTTTTTTCCCACTTGCGCGAGCAGTAGCTTGCGCGAGCAGTAGCTGTTGAAAGCTCTGGCTGGTTTTAAGAGTTTTGTTTTTTCTTTGGTGTAATAAGAGTTTCACTATGATATGTCTAGATACAGATTTATTTAGCTCTCTTACTATATCATTTGTCTCATGATTATTATGCCTGTCTTGTGTATTATGTCTGATGGCTTCAGATATTTTTCATTCTGGAAACTTCTCTGCCATTTTCTCTTCAAATATTGCCTCTCCCCCTGTTCATTCTATTCTTTTGCCACCTCAGTCAGTTTTGTTAGACCTCCTTATTCGGTTCTTGTAGCTTAAGTTTTATATTTTCCATATGGTTCATTCTGAATAATTTCTTTGTATCTGTATTCCAGGGCACCCATTATTTCTTCATATAGGCCAAATCTGTTATTTAACCCATCCACTGAATTTTTTTTCCATCCACTGAATTTTCAATTTCAGTGATTCATTTTTATAAGTTCTGTTTGATTTTTTTCAAGTTTGCCTGGTTATTTTTTTATTCCCTTTATTTCTTTGATCATTTATGTCCACTCTTTTATTTACATGGTTACTTTAATTTTCTTAAATGTTATTTATTTTTGAGAGAGAAAGACAGAGTGCGAGCAGGGGAGAGGCAGAGAGAGAGGGAGACACAGAATCTGAAGCAGACTCCAGGCTCTGAGCCGTCAGCACAGAGCCCAATGCGGGGCTCAAACTCACAAACTGTGAGACCATGACCTGAGCCGGAGTCGGAGGCTTAACTGACTGAGTCACTCAGCCACCCCTACATGGTTACTTTATATTGTGATTTTGACAATTCCAATATCTTAATTTCTTGAGAATTTACATCATTTTTTTCCTCCTGCTAACTCTTGTGCATAGTGGCTTTTTTTCTTGTATGTTTTCAATTTTTTTTTAATTGGGAATACATAATTTGGGATTCCTAAGGTACCTGAATTTTTTAAGGTCTATTCCCATCTCTTATCATTACAGAGCTGGGAAGATACCTGCAGATATTCTTTTCTAGCCTAGATTTTGTCCAGTAGGGAGCGTTTTCTAGTCCCTGGCTTCAGGTGAAGATCTTAGACCCAGGTGTTCAACTCTCTTAGGGTCCAAAGGCTGGTCCTCATTGGGATCCCGCATCCCTGTGGCCTGAGGCCTTGACTCTCCAAGCTCTACATGAAGATTGGTGGTTTGCTTACCATCTTGTTAATAAATTTTTACGTCTTGAGGAAATCCCTCTCTTCCAATCTCATCAGTGTATTTAGAGTATGACTGCTATAATTTATCTGGCATGTGGATGTTTTACAGAAGGCTAATGTGGCGGGGGGACGGTGGTATAGAGTCATAATTCCGAGTGTCCAGTCTACCATACTGCTAAGAGCAGATGTCTCTCCACTTTTGTTCATAATTAGCCATCCATAGAAAAAATTGTAATGCCTTTTCAGAAGAAACTGTCACCCTGAATATAGAAAACTAAATGTTTTCCATACAGAAGATTCTAAAATGTCTGAAAGAATGAATAGACAAGAGAAAAATAATGGTTGACTATGATAGGAGTCGTAAGAAGAAATAACCTACTGGCACATAAATCTTGAATTCAGTAGGTTCAGTTCAAATTTCTGAACCTAGCATTTCAAGGAAAAACTGTCCTTAATTGCAAAAGCTGATATTTCAGGTGTGAAAACCTGTAGTTGTAACAAAGACGTGTGTACCGAAACACAGAATTCTGTTAGTCAGAGTGTGGTTTCAATAGTGGTGATCTCTCTGGAGTATCCATCAAGTATCTTTGACTAGATGCAGGAGGGTCGTGGTGCTACGTTACTACTACTAACATCTAGGGTAAAGCGACCGTGTTTCCTGTTTCTTCTGTTTTACTTCTGTAGGTTTTAGGTGAACTCAAAACCAGGCTCAAGTTAGATGTCCTATTCGCTTTTGCTTAAAACCAGAGGAAAAAAATTGAGCAAGATGTAATAGTGAGATTGTTTTTCATTAACAGGAAGAAAAAAGTTATTTTGAGGCTAAAATTGCTCACTCATTATAACTTTGCTGTCAAGTTTCAGGTGGATCTGCCTTGCCTATTGAATTTTCAAAGGTTTTGATGAGAACCATTAAAAAGTAAAGAAACCTTAAGCGGGTGCTGCAAAAGAAAGAAACTTTAAATAGGCTTATACTTTCACAAGTGCCTTTCAATAAATTGGTTGTTTTTTAGTCACTGAAAGATTTCATATCTAGGTTTTCCACTCATCATGAAAAATTTCTAATCTCAAGTTTGACATTTCTTACCCATCTAGATTGAGTCACAAAGAATGAATAATAGATAAGTAAAATCGAAATCAAAGAAGTCTTACCTTTTAGTGGCTGTTGCTATGAAATTGTTTTGCTGGGAAATTTTAGAGAAGCTCGTGCTTCCTGTTGTTAAGTGATAGAATATGGAGATCCCCTTAATTTTCAAAATTTTTTTTTTTTTAAGCAAGTAATCTCAGTTATTCTTGCTAATGGAACAGTCTTCATTCTCACCTTATCTTACCCACACAGGACTGCTCACTAGGTTCAATTTTGTGTTTGCCTCCTCTCCTATGCCTTGTGCTTTAAATGGGCATATGGACAGCGTATTGCAATTAAAAGGCTGTATCACTATTATTTATTTTTCCAAGGACACTAGGAAGCTCGAGACACACACGGGATTGTTTTATACAAGAGAGCTTGTATGAAGATGAAAGGGAGACAAGGTGTGCTTGTTATGAACCGAGAGCAAGGCCACAATGACCTCTGGCTCCTTTGTTCTGTTTCCTCCAAAGGCAGTTTGGTCTGTTGGAGAGAGCTTGGGATTGGAGCCAGAACACTTGAGAGCAGGGGTGAGCCGGGAGGGGAAAGCAACATGGTGTGATGGAAGCAGAGGACCCTGAAGGGAAAAGAGAAAGTGGAAAGGGAGGAGGAACCAGGAAAAGCAGGGCACTGAATGTAAAACTGAGAAGTTAGGCTTTGATTTGCCTGGCGGTGGAAAATTAGACCTTATTTCTGAGAAAGGCAGTGGCACTGGGGTCTTGGAGGAAAGTCACTCTGGGAGCTGTGTATAGGATCTTCCACAGGGATTGGCCCCAGATTTCTATGATTCATTCAACATCTGTGGAACACATAGTCCCTAATCCAGATTCCCATCCAAGTGGGCTTCCCAGGGGAGGTGAGGTATGAGCCAGAACCCGCATCTGATACGCACTTGGTGTGGCACTAGAACATGGAATGGGCATCACAACTATAAGCATTTTTTTTAAGTCACACCACCCTTGCTACATAGCCACTCGTTTGGCATCATGGGAAATAACTCCAATATCCTTAGGATGGTCAGGGCTGGACAGGCTAAAGTAAAACTTCGGTATGGGGCCGGGTCGGAATGGAGACCGCCTGGTTGATGGAGGCTCACCTTGTGCTGTGTTGGTGGGATGCACAGAGCCGTCCTGAGAACGGGCACCTTGTCCGATTCATCTTGGCACATCTGGCGAGCAGAAGAGTGCCTCGCGCCAGCCTCACAAATTCTGCAATCTCAGCAATTGGCAGTCATTATTTTTAACTTTATCATGTGTTGTTTCATTATTCTGTTGATAATTATCTACTACATATTCTTTGAGAACAAACCCAAGACACACATCTGTGGCCTTTCCCCCTCACTTACGCTTATGGGAAATAATGTGAAGGGCCTCACGGTAGAGCTCACTGGTTTTCAGGTCTGCCCTAGGTGTGTGGGCACAGGAGATGCTGTACCAGGGAGCCCAGGTGCTCCTCGGCCTGCCAGCCAACGCTGGAGCACAAGGATCCCCCCATGGCCCCTCTGCCCTTCTTCCCATTATGGAGATGTGTGCTCAGCTGGGTAAATGGTTGCCACAGCTAAGAGCTCTGAAGGAAGGCGGTTTGGGGACTGGGGAATATATTCGTTTTCTAGAGCTGCCATTACAAATGATCACAAACTGGGTGGCTTAAAACAACAGAAATACAGTCTCACAGTTCCGGAGAAGTTCAAAACCACCGTGTTGGCAGGGCCGCACTCCCTCTGAAGGCTCTGGGGGAAGAGTCGTTCCTTGCATCTTCCTAGCTTCTGCTGGTGCTCCCTGGCTCGCGGCTGCATCCCTCCGATCTCTGCTGCTCTTTATCCGGCCTTCCCCGTGGCTCCTCTGTGTCTCTGCATCCAACTCGCCCTCTCCCTTCTCTTATAAAGACTTTGGATTTAGGCCCTCCCCCCACCCCCAGCCAGTATAACAACTCACTTCGATTACATCTGTGAAGGCCCTGTTTCCGAATAAAGCCACATTCACAGATATAGGAGGTCAGGACTTGAACTTATCTTTTGGGGAGCACCATTCAACCCGCTATGAGGGGTGAGGTATTTGCAAAGTTCGAGAAGAGCCTGGCCAGAGACCAGCAACGATGCTGTTGAGACGATACCAAGCCTGTGTTTCCTGACACAGAGCATTGCAAGTGTTCAAATGTGACCCCTTAACAATCCATGAGCATCAGTCCAGGAGAAGGTGCCTCAGTTTACCATGAGTCTCATCACTCATTCTTTGTCTTCAGCCTATGTTCCTACACCCGGTTCTCATAAACCTCACGCCTTTTGGTTCAATCTCTCTGACAATGGAGAGAGCAGTAGACCATCTCACATCTCCCTCAGGGCTTTTGTGAGAGAACCGCAGACTCCAGAAAAGCTGGGCTCCCCAGAGTCAACTCACACCCGTAGGAGCTATGTGCTGCAGCGGCTTTAGGGAGCTTTCCCAGCATGCCAACGCATTTAGGTTATTTAGAGACAGTCTCGCTATCTAAGTAGAGAGCGTCTCCAGGACCAAACACAGAAGCACCTGAGCCCTGGGTTAGCAAACCAGGCACCAAACAACAGGGCAATGAATTCAGCAGCCAAGGTTGGAGAAAGAATAACAGAAGTCTGAGAGTGGCTGGCAGATCATTACTCTGCATGCCATTGGTCGATAAGAAGGTCTGAGATCCCTCAGAGCTTAGACAACCTTTGGAAGCCAAGCTCTTGATGATGACGCTTGTATTCCAACCTTGAACTCTCTGAGACTTGGTTTTCCCAACCCGGTAGCTTTACAATGACCCAGAAATGAAAATCATTTTGCTTAACAAAACAAAACAACAGAACAGCCTGTGTGAGGACGTATTAATTAATGATTCAGTTACTTTTATTTTTACAATGAAAATGCTTCTTAAAGAAGTTTTTAAAGATTTTCCTGAGCTAAGTTATTTCGCCTTGAGGTTAAGTGCCAACCACACAGATTTTGTCAAGCTTCCTTGTGCCTCTGAGCATTGGCCTAGATTTTTCCTCCACCTGGAATGTCCCAGAGAACTCAGACTTCTCCTGGCAACTCCAGCTTGTACTTTATTTATTATTATTATTTTTTAAAGATTTTATTTGTAAGTAATCTCTACACCCAACATGGGGCTTGAACTCCCAACCCCAAGACCGAGAGGTGCACGCTCCACTGACTGAGCCAGCCAGGCACCCCCAGCCTGTCCTTTAAAGTCAGCTGAGCCCTTGTTTCCTCTACAAAGCCTCCTCCGCCTCCTCACGCAGAGTGGGAATTCCCTCTTTGATGGGACCCTAGTCCCGTGGTTCTCAGTCTGGGGTGCTTTTGCCCCCAGGGGGACACTTGACAATGTCTGGGAATATTTTTAGTTGTCCCAACGTGATGGGCTGTGCTACTGCTGTCTACTGAGTAGAGACCAGAGAAGCTGCTGAACACAGGATAGGCCCCGCAACAAAGAACTTGCCAGCCCTAACTGTCAATAGTGCCAAAAACCTTTCTCTAGTCTAGCATTTACCGTGTGGCTGTAACTCTTAGTTTACAGGCATCCATTCACTCAGAGCCAGAAAGTTCATTCAACTGGTGCTTATATTCTCAGCCCAGTGCATGGTGTGAAAGGAAATTGTGATGTACTTAACAGTTTTAATTGCCTCGATCCCTGTAGTGAAGATAACATCTCAAGTGGAACTCAGAGGAGTGATGCATAGATATTATTTAATAAACTCATATTGTTTATTCATTTATTTAGAGAGAGCACACGTGTGCAAGTAGGGGAGGGGCAGAGAGAGAGAGGGAGACAATCCCAGGCAGGCTCCAAGCCCAGTGCAGAGCCTGACGTGGGGCTTGATCCTATGACTGTGAGATCATGACCTGAGTTGAAATCAAGAGTCGGATGTTTAACCAACTGAGCCACTGAGACGCCCCTAAACTAAAATTGTTTTTTTGTTTTTGTTTTTGTTTTTTGAGAGAGAGAGAGAAAGAAAGAAAGAAAGAGCTGGGGAGGGGGCACAGAGCTAGGGGGACAGAGGCTCCAAAGTGGGCTTTGTGCTGTCAGCACAGAGCCTGACTTGGGGCTCAAAGTCATGAACCTTGAGATCATAATCTAAGCCAAAGGCAGATGCTCATCCGACTGAGCCACCCAGGTGTCCCTAAACTAAAATTGTTTTAAATGCACAGTTGTTTTGAATTAGATTATTGGCTAAGCCAATGGGGTGCCTGGGTTGCTCATTCGGTTGGGCGTCCGACTTCAGCTCAAGTCATGATCTCACGGTCCATGAGTTCGAGTCCCACATGGGAATCTGTGCTGACAACGTGGAGCCCAGAGCCCACTTCGAGTTCTGTGTCTTCCTCTCTCTGCTCCTTCTCCACCTCTGTTCATACTCTCTCTCTCTCTCTAAAAGAAATAAATATTAAAAAAAAAAGATTATTGGCTAAGCCAGAACAACAATGACAACTTCTCCCCCTCTTGCTTCTGTGTGTGTCGTGGGTGTACTCATTCCTACTGGGGACCAAGAACAGTGTTTCCCTTTTCTCTGTAGCTCTCTGATGGCAGTTCAGTGTTTCCCGGGTGCTAGATTTTGCCATAATAACTTCTAGTAATCCTATTCTTCATTAAAGTTTATGCTCAAAATAATAGCAGCCATCGGTTGGCAATGAATATATGCCAGGCACTGGTCTAAGCACTTTTCATGCATGGACTAATTTAATTCTCATAATGTCCCACGAGATAGATATGATTATTATCCCCATTGTACATAAGAAACTGAGGCACAGAGAGATGAAATAATTTGTTCAAGTTTACTTACACAGCTAAAAAGAGACAGAGCAGTCTGACTCTGAGTTTATGACACCAAACTATGATATAAGCTTAGATATCAGAACAAATTCCAGATCACGATTCAAGGCCTGATTCTAAAAACCAAAATGTTACAGCTTCAGAGAAGATATAGAAAAAAATATATTTTTTAATTTTTTTAATGTTTTTTTAAAATTTATTTTTGAGAGAGAGAGAGAGATCGACAGCGTGAGTAGGGGAAGGTCAGAGAGAGAGGGAGACACAGAATCTGAAGACAGGCTCCAGGCTTTGAGCTGTCAGCACAGAGCCCAACGTGGGGCTCAAACCCATGAACTGTGAGATCATGACCTGAGCCGAAATCGGACGCTTAACCGACTGAGCCACCCAGGCGCCCCTAGGAAAATATATTTACAGTTTCAGAGTAGGAAAGGATTTCTTTCTTTCTTATTTTCTTTCTTTTAAAAAAAATTTTTTTTAGAATAGAGAAGGATTTCTTAAACAACATTCAGAAAACACAAATGATGAAGGAAAAGCCAATAATGTTGACTACGCAAAAATCAAAACATTTTCAGGCCCCCTGAATGTCATAAACAAAACTCAAAGACAAGTGTTAGAGTAGGAGCAAGTACAGCATACACGAAAGATAAAGGGTTCACATGAAGACCATGTGAAGGTTGATAGCAATCAATAAGAAAAAGGCTACATGGCAGGGGAAGGAAGTAAAGCAAACTTGCATGGCCAGTGGACATAAAGAGATCCCCGAGTTCCCTGGTAATCGGGGAAATGAAAGTCAAAATAACCATGGGAAGTGATGTACCATTTCTCACACATCAGACCGGGAAAAAGCAAAATGTCTCACCCTCCCAAATGTTGGCGAGGAGACAGAGGAACTGAACTCCCACGCGCTGCTGGTGGAGAGTGGTGAGGGGCTGGGACGTGCCTATCAGGGCTGGGCCTTCGCATGTTGGCACCGCCGCTGCAAATACCTACGAGCCGCGTTAGCTCACTGAGAAAACACGCAAAGCAAGATTGTTCTTGGTGCTCATAGATGCCGTAGATGGGGGGGGGGGCAGTCCAGCCAGGGGTCCTAACCTGGCTCCATCCCCTGAGCTTCTAGGGCTCCAGGGACCCCAAAACAGCAGCATGTCTAGCTACAGGTCTGTGCCCTCCTCCCAGGGAGAAGTCTGTGTCCACACACTTAGGAACCACTGTCTCAACACCTCCAGGCCACTTCCTGAAAGCACAGACCTCTGTCTCACCACAAGAGCCAGAGTGGGCAGAAATAGCCTCTGGGCAGATTCCACGCCAGCTTTAAGCAGAGGAGAAGGGGGAGGTATGCTGGGCCTGCCATCCAGTTTCTCAGTGCTCTAACAGCTTTATTTTATTTAAAAAAATTGTTTTTTAATGTTTATTTTTGAGAGAAAGAGAGAGACAGAGAATGAGGGGGGAGGAACAGAGAGAGGAGACACATAATCAGAAGCAGGCTCCAGGCTCCGAGGCATCAGCACAGAGCCCAGCTTGGGGCTGGAACCCATGAACCTCGAGATCAACACCAGAACCGAAGTCAGATGCTCAATGGACAACCGACGGAGCCACCCAGGTGCTCCTCCAACAGCGTTAAAGAGATGTAGACACACGCTCAGTCACCACTGCAAGTGGAAGGCCGCTGCCTTCTCTTACGTCTCTACTGGGTAGAGTCTAGTTTTGGGTCAGTGATATCGTAGCTAAAATTGTTACCTCTGGCAGACCTTAATTCTCATTCAGTTGGGAATAAATAGCCTAAATCGTGGCTTAATTCTTTTGGCTCCTCAAAATCATGGCCACAGAGTCATTTTTAATAACTTTTTAAACTTATTTATTTATTTTGAGAGAGGGACTGGGGGAGGGGCAGAGCAAGAGGGAGACAGAGAGTCCCAAGCAGGCTCCGCACTGACACCGTGCAGGGCTTGAACCCAGGAAACCGTGAGATCATGACCTGAACAGAAACCAAGAGTCAGACGCTTAACCGACTGAACCACCCGGGGAGCCCCTAAGTCATTTTAGCTGTGGAGGAATCAGCTGGGGTTTCTCTAGATCAGATACCATGATGGCCCCCATACAATGGTCCTGGTCTTAGAGAGGCAGCCGAGTCACAATTTTTCTGACCTAAGTAATGTCTCCGAGTCTTTAGACACAGCATTCTGGGGCCTTTGCCCAGCATTTACCTGTCTGATAGGTGAGCACATTCAAATGTCTTTTCTGCGAAACTGCTTGGTGCTGGCCACTGTGGTCCCTCCTGTGTGCAGAGGTGCTATTCCCCTGGGGTCGGACACAGATCAGGATTCTTACGTTTCATTGCCCAGCCCCACGTTGTGTTAAGCTCACAGCAGGCTGGCACTGGGCAATATCCTCAGAGAATTCAGTCCTTGGCTGGTTGCTTCACTTCCCCTCCGCTGGCCTCTGAGCTTCTATAGGACTTGAACTGAAGATGGTGTCTGATGTGTGACTCAACATAAGGATTTAGATTGCCCCTAAAATTTAATTCCCAGAGAATGTTTATTTCGTTTGGAAACCCTGCATGCTTCATTTGGGATTTGGGAGCCAAGAGGCCATGTGTAGAGAGTATGCTTTGGAGCTCTGTGGCCCTGGGTTTCAGTCCTGAGCCAACCACTTGCTGAAGGAACTGAAGCAGGTTTAGTTACCCTTGATCATATCTCAAAAGTGAGGATAACAATTCCAGGGCCATTGAGGCGTCGTGGGGATAGGACCCTCTGATGGAAGGCCCTGAGGACACCTGGAGACCTTACACAAATCATACCTCTTCTTAGAAAACCCACTGTGCCGGAAAACAATGCTAGAATTAGTGCTTGGATGAAGTCATTATTCAAAAAAATTTTTTTTTAATGTTTATTTATTTGTGAGAGAGAGACACGGAGTGTAAGCCAGGGAGGGGCAGAGAGAGAGGGAGATACAGAATCCGAAGCAGACTCCAGGCTCTGAACTGTCAGCACTGAGCCTGAGACGGTGCTTGAACCCACAAACCATGAGATCATGACCTGAGCCAAAGTCAGCTGCTCAACCGACTAAGCCACCCAGGCATCTCAGAAGTGACAATTTTAATCTGGGTTCTAGTACCATGTTCTTTTTCTGTTCTAATCACTTCTTTTTCTTAAAAAAAAATTTTTTTTTTAATGTTTATTCATTCTTGAAAGAGAGAGAGCAAGAGTAGGGAGGGATAGAGAGAGACACACACAGAATCCAGGCTCTGAGCTGTCAGCACAGAGCCTGAGGTGGGGCTCGAAGCTCACGAACCATGAGATCATGACCTGAGCTGAAGTCGGATGCTTAACCGACTGAGCCACCCAGGCGTCCCTGTTCTAATCATTTCTGACCGTACTTTTATTTCAACAATCTCATTCTGTCTGCGTCTTAATATTCTAGACTGCCTCCCATCTTTGTAGGAGACAGATGGGGGATAAATCAAGAAGAGCAGCAAAGTCCAGTTTCCTAGGCAACAACTCTCAGACTCTAAACCCAGCTCTACCGGCTGGCTCACCGTGTCCTTGGGCAAGTCACTTCAGAGCCCTGTCATTGTTGGGAGATGGGCTGTGGTTTGGTGTTCTCTCCTCCTACTCTGACCCCCGATGGGGGGGTCCGCCATGCAGGAAACAGACGACAGGGTTCAGGGTCTGCCGCCCATGCCCGTCGTCGCTGGCAGCTAGCCGGATTGCCGTGGTCAGGTGGGCCTGGGGTCAGGCTCCCCCTGCCAGAGCGAGACAAGCAGCCACCTGCCCCCTGCAGGGCTGCAGTGAAATCAGCTCAGCATCCTGTTGCAGACAGAGGCTGGTGCCCCCAGCCCGAAGGCCTCTGGGACTCATTTGGGACTCTGTAATGGAAGGGACAGGGCCTCCTCCATGTCCGAGTCCCTGTGCCCCCTTATCTAGTAGGCATTTCTATTCTTCCCCTCGCCTGGCATTCTTCACTCCTGCATGCTTTCATTTTGTTTGTGAAGTCGGGAACCCCTCGGATCAGAGGCTCTTCTCAGCCGAAGTCGTGAGTGGAAACTTGCAGCGGAAGTTTTCCCCCTCTGACAGTGAATACTTTTGTTCTCTGAGTCTCTCCTGGCTTTCCTGTGCCACCAGCCCATGCCCTCAGAGAGTCTGTTTTGCATGTGGTTGTTAAACTTTGATTCGGTGACTCATGCTGGGGCGAAGCCTTCAAGTCAGCCTCCCTCATTTGATTGCTTTCTTCCTTTCCTTAAAAAAAAAAAAAATACCTCAGAGCAAAACTACCTTGGCAGCTGAATGTGACCGTGGCAACCAGGAAGGGGAGCTTTGGCATGAAGGGCTTCCTCGTGGCCGCATGGCCCAGCCGGGCTGGGCTGCCCCAGGTTGGGTGACACCTGGCTGACTGTGGGGGCTGCAGGGAGCTGGGGGTGCCAGGGAGAGCACCGGTGTCCACTGTGGCGGCCGGAGTGACGCGCCCTGCTGGTGAGTGCCTGGCTCTGGCCATCATTCTGTATGACAGGCGCTGGGCAGACTTGGGTCCAGGGCTGGAGGAGGGAGACAAGGATATACGGGGCGGGGAGCAGGTTGGGGAGATGTTCTTGGATTAGTATTATTTGGGGCAATCTGATTTCCGGTGACTCACATGATTTTAAGTGCACAGATAAAAAAAAATTGGTGAAATCCTTGCTCGTTGTAGCACAATTGTATTTAATTTCAAGAGGACTTTGGTGGGAGAAAGATTAATCGGAGGAACTCTTCAGTTTAAGAAAAAGTTCTTGCTGTGGTCTTTGAAGATCTTTTAATTTTATGAAATGTGCTCAGGCACATTTTCAACCCATCTCCACGCTCTTGAAAGCGTATCTTTTAGACCAGATGTTGACTTGGGGGTGTCTAGTTTCCTGGCAGATCAGGAACATTTGGCAGCAGCCCCAAACCCCATCTCTCCTAAAGGACGGCTCGGCTGGCATCAAGAAGGCCCAGGAAGACACGGAAATAAGTCTTAATCGGAGGCAATGGAGACAATTTTGGCTCATTCCTTGTGGTTTTTAGAAACCTCGGCCACGCCTCCAGGATTATGAACTCCTGCGCAAGGCTGGGTGATTCCAAGCCAGGGATGCCGATACCTGATGCGTGAATGGGTTGGGTGTAGAAGATAGTGGAGGATTGGTTTTTTTTTTTTAATGTTTATTTATTATTGAGACAGAAACAAAGCATGAGTGGGGAAGGGCCAGAGAGAGAGGGAGACACAGAATCAGAAGCAGGCTCCAGGCTCTGAGCTGTCAGCACAGAGCCCGACGCGAGGCTCAAACCCACAAACCATGAGATCATGACCTGAGCCAGAGTTGGCTGCTTAACCGACTGAGCCACCCAGGCACCCTGGTTTTTGTTTTTGTTCTTTTTTAACTCAGAGTTGGGGTATGGATCAGGGCTTGTGTGTGTATACGAAGTAACCTATAGCAATACAGAAGAGCAAGGAACAAGTTCAAAGAGAAAACCAAAGACCAGGCCACCCATGCTCACAGCAGCACTATTTACAATAGCCAAACGGGAGCAGCATCTCAAGTGTCCATCAGCAGGTGGATGGGCGGCCGGAGGGTGGCCCATATACCTAAGGGACTATTGTGCAGCCTTCAAAACAAAGAAAATTCTGACAAATGCTTACAACAGGGTAAAACTTGAAAACATTATGCTACGTGAAATAAGCCAGTCAGAGAAGGACAAGTACTGTCTGATTGCCCTTCTAGAAAGTACCTAGAGTAGTCAAATTCATAGGGGTGGCAAGTAGAAGTATGGTTACCAGGGGCGGGGCGGGGGAGAGGGTGGGGAGTTGGTGTTTAATGGGGACAGGGTTTCAGTTTTACAAGATGAAAAATTTCTGGAAATGGATGGTGGTAACGGTTGCTTAATACCACTGAACTGTCCTCTTAAAGGTAGTTAAATTGGTACATTTTATGTTATGTATAACTTACCACAACTTTTTAAAAATTAGAATCTCCTTTAAAAAAAAAGTCCCCCCAAAGCCAGGCCCAAAACACAAATCTCGTGGGCTGAAGTCGCTGCCTGTCTGTGACTTCCCCAAAATCTCACTGACAGCCCCACTGATCTGAGCTGAACCAGAAAACTGCATGGACTGTGTTCATGAGAACTTTTCTCCTCATCATGGGGGTGACTTCTGGCTGTCCTGATGTGGTTGATTGCTGTGGGACTGGCAGTGGTGACCAGGACCAGACTTGAGGGGCAGGGGCAACGTGATGACTGCACTCTTCCTGGGGCTGAGGCTTGGGCTTGCCGGGCTCTGTGGCCCCCTGAGCAGCCCTGGGCAGCACCGTCTGGGCCAGGCGGTAGGAGGGATTCCTTGGGAGTCTGGTCCCTCCCATTGAGTAGCTGTGGGAGCCTGGGTAAGTTGGCAAAACCTCTCTTTTCTTCAGTTTTCTTACTTGTAACACGAGTAACAAGTAATAAGCCCTTTTCCGTCTCCCACAGATGTTGGGATCTCCAAAGACAATATGCGAGGGCGCGCCTTGTAACTGTAAAATACTGAGCACACGTGAGCTACGGATTCTCTACTGATCCCTCTCATGTCTTCTCTCTCCCATGTCTCCTCTTTTTCTCCTTCTTCAGTTACCCTTGAATCTTTTCCTGAGGGCATCTTCCAGTCAGAGATTACAGACCTCAGGCCCAGAAGCCCTCAACTTGCATTGGCTGATTCCATGAGGAATCGGTCTGATCTCATTCTCATTATTATGTTTTTTAATGTTTATCGATTTTTGAGAGAGAAAGAGAGAGTTGGGGAGGGGCAGAGGTGTGTGTGTGTGGGGGGGGGGGGTGAACAGAGGAACCAAAGCGGGCTCCATGCTGACAGCAGAGAGCCCAGTGGGCGGCTCAACCTCAGGACCCGTGAGATTATGAACTGAGCCAAAGTCAGATGCTTAACTGACGGAGCCACCCAGGCACCCCTAATGCTCATTGTTAATAAAATTTTACCTTTCCTGCCTCCCCCTGTCTCCCTTCCTTTCCTGCTGCTTTGTTAGGCCACCTCCCACCTTGGATTCTCCCCCAAAGCATCTCCACGGCTGCCTTGACTATTGACCATAGGGAAGTGTTGCAAGGCTGACCGTTGTAAAATCTCCTGAGGAGCCTGAAGATTTTTAAAGTGTTACTAGTCATCTGTGCTATTTGTGACTTCCAGTCAAGCTTGAGGAAGAAAACTAAAATGAAATCGTTCGTGCTTTCAGGACTTAAAAATAGAAAGCAGAAAGAAACTGCTGGCAGTGTTGCAGCTCAAAGACCATCGCATCTCAAGGGGAGGGTTTTGGCCTGAGGGCCAGGGGAGGCTGCAGAGGACAGGCCCCCACCTCAGGTGCCTCCCTTATTTAGAAGTTTTAAAAGGAAATGAAGTTAATTTTGAAGTCTCCAGAGGGCAAAAGAAAGGCTCTGAAGTGGGGGAGTTCTTTCAGTTAATTTTGTGTAAAAACAGCTCTCCGGTCCCACGCATAACCTTTCAAAAGTTTCCTCAGAAAGGGAGCTCTGGGGCACCTGGGTGGCTCAGTTGGTTAAGCCTCTGGCTCTTGACTCTGGCTCAGGTCGTCATCTCACGGTTCATGAGCTCGAGTCCCGAGTTGGGCTCTGCACTGACATTGTGGAGCCAGCTTGGGATTCTCTCTCTCCCTCTCTCTCTCAGCCCCTCTCTCACTCTCTCAAAATAAATAAATAAACGTAAAAAAAAAATAAAAGAAAGGGAGCTCTTTTGGAAGTCGTGGGTGCCGTGGAGAGCCGCGGAGGACAGACCTCACGGGACAACTCTCCTAACCCCTGCCCCAGGCAAAAGCCCCCCGTTTTTTCATTGTGAAAATGTCTATGATTCTGTTTGCAGATTTCAGGCTGCAAACTTATAACACGAACGTGTGGGCTCTCCTCATAGCTGTTACTTTGTGACCAAAGAGAAGTCCGGTTGTATTTTGGTTTTTCCATTTCTGCAAAAACAAGATGCTACCTCCATCTCGAGCACAACTCAAAGCAACACATTATTTCTGGCATCTACTTATTGTTGGCCTCTGCCACTGACTCACTAGATAACCTTTCCTCTGTGCCATTCCGACCCTGAGCGTCTTCACCTGTGAAAAGGGACTACTTTTATCCACCGTCTACCCACCGGGGGTGATGCACGTTCAAGGAAAAGTCTCTCCATGAAGGTGATGTGGGAACAGTGAGGAGCTATGTGAACACCAACAGTGACATTCATGCTGTCTGTTACAGTCTTTCTCCTTTTTCCTTCTCTCTCACTTTCGTTCCCTCTCCCTTGTCTTTCTCACACCCCTCCTCTCTCTTCCCTTCTTCTTCCAAATTAAAACAAGAGCCACACATATGTGTAGAAAGGAAGGGTGGAGGTGGGGGTGTAGCTGGACTGGCGGGGGTGGGAGGGACAGAGGAATCAGGCCTGGGGCAGGAGGGGCAGGCCTCCAGGCGGAGGGAAGAGCCCAAATGAAGGTCTGCAGGCCTGATAATGAGCCCACAGGTCTTTCAGGGACGGTGAGCAGCTCCTGATGTGAGGCCGGCCTGCCAGGCTGGGTGGGCGTCTTCTTCCTCCACGGAGACTGGCCCAAAGCTGGACCCCAGCCTGAGAGAACAACCATTCCACGGAGAAGGACTGGTCACCGGTCAAGGAGTAGAAGGTGAAGCTGGACTAGGAGAACATGGTGGAGGGGACTGGACAGTGGGCCAGGCCTGGTGGCGAGGGCCTTGACTCTCCTACTCAGGAGTTGTGACGTTTACTCTGTACAGGATGGAGTGACAAAAATCTTGGTCAGTGGACTAGCTAGATTAGTGTGTGGTGGGTGGGAGTGTGGTGAGGAGGCCCTCCCAGAACCCCCCAGGAGAGATCCCATGGTCCTTCCCCCACTGGGATAAGTCAGCTCATCCTTTGTTGCCTAGTTTTGTGAGAAACTTTCTGGCCTTTCCTTTCCCCTCAAAGGAAGATAAGTCATCCCTCACCTGAGTTTTGAAAGCACATTTTTTCTTTTGTACTTGAAAGTATTGTGCTTATTGTCCTGATTTATGGCTTGCTATTTACTTAATTCGTCTGTTTTCCCGAATAGGTTGTAAACAAATTGAAATTGGACTGTGTGTTAGTTTTTATGGAACTGGGTCCCAGCACAGTGCCTGGTGCCTAGTGGACGATCAGTGTTTATTACATGAATGAATGAACAAATGAATGAACAAATGAACTAGGGTGCTGGTGTGAGTATAAAGGAGAGAGGTGCTTATGGAAGATGTCTAGGGAGTACAAATTGTTGGATATAGAATGAGGGAGAGGGAAGAGTGACACATGACCTTGAGATTTCTTCTTGGGGTCTGGGGTACGTCATTCAATGAGATGGAAACCCAAGAAAAAATATTTGAGGAGGGAAGATTATTTTCAGCTTTGGGCATCCATTGAAGAAAAATCTATTAAGGTCCTCAGATATACTAGCACTGTGTCAGGTGCTGGTGATTCTGAGGCAAAGAGATGGGAACATAGTACACAGTGTCTTGAGATATGGATAAGTGACAATCCAATGTGTCATTACACACGTGTGAACAAAGTGCCTGGTAGATGAGATGACCAAGCCACTCATTCTGTTTGTGGACTCAGTTGTGACCACTTCGAGTGGCATTTGTGCTGAATCTTGAAGTTTGCCAAACCAAAGAGTGCATTCCAGGTAGAGAGGAAGGCATATGCAGAAGCACAGTGATGAGAACCTTCTGGAATGCCTGGGAAGCCTGGAGAGATTCATTGTGGCTCAAAAGAAAGGGCCAGGTGGGCCAGGGAGGGTGGTGAGTGTACAGGGGTCAGCCCTGCATGGTGATGGCTCGGCAGGCTGCTTAGGAATTTGATGTCTTTCTTGTAGTCAACATGGGGTCTGAAGATATTCCTTCCTTCCTCCCTTCCTTCCTCCCTCCCTTCCTCCCTCCCTCCCTCCCTCCCTTCCTTTCTTTCTTTCTTTCTTTCTTTCTTTCTTTCTTTCTTTCTTTCTTTCTTTCTTTCTTTCTTTTTCTTTCTTTCTTTCTTTCTTTCTTTCTTTCTTTCTTTCTTTCTTCCGAGAGAGGGAGAGCATAAGTAGGGGAGGGGCATAAGGAGAAGGGGAGAGAGAGAATCCCAAGCGGGCTCTGCAGTCAGCACAGAGCCCCATGTTGGGCTCGAACCCATGAGCTGTGGGATCATGACCTAAGCCAAAACCAAGAGTCAGAGGCCCACACAATTGAGCCACTCAGATGCCCCATCCTGAGGATATTCCTAAGGAAGGGGGTGACATGGTCACACTTGTTCTAGAAATATCCTGCTGGCTACAAACAGGGGCTGGGCTAATGGGATTGCTGAGGGAGCCCCATAAGAGGCTGTAGCAGGGAGTTAGGTATGGGATGAAGAAGGTGTGGGTGGGGCAGTTGGGGGGATGGTGTGAGAAAAGTCATATTGAAGGAGGAAAAGACCCTGGGCCTCTGTCCCAGGGCGTGTCTATATGCTCCCTACAGGGGACCATCTTCTTGGAAATACCTGCCAGAAAGCTCTGGATTTAAGAGGAAACTTTTTGGTTTCAGAACTCCTTTTTATAACTATTAAGGAAGCCGAAGAGGTTTTGTTTATGTGAGTTATATCCATCCACCAATAAGCACCTTGTTAGAAACTAAAATTAAGAAATTAGAAATATTCATTTACTTTGAATAATAATAAACCATGACATCAATATAAATAATGTATTTTTATGCAAAATAACTATATTTTCCAAAAACCAAAAAATTTGTCAGAAGACTCGCACTGATTTACATTTTGCAAGTCTCTAACTAACATCTGGGTTAACAGATGACAGCTAAGGGTCATCCCATGACACACAGTCTCTGGAATACTTTGTGATACAAGGATGAGGGAGGAAAGAAGCACATTACACCTCAGTGTTATTATGAAAATAGTTCTTACTTTGAAGACTGTCTGGAAGGGTCTTGGGCCACCCCCACTCCCCGAGGTTTCCTGGACCACACTTCGAGAACTAGACTCAGCCTACTGAAGTAGACAGGCTCAGCCAATGTTTGGCGAATGACAGCATTTTCTGAGTTCCCACAGAACTTATTCGAATAACATGCATGCCATTGACCTCACAGATTTATAACTGTGTGTGCCTCCTGCTTAGCAAGATTTGAGTCACAAGGGTCGTTGTGGACTCTCCAGTATAGGAGTAGGTGGAGGGCATGAGGGCCTGAGCAGGAGCCTGTCTTTGAACTCATGAGCAGAGACTAAGGAAAAAGCTGGACAGACTTAGAAGACTTGGACCAAGTTTTACAATCAAAGGGAGAAGAGTTTCAAGAGGAGGTGGCCCAAAATGTTTTGATTTATTATTATTTCTTTTAAAGTTTATTTATTTTTGGGAGAGAGAGACAGAGCATGAGCAGGGAAGGGGCAGAGAGAGAGGGAGACACAGAATCCGAAGCAGGCCCCAGGCTCTGAGCTGTCAGCACAGAGCCCACCGCGGGGCTCGAACCCACCAACTGTGAGATTGTGACCAGAGCCGAAGTCGGTTGCTTAACTGACTGAGCCACCCAGGCGCCCCTTAAGTGTTTTGATTTAAAATAACAGATCAGGGTGTGGTCCACAGTGTTGAAAGCAGCAGAGAGGTTGTATAAGACCAGGTGTGTGCACCTGCTGTTGGATTTGGCCTTGAGGAGGTCCCTGGTGACCTGGGGGGCAGTTTCAGTGTTTCAGCAGTCAGTGGGTCGAGGTGGAGGAGAGGCAGCAGCCAGGCCTCTTCTGTCCAGGAGACTGGCTGCGAAACCCCTCCTCCTGCCAGAGCCAGGCCGGGTCCCTTCACTGGGGTTCCCGCGCTCAGGGGAGCGACCCCGCAGGGAACAGGGAGCCACACTGAGATCCAGTAGGAAGTCGTGGGTGCCACGGAGGATGCCAGCAGGAGACTCGGAACGGTAGAGAACCTGTGACACCGAGAAGGCGGTGAGGACACAGATGTGCACGAGTGATCGTTGAGCCTGACTTGTAGCAGAAAGACATGGCAGGCAAGCTAAACTTCCATCAACTGGCATATGGTTCCACGCCACTCACCCATTCGTCCAGCAGATGGGCATGCAGTGCCAGCTGGGCCAGGTGCTGGGGATGCAGTGGCCGGCAGAACAGATAACCCGGCACAGAAAGATTTCCCAAGGGCATTTTTAATAAGAAAAGCAAGTTGCTGAACAATGATGTGGTGTGATACTATTTATGTAAAAACAACTCCACTAAGACAGTATATGTTGTATCTATTAGATACGCAAGTCAAGACTCAAGAGTAGAAAAAGCACTGGAAGGATATAAACAAATACTTGGCAGGAAAGGCAAGGGGGAGTTGGGGTTTGCATGAGAGACCCTGTATCTTTTTATTCTTTCCTTTAAAAATTTTTTAATGTTTATTTATTTTTGAAAGAAAGAGAGAGCACGAGCAGGGGAGGGGCAGAGAGAGAAGGAAACACAGAATTCGAAGCAGTCTCCAGGCTCTGAGCTGTCAGCACAGAGCCTGATGTGGCGCTCGAACTCACGAACCGTGAGATCATGACCTGAGTGAAGTCGGATGTTTAACCTACTGAGCCACCCAGGCGCCTCAAAGTTTTTCTTTTTTTTAAAAAAAAAAGTTTATTTATTTATTTTGAGAGAGAGAGAGGAAGAGAAAGCATGCGTAGG
Organism: Cryptoprocta ferox; assembly: GCA_028646485.1. NCBI lineage: Eukaryota > Metazoa > Chordata > Mammalia > Carnivora > Eupleridae > Cryptoprocta > Cryptoprocta ferox. The sequence goes on from CM053577.1 coordinate 16,567,552, forward strand.
GAAGGGGCAAAGAGAAGAAGAGAGAGAGTACTAAGTAGGCTCCTCGCTGTCCACACAGAGCCTGATGCGGGGCTCGAACTCATGAACCGTAAGATCGTGACCTGAGCGGAAACCAGGTGCCGGACACTTAACCGACTGAGCCACTCAGGAGCCCCCCTCTCTTTATTCCTTATACTTTGACATTGTTTCATTTTTTCCACACTAAATATATTTTCATGATGATGTCTGTATTTTCAGATGATTTTTGAAAGCTGTCGGTGTCTGCGAGTAGAAAAGAGAGAGGGACCCAGTCTGTCCAGAGTGTTAGTGTTGAGTCAATCTTCTTTTTGTAAACATGTGTCGGCCTGAGCCCCCACCTCCCCGCCACCCGCGAGGTACAGGCCAGGCGGTGATGCTGGGTGGAAAAGATCAAATGTGGGTTAGGACTTTCTAATTTATAGGTCCACTATCATCTGAATTAGTTCCTAGGGAAAAGCTGTGCCCTGCACGGAACCGAATTAGGGCCAGAGCGTTGCTTTTCTGGGCGTGGAATTCACCGGGAAGCACTTTCCCCTCTTTAAGCTGAGGAGTTATATTAATTTTCCAGGTCTGCTATAATAATAATATAGGTTTGGTGTGTATTATTACATATAATATCATATGTATAATATTTTATTTATTCTTGGTCTTACTGCCTCATAGTTCCAGTGCCTAGAAGCCCGAGATGAAGGTGTTGGCTGGGTTGATTTCTTCTTTTTTTTTTATTAAAAAAAATTTTTTTTAAACATTTTATTTATTTTTGCGAGACACAGAGAGAGAGACAGAGTATGAGTAGGGGAGAGTCAGAGAGAGAGAAAGACACAAAGCAGGCTCCAGGCTCCAAGCTGTCAGCATAGAGCCCAATGCGGGGCTCAAATCCACGAACTGTGAGATCATGACCTGAGCCGAAGTCAGATGCTTAACCCACTGAGCCACCCAGGCACCCCTGGGTTGATTTTTTCTGAGGCCTCTCTCTCTGGCTTGTAGATGGTCATCTTTTCCTTGGGCCTTTGCATGGTCTTCCCTCTGTTCCTATCTGTGTCCAAATGTCCACTTCTTATAAGGACACTAGTCATATTGGCCAGGAATCACCCTAAGGAGCTCATTTCCACTTCATCAATTCTTTAAAGACCCTTTCTACAAAGGGTTCTGAGTTACCGGAAGATAGGGCCTCAACGACTGAATTTGGGGAGTGGGGGCATACCCCAGCCCATGCTGGAGCCTCAGAAACATTTCTTGGGCCTGTGTACACATGTCCAAGTGCGGGGTGGTTTGCTCAGCTGCTCTTGGTGCCTCCAGCCGGGGGAATCCTTGCAGGGTCACCTGTGTGGGGAAAAGACAGCAGAAAGTGCTCGACTAAAAGCAGCGTGATTGCATCCGTGGCTCCCCAACCACACTGAGCAACTGAAAATCCCCACGGGGACCAGGCAGCGTGATTTCCTGACAGATAAGGCGGGGAGGGAGTGTGCAGAATGTGCCTTCCGACAGCCTCCAGGCCCGGGCCGCTCAGAAAACACCTGATGGGTGCTTTTTCTCTTTAGCTCATGCCGGCGTGGCCCTGCCAGAAGGCAGCTGGGGGCAGGACCGTCATCACCAGGGCCCCGGCGGGCACAGCATGGAGCGCTCAAGCAAGATGGAGTTCTTCCAGAAGCTGGGCTACAGCCAGGAGGATGTGGTCAGGGTGCTGGGCAAGCTGGGTGAGGACGCCCTGGTCAACGACGTGCTGCGGGAGCTGATCCAGACGGGCAGCCGCCCCGGGGCCTGCGAGAGCAGCGCTGGGCCCCTGCTCGTTCCCAGGGGCTCCTGCGGGCCCCTGGACCCTGCCCACTGTGGGCTGCCGGCCGAGCTGGAAGAAGACCGTGGAGGCCAGGCCAGTTCCTTGCGACCCATAGTGATCGACGGCAGCAACGTGGCAATGAGGTAGTTTTCTTCATCCTGGAGCCCTGGGGTGGGAGAACTGTCCCTCTTTTTCAGTGGTTTGGTCCAAAGAGCGGTTTGGGGGGTAATGGATGGGCCTTTGAATCTCCATTCCAGCCCTTTAGTAGCTGTGTGGCCTTAACTGAGTCCCTTAACCTCTCTGGGCCTCACTTTCTCCATCTGTAGAATTGGTACAAAACCTCCGTAGAAGGCAGTCATAAGAACCGGAGCTGCACAAAATGCCTAGGGCAGTGTCTGACACGGAGTAAGTGTTCGACCAGGGGTAGCTATGATCCTATCAACCCAGAGAGAGGCTCTCTTCTGAGAAAAGCAGTTAGATGACTGGGGAGGAGCCTAGTGCTCGCCTCGGCAGACGTGGCTTCTCGTCTAGAGCCTGTCCCCACCCAGCCGTGTGACTCAGAAAGCCATAGTATCTCAAGTTTCCTCTTCTGTGACACGGGCTAATCGACAGCCTTGCTTCTTCTCTAAAGGCAATGAGAATCAGAGGGGAAAATGTACTTGGACTAGAAACCCTCTTTTGGGGGGGGAGAGGTGCTGCGGGGGTGGCTGGCGGGGATGTAGCCCCCTAGCGAGGTTGGAGACGTGGGCTCGTGCCCCCCGCCCCGAGCTGTAGACACAATTGTTGGTATTTGTGTCTCGGCAGCTTTGTGTGTGTCAGTGATGAGAGTGGGATGCGCTGCCTCGTTATGTTGCCTGGTGTGGCTCAGTTCAGCTCAATCCAACCTTACCGTCTCAGCCGCACTCCACGCTGGGCCAGGAGGAGGCTTTGCACACACAAGTGCAGTTTTCTACTTCTTGCCTGGGTTATGGTTGGGCAAAGGGCAGATCCATAGGAAATGGGTCCCTCGTGGCTGTAAATAGATGCACTTCCCCTTTCAAAAGCTGAGCCCCGGGTGGGAACCGAGAGGAGTGTTCTCTGCCGTGCTGTGTCCAGAGGGTGTCTGTCCTTTGGCTTGACGGGCCCGGTGGCTTTCCCTGGGGATTTGGCCTCCCTTTGGACTTGGCACTGCAGGATGGAAGTTTGGAATCATGCTACCCAGGCTGGCCCAGCCCTGGGCGCTGTCCCTGTGTGCCCTGCGTGGTGTTTGTTCAAGTTGTGGCCAGCTGGGTCACCCTAGTCTGGTCCTCAGGTCTCTGTAACATCCACACACATGCTCCCATGCAGGCGCCGGATAGGCCAGCCTATGAAATCCTGCTTAATCCGAGATATTGGGGTGGGGGGACGTTGAAAAGATGTTTAAGAATTCAGTAGGTTCTGAGGGTGTGCGAGGGTTGTGAGGGGGGCCTGGCTTCTGTCCGATCAGGACCAGCCACCTCTCCTGGGCATCCTTCTAGGGGTGCCTGGGTGGCTCAGTCGGTTGAACGCCGGGCTTCAGCTCAGGTCATGATCTCGCAGTTTGTGGGTTCGGGCCCCGCGTCGGGCTCTGTGCTGACAGCTCAGAGCCTGGAGCCTGTCTTCAGATTCTGTGTCTCCCTCTCTCTGACCCTCCCTTGCTCACGCTGTCTCTCTCTCTCTCTCTCTCTCTCTCTCAAAAATAAATAAAATATTAAAAAAAAAAAGAAAGGGGGCTTTAAAGGTAAGAGGGTGTTGCTTAAATTGAAGATCTTTCCAGCCCTAAAACTGTACCAGCTCTGTGATTCCAGATCAAAAGAGCAGAATGGCTGTGGGCTGGAAGGACTACTTTGCCTGCTGCAGGGAAGTGCGGGCATGCTCTCTTGGGGGCCAGACAGTTTTTAGGAATTGTTTCGATTCGGTGGTGTTGGAGGATTTTATTTTGCTGAAAATCTCTGTTGCTGCTTGGAGTTCAAACTCAAGCCACATCTTCTACTTGTGTGTGACCATGATGTGTCCCAGGTAAACCCAGTCAGTCTCCCTCCCCCACAACCATAACCTGTGTAATTCCTTTGTGCTCGATCTGTGTATGGGACAAAGGGAAGCCATCCCTCAGGCTTCTTATGAAGAACGTGCCAGAACACCAATGCTTTCACACCCTTGCTGCCTGCATGCCATCTCAGTTAACAACAGCACATGTGTCTGTGTGAAGTCTCAGTGTGTACCCCCATGTGTGCACACGCACACGTCTGCGCACGCACGCGCACACACACACACACACACACACACCCTCCCTTCCCCTGCTCCTGCATCCTGATGAGTCAGGGACAAAAGTCACATCGCACAACCACCACCTGGTGGGTGGGACCTGATTTGTTCAGTGGCCATTCTGGGAGACCGTAGTGGTATGCGGCTCTTTGCCCCACCCCCTGCTCCTTCTCCTACAATAACACCGCCTGTGTCCTTGGGCCAGTGTGTCAATAGGACCCATGACCCTCGGGCTCTGCCAGATCTCAGTTGTGCAGGATAGATTTAAGTGGGGGGCTTACACTTTAGAGGCAATGGGTGGTTGAAACCCAACATGGTGTCTAGTTATTATCAGTTGACCTCAAAACTCAGTTAACCTCAGAAACATGATTTCTGAAAATTCTCCTTTCTGAGGTTTTGTAGTATCGCAGACTTTGCCACGCTCTGTTTTGGAAGACGATGCCACTTCACGTGCTATCTGGTGCTGGGAGAAATGGGGAAGGATTCAAAAGGCAGATTGGAGCCCTTGTCCTTGATGCCCTGAGGACCCACCGAGAGTCCAAAGATCTGAGTCCTGACCTCTAACTGGGAGCTGCCCACTAAAACCTCCCTTCCATGATGGAAAGTTCTATACCCACACTTCCATTAACGATGGCCACATGACACATGGGGCTACTGAGAACTTGAAATGTGGATATTGTGATGAAGGAACTGAATTTCACATTTTCTTTCTTTAATGTTTATTTTTGAGAGACAGAGAGACAGAGCCCAAGCAGGGGAGGGGCAGAGAGAGAGGGAGACACAGAATCTGAAAAAGGCTCCAGGCTCCGAGCTGTCAGCACAGAGCCCGACATGGGGCTCGAACTCACGAACTGTGAAATCATGACCTGATCCCAAGTCAGATGCTCAACCAACTGAGTCACCCAGGCGCCCCAACATTTTCTTTCTTTTGCATTAATTTGAATTTAAATGTAAATAGCCACATGTGATGAGCGCCTAGGTATTGGACTGTACAGATCTAGTTTTTCAGCTGTGTGGGCTCAGAGTGAGTCATGTGATGGTTTTGAGCCGCGTTTATACAATTAAGAGGTTGGACTAAATAATAATGATCTTAAATGGCTTTTCATCTGTAACATTCTAGGATTCAAGGTGATTATTTTATGCATGCATGAAAGAAATAAATGCATTTTTCTTAGAAAGGAATTTCTCTTCTTCTGCAGAGGCTCAGAGAGAGTAAGTAACTTGTCTCAGGTCACAGAGCAATGAGTGCCAGGCTCTTCTTTCTGAGCTCTTTCCAAAGCCCTGCACTTCCTCCAGCACCGTGCGCCTTTGGCTTTCCCACTGCCCAGCCTTCAAAAGTGTCTCAGGGTGGGAGACCCTGACCCCCATGGACTTCATTTGGGGACCAGAGCCCTTCCCAAGTAGGAGGAGCCCCTACTTGCCCTCGGCAGACAGGATGTGCTGGCTCCCCCCCGCCCCCAACCAGGTGATCTCTGGGAATCCCCGGGGCATCACCTGTGCATGGAAATGTGGCTCTGGGGGGCTAGCCGACCCGAGAGTGATTTCCAGGCAGAGGCCTGTACCTTTAAGGGGTGTGGATGCTCCTGTGCGTGTGCTCACATGAGAGAGGAGGATGTGAGCCCCAGAAAGCGCTAAAGAAAGCATCCAGCAGGTTTGACAAAGAAGGTGGCTCTCATGACATGCGTGTTAAGAGCCGCATCACAGTGTTTGGGAGGAGCACGGACCCTCCCGTGCCAACGGCTGCCGGTATCTGCCTGCCTGACAAACTCGCCCCCTGAGTTGGACATTCTGTAGGCAAATTTAGGAAAAGAGCGATTTGGAAGGACTTCAGCTTGGGGGAAAACCACCTGATAATTTCACATCCTCTTGCTGCCCCAGACAAGGGTTTCGTTTAAATGAGTCCCCATGTTGGGGTGCAAGGGCCTTTTGTCTGCACCGTCATTTACATGTTTAAGCTCTCAGAAACAACAGAATCTGGCTTATTCTGGAGGAACGGAACCTTCAGTGACAAGAGCTCAGGCCCGAAGTGGGGTTTCACCAGCCCCCTTCAGTGGGCTGCTCTCGGGGAATGCGATCCTGGGCTGGGGGTCAAACCTGCTTCTGAGCCCCGGAGTTGACTCTGTCCGATGCTGGCTTTGGGCTCCTACCTGGGTGTGCACCTGTTTCTCCTTCCCTGAGCTGAAGGTGCACCCTCTCTCTCTCTCTTCCCTCCCCGCCCCCCCCCCCACCTGAGCTGGGGAGAGAACTCTTGGTGAAAGAAAGGGCTATAAACTCCAGATTCAGAGTGTTTGCAATTTAACCCCAAATAAGAAACAAGAGTGTGCCTCGGAGGGGTGTGCCTTTGCATCTTCTGCCCCGAGGGGAGCATCTTCTCCTTTCCTCCCACCCCACAAGCACCACCTTGCTCTCCGGGGGACTGTTCTCTGAGTCGCTAACTTCTGCAGACACCTCCCGGGCAACAGTCACCGATAGAGTGATGGTCCACTTACTGTACTTGGTCCACTTCGGCAAATGGCCTCGCTGACTGGGGGCGCCCCAGGCATAATTGTCCTGTAGACACTTTGCCTCGGGCACCACCCCACTTCCCCCCAGCACGCTTTATTCAAAACCTACCTCTTCTGTCTCCTTTTCCCAGGCCCTGGCTCTCAGCTTTCGGGGATGAGCTGGTTCCCTGTGACTGTTAAGAAGCCCTAAGGTCCCTCCCCAAACTCTAGCATTTTAATAGCTGATGACTTAAGGCTCCAAAGCAGCCGCTGTCTGGAAGTCGGGAGGGAGACTGGGGAGGGGCAGGAAGAAATGGAATAAGAGAGGGGGAGAGGAGGAGTTTGCAACCCAACAGATCAGGCTCTGAGATCTGCCACTGGACCAGTGAGCTGGGCACCTTTCTTTGCTTTAGTTTCCTCAAGGGTGCAGTGAGAGGAAGATCACCTCCTCGGGGGCTCATTGTAATGCCTGAAGCACCAAGTGTAAAGTGGCCTGGGATACAGGACTCTCCAAATATTAAAAATGAGCTGCAAGAAGCAGGAATGAGGTCTGTCTTGTTCACTGGTCTCTGAGGACCCAGCACAGAGCCTCACTGAAGATGTTCATAAATTGATGTTGAGTAAATGGAAGGATAGAGAAATCAGTGCTTTTGGCTTATGCATTGACCTCCGTATACTGAGGGCTGTGGACCCACGGTGACTGTGAGTGCTTTCTTGACTGACTGAGAGCTCCGCGGACAACTAGGGACAGACCCCCCTGTGATGAGAAGGTGGTCCCTGCGTGTGGCTTCAATCCTGCCACGGTCCGGGGCTTTCTGTGGTCAGAAATATGGCAGCTGTAATGGGGTTATGAGGATTTTACCAACCTCAAAGTTTGGTTAAGAAAATGTGGCAATAATTGAACAGTAACAATCCCCACATCTCAAAAGAGACCAGAAGGCTCAGAGGAGAGGTTGGGGTGGGGCGTGTGGGAATCCAGTCCTGCAAAACAATAGACCTGAATAAAAACCAAACAAACCTCCATTCAAGAGACACCAGCTTAGTGATTCTAGGGGTCAGCCCCTGACTTCCCTTGCCTGGAGTCAGAGCTGGAGAGGAGAGCACTTCTTAGGGAGGGAAGAAAGGTGATGGGCAGATGGATGCTTGTTTCACCTTCTCCTGGTCATAATGGTCTTCACTGCCCTTTTGAAACTCTTGGCTGAGGGCTGCCATCTTGGAGTCTTGGGTCAGAGAGACCATGGGACCGGGTTTTGCTGCATGAAGCTGATTGTAGCACCATTGCTCAGGTTTTCTCTTCCTGAACTCCTGAACTGCCAGTCCCTTCCCCTCTGCATGCTCCCAGCCAGGGCCACTCAGGCTGTGGTCCTGACCATCGTCACCAGAACCCGTTGCCCTGCTTGCCTTTGCCTCCTCAGAGGAATTGGGTTCAGCCTCATCACTGAACATGCCCCCTCCAACCACACACCCAGCAAAGGTGTGTAGTCACAGAAACAGGTGTGTGGTCACAGAAAAGACAGCACTCAAGAAACCATTTTTTTAAGTTTGTTTATTTATGTATTGAGAGAGAGAGAGAGTACAAGTTGGGTAGGGAGCAGAGAGAGAATCCCAAGCAGGCTCTGAGCTGTCAGCATAGAGACCAACACGGGGCTCAAACCCATGAACTGTGAGATCATGACCTGAGCCAAAATCGAGAATCAGAGGCTTAAACAGGTGCCCCACAAAGCCATTTTTAAAAGAATGATGGTGGTGACATATTCACTTGAGAACTGAGGATAGGCTTGGGCCACCGACAGAGGCATGTCTGGGGGTGGGGGTGGGGTGGGGTATCCTCAGTTGTTCATATTCCTGTTTCAGTGTGCACAGAAAAGAGACCTTATTTTCTCAGAGAGATACAATCTCTTCCCTACCTGTTTAGGTTGTGGCGAGGGGCAAACCCAAACTTACCAATTTGTGATATCTCAGTGTCTTCTGCCTTCCAGATGCCTTGGGGTGCATGTTTCCTCTCTCTCCCCCACTCCTCTCCCAAATGGAATCTGGGAGCTTTGAGCCCTGCTGTTGGCTGGGAGAGGGAGTCTGGGACCCTCACTGGGCTCTGCTATGGACTGGCTGGTCTCACCTGGCTTGGCTTCCAGAATGGGCAGCATAGAAGGGTCATTGGTCCCATTTGGCCTTTTGGGATGCCTTGCTGGCTCAGAGCCCTGCCCCCTCCCAGCAGCCTCTTTGTCCATCCTGAGGCCTCAGACGATCCACCAGGCCTGGGGACAGGCGACGGATGGGGTGTGGCTGCCAGCTCACCTATGTGCCACCTGGCCTGCAGCGCTGAAACCTGGATTTCTCCTAGAGCCTTGCGACCTGCCTCGGCTGAGCTGGGAGACGAGCCACTGGCCTCCTCTTCACACCCGTCCTGATGTTTCTACACCTTCCCCTCCCCTTCTGGCTCGGGGGTGAAGCAGGGGTGGGGGATGCAGGGCCAGGACCCTGTGAATGACCTCCTTTCTCCCTCCCTCTCCATTTTTTTTAAATAGTTTATTGTCAAGTTGGTTTCCATACAACACCCAGTGCTCATCCCCACAAGTGCCCTCCTCCATGCCCATCGCCCCCCTTCCCCTCTCCCCCTCCCCCATCAACCCTCAGTTTGTTCTCAGTATTCAAGAGTCTCTCATGGTTTGCCTCCCTCCCTCTCCCCAACTATTTTTTTTTCCCTTCCCCTCTCCCATGGTCCTCTGTTAAGTTTCTCCTGTTCCACCTATGAGTGAAAACATATGGTATCTGTCCTTCTCCGCCTGACTTATTTCACTTAGCATGACACCCTCGAGGTCCATCCACATTGCTACAAATGGCCAGATTTCATTCTTTCTCATGGCCATGTAGTATTCCATTGTATAGATGAACCACATCTTCCTAATCCATTCATCAGTTGATGGACATTTAGGCTCTTTCCATGATTTGGCCATTGTGGGACACATTTACCCCAATGTTCTCCTTTCTTCTTTCAACTTCCGCTGGGGCAGAGGGCCCAGTTCTACTTCCTTTCTTTGCACCACATACATTGATATTTTCTCCTTACTCTTTGCATAAACCTCACAGCTTGGCCTCAAGGGCCAAGGGACTATTTTCTCTAAGCTGGAAGACATTACAGATGTAGGACGCAAGGCCTGCTTCCTGATAGGTTACTGGAGCCAAAGCAGTTTACTGTTCCCATGTGGCTCCACAAAGCCTGACTTTCAATACTAGTGATTAGTGTTTCCAAAGACGCCCTTTGTCTCTTTACAAGCCTGGACCTATCCCGATCCCCTCCGAGAAACTAGCAGGAGAGGCCACGCACAAGAGAAAGCACCGCATGGAAATGTGGAGTGTCGTCCTCGTCTGGACGCGGGCGGGCTCCTGCAGGCCAGGCTTCTCAGCAGGGGGTGCTCACACGACTCTCCCCCTTTGCTCCCTCCCCCTGCCCCAGTCACTCTGTTCTCTCTTGGGTCTCTAGACCCAGTGAGCCTTTCCTGCATTGTCTTTCTAGCCAGTTCTCCCCCCTTGCCTGGGGCATTCCCCCTCCTGCTCACAGGACCTGTGTCTCCTCAGCCCTTCATGCATTCAACACATTTTTACTGTCCCATTACCCATCAGGCACCATGCTGGGTGCTGGGAATTCAGTGGGGGAGCAAAAGGAGCTTGTGATTTAAACAGGGGGAGACCTGTTCATCCTGTAGATGTGTGTAATCATTCAGCTGAGACTAGGGCCAGAAGAAGCATGTGCCGTGAAGGGGAATCGGAGGGGGGCCGGAGGGCAGGGATGCTTTCCTGAGGAAGGGGAGATGAAGCTGAGATCTGTAGGAGAAGAAGGCGTGGACCGGGCTGGGAGGAGACGAATCAGCTCATTCAAAGGTCCTGTGGTGGGAGCGGGGAAGGTGGCTGGCCGGGACAAAGTGCTGCAGGTAGTGCGGGTGGCTGGGCTGGAAGCAGGGGCCAGGCTGTATCGCACTCGGGACAAAGTCCGACTGATGCTGCGATCTCCCGATCTCGTCTATCCCCTTGTCTCCTTCGCCAACCAAACACCACTGACCTGCCCAGACTCGTTCTCAGGGTTGTTTTCAGGCTTCGTGGGTCCCTCTGAGCAGCACCTGGCTGCCTCCTTCCCACGGCGTCCGCGATGTGACACTCGTCTGGTTTACTTCCTATTGGCCTGAGCGAGCCTTTCTGTCTCTCCTGAGAGATTGCCCTACCCCTGCCGTAACCAGCTCTGAGCTCCAGAGCTCCCTCATACCCATCTCCCAGGCCCCTCACTCTCTTTCCAGGGAATCAGGCATCTCTCCCCCTGCGTGGCTTCAAGTGCTGTGTAAGCACAGATGCCCTACACGTTTCATCACTCAGAACTCTCTTCTAGAACTCAGCATTTCCACCTACAAAGTTTCCTCCAACTCAGTATATGTCCATGACAAAACTCGCGGTCTTTCCCTCTAAACCCTGTCCTCCCCCGACCTCCCCGTCTCAAGGAGGCGCCCACCAGCCACACGAGCCAGAGTTCTGGAAGCCCCCTCCATGCCTTCTTCTCTATCACCCTGGATCCAATCCCTTCTAAATAGCTCTCAGGTTCACCCACCCTTCTCCCTTATCCACCGCCACCCACTCGGTCCAAGTCACCATCCAGTTTTGCTTTGATGACTGTGACAGCCGTGACAGCTCCTTAACTGGTACCTCACCCCCACCCTGCTCCCTTCCAATTTACTGTCCTCTGTGTTGCCAGAGTGGCCTTTTTGAAACACACATTGCATCGTATCACATCACAACACATACACCCCCCCATCTTCAAATCCTCCTACGGCTTCTCATTCTTCTTAGGAGAAGAGTTTGGGCCACCTGCGTGGCTCAGTTGGTTAAGCCTTAGACCCTTGGTTTTGGCTCAGGTCATGATCTCATGGTTTGCGGGTTCGAGCCTCACCTCGGGCTCCACACGGACAGTGTGGAGCCGGCTTGGGATTCTCTCTCTCTCCCTTTCTCTCTACCCCTCCCCTACTTGCTCGCTCTCTCTCAAAATAAATTAAGTTAAATTAAAAAAAGAAGAAGACTCTTCAGTAAGGCACGCCAGGCCCTGCCTGGTCTCGGCATTCTCTCCCACTGCTCTCTGCTTCCTGCCTCCACTAATGCTTCAGGGAAATTTGGGGGGCACCTCGGCCTTCTTACTCGGGAAGCCCCGTAGCACACACACAGCCCTCTCTTAGGGTAAGAGGATTCTGCAGATGGCTACTATCCTTCGTCTTATTTGGGCCTTATTAGCTTCCGGTAAAAAGGGAATCTTGTCTACTAATCCTTGGGGTGCACGTCCCAGGAGTCCAAGACCCTCTCTCTACACACTATCACAAGCTGCCCGGTGCCAGTTAAGGGCTGCATTTTTTTTTTTTTTTTTTTTTTGGCAAAGAACGACCTATTTTTAAAACGCAGAGGCTTTTCCTGATTCCCTTTGATTATGAGACTGTGATTCAGTCTCTTCCCAGGTGAAATCACTCTTCCAAAACCCTTTCTGTGACTCTACAGATTTCTTTGTTTTCCCATTGTAGCCACGGAAATAAAGAAGCCTTCTCTTGCCGGGGAATCCAGCTGGCCGTGGACTGGTTCCGGGACAGAGGACACACCTACATCAAGGTTTTTGTCCCATCCTGGAGGAAAGACCCACCAAGATCTGATACCCCTATTAGAGGTATGCTGGAGCAGATATAGGCTCACGAGGCCTCTCCTCAGTAGTTCTCGTGACAATTACAGTCAATTGTCTACTCAGCTATTTGCTAATGCCTGTGCTTCTCACTGGACTATAAGCTCCAGGAAAGCACTGACTTAGCTTTAGCTAAGTCATAGCCCTAGCACCTAGCACAATAGCTGGCATATAGTAGGTGCTCAATGAATAGTCATTGACTAGGTGAATAAACAACTTATTTTGTCTTTTAGTGTGAATGGTTAAGTCACCCAAATGATTGTGTCTTACAACTTTTAACATTGGATCTGCATCTCACCCATAACAGAATATTGGATCTGAAATAGACATTCATTTGGTCCAATGATCTTTGTTTATTGCATACCTAGTCCAATCTCTTCATTAAAAAAAAAAAAATAAAGGAGGGATGTTTGGGTGGGTCAGTTTGTTCAGCGTCCTACTTTGGCTCAGGGCATGAGCTTGCGGTTCATGGGTTCGAGCTCTGCGTCAGGCTCTGTGCTGACAGCTCAGAGCCTGGAGCCTGCTTTGGATTCTGTGTCTCCCTCTCTCCGCCCCTCCCCATGCTCGGTCTCCCTCTGCCTCCCCAAAATGAATAAATGTTAAACCCATTGGCCATAAGACAAAATGATTTAAAAAAATAATTAAAAAAAGAAAACTAAGACCCAGGGAATTCTTTATTTTTAATTCTTATATCAGCTAGGAATATTTCAAGCTACAAATAATAGAGCAGGTGGTTTAAATAAATAGGGTTTTGTTTATTTGTTTTTGTTTGGCTTTTTTATTACTGGAAGTCAGATGCTAAGCTGCTGTTGGCATTGTTTCTTCAGTGATGGGAGGGCTGACCTCTTGGTGATTCTGGGAGATTTCTTTGATTTTTGTCTTTCAGCCTTTTAACCAAAAGTTTTTGGTGTTGTTCTTAATTCTATCAATGGCTACCAATTGCTGCTTCTTCTCTTTCAGATTCTCTGTCTTTATTTTGTATTATTTTTGAAATTTTTTAATGTTTATTTATAATTGAGACAGAGAGAAACAGAGCATGAGTAGGGAAGGGGCAGAGAGAGAGGGAGACACAGAATCCGAAGCAGGCTCCAGGCTCTGAGCTGTCAGCACAGAGCCCGACGCAGGGCTCGAACCCACGAACCGTGAGATGATGACCTGAGACGAAGTTGGACACTTAACCGACTGAGCCACCCAGGTGCCCCTCTCTGTCTTTATTGTTTTAAATAAAATGATCTTCTTGTTGGGGCACTGGGGTGGCTCAGTCAGTTGAGCCTCCTTGATTTCAGCTCAGGTCACGATCCCAGGGTTGTGGGATCGAGTCCCGCATCGGGCTATGTGCTGAGCATGGAGCCTGTGTAAGATTCTCTCCCTCTGTCCCTCTGTCACTTCCACCACTCTCATGAGCGCGCTCTCTCTCTCAAATTAAAAAAAAAAAAAAAAGATATTCTTGGGGCGCCTGGGTGGCTCAGTCGGTTAAGCGTCTGACTTCGGCTCAGGTCATGATCTCACGGTTCCTGGGTCCCAGCCCCGCATCAGGGTCTGTGCTGACAGCTCAGAGCCTGGAGCCTGCTTCAGATTCTGTGTCTCCCTCTCTCTCTGCCCCTCCCCTGCTCATGCTCTGTCTGTCTGTCTCTCTCTCTCTCAAAAATAGACATTAAAAATATATTCTTGTCTTAGGGATGAAGTATCTTTTGATTGTTTCTATAGTAGTATAGACTTTAAAAAGTTCTCTTTAAGTTCTGTGAATCCTATTTATTTTTTCTTGGGTCAGTTATCTTTGTTCATTTCTCTGTGTGTGTGTGTTGTTTGTGTGTATGTAGGTGTGTCTGTGGGGTGTGTGTGTGTGCATGCGTGTGTGTAGGTGTGTGTGTGTAGGTGGGTGTGTATATGGGGGTGTGGGGTGTGTTTGTAGGTGTGTGCGTGCGTGTGTGAGTGTGGGTGTGTATGAGTGTGTGTGTGTGCATAGGTGTGTGTGGGGTGTGTATGTGGGGGGGTATGTATGTCGGGGGTGGGGGTGTGTTTGTGGGTGTGTGTGCATGTGTGTGTGTGTGTGTGGTCTGTGTAGGTGGGTGTATGTGGGGGGTGTGGGGTGTGTGTGCTTGTGGGTGTGTGTGCTTGCCTGTGTGAGTGTGGGTGTGTATGAGTGTGTGTGAGTGTGTGTGTGTGTGTGTGCGGGCACGCTTCTCAAAGGTCTAGTACTTGTTTGGTTGTCAGTTTTTACTTGCGAATAAGAAGCCAGGTTGGTCCTCGCATCTCCTCTCCGGGTGCGTGGATCCTTCCGGGAGTGGCAGGGCTGACGGTCAGTGTGGACCAGCAGATCTCACTCGGGCAGGTCCTGTGTGGAGCAGGCAGGCAGCGGGGCAGCTCTGCCCACCGCGCAGTGCGAAGTGCCCCACGATGGCTTTGCTCGAGGAGTTCAAAGGCCACCTGGAACCTCCTCCCTCTTAGTGATGGTGAGTGCAGGGAAAGGGCGCATGCACCTGCCCCGGGAGCAGCCCTGCAGGTCTCACCCTGACTGCTGCAGACTTCCGTGTTCCTCTCCACAGGCCTGCGGAACACTCGGGGCCGTTGCAGGGAGAACGTCTTTGTACTTCTTTACTGCCATTTTGATGGGATTATGAGAAGGAGGCAGAGGGAAATACTTGTGTTCAGTTCTCCACCATGCGCTGCTTACGCGAAATTATTCTTTACAGTCTGAACATGGAGAATGGCGGCTCCCAACGGTTGTGTAATATTTAAGTGGAGTATGGGCAAAGGGTAGGGAAATCGCTTTGGGGTAGAGAAGGACTTTTAAACAAGTTACAACAAGTGCAAAGCTTCAGGGAAAAGATTCATAAATTTGCATTAAAATTCTGTTCATTAGTGGATACCACAGAAACAAAAAAAATGCAAAGACAAGCCTTAAACCGGGAGAGGCGATCCATCACACATTCCTGATGAAGGCTCACTGTCCAGAATCTATAAAGGGCTTCTCCAAATTAATAAGACAAAAGACAAAGGACCAACAGAAAGATGAACTAAAGCATGAATGGGCCTTTCACAGAAGAGAAGACCTAAATGGCCAATAAACGTATGAAAAGACGCTCAATCTCATTAGTACCCAAAGAAATGCAAAATAAAACCACAATAAGAGGCCACTGTACACCCACCAGATTGGCAAAGATTCAGAAACATGGAAAGCCAAGCCCCGACAGGGTCTTCTTGAATGCTTGAATGTTGGGGGGTCACCTGATACAACTGCTTGGGAGAACAACCCAGCACCTTCTTGGAAAGTGTCTTTCCCTACCACCCAGCAGTATCACTGTCCAAGCCACTCCCTAGAGAAATCCTTGTACTCCTGTCCCCAGGTACTGACGTGCAGAACGGACAGTGGGGAACACAGGGACATGGCCAAACCTCCCCAACACACTGTTCCAGGAAGAAAGCAAGCGCACAAGAATGTGTAAAGTCTAGAGGTCCCTAATCAAATTAAAAATAGTCCTTTTGGGGCAATGCATACACATGCATTTTTTAAAATGAAAAGAAGAGAAAAATAAACATGAAGTCTAAAAATTAGGCTACGTCGAAGGGGCAGCAGGACATGCAACATGGGAGGGGCGATGGGGACTTCAAAAGCACGGCCACATTTTATTTCTCTACGGGAGTGCTGCGTAGGTGGCTTCAAAATTTATCCTTTGTGCCCTATGCATTTGGACTCTGGAAAGTCGGGAAACCGTGTCATATAGGAACGGATGTAGATTTGAGGTAAGAAACATGCTAAAGTTCTTCCAAGTTCCGAGGACCTGTTACAGGTAGAAGGGGTTTTCTTTTGCGTGCCTCCAAAGGCAAAACGAAGGGCAAAGAGCAGACTTCCCAGGAATGTGGGTTTTAGCTCCCGTAAGAGACCTTGTGGCATTTGTAGCCCCTGACACATGGTCACCTCCTCACCGGTCCGTCACCCACACGGGCGTATCCAGTCTACTCACAGACACTGAGGATGTGAAGGAGGAATTACTAACCTCATTTTATACAAAATGCAAAATCTGGTGTTCGGAGAGGGATGAGGTACCTCGGAGCTACAGCTGAGACCGGAATCGAGGTATAGATCCTGAATCCCAGACTCTTCCTCTTACGTCCGTGTGTCCCTTAGAGCTGTGTTACGGAATGCTCTCTCCTGAAGGTGTCCCAAGCAGATTCCTGTACCATGGGGAAGATGAACAGTGGCTCTGAGCTACCGGCTCAGGCAGGAGCCTTCTAGATGGATATGAGTCTCCTAGTAATTTCTAAGGCATTGCCAGGATTCCAGTGAAACTGCGAATATCTTTCTCCAGATGGCCTCTTGTGTCTACTGTGGTAGGGGTTTTATGGCATCAAAAGGACAAGAGCTGTGGCTTCATTCTGCCTTCTAAAGTGACTCTCCCTTGTAGGGTATCCTTCTCTGGACTCCCGTCATGACTTACAGAGGACAGAAGCCAAGAGCCCTCTTGACCTCAGGCTGCTGGCAAATTTCTCTTGACCTCCCTGCTCATGTGACAGGCTGGGCCGTGGGGTGGGGGAGGAGGAGCTGGCTCAGAGGGGCTCCCTGAGCTGCCGCACATGCTGGGTGATCAGAGAATGGTTTTAGGGGTGGGTGTCCCCCCTCAGGAAGCCACCATATCCTGTCTCCCGCCCTGTGGCCCCCAGAGCAGCACGTGCTGGAGGAGCTGGAGAGGCAGGCGGTGCTCGTGTACACCCCGTCCCGCAAGGTCAACGGCAAGCGCGTGGTCTGCTATGACGACCGCTACATTGTGAAGGTGGCCTACGAGCAGGATGGTGTCATTGTCTCCAACGACAACTACCGCGACCTCCAGAGCGAGAACCCTGAGTGGAAGTGGTTCATCGAGCAGAGGCTGCTCATGTTCTCCTTTGTCAATGACCGGTATGTGGTGGCACGGGGTGGGGGGGGGGCACTGGGGGTGACTGGCAGAAAGCCAGTGTCAATAGCCGAAGCCCAGCGGGGCTTGCAGTCATGGGCACACCGCGCCAAAGCAAAGGACACCCAGCCCTGGAGACGGAGCCCACCCGAAGTCACCCACTCTGTCCCCCGGGGGCTGTGTAGTCTCTCTCAGTCCCTCTGACTCTCTTCTCTGTTGTGATCACTGTTCCCCAACGGGGCTGTCTTGTCCCAATTGTCCATGACATTTCTGTTCCCATGCCCACGTGTTGTTGACCTGGCAAAGAGTTGCCCCACAGGTGGGTCAAGCTCGAGTTTGGAGTACCATCAACTTGTTGCTTTATTATTTATTTATTTATTTATTTATTATTTTTTAATGTTTATTTGTTTTTGAGAGAGTGCAAATGGGGGAAGGGCAGAGAGAGAAAGGGAGACAGAGAATCCCAGGCAGGCTCCGAGCTGTCAGCGCAGAGCCCGACGAGCGGCTCAAACTCGCAAACCGCGCCATCGTGACCTGAGCTGAAATCAAGAGCCACCCAGGCGCCCCTTGTTGCTTTTATTTTTAAAGCATTTACTGTAGGTAAGAGCACTGAACCGGTCATCACAGGGAAAATCGGAACTGTGTTGCACTTCCATTCACGTAGTTTATGTTCATGTCTTATTTTTTTTTTAAGTTTTCAATTACATACAGGAATCATCTTTTTGAGGGGGCTGCCAAGAACTTGGAACTGAGTCCGTCTCAATACCTGTTGGTTGCAATTTTCCAGAGCATCTAGTTGGTTCTTCTGTCCCCTAGGTGGGTTCCCCTGGGTCAGGGCCTCCCTGAGCCAGCCAGCTACAGCTCGGGGAGGGCGATGTCAGGGACACAAGGCACAAACCCGTCAGCAGGTGCTGGGCAAGGGCCCCTGGGCAGAGGTAAGGTGGGGAGGAAGCGGTGGAGATGTCGTCAGGCATGGCGAGGGCAAAGGCTAAGAGCCTGGCAGGGTGGCCACGGGTCTGAGACTAGCAGGGGGTGGGGCAGGGTGGGGAGGGTACAGCTACCTGGGATGTCACTCTCATTTCGCTTTCTGTTCCAGGCAGTGCTAGCTTGATCCTCATTCTGGGCTCTGGGACTGGCTTTAGAAATATGGTTAAAGAGAAACTCCCAACTCTGTGAGGACAGGGGCTATATGTGTCTGGTCTGCCGTGGCCCATCACAGGCACTCAAGTTGTAGTTGTAGATGAGCAAGTGAGCAAGTGAGCAAGTGAGTGAATCAGTAAGTGAATCGCTGCAGTCCTGGGGTAGGGAGAAAGGGGAGAGACGTGACAGGTCGGCTGGGTCAGGCCCCTTGCATGCGGCAGACCAGTTCCTGACCTTGACGCCCAGGAGGCAGTGTGGTGTGCTGGAAAGAGCTAGAACTTAGGAGGCAGCAGATGAGGTTTCCAGTGTAGGCTTTGTCATTTATGGGCTGTGTGTCATGGGGAAAACCCTCATTGTCGCTAACCTAAGTTTCTTCACCTTGAATTAACCATACGTGGATTAATCATATTTACGTTTGAGATGGTTGTGAGGATTACGGAAAACTGTACCCCTAGGAGTCCCTAAGTACCTAACTGTATCTAAGAGGTAGCCGTTAGTCTCAGGCCAGGCCAGGATGTGGTGCCCCTAGAGGGCACTGTTGCCCCTGCTACTACCCTCCTAAGCCCCGGAGCAGAGGTTTGCAACCAGTTACCGGCTCCCCTGCCCCAGGAGCCCCCATGGCCATTTCCATATACTCAAGGCCAGCAGCTCTCTCTAACCAGCTCCAGCCTGGGGGAATCTGGAAAGTCTGGTGACAGTCGGCTCCAGAAAATCCTCACTGAAGTTTGATGGATCATGGCTGCCTTTGGCCTGGCGACAGCCTGGGGCCAAGGCCAAGTCTTTTTGACGCACTGGCCTCTCTGCTAAGGGCCTGCCAGAATGTTCCCCGGCTGCCAGAAGGCAGAGCCTGCCTGTGGGTGAGGACGCCTGCCCCAGTTCCCTGGGCACGTCCATAGGGCCCTCTTGGCCCAGCTCACCACAGCCCAGGCCCAGCAGAGAGCAGGAGGTAAAGCCTTTGGGAACCTCTAATAACCACAGTGGGCGGCTCCCCAGATTCTTGGTCAGCACCCAGCTCGGAGAAGCCGGCTGTGTCGCTGGGATCTGAGCCACGGAGGCTGCCGGGGATCAGGGATTGCCCAGTCCTGGGCTGGCCTAGCGTATGTGGTCTGCATGGCAGGACCCAATGTGACCCTTGACTCTCAGAGGGACACCGACCCCTGAAACCAGGCCCCCATTTAGGAACCACAACTCCTGTAGCGGAACTTTTGTTTGACCTGGAAGCGTCTCCTGGGAACGAAAGTATTCATAGAAAAACATGGATGGCCCTCAACGAAGGGCGTTTTCCTCCTGAGGAATGTGCTCCCCTCTGAGCCGTGGGCACGCTGAGGACACATTCCTTTCTTTGTGAGACTTGATTCCAGGGAGATGGGAAGGGGCAGACGAGGGGCAGGTGGTATCGGAGGACGGGGGCCGGGGTCAGGCAGCCCCGGAAGCTGAGACCAAACCCAGGGTCCCCAGGTTCACAAAGGAGGGGTCGCACCTGTGCTGGGGCTCTGTGTGCCCTGTGTGCCCGCTACACCTGCGATCTGCTTTTTCACCACCTCACCGGTTGGCATTTCAAACCCTATTAACACCTACCCCCCACCCGTATGTGTCCAGAGCTGTGAGGCAACACAGGAGAAGTGGGATCGGAGTAAGGGAGCCCACAGGACGAGGGCTATTTGCAGCCCCGGGGAGGTCTGGACCCTGTGTTGAGGACAGTGGGAGAGCGGTGTAGAGTCACTTTTGATCCAGGGCCCAGGGGAACCCTGGAGCAGTTACGCTTCCATTTTAGTGCATAAAAATCGCCTGGGAAGTGGATGAAAGGGATTCCTGAACCACCTGTGAGTCTGTAAAGCAGGTCTGGTGTGAAGCCAGGAGCCTGAAGGTTTGTTTTTTTTTTTTTTGTGCTTATTTATTTTGGGGGGAGGAGGGGCAGAGAGAGAGAGAGGGGAAACATAGAATCCGAAGTAGTAGGCTTCAGGCTCTGGGCTGTCAGCACAGAGCCCAACGCGGGGCTTGAACTCACGGA
This sequence comes from Cryptoprocta ferox, assembly GCA_028646485.1. Classification (NCBI taxonomy): domain Eukaryota; kingdom Metazoa; phylum Chordata; class Mammalia; order Carnivora; family Eupleridae; genus Cryptoprocta; species Cryptoprocta ferox. The sequence goes on from CM053577.1 coordinate 16,587,836, forward strand.
CCGGACCGTGAGATCATGAGCTGAGCTGAAGTCAGGTGCTTAACCGACTGAGCCCCCCAGGTGCCCCGAGCCTGCAGTTTTAAAGGTGGTGCTGGGTGACTGCGGCACTGCTGGGCAAACTCTTAGAAGGAGGCCCGAGGCTGCTCTCCTGAGATCTGTGCTCTGCCGCTCATGGGTTCAGTGAGAAGAGAGGGCTGTGCTGCTTTCAAATGCTCCACAACCCCCAGGTGAGAGAGAGAGGGGAGAGAGAGAGAGAGAGCGAGAGCGAGCGAGCCCTGGACGGTGAGCCAGGCCCAGGCCGTGCCTGCTGCGGCCATTCTCTCGCCGGCTGGCTTGGGGCCGCTCCCCATGCAGGTGCCGGTGGGAGTTTCTGTGGGTCTCGCAGTTGCCCCCCTGTGCTTGTTTTACAGGTTCATGCCTCCCGATGACCCCTTGGGCCGCCGGGGACCCACCCTGAGCAACTTCCTGAGCAGGAAGCCCAGGCCCCCAGAGCCGTCCTGGCAGCACTGCCCCTACGGTGGGTGGCACCCCATGCCTCACGATCCCTGTTCAGGTCTCTTGTCAGGGCAGTGCAGGGCACAGTCAGAAGTGCTGGCCTGGGTTCTGCTCCCAACCGGCTGTGTGACATCGGAGAGATCATTAACCTCTCTGGACAGCACTTGCTGACTGGTTGTTGTGATGATGAACTGACACCCTGGGTGACTGCTGCACGGCAGCGTTTGTGACAGCCGGATGCAGGGGTCCCACACAGGGCACCGCTGTACCCGTGTGAGCCCCAAGCGCCTCCTTCTCAGTCCCCCCACCTGGCCCTCTGGCACCTCTGTCTGCATCCTACCCACCTTCTCTCCACCCCTGGACCTTCATGGCCTTGGCTCAATGCTACCCATTAAGAATTAAGGATTTTATCGCAGGGCACTTCTAGCCAGCTCTTTCACTAACTTGCTTTGGCAGCTTTATTTGTTTGTGTAGTGCCCCCAGGTCTTGTTTTCCGTGTCCACAGAAGGTCAAGGTGATATTTGAAGTCATTTCTTGTCAGAGTTAAGGTGACCACACACACATTCAGGTTGGCTCCTCTTGCGCCCATGCACGCCCAGAAGTGTCCAGGTTTGGGCGATAAACTGCTTGATCCCCTCTGTTAGAGCAGCCTGTAGGGAGAGGGCAACGGTTAGCACAAGCCATGAGGCCAATGGTGGAAACTGAGGCAGGACTGGACGTGCGATCCTGTGCGGTGAGCACCCGCTCCCCACCCTCTCCACAAGGGTGGCCCTATCCACAGGGTCCCTGGGGAAGTGGAGGCCGAAGGTCATTGGATCTAGAGGTTTCCTTTCAGTCCCTGGTCCAAAGGAGTTCCCCTACGGACAATCTGCCGGCCCGACACTGAGATTACTGGGTCCAGCGCCCTACACCACGGGGAGGGGCGGGGTACTGCACCCTCACCCATCTGACGCGGCCCCAGGACACTTCTCCCCTCCTCGTCCGGCCCCAAGCGTGGGACTCCTGAAGCGGGCGGGAGAAATCTCCAGGGAGCCTCTCCTGCCCGGGGTCTCACCCGTCCTCTCCCCCTTCCGTCTTCCCTTCCAGGCAAGAAGTGCACCTACGGCGTCAAGTGCAAGTTCTACCACCCCGAGAGGCCGCACTCGGCGCAGCTGGCGGTGGCCGACGAGCTTCGCGCGCAGACGCGGGCCTGGCGGGACGCGGGCGCCGAGGCCGAGCGGCGGCGGAGCGCGCGGGCGGCCCGGGCGGAGCAGGGCGGCCCCGGGGGCGCTCCCGCCGCGGCCCGACCCGGACCCCCGGAGCCCGGCGTGCGCAGCCTGCCCCCCGCGCGGCGGCCGGCCGACGTGGCCGCGCTCGAAGGCGGCTTCTCGCGCCTCGCCTTCAGCGACGACCCTGGGCTCCGCGGGGCGCCCCGGCCGCGCCTCCCGGACTGGGGGGCGCCGGGGGCCTCGGCGGCCCCGGGAGCCCTGCCCGGCCTGCCGAGCCCGCGGGGCCCGTCCTGCCCGCGGGCCCGGCCGAGGGGGGGCCCCTGCCCCGGGGCCCCGCACAGTGACCTGCTCCCGCCGCGCAGGAGGCCGGCCGAGCCGCGGGCCCTCCCGCAAGGGGCGGGCCGGTTCCCGGGCCGCTCGGCCTGGGCGGAGCGCGGCTGGGGCGACGGCGCCTTCGGGGGACCTTCGGGGTCCCCGCCTCCCTCCGCTCCCGGCGACGGGGACGCGCGCGCCCGGGCGCGCACCGCGCTCTGCAGCATCTTCCAGCCGCACCAGGTGGACCGCGTCATGGCCCTGTTCCCGGCGCTCTCCGACGTCACCCGGCTCATCCTTCTCATCCAGAGTTTCCAGACGTCTGGGGCTCCTGTGGGAAAATCCTAAGGAGCTCGTCGCAGCCACCGCCAGCCCCAGTCTTGCGGGTGGTCAGCCTGCTCCGGGGGCGAGCCACTTTGCAGCCCCCGTTTCTTTCAAGCTGGTCAGGGAAGCCAGCTTCCTCGCCCTCAGCCGTGCCCGTGGTGGCACTTGATGACTTTCACTGACACTGCACGGCTTGCTGCTGGAGGTCCATGTCCTGCAGAATAAGGTTGGGCACCTCCACGGAGGGAGTGACCTCCTATGTCTGCAAGACTAGAAGGTCCCGTGGCGGCTCCAAGGGTTCGTCCAGAACACCGCAGGGCTGTTTTGTCAAGCTGCAACTGGGATCCACCAGCGGTCACAACATCTCTTTGGTGGGTCGCACCAGAAGGAGTGTGTGTGCACCCGTGTGCCCTTGGTAGCCGTGCAAACTTAATGTGGGTCATGGGCAAACGTTTGAAAAATCCTGGTAAATGGACTTGACTTTTACTGCATCAAACGACATTTGAAGTATGCAGTCAGTTGGCTGGTGGAGGTCTTGGCATCTGATGGGTTTCGTATCAGCGGAGTCTTACCTCATGAGAAGAACCTAGAAGTCTAGCCTTGATGGGTGGGTCCACTCCTCACTCTGAAATTGTGTGGCTGTGCTGGTCTTCGGGCGTGGGGCAGGGGCAAGTTGTCCTGAGGGCAGAGCACAGGTCCTCAATTGGCTGAGCCTTCTAAGCCACACCTCACACCTGAGTCAAGGCCCAGTGAGTCAGGACTTGTGCTCAGAAACCTCCAGGTGGGTCAGCGAAGAGCTGGGAAGAGCCTCAGTCATGGAGGTTTATCGGTGCCTTCCTGCAGTGCTGTTTCTTCCGGCCAGCTACCGCTTTGAGCTTTGGGGAGAAGGGACCCACCCACGTGCAGTGGACAAGAAATGACACAGTGCTTCCAGAGTGTGAACCCTGCGTCCTCAGGGACCCTGACATCTCTAGCGGGCATCCACCCCTGGTGACAAGTCCAGATGTGCAGGTCTTCGCTCATTTGTTCACGAGGGCCCTTGGTGGCTTGGCCATCGGGGAGAGCGAGAGGCACCTCCCAGTGGAAAATCAGCTCCCAACCCCCAAAAGCTGTCTGCAGACTGGTGAATGCAAAGAGAAAGTCTTCTCGGTGCATCGTTCGTTCAGCTGCGCGCATTGTGGGCACGGACCAGGGGGCACCCCTGGGAGAGTCTGCCTCTAGCCCTCTAATTCACGGTAAATGCCGCCAGTGGCGATACAGTGATGCTGTGTCTCCCTGTGACCACTTTGACCTTTTTTTTTTTTTTTAAAGTAGGCTTCATGCCCCATGCAGAGCACAACTTGGGGCTTGAACGCACAACCCTGAGATCAAGACCTGGACTGAGATCAAGAGTTAGATGCTTAACCATCTGAGCCACCCAGGCACCCCCTTTTCATCTTTTTAAACCAGATTCTTAGTGTGGCTCCAGCCCGATCTGTTCTTTACCTCTTTCTTTCCAGTGAGGGCAACTGCATCCACAGATATTTCCTAGTATTTTGGGACCTTAGTCCTGAAGAGGCCTCATGCTTTCTAGATAAAATGGATTCCCCTCATGGTGTTTTGTTCTGTTTTTTCTTTTCTTTTGACAAGACAACTTTATGTTAGAGCCGCTTTTGTCTCTCGGGTCTGTCTCCCGACATAGAATCGTCGCCTTGCTGATTTACAGTTGGAAATGTTTAAACTGCTTCCTTTGAGGACAAGTTTGAGTTTTAGTAAGCTGTAAAGCTATTTTACTTGGTTCACTATGATTAAGACAAGCACAAAAACAAGTGAAGAGAGCACATTTCAATGTAATCCCCTTTGGAATTTTTTCCAAAGTCTTGGTATGTCTTTATGACACAAAACATGGACGGATGGGTGACTGAAATGTTCCTAGTTGCATAACTGTTACCGTGATCCCCAAATAAATCATTTTTATCCACACCTGGGCTCTCTGTTACCAAACTGCGTATCATTTTCTCCTGTGTCAGTTTCTCCCCTTAGGCCAAGTTTTCGTGTCAAATACTGTGGGTGTGAAAACTGATGTTATGGCTGCTTTATTTAGTGTTATTCATCTCTTGGGGGTGAGGAGGCTGGAATCTGCCTTCTCAGGGGAGACAGTGAGGCCCAAGGTGAGGACATGCCTTTGCTGGATGTTCCGCAGGCGTTAGCAAGGACCCAGGTTGCTTGTCTGTTTGCTAGACTTTTAAAATCCTCATCACAGAACCACAGGGCAGTCTCATAAAAGCCGCCTTTCCTGTGCAAACCTGCAGCTGAATCCTTGACTGCTCACATCTAAGGAGCCTGGTGCTACACCATGTTTTTGGTGGTGCCACTTTCCCAGAGGCCTCTGGGAGGCGGTTTGCGGCAGAACTGCAGAATGTCAGGGGTTAAGGGGGTAGAAGCAAGAGAAGCCACTCATGTCAGCATTGTTCCAGATTAAATGAATCCCAGCCCTCTGGGTTTTACACAGAATTCACATGGGGAACTACGAGCCAACAGCCAGCTGGCATGGGTACAGCTTCCGGTCTCTAGAACAGTCTCTGTGGGGAGAAGAGCATGGTGGAGGGGAAGAGGCATGAAGGAATGGGGGATGGGGGAGGGGGCTCTGGGAGATGGAACAACTACTTGGAATCACAAATCCCACCATGAGGGAATGCAGCGACCCAGGGCTGGCTAGTTCACTTGGGGGCCCTGTATAAAATTTAAATGCAGGGCCCCCAGGGGAGCCTGGGTGGTTCAGTCAGTTAAGTGTCCGACTTTGGCTCAGGTCATGATCCCGCGGTCCGTGGGTTCGAGCCCTGCATCAGGCTCTGTGCTGACAGCTCGGAGCCTGGAGCCTGCTTTGGATTCTGTCTCCCCCTCTCTCTGTCCCTCCCCCCACTCACACTCTGTGTATCTCTCTCTTTCTCAAAAATAAACAAACATTAAAAATATTAAAAAAATGTCGGACCCCTGTTCAACCATGATCAAGAATTTCAAGACAGCATGGCGTTCAACCAAGCATGGAGTCCTTCTAAGTGGGGGTGCCCTGTGTGACTGCCTACTGCCCGTGAAGCTGCCGATGTGGAGTTACCAAGAAGACAAGCAAGAGAAGATTTCCCACACCCAGAGTGTCAGAGCCCAAGATAAGATGTGCACACTTCATAGCTGGGAAAGGCCACAGGTGTCCAGGGCCGGTCCTGGTCCCCCCCTGCCCCGGTCCACCCCCTCAGGGACTGTCCATTGCATCCCCCCGAGGACTGACTGAGTGGGCCTTCCTTGGCTTTCTCTGCCCGCCTCTGATAACAAGGGGCCAAAGAGGAGAAGTTAAGGGTCCTGGGCAAACCAGATGCTGGGACAGCTATGTCCATGGGAATACAAGAGGCCGGTAGGGGTAGGCCTAGCTGGGCAGCGAGTACACTGGTTTGTATTAGGCAAGACTCTTTGGCTACAAGCGTGGCTCACAAACCAAATGTCAGGAGGCCAGGGGCCGAGGCAGCTTCGGGGTTGGCTGGAATGAGGGGCGTGAACCCTGTCAGAATTCTCTCTTTGGTTTTCTTCTGCACGTGGGATTATTCTCTCCTTCTGAGGTTTTCTCTACACAGCGAGGGCCACTGTGTTGGCCGACCTACGCACATGTCCTTCCGGCTGAGACTTTCGGCCTCAGAAGAATCCTGGGAAGAATTGATTGACCTGGCTTGGGTCATGTGCCCGCCCCAGGGCCAGTCACTGCGAGGTGCCGCACTGGGCGCAGCTGGGCTCAGATGAGGACACGTACTGTGATTGTCAGCTCCCGCCCCAACCCACATGGTTGGTGGGGGGTTGGGAGGTTTTAGGGGATGCTGGGCCGTTCCCTCAGATCTAACAAGGGGGGATGGTGTCCAGGCAGACAAAACAAACGCCCATGACAATGCTCAAATCTGGACACCGGGCTGGGGTTCAAGATGGCCTCACCCTCCTCCACCTTGAGAGCCGGTCCCGCCTGAGAAGGGAGCCGCTGTGTTTCTCCTCTCTCTTGTGTAATCAGGAAAAACTGAACATCTGCCCGTCCACACACAACACAGCTCTCTGGGGGAGGAAGTTGGGGGGCCTGCAGCTACAGGACCTGAGGTATCACCGCGCTAATCTTGCCAGTCCCAGATTGCAGCCAGATGAGCACTTAGGTGGGAGACTGCCAAAATGCCCCGCAGGGGAGGACTCTTCAGAGTCAAAAGGTGACCTTGTTCCCTATGACTCACTTCTGACCCGATGCTCTCTAGAACTCAGGGAGCTCTCGGGATCAGAGCACCCAGGCCAGCAGGGGGCAGCCACGCTGAAAATGAGCTTGGCAATCACTTTGCTCTGAGCTCCTGGGGCAACAACGTCACCTCTCTGTCCTTATGGAGGAATGACATACTACACCAATGCCCAGGAACAGGAAAGGTATGGGTAAGTAAACAGAAAGGCAAATGGGCACAGTGCTCAGAAGTCAGTTGGATGCCATATATACTGACTGGCTGGCTGACTGACTGACACTGACAGTGACTGGCCGGCTGACTGACTGACACTGACTGGCTGGCTGCCTGACACTGAACGACTGACGCTGACTGACAGGCTGGTTGGCTGACTGACACTGGCTGACGCTGGCTGCTTGAGACTGACTGGCCAGCACTGACAGGCTGCTCCTGGCTGACTGACTGGCAGACATTATTTGATATTGACTGACCCTGACAGACAGACAGATACTGACTGACACTGACTGGGAGGCTGACAAGGTTAAAAGTGTGGTTGGCACCTCTAGCTATAGGGAGTGATTACCCAACTGGGGTTTGTGAATCACAGGAGTTTTGGTTTTATCTGAAGTCAGACTTACTCTTGAAAATAGCATTTGTGTGATTAAAACAAGCCATGTCACGCCGATGCCATTCTTGCTGAGGGAGTGTGTGGAGGCTTTTCCCCCCAGAGGAAGGATGGGAAGCACAGGATGGAGATGAGGTCCCTCTCTTTGCACCAGTGATTTTTTTTTTCCAGTCTGGCTCCTTTTCTCCCTCTCTGAGATGGTGTCTAGCCCTCATTTTCTCAACGCCTCTTCATACAGAACCACCTACTCTGCGGTCTTTCGGGTTCCATGTTTCACTTGATTGTATGTAACTCCTCTGCTCCATCCTCTTTGGTCTCCTGCCCCCACCGCTGCCCTCAACTCTCCCCAGCCCTCAAAGCCCTTCTCTTTCCCCTTCCTCCAGGAAGTCTACCCGGGGCCATTCCAGCCCTTGTGAACCATCCCTCTTCTCGGATTCTTCACCGCTGTCCTTTCTGGGGCTGAACATTCCCCACTGCCCCAAGGCGCCCTTGGGAAGATTTTGCTCTGAATGGTTATTTGTTGTTCATGATTGAACGCTTTCCTTGTATTTAGGCTTATAGACCATGCACATTTTAGGGGCTTGGGACTCTTGTCTTTAACCTTGTCTTTCCATCAGCTCTGAGACCAGTCAGTCAGGACCAGTGAGGTTCTGTTACTGAACGCACACAGTCCCAGACCCCAATGGCTAGGACCACAGGGTTGTGTTACATTGTGCTCCATGTCTGTGGCAGGTTAGCTGGGGCTGTGGCCGCAGAGACCCAGGCTGAGGGAGGATCTGTCTCCAGCTTCTAAGTGGGCTGAAGAAGAGAATGTTCTCAAATGTGCACTGATTCTTAAAGCGTCCAAGCAGATAGGAGATGGCAACACCTGATGGCGGGGGGCAGGAGAATGCGGTCCTCCTGTGCGCCTGCCTAGGGTAGGCAGATTTGGAGAATGATGCCATGATAATTCGCCTGTGGTGGGCAACAGAGAATTATTTGTTGGTTCAAAGGCTTGAAGGAAGAAATGAGTTAAATAAAACATGGTACATTCATTTAATGGAATCCTGTAAGCCACTAAAATGATATTGTTGGAGGACGTCAATGACGTAGAAAATGTTGAGCATAGATTATGAAGTAGATTATAAAAAAGAATGTGCTGGGGCTCCTGGCTGGCTCAGTCGATTAAGACTCCGACTTTGGCTCAGGTCATGATCTCATGGTTCGTGAGTTCGAGCCCCACATCGGGTTCTGGGCCAACGGCTCAGAGCCTGGAGCCTGCTTCAGATTCTGTGTCTCCCTCTCTCTCTTCTCCTCCCCCGCTCATGCTCTGTGTCTCTTTGTCTCTCAAAAAATATATTAAAAAATAGAATGTGCCATATTTCTCTTTGATTAAAAATGCATATTATATGGGGCACCTGGGTGACTCAGTCAGTTAAATGTCTGAGTCTTGATTCTGGCTCAGGTCATGATCTCACGGTTCATGGGATCGAGCCCTGCATCAGACTCCATGCTGACAGTGTGGAGCCTGCCTGAGATTCTCTCTCCCTCTCTCTGCCGCTCCCCTGCTTGCATGCTCTCTCTCAAAATAAAATAAATAAACATTTTAAAAATTCATGTCATACTTGTAGGAAAGAAATTCTCTAAAAGGTCAACAGGTCTAGGTGGTGAGATTATGATTACAGGTGACCTCTCCTTCTTTGGATCTTTATATATTTTCTAAATCTTCTATAGTTAATAGCTTTCATAACAAGAAAAAAAATTCTTTGCTAAACAATATTGCCTTTTAAAAAGTGGTAAAGTATACACTGATTATAAAAGATTCAGAAAATTCAGGCACCTTGAATTGACATGTGAAAACACCAAAGTTTAGATCTTTCCAGACCTCTTTCCATGTATGCACGCATATATCATTGAAAGAGAATCCTCTCAGGCCAGAGCCTGGAGATCATGGGGCTGATGTCAGTGATGTGACAGTCCAAGTGCGCATTGGGCTGGTTCCATGGCCAGAAAGTCCTGTGCAGGCCCTGGCTCCTGGGCGAGACGAAGGGTCCTGGGAGGTATCCCTCCCACGCCCCAAAGCTCTATGTCTGCCAGTTTCTGTGGCTGCTCTGTGGGAGACCCACACCGTGGTGCCCCAGGTCACACGCACATACATTTGGGCTCATGACATTGCAGGAAAGGAGGCAACACTTAACTGTGGAGAACTTGGCCCTGGGGCCTCTCATGGCCTTATTGCTCGGGAGAGGAGGAAGATGGACATTTCCCCATTCCCCGTTTGTGTTCTTTGAGTTGATTCAGCTCCAGGGAATTTTTTTGGCCAAGTCAAGTTGAAAATAACTCTTCATGACCTGTTTGGTGCAAATGCAGTTGATTTATGGCTTTGCTGACCTTTGATTCATTGGCAAAGTCCTGCCTGGGGCCCTGGGGAGATTTCCCTTTGCTTGTTTACCCAGGGTGATTTAGGAGCTACAGTGCCAAGAAGGTTTTCCTATTTCTTCCTCCGAAGGACTTGACCTCGCGGCCCCTGGCCTCAGGGCTCACACCCTGGGGGACTCAGCCTCAGATTTTGTACAGATTGACAGTTAACTTTCAGATGCCTTGGACCATGTTACTCATTCCCAGTCTCTGGCTTTTAACCCCTTTTAAGAGGTCCCCAGAGAGGGGCGCCTGGGTGGCTCAGTTGGTTAAGAAGCATCTGACTCTTGAATTTGACTCAGGCTCGGGAGTTCGAGCCCCGTGTTGGGCTCTGTGCTGACAGTGGGGAGAGTCCTCCCAGACTGTCCTTCTCCCACTCTCTCTCAAAATAAATAAGTAAACATAAGAAAAAAAAGTAAAAAAAAAAAACCAAAAAACAATCCCCAGAGAAATTCCCCAAAGTAACTTCTGTAGCTGTACTCTCCCGCCTATAGCCCGGCTTCTCCCCATCTTCTTTGGGCTCCTGCTCCTCCATTGCTGAGGGGCTGACGGGGAGCCAAAGGATGATCATTATTATTGCTTCTGATGCATTAGCCTCCTCACAGAGTCTGTGAGTGCATCCAGGGCCTGCAGTCCCCGAAATGAACCACTGGTGTATGTGACATGACTAAATCCCAGAAGAATTATGCTGAAAGAAGCCAGTCAGACAAGGGTACATACCATATGATTCCATTTCTATAAAACTCTAGAACACGTCAACTAATCTCTAGTGCTAGAAAACAGATGAAAGTTTACCTGGAGCTAAGGGGGGGAGGGGGGACGAGGGGTTACCAAGTGATGAATACATCATCATCCTGATTGCAGTGATGGCTTCAGGGGTGTGCGCGGATGTCACAACTCACTGTGCACTTGAAATATATGTGGTTTAGGGGCATCTGGGTGGCTTAGTTGGTTAAGCATCCAACTTTGACTCAGGTCATGATCTCATGGTTCGTGAGTTTGAGCCCCGCATCGGGCTCTGTGCTGACAGCTCAGAGCCTGGAGCCTGCTTCAGATTCTGTGTCTCCCTCTCTCTCTGCCTTTCCTTTCCCTGCTCACACTTTCTCTCTCTCTCTCAAAAATAAATAAGTGTTAAAATATATATATATATGTATGCAGTGTATTTATAGTATGTCAATTATGTCATAGTAAAGCTCTTTATTTTTTTAAAGTTTATTTATTTTGAGAGAGAGAGAGAGAGAGGTGGGGGGCAGAGAGAGACAACCCCAAGCAGACTCGACACCGCCAGCACAGAGCTCAACGTGGGGCTTGACTCCACAAACCATGAGACCATGACCTGAGCCAAAACCAAGAGTCAGATGCCCAACTTGCTGAGCAACCCAGGTGGCCCAGGAAAGCTCTTTAAAAGAAAAAGAAACCTGTAAAGAAAACCTGTCCCCAGAAGAACTAACTCTGGAGGGTTTGATGTGGACTGGTTCTCACCCTGGGTTGGTCCCAACTTCTCCTTGTCACCTTTCTGTCTCATACCAAGCCCAGCAGGTGCCCCTTGAATGTGCTGTTCTAATGTGCCCCCCTCAGCCTGAGGGGCAGCTGGGGGGAGGTGTGTGGAGAGACCACAGGCTGTTGGGTCCCTCCCTGCTCCCCCTCTCCGTGGAGGACAGTGACCTGTCCTGGCTGTTCCATCCTCACTCAAGGTAGGTCCACTGATGGCTGGGCCTCTGCTTCAGAGTTGGGCTGGTGCTGGGCCCCATCCAGGCTCTGCTCTTCCCTCCCCTTCATGGACACCCCCGGGGGGGGGGAAGGGGAGGAATCCTAGAGAGTAGCAGCCCCTCCCATTTCAGCCCCAGCCGCCAAAGCCCCAGAGGAGGTTGGTGGGGGGAAGACAAGGAGAGGAAAGCCTTAAGTAAGTGCTCCAGGAACAACTGGAAAATGGGAGGTGGGGGTGGGAGGTGGGGATGGGAAGCGGAGAGGGGAGAAAGCGACAACATAAAAAAGAGAAAGCACGGAAAGTACCACCTTCCAGTTCCAGCCCTGAGGCAGACCACCATTGATTTTACACCTGCTTGTTTTTAGCCAGCATTTTCCAAGCAGTGCAAGTGTCTGTGGAGTCCTGGGGTGACGTGTTAGCTACAATTTCCCCAGGAGACATCAGAATACATAGATAACAGAAGCCATTTCTACAGAGACAGAGAGATGAGCGGTTTCCTGGGGCTGGGGGCTCGCTGAAGAACTGGAAGAAACTAAAGGCATGGGTTTCTTTGCGGGGTGGTGGATATGTTTGAAATTTGATTGCCGCATCGGTTGCTAAGAAGCATTGAATTGTTCACTTTAAAGGAGTGAACTGTATGGTATGTGAATCATACCTCAATAAAGCCGTTACAAAAGCAAAAGAAAAAAGAAAAAAACACAACAAAGCTGGTCTTTGTGTAGCCTGGATCTCCCTGCTCCTCTTGGCGGGGCAAGGACGGCTTCGGAAACACTGGCAACGAGAATCCACGGCCCTTCTGGGTTCTGACATCTCGGGGCTCTTGCTGAAGCTGCACCCAGGGCGGGGTGAAGGGGGTCGGTGTGTGGCCGCCTGGCTTTCGGAGCTGAGCAAGCAGCGGCCAGCCATCTAGCAACCCAAGAGAGCTGTGCCCCACGACAGTGTTACTACCACATCAAGGGCTCAAAAGCAGTGACCCAAGGCCAAACGTCCATCAGTGTTGCACCACTGAGAAAACATCTGGGCTCCGAAGTTGCAGCAGCCCCCGGCCTCAGAGCCAGTCAGCCATGAGACCATTGGACACTTCTGTGGGTCCAGGGCTGACTCGGGATCCAAATCGAGGCAGGCAGAGAAACTGGAGCCACTCAAAGCCTCTCAGATGGGGCAGGGATCCTTGGGTGGCTCTCATGCAGGTTGCCCAGGACTGGCCCAGTTTTAGCATCGAAAATCCCACGTACCCAAGAAAGCCTTTGGTCCCAGACAAACTGGACAGCTGGTCACCCAGATTCCTCCCAGATTCCTGAAAGCAAATGCCCAGGCCGAGAGATTCCTGCAAAAGCCACAGCACGGGCTTTCACTCTCCTTCTGCTCCAATATCCATAATGACTGAAGGGAGTCCTGGGGAAGGGAGCAAAGAGGGTCTTTCCGTAAGGCTGGCAACCCACTTTCCAGAAGCAGAAAACAACAAGAAGCCAGACCCTCGGGAATGAGGCCCTTGGCCAGGGCAGCGTGGCCACTCCTGGGCTTTCGGGAGGGGTCTCCAGCACAGGGCCACCTGTGGGGGTCCAGCGGGCACTTGCTTCCCTCAGCTCCCTTGCTCACCCTTGACGGGGTAAACTGTCACTGATTGTGATGTTTAATTTCGTATGTCAACTTGACTGGGCAGCAGGGTACCCAGGTATTTGATTGAATATTATTCTGGGTGTGCCTGTGAGGGTGTTTCTGGGTGAGAATTGGTAGATTGAGTAAAGGGATCACTCTCTTGAGTGCGGGTGGGCATCATCTAACCAGGTGAAGGCCTGAATAGTCCAAAAGGGCTGACCCTTCCCTGACTTACAGAGAGTTCTTTCTGCCTGACAGCCTTCAAGCATCAGCTCTTCCTGGGTTTCAAGTCTTTGGACTATACCACCGGCTCCTCATTGGGTCAGGCTTTTGGACTCAGTCTGAATTAACCCTCAGTGCTCTTGGCCTTGTCAACTCAGCTGCAGATCTTGGGGCTTCCATTATATGCAAGCCAATTTTTTCTTTAAAAAAAAAAAATTTCATGTTTATTTATTTTTGAGAAGGGAGGAGGGGAGAGGGGAGAGGCAGAGAGAGAGGAAGACACAGAATCCAAAGCAAGCTCCAGGCTCTGAGCTGTCAGCACAGAACCCGACGTGGGGCTTTAACCCACAAACCATGAGATCATGACCTGAGCCGGTCAGTCACTTAACCGAGCCACCCAGGCGCCCCCTGTTGGTTCTTTTTTTGAAGACTCCTAATACACTGATGAGTCTAGCTCTCTCCCTGCACTACTCAGTCAACCACCTTCAAATGAAGATGTTGATTTTTGGAAATTTTTGTTTTTTTTTTAATGTTTATTTATTTTTGAGACAGAGAGAGACAGAGCATGAGCAGGGGAGGGGCAGAGAAAGAGGGAGACACAGAATCCGAAGCAGGCTCCAGGCTCTGAGCTGTCAGCACAGAGCCTGATGCAGGGCTCGAACCCACAAACTGTGAGATCATGACCTGAGCCGAAGTTGGACACCCAACCGACTGAACCACCAGGTGCCCCGATTTTTGGTAGTTTTGAAAGACTCAGGCTAGTGATGATGTCAGTGTCGAAGCAAGGAAGCAGTTTCATTAGGGGCTTGTTCTTGTGCCAACTTAATGAATTTATGAATGGCTGTGGTAAGAAAGGCCTGCCCCCCCCGCCCCCGTCTTGCCTGCCCGGGGAGCAGGTGCTGATTATATTCAGCGTCCTTATGGAAGTATCAGAAATACAGGCGTTATTGAGTCCATTTATTCTTAGTCGCATGTACGTTTTCGGACATTTCAAGACATCCAAAAGCCTCTGGAGAGCTGGTAACATAAACTCTAAGGTCCTGTGGGGCCTGACATTCTGTGAGTTTCAGACACTGACCCCACACATCTATGTGGCACCACTCACCAACTTGCCCCGAAATGGGAAAGACTGTGTTCTGACCACATGCAGTCCTTCTTACCCAACTGTGGAAATAGTTCTTGGCCTGAAACCTCACATCAAATGTGGGTCTAAGGCGTTATTTTTAAAGCACTTCAGGGGCGCCTGGGTGGCTCAGTCATCTAAGCATCCGACTTCGGCTCAGGTCATGATCTCATGGTTTGTGGGTTCGAGCCCCGCGTCGGGCTCTGTGCTGACAGCTAGCTCAGAGCCTGGAGCTTGTCTCTGGATTCTGTGTCTCCCTCTCTCTCTGACCCTCCCCTGCTCACGCTGTCTCTCTCTCTCTCTCTCTTAACAATAAATAAAACATTAAAAAAAATTTTAAAGCCCTCAGACACTGCCAGGATGCTGCGCAAACTTCTTCGGGACACAAAGCTCAGCCCCCTTAACTTCTGGAAGAGGAGGAAAAGCAGTCTCTGAACCAGTTTGGGTGTTCTGGGGAGTGTTCGGCGGCTTTGGCTCACTGAGAAGGGAGTTGATCAAATATAAAGCTCTCCAGTCTGAATCCTTCGTTCTCTTTCTTGTAAGAGCCGCTGGAAGAAAAGCCACCAACACCCAGCTTCGTGGTGCCTGAGGCGTCTTTCAGACCCGAGTGCACACAAGTACCGACACTGACCATTAGGTGTCACTGTTGTACATGACATGCCCTGATCTGGGCTCCAGCCAATTGACGGCCCGCACTCCAACTTGATCGCCTTTCTATTTCTGCATCACCACGGGGTTCCCAAAAGTCTAGCAGTGCCCAGCCTGAGGCCAGTAACCGGTCAACAATAGACAACGATTATAAAATATAGGTAAAACCCACCTATGTCTTGCACCACGGCAGTTACAGCTCTTTGTGATGGGAAGACGTAAAAGCAGTCAGTATTGGGAGCACCCGGAAGGGAAAATAAAAATATTTTGTATGTTGTATTTTAAAATTCATAATAAAGTATGTCAAATGTACAGGAAAATTACAGAGAATGTTATTACAAACACTTAAATTGTCATGCTCGCTTCAGTGTTTTGCTTTGTGTTTTTTTTTAAATGTTTTATTTATTTTGAGAGAGAGAGCATGAACGAGAGAGGGGCAGAGAGAGAGGGAGACACACAGGCTGAAGCAGGCTTCAGGCTCTGAGCTGTCCGCACAGAGCCTGGCATGGGGCTCCGACTCACAAGCCGTGAGATCATGACCTGAGCTGAAGTCGGACACTCAACCGACTGAGCCACCCACGCGCCCCTTGCTTTGTTTTAAAGAAATGAAACATTGCTGACATATCCATTGCTTGCTCTCCAGAGACCATCATTATCTTGAATTTGGTGTTTATCATTCCTGTGCGTATTTGCATGCCATTACTCAATCTATATGTATTCACAAACATTATATAGCATCGTTCTGGGTGTTTTCAAATTTTATGTAAATATTTCCATTCACGTTACATCATTTTGCAAGTTGCTTTTACCACCTCAGTCATTACTTTTCATTTTGGGGGTTTATTACTGTTGCTCTAAGTAGCTCTGATTTATTTATTTGAATCACATTATTGTATTCAATTGAATCTCTACAACAGTTTATAAAATTATTGGCTATTTCCAATTTTGTTATTGTTGCAGATAAGGCTGAAATGACAGTTTAAAAACAACTTTAAATTAGGGAGAGGGAGGGAGACAAAACATGAGAGACTCTTGAATACTGAAAACAAACTGAGGGCGGAAGGGGAAGGGCGAAAGGGAAAGGGGGGTGATGGTCATGGTGGAGGTCACTTGTGGGGAAGAGCACTGGGTGTTATATGGAAACCAACCTGATAATAAACTATAAAGTTAAAAAAAAAAACAACTTGATTTAGGTATACCTTACGTACCATAGAGTTTACCCACTTTAAAGCATACAATTCAATGACTTTAAGCGAATTTACTCAGTTGTGCAAGTACCACAGACAAGTTTCAAACATTCTATCACTCCCTTAAGACCCCAGTGCCCACTCACAGATACTAACCCATTTTCTGTGCAGTGACTGTTCTCACACAGGTCTCTGTGCTCATGTGCAAGAGAATCTCTCTCTTTCCACCTAAGAGTGGAATGGCAAAGGCCATGGGCATACGCATTTCAATTCTCAGATTCTGCCTTATTAAGAGGCACATTATTAACACACTTCTTTTATCCTTTTCTTTAGTTTTGTTCTTTTCCTTGCCAATCTGATTTTAACCATATTGTTGTTTCAATTTGCACTTTCCTAATTTCTTTTTTTTAAAGTTTATTTATTTATTTTGAGAGGAGGGGGAGAGGCAGAGAGAGGGGAGAAAGAGAATCAATACCAAGCAGGTTGTGTGCTAACAGGCAGAGCCCGACATGAGGCTCAATCTCACCAACCCATGAGATTATGACCTGAGCCACCTAGTTTCTGTCTTTTGGTGTTTGTTGGCTATTTGAGTTTCCTCTTCTGTGAATTGCCTATTAAGACCCTTTGCTCGTCTTCCAATGTATTATCTTTTCCCTGTTGACTTGTAGCAGTCTCTTATGTTTACTGGGTAATATATTTTTTTCAGTTATACACTTTGGAAATATCTTCTCCCAGTCTGTGGTTTATTTAAACTCTAGGGACTTCTGTTGAACAGAAGTTATAAATTTTTATGTAGCCAAGTAATCAACCATGTCTTGGTGGTTTGTGCTTTTCATGTCTTATGAGAAGTAGTTCCCTCTCCCAAGGTTACAAAAATATTCTTCTGTATTTTCTTCTAAAAGTTTTAAAGTTTTATATTTCACTTTAGGTCTTTAATCTACCTATAGTTGGGTTTTGTGTGTGGTGAGGAATTGTTTTCTCCAAGTGGACATGCTTTTCCTCTATCAAACCCCATCCTGTGTCAAGTTTTGGTTTCTGGTCTCTCTATCCTGTTCATCTGAGCCTGTGCCAACACCACAGCATCTCAATTATGAGAGCTTTGGAGCAAGTCTTGATATTTGGAGTGTGACCAGGCTCTTTGAGCGCAGGAATTGCTGACTGTTTTGTTAACTGCTCTGTTCCCATCTCTTCAAGCTAGATGCACAGTGGCTGCTTCATACTTGTTGAATACACAAATAGATGGATATATTGTAGGGCACGTCTCTTCTCTCCTTTCTTTTTCTTTAGGAGAGTCTTAGCTATAGTCAGTCCTTACCTGTTCTGGATAATGTTAGGACCAGTTGGTCAAGTTCTACAAAACATCTTACTGGAAATTTTATTAGAATCGTGTGGGTTTTTTTTTTAATGTTTATTTATTTTTGAAAGAGAGAGACAGTGAGAGCCAGGGAGGGGCAGAAAGAGAGAGAGAGAGGGAGACACAGAATCCGAAACAGGTTCCAGACTCTGAGCTGTCAGTACACAGCCCGACACGGGGCTCGAACCCACGAACCATGAGATCATGACCTGAGCCGAAGTCGGACACTTAACCAACTGAACCTCCCAGGTGCCCCAGAATTGTTTTGAGTTTATAGACTAATTTGGGGAGAACTGACATCTTTATTAATACTGAATCTTCCCATCTAGGAGTGTGGCATATCTCTTATTTAGGTTGTCTTTATTTTCTTTAGTAGTGATTTGTAATTTTCTCTGCAAAGGTAGGCGTGTATATGTTATTGAAATTATTCCTTGGTACCTTGTAGTTTTTGTTGTTATTATGAATTGGTGGTTCTTTTTTCTTTACACTTCCCTATAGTTTATTATTGGTGTTATTTATTTTTGTATGAACAAATCGTGAATTTCCTCAGTTGTATTTACATCTATTAAGATGATTACATTTCCCTCTTTTACTTATTAATGTGCGTCTCTAATTTTTTAATGTTGAGCCATCTTTGCATATGGGAAAAGCCAGTTAATTTTCTCCATTAGTGCTTATAATAGAAGTTTCTGTGATGATGGAAATGTTCTGATCTGTCCAAGAGAGTAGTCATTACACATATGTGGCTATTGTGACTGAGGAACTGAACTTTAAATGTTTATTTTGAGAGAGAAAGAGAGTGCAAATGGGGAGGAGTAGAGAGAGAGAGAGAGAGAGAGAGAGAGAGAGAGAGGGAGAATCTGTGCTAACTGCACAGAGCCTGACATGGGGCTCCAACCCACGAACTGTGAGATCATGACCTGAGCCAAAATCAAGAGTCAGATGCTAAATGACTAAGCCATCCAAGTGCCTCAGAATTGAACTTTAAAGTTTTACTTAATTTAGTTATATATTTAAGTAGCCACCCATGGCTCGTAGTTACTGTACTGCACAAAGTCTGTGTGTGGTGCTGGCTTGGCATGTCACATTGGGTTTATCTTCTCTGTCTTCGCTAGAATGGGCTCTTCAGGAATTGGGGTAAACAATGCAAGACTATTGCTTTCCTTTGGGAAATAATAAAAAAGAAACGGAAGCTGAACCCAAATCATGATGCAGTGACAAAGTCACATGATGGCTGGACAGCCACCACCCCAGGCTTTCCCGCTGGACCCATGACTTACCCCACTATAACCGCACAATGCACACATCCACTGAGGACCCCTAACATAGATTTTCCTTTGGAAAACAATGTGCATGTGCACTGCATTATGAAAGAAATACATACTCATTGTAAACACAGGAGACACTGGAAAATGACTAGGAAAAAAATCAACTGTTCAACATTTTGGTGTATTTCCTTCTGATATGCTTTCAGTGTACAGATTTTTGTTATTGTTGGTTTGCAGATGTATAGTTGAGATCATTCTCCAGATCTAATTTAAAATTCTGGATTTTTTTCTCCTTATAAAATTATAACATGAACATTCCCTCAGCTTATTACAATCTTTGTAAACATCATCTGTTAGAACTATATCATAACTTTCATATACAATTTGCTTAATTTACTGAACATTATTTATTTCTTTTTTGCTATAGGTATATGTAAGTATTTCTTTTTTTGCTATAAGTATATATAAGCCTCTTTGGCTTAAAGCTTTTTCACCATTTCAAAAAAAATTCTTTTACATTTATTCATTTTTGAGAGACAGAGTGAGACAGAGCACGAGCAGGGAAGGGGCAGAGAGAGAAGGAGACACAGAATCCGAAGCAGCCTCCAGGCTCTGAGCTGTCAGCATGGAGCCCATTGCAGGGCTCGAACCCATGAACTGTGAGATCATGACCTGAGCCGAAGTTGGACACTTAACTGACTGAACCCCACCCAGGTCCCCCCGCAAAACTTTCTTAATAAAAAGTTTTAAATATATAAAAGTACAGAATGCTATAACATATACCTAAGCACCTGCCACTGCTCAGATTTTATAAATGCTAACATTAACCATTAAATGTATCAAATATTTAAGGATGTGAGTACTATGGATATGGTCGAAGCCCTCTTTCTGACTTTCTGAATCCTGTCATCTGTCTTCTCTCTCTGGAGGTAACCGCTATTCTAAAGCTGATGCCCACCCTCTCTTCTATTTTTTTATACTTATACCATACACATAGAAGTCTGAAAATATATACTATGTTGTATTTAAAATAGTACATAAAGGGTACCAAATGCCAAATCGTGCTGCTGGCCACTCGCTTTTGTCACTT
This sequence comes from Cryptoprocta ferox, assembly GCA_028646485.1. Taxonomy (NCBI): domain Eukaryota; kingdom Metazoa; phylum Chordata; class Mammalia; order Carnivora; family Eupleridae; genus Cryptoprocta; species Cryptoprocta ferox. The sequence goes on from CM053577.1 coordinate 16,607,610, forward strand.
TGCAACGTGGCTTCATTAGCACAGGTGGCTCCTGTTTATTTTAATTGTTCTATAGATTCCATAGCATGAACTTACCCCGATTCACACGTTGCTCCCCTACTGGTGGCCATTTAGGTTCTCCCCCTGTATTCTTCTTGCGTTCCAAAGCATGCTTCGGTGCGTGTGCTTACACTCATATTCTTGGAATGGGGATGAGCGCCCACAGGCACCTCCCTGGAGGCTATTCCTGGCAAGACACAGTCTCAACTGCGTTAGATTCTACTGCATTGTCCTCCTGCAGGGCTTGAGAGCTTTCTCCTCACATTCTCACCAAAAAGGTATTGACAGCTTTTCCACTGTTGCTAAGTGGATGGGTGTGTGAATCTCATTTCACTGTGGTTTTAATTAATTAATTAATACATATTTATTTATTTACTTATACACTTTAACTATTTTTTAAAATTTTAATTCCAGCATACTGTTATATTAGATTCAGGTGTACAACATTGTGATTCAATAGTCCATATAATAGTGTTCATCAAGTTAATCGTATTCTTCATCTCCTTCCCTTACTTCACCCAGCACCCCACCCCCACCCCCAGCCTCCCCTCTGGTAACCATCTGTTTGTTCTCTATAGTTAAGAGTCTGTTTTTTTAATTTCTCTCTTTTTCCCTTTGTTTCTTAAATTCCACATATGAGTGAAATGATATGGTATTTCTTCTTCTCTTACTGGCTTATTTCATTTAGCAGTATACTCTCTAGCTCCATCCATGTTATTTCAAATGGCAAGGTTTCATTCTTTTGTATGGCTGGATAATATGCCATTACACACACACACACACACACACCACACCACACCATATCCTCTTCATCCATTCATCTATCGATGGACACTTGGGCTGCTTCCATAGTTTGGGTATTGTAAACAATGCTGCTATAAACACAGGAGTGCATGTGTCCCTTTGAATTAGTGATTGTGTCTTCTTTGGGTAATTATCCGGTAGTGCAATTGCTGGATTGAAGTGTAGTTCGATTTTTAACTTTTTGAGGAATCTCCATACTGTTTTCCACAGCAGCTGCACCAGTTTGCATTCCCATGAACAGTGCACAAGCGTTCTTTTATCCCTACATCCTCACCAACACTTGTTTCTTGAGTTTTTTATTTTAACTATTCTAATAGGTGTGAGGTGATATCTCATTGTGGTTTTATTTTGCATTTCCTTGATGCAATAAACCCACAATTGTGTGGTCTATTAATCTTTGACAAAGGAGGACAGAATATGCAATGGGAAAAAGATAATCTTTTCAACAAACGATGTTGGGAAAACTGGACTGTTGGGAAAACTTGATGATGAGTGATGCCGAGCATCTTTTCATGTGTCTGTGGGCCATCTGCACATCTTCTTTGGAGGAATGTCTGTTCATGTCTTCTGCCCATTTTTTTTAAATTGAATTATTCATTTTTGGGTATTAAGTTGCATACATTCTTTATATATTTTAGATACTAACCTTTTATTGGATGTGTTGTTTGCAAATATCTTCTTCCATTCTGTAGGTTGTCATTTAGTTTTGTTGGTTGTTTCCTTCGCGGTGCAGAAGCTTTTTATTTTGATGTGTCCCAAGAGTTTATTTTTGCTTTTATTTGCCTTGTTTCAGGAGACACATCTAGACAGATGTTACTATGGCCGATGTTGGAGAAATTACTGCCCCTCCTCTCTTTTAGGATTTTTATGGTTTCAGGTCTTAATCCATTTTGAGTTTATTTTGTGTGTGATATAAAAAAGTGGTCCAGTGTCATTCTTTTGCATGTAGTTGTCCAGTTTTCCCAAAACCGTTTGTTGAAAAGATTATCTTTTTCCCATTGCATATTCTGTTCTCCTTTGTTAAAGATTAATAGACCACATAATTATGGGTTTATTTCTGGGCTTTCTATTCTGTTCCATTGATTGATGTGTCTATTTTTGTGCCAGTACCATACTGTTTTGATTACTACAGCTTTGTAATGAATGCAACTTGAAGTCTGGCATTATGATGCCTCTACTTTTGTTTTCTTTTTCAAGATTGCTTTGGCTATTCTGGGTCTTCTGTGGTCCCATAAAATTTTAGGATTGTTTGTTCTAGTTATATGAAAACTGCTGTTGGCATTTGGTAGGGATTGCATTAGATCTGTAGATTGCCTTAAGTAGTATAGACATTTTAACATTACTTGTTCTTTCAATCCATGAATATGGGATATCTTTCCATTTCTTTGTGTCATCTTCAGTTTCTTTCATCAGTGTTTTATAGTTTTCAGGATACAGGTATTTCACCTCTTTGGTTAAGTTTATTAAGTATTTTATTAATTTTGCACAATTGTAAATGGCATTGTATTCTTAATTTTTCTTTCTGCTGCTTTATTATTAGTGCATAAAAATGCAACAGCTTTCTGTACTTTGATTTTGTATGCTGCAACTTTACAGAATTCATTTATCAGTTCTAGCAGTTTTTTGATGGAGTCTTTAGGGTTTTCTATATATAGTATCATGTCATTTGCAAATAGTGAAAGTTTTACTTCCTCCTTACACATTTGCATGGCTTGTATTTCTTTTTGTTGTCTGATGGCCGTGGCTAGGACTTCCAGTGCTATGTTGAATAAAAGTGGGGAGAGTGGACATCTTTGTCTCGTTCCTGACTTCAGGGGGAAAGCTCTGTTTTCCCCCACTGACTATGAGTTAGCTGTGGGGTTTTCATATGAGCCCTTTATTATGTTGAGTTATGTTCCCTCTAAACCCACTTTGTTGAGGTTTTTTATCATGAATGGATGTTGTGCTTTGTCGAATGCTTTTTCTGCATCTGTTGAAATGATCATATGGTTTTTATCCTTTCTCTCGTTGATGTCACTGTGGTTTGCATTTGCACTTTCCTGTTTACAGTGAGGCTTAGCTCTTCTCTCTTGAGCCTTGGCTGTTTTGTTTTCCATGTCTGGGAATTGCCTATTTGTGGCCTTTGCCCATACAAGAGCCTCTTGCCCCTCTAATCCATTCTTTACAGTTGCTGGTAGAGCAAGCTTCTGGAAAAGGCAGTTGCGACCACTCTGTTTAGCATCCACTGGGCCCCTCAAAGCCCCAAACTCATAACATGGCCGCAGACCTGCACATCCAGCCAGTACCTCTCACTGTGACTTTTGTGCAGGCCACACTCCCTTCCTCTCTCTGGAATCCAGGCTGCCTGGATTTCTGTCAGTCCTTCAGAGATGCCATGTTTTTGCTGCCATAGTGCCTTTGCATCAATTTTCTCTGCTCGTGCCCCACCTCCCCTCCAAACTCTTGAAATTCTCCAAGAACAGCCTGGAGTCGCAGGGTCCCTTCACCAGTCAGTGTGCTCCTGGCAGCCTCCCTCCTCCAGGGTCCGTCCATCCCATCCTGCGAATCCGAATCCTGGAAGTGTGCTTGTCTTGTTTATGACAGAACAAGTCACTGGGCACACAGGTGCTAGATCTCTCTCCTGCTTGTTCCCCTCATTAAACTGGTGCCACCTCCACTCCATCGCTTCAAGTCCTTGCTGGATAAAAGTGGTAAGAGTTGGCAAGATATTGTCTAATTATATTGAGACTGTAAACTATCACGAGATTTCAAAATACATATAATGACAAACATTCTCACCAAAGCTGTCTGAGGTGCCCTACTGCTGTATATGGGTTGAGATTTCCATTCTCTTTTATGGCTAATGAAGGCCTTTCTCAGAACGTAATTCAATCTCATATATGCTGTGCTTCACCACAGGAAAAAAAAGACACAAATCATGGTGCTGCATTATTAATACTAGACCAAGAGAGCCTGCAAAAATGCAGATTTCCTGACCTGCTTGGTTTCCCCCCTCTCCAGCTTTACTGGTATATTAGAACACTGTGTGAGTTTAAGACACATGATGTGATGATTCTATCCTCATATGTATTGTGAAATGAAGACCATAGTAGGGCTAGATAACACCTCTACCACCTCTCATATTTATCCCCCCCCTTTTTTTTGTGGTAAAAGCATTTAAGATTTACTCTTTGAACAGCTGTCAAGTATGCAATACAGTCTTGTAAACTGTAATCACAGGGCTGTGCAGCAGATCCCCGGAACGAACTTCACCTCAGAGCTGGAAGACTGTGCCCTTTGACAGACTCCTCCCTGGCTCGGTTGCAGAGTTTGGCTTTTTAAGCTTCCACATGTAAGTGAGATCATATGGTATTTGCCTTTCCCTGACTTATCTCACTTAGACCGGCTCAGTGTTGAGTCACCTTGCTCCCCACTGGCCAGGAAGAGCCCCCAGTCTGGCTGTGGGGGAGCACCCCCGTGGGAGCTATCTAAATCTGCTGTTTTGGAGAGTCGCCCATCCTTGGAGCGAATGGTGGAGGTGGGAGGGGGATTTTGCTGTGACAGCCATAGAAATGTGCCCCTCAGATCTCTCACTGCAGGAATGACTGACAGCCCCAGCTGCTCCCCTCTGGGTCCACCACTGTGTTTGTGCGAAGGCCACTTTTCCAACGAGCTGCTCCCAGTCAAGGACAGCATGGCAGGAGCACTCCTTCAGCCCTCCTTCCTGCCCTCTCTCCTTCTGCATTGCCCTCCAAGGTTCTCCTGTCTTCTCCTGAGTCTTCCTTCTTTATCCTTCACAGCTCTGCCCCCAAGGTCTCTCTCACACATCTCACCAGTCTTAGTAGCTCCTTCTCAGAGGACCTGAACCAGTACAAGGGAAATGAGAGGGACTTAAGGTTGGATGGCTCACTTCCCAGAGGGTGAAGAGGGCACCATTCTGAGTGGTGTGTGAGGCAGAGAGTCCCTCGTATGTCGTGGCAGCTCCATTACTGAAGACCCCACAGTGGTGATCCACGGGGGAGGCCCTGGTTGTGGAACCCATCCTTCAGAGAGGAAGACGGGAAAACCCTGTCTCCAGGGGGAGCAGTGTTAGCTAGTATTGAGGCCTTGCAGACAGATAATAAGGATGAAGGGCTCTTAATGAGCACACAGAGGGTGGGTGTGAGAGCCAGAAGGCCTCTTTACAAAGACGCCTTTGTCTCCTGCAGTGGAAGAACTAACACAGCTGAACAGTGAAAGGAGGACCCGAACGTCACAGAACGTCAGAGAGGTTTCAGTATTTGGTCAAGGCAGATCTGTCGTGTTGCTAGAATCATTGCCCTCACTGAAAAACCTGGCCCGCAAGCATGGGATGGGGACAAGGCATTCCCACGGATGCCTCCAAGGATGTGGGCTCTGCAGACCCTCCCCACCACCCTGCCCAGACCCCTCAGGGCTTGCAGAGGTGGCCAGCCCGTCCCTAGTAAGAGACACGTCCCCTGTGCTGAAAGACATTGCAGAGTCCCCTGTCCTACGGAGCTGACTTTCTCCAGCCTGCAGACTGATAACTAGGGTTCAATTCCAGCATAAGTTGGTTGTATACAGACTGTACTTTGCCAGGGAGGACAATGATTATGTTCCAAAGGAATAGCAACAATTAGCTAGTATACCCAGGATCTAGGCAGTATCTCTGGCATCGGATGTTGAAGGGCTTGATTAAGGGGGCTAGAATTTAAAGTTAGATAAGCAAGAATTTATTGATTGGGGGGGTGCTTTATTGGACAGAGGATTTAGCACTGTAGCAAGGCCTCCAGGGGAGAGGGGGCAAAATCCTGCAGAGGTGGCTGCTAGAAGCCTGGAAGTGTGGTGGCCAACACTGAGTGAAGCAAAAATGCCCGAGTTGCCCCAGATGGTAAAGGAAGGAATAAAGAGACAGAGAGGAGTGGTCATACTAGAAACTGTATCTCATTTGAGGCTGGAAGACCGGCCAGAGAAAATGTTCCAGGGAGGACTCTAAGGTTCCCCCAAGGCCATCAGGAAATGCACTGATACAGGGACCTGTCATCACTAGGCAGTTCCATGGTAGCTTTCTTCGGCAGCCCAGCGTTGATGGTAAAAGGGATGGCCACAGAGCTGGGCTCACTAATAGTCATTTCCCACCCCCCATGAGTCATGAAGGCCATGGCAGCGCTAAGCACCAAACCTGGGAGGTTGCAGTGACTATAATGACCAGCAAGAGGGAAGGCGTGGCCATGGGGACTTGGCTGACAAGAATCATGGAGGAGGTTACTAGATCACGCGGACCCTAGAGCCAACTGAGTTGCTGCTTAACATCTGTAACAGAAAAAGTCAAGAATGGAAGAGCAGAAAGCTAAGGGTAGTTACCTAAATATAGTTATGATCCCTTCCTCCCTTCCTATTTTCAGATTTTCTTTTTTTTTTTAATTTTTAAAAATGTTTTTATTTATTTTTGAGAGAGAGAGAGAGAGAGAGAGAAAGAGAGAGCGTGAGCAGGGGAGGGTCAGAGAAAGAGGGAGACACAGAATCCAAAGCAGGCTCCAGGCTCTGAGCTGTCAGCCCAGAGCCTGACGTGGGGCTCGAACCCCTCAACCGTGAGATCATGACCTGAGCCGAAGTCGGATGCTTAACCAACTGAGCCACGGCAGGCGCCCCTATTTTCAGATTTTCAATCGATTAGCTAAAGAGGTGGCCCCATGTCCCTAGGCAGAAGGATCCTCTAAAACCATGACAAATATATACTGTAATATTCCCCTTGTCCTTCCCTAAAGGGATCTGTAGCCATTTACTCAGGTGACTGTGTACTGAGAAAGGACAATATCCAGACATTTTGAGAACTATGGATGCAGGGTCTGAGTTAAATTTAATACACATGACCGGGGTGCCTGGGTAGCTCAGTTGGCTAGGTGTCCAACTCTTGATTTTGGCTCAGGTCATGAATCCCAGAGTTGTGGGATGGAGCCCCACCGTGGGCATGGAGCCTGCCTAAGATTCTCTCTCCCTCCCTCTCTCTGCCCCTCCTCTGCTCTCTCTCTCTCTCTCAAAAAAAAATATACATGATCTGAAGTGTCATTATCACCCTCCATTAGAGATGTGATTCACTGAGGTCACATAATAAATGAAGTCCTGGTTCAAGTCTGGCTAACAGTAGCCCGCCGGGTCCACGGACCTATCCAGGGACCTATCCTCAGTCCCTGAGTATATAATTGGAATTGATATACTTCATGTTTGAAGTCACCACCACCATGGGTCCTTGGTCTGTGGGACTTTCCCCTCTCATCCTCGTCGCCTTCACTCCCTGCCAAGAAAGTAAATAAAAAACAATATTGCATCCTGGGGGAAATGGTGGAGATTAGTAAACCCATTAAAGATTTCAAGTGTGGAAATGGTGGTCCCCATCATATCTGCATTTAACTTACAAGGTCTGGTTCCTACAGAAACTGGATAGATCCTGGAAACTGATGTAGACTACTGTAGGCTCAACCAAGTAATAGCCCCGACTTCAATACTGTGTCACATGGGTTATTATATACTGACGAAGATTAATAAGGTCTCAAGTACATGGTATGTGGCCATTGAGTTGGCAAATGCATTTTTTTCTATTCCGATTAGGAAAGAAGATCCTAAACAATTTGTATTCATGTTGGATGGAAAATATTCATTTACAGCTTTGCCTAAGGGCGATGTTAACTTTTCTGCCTTCTGTCATGATTTAGTCTAAAGGGATCTGAGCTGCCTGGCATGTCCACAGAGCATCACATTGATGTTATCATGCGGATCAGAAAGGAAGAGCCAGAGGTGACCAGTACGCAGTGGCCTTGGTAAGACATGCTTACTAGAGACAGGAGGTAAACCCTACGAAGTTCCAGGGACTTACCACTTCAGTGACATTTGTAGAAGTCTAGCGGGCAGAGGCACGCTCAGATGTCTCCTTCAAAACAGAGGACATATTGCGGCATCTTACGTCATCTGTCACAAAGAAAACAGTGCCTGACAGGCTTCTTTGGGGGTTGGAAACAACACATTTCACACAAATTCTCCCCCAGCCCATATAGCAGGTGACGTGAAAGGCTGTCAGCTTTGAGTAGGGTTAGCTGCAGGAAGGGCTTTGTAGCGGGCCCGGGACGCAGCATAAGCAACCCTGTTGCTTGGACCATAAGATCCATCAGATCCAGTGGTGTTGAAGGTGCCAGTGGTAGAACAAGAGGCAGGTAGAGCTTACTGGAAGCCCCAGTGGGAGAACGGCCACACAGATCCCCTGGCTTTGGAGCAAGGCTATGCTATCCACAGCAGAGAATTGGCCTTCTTTTGAGAAACCAGCTGCTGGCATGTTAGTGGGCGCTGATCACGGGGCACGACCCAACAATGCATCTAGAACCATTTTAAGCCGATTTTGTCAGACCCATCAAATCATACACTTGAATGGACCCACCGTAAGTCCATTTTTTGGTGGAGGAAATCCATCCGGGATCAAACCCAAACAGGACCAGAGGGCACATGTAGGTACATCAGCAGGTAGCCACGCCCCATGACATCACCACTGCCCCTTCCCTAGCTCACAGTTATGGCCTTAAATGGGGGGGGGGGGCAGGGGTCCTATCTGACCAGCAAAAGAGGAAGAAAAAGCCCCAGCTTGGTTAATGGATAGTTCAGCTTTGCACGTGGGTGTGAGCTGAAAATGAACGGTAGCTACATTATAGTTGCAACCACTGAAAGACAATGCAGAGGGAAGATATTCCCAGTGTGCAGAACGCTGAGCAGTGCGCCTGGCCTTCCACTTTGAGTGGAAGGGCAAGTGGCGTAAGAGACTAATACTGATCTCTGGACAGTAGCCAATGGCCTGGCTGTCTGATCAGATGCCTGGAGAGAAAAATGACTGGACGCTGGGAAAGAAGGAGGTCTGGCATAGAGGCATGTTATGGGTATATGGAAGTGGGCATGAAATAAGATTTTTGTACGTCACGTTATGTCCACTGGAAGAGGCATTGAACAACTAAGGAGACAAGTACTTAGCCAGTTGGCATTGGTCAGATTTTGTTTTTGACCCCCCAGAAGTGGCATAATGGGCACATGAATGGAGTGGCTACGGTTGCAATGATGGAGGTTAGCTTTGCGCCCAGCATGAAACGGTCACTTACCAAGGCCAACTGAGTTACTTAACTGCCTCTGACTTTCTAACCTGTCAGCACTGGAGGCCCAAGTTGAGCCCCTGGTGTGGTCTGGTCCTCTTCCTCAGGGACAACCACCAACCCCATTTGGCCCCTCCTGTTGTGGAGGGGGGTGAAAGTAGATACAAATTCTTGGTGTGTGTTTGCCGTTCTTGCCCCCAGAGCTTCAGGTGGCCTCATTATTGGGGGCTTTCTGAACGCCTCATCCATGGGCACAGAATCCTATGCAGCAAACCTAAGACAAGGGGATGCTCTTTACAGAGAAAGAGCTGCAGGAGTGGTCCCTGACCCTGAGAGCCATTGATCATGTCCCGCACTGCACCACGCAGAAGCAGGTGGCTTCCGATAGCCCTGAAAGGTCCCCGTGACAGCTCAGCTCGGCTGAAGCACTCACTCGCTCAGCAGTAGCATTCGGAAAAAGATGGGGCCATCTTTTGGGAAGCAGTTCAGGCATTAAGTCAGAAATCTGTCCATACTAGTGTCCCCAGCTAGGGTACCCAGGGCTGGGAAACGAGGGGTGGAACAAGAAGTGGCGCCACTCACCATGACTACCAATGACCCATCTGAGACTGTGCCCTTCTCTTAGCCCAACTCTGGGCTCTCCAGGGTTGCAGGTCCTACTGAACTACAAGGTACTGCTGTCAGGGCGCTGTGACCCTTGTCTCCAGCGACCAGCAGGTGAGGGGTCATCATCCTGATCAGCGGGCGGCAGGGCTGCTTTTTATAGATGGGACCAGGGAGGTAATATGTGTGGCGCCCCGACGATCCCTGCGGCCACCTCCTGTCACTCTGCTGGTGCACAGACGTTTGCAGCCCAAGGGCAGGGCCGCCAAGTAGAGGGAGGAGGTGCGGGTCGCACCGCCGCGGTCGCCGTGCAGACCTGCCGAGGTGACAGCTGGAACTTAGAACGGAAGGCGGAGGAGGGAGGAGGGAGGGTCATTCCTGGTTGTGGCCCCGGGACCTCCGCAGTGACAGGAGCCAACCGCGTCCTCAGGAAGGGCGGGTGGAAAGCACGCAGGAGTGAGGGGACGGAGGTCGGCGACACGCAAGGCCGGGCGGTGACAGCGACAGGCGCACCGGCCTCTCCGCGCCCAGCGTTCCGGCACTTCCCGCCGGTCTCCGGCCCCTGTCCGGGTACCGGGGCTCCTTCAGGCCCCTCCACGGGGACGCGGGACTCCTCAGACGCGCGGCGGCGGCCGCGGCCCCGGCCCCACCTGCAATTTGCCCGGGGCTCCTCCCGCCCCTGCTGCCCCGGCCTGAGCCGCGCCCGCCGGGCGCCCGCCCCCTCCCCTTCCCCTGGCCCCGCCCCCGGCCCCGCCCCCCGCAGCTCCACCCCCCCCTCCTCCGGGCCCCCGCAGCTCCGCCTCCCTACGCCCAGGCCCCGCAGCCCTCTCGCCCCCCAGCAGCTTGGCCTCCCTCCCCGCCCCCCTCCGGCCTCGGGGCTCCCCCCTCCCCCCCACCGCAGCTCCGTTCCTCTCTCCCCCGACCGCGGGCAGCCATCCCCGCAGCTCCGCCCCCCTCCCCCGCCCCAAGCCCCGCCCCCTCCCTTAGGTCCCGGGCCCTCCTCTCCCGGCAGCTCCACTCCCTAACCCCCCGGCCCTTGGTCCCCCGCAGCTCCGCCCCCCTCCTCCTAGGCCTCTGGACCCCCGCAGCTCCTCTCCCCTCCCCGGGGCCCCCAACCCCCCCAATCCCCCCCACCCCCACTCCAGCAGCCCCGCCCGGCCTCTCCGCAGCTGGGACGCTGCTCGGCTTGGGAAGCTCTACTCTTCGGCCCCTTCTGTGGGGGCTGAGGGTCCGTAAGGAAGTTTACAAATGTGAAAACAAAAAACAGACTTTAAACTGAAATCCATTTTGCTTTCTGCAAATTCAGCACATTGTTCTCGTTTTTCTCACGTGCTCCGGATCACTGAAAGACCCGCTGATGGCTCGGGGAGAGCTCGGAGCTCGGCATGTGTGGGGGCCACAGGCATACAGGGCACCCCACCCGGCTGTCCTGGTGGCGCTGGGTGGGGGGGGGGGGCACTGAGCCGGTTACTTGGCCGCAGTTGCTATGGTTCCCATTAGCGCTTGGCGAGGGCGGTGGGGACGGGTCTCACTCAAGTGCAACGCCCCTGCACAGCTAACACAGGTGGTGTGTGAACGCCTGTGTTCTCACGCAGTGGAGGGGGTGGCTTCACGTGGATTTTCAAACAGCCCCCTCCTGAGATGGAGTTGAGAGGAGCCGGCGTGGGGGGGGGGTTGCTGACGGCTCCCCTCGAACCCA